>JAKZAO010000009.1:27081949-27681949 GCA_023053555.1 Branchinecta lindahli | reverse complement strand
TGTTAGCAATACACTGATTATCACCCTTGCCACGTTTGTTCTCTTTACGTGACGTATCATGCACTCGATCATTGTTTCCGAGGAGCTTATTCGTCCGGAGACCGGTAATACAAATTTCGCCAAGATCGTCATCCAAGGCAAGTGACATGGAAAGAGGCTAAAAACAGCCGAATCCATGTTTAATTTTCTGTATGCTTAGCTTAGCATGTGAGTAAAAACACTGTGTAGCACGAGGTGTCCTTCCTGTGACGAGCGACGAGTGACGCTCATTCCTTCGAGCAAACTGTCTTCCAGTGCGTGGTTGACCTTACCTGATTCCTTAGTCCTCCTGCACCCCCCCCACCCGCGTGAGGCGCTTAGGGCAGCCACCTAAAGTCGACAGTTGTCCCTGGAATAAGCCGCTATACCCAGACATCTTCCCATCCGGACGGAACGAATGCGTTGATGTTGCGGAGGTGCGGAGGAGGTGCGATGGTTGACATACGTCAGAAAAAATAAACTGTGGCACTGCGCGATATGGCCTTATTAATACCGTAGAAGACGAGGGCCATCTATTGACGGTACGCCAGCAACTTTCGATCCCGCATAAAGGGTAAATAAGTTCCGGATATGGTAAAGTTTCTTGAAACAGCAAAAATAGTAAAGGTAGGTTGGCGTACGTACAGGCGAAGATCAAGACGATAGACCGTAATTGCCACCTTCTGATCATTGGGCTGTTTTTTTTTTCGTGGAATTTCTTGTACAAATATAATACTTTCATGAAAGAGGGAGCATTTTAGATGAAAAGGGTGGCTCTGATCTTTAAGTCTCGCCTTAAGTCGCCCGATAGATTCGAGTTTTGACCAGTACTTCTATAGTGCCCATTTGAAGAAAATTTTAGTTTTGGAAACGAATTGAATTTAGCCAAGAGACCTGATGATGGAATTCACGTGTTAGTTTTTTCGAGAGAAGCTCTGCTTCAGAACTTTCATGTTGCCGTGTAGTGCTTTCCTGTGATAAGATCTGACTTCTGTTTTCGCTTCGGAAACATCTCATAGTCACTCGTAAGCAGATTCATTGGATTCGTCTTGTTTTGTGGATTGTCTGGATGTTTGCCTTGTATCATGATTCACGTTCTCCCAGAGCCTTGCTTGCAAAGTTAACGAACAACTTTGCTGTATCTCTGTAGAAGATTTGGGAATTTATAATTGTATTTTCTAGGTATGTGTTATGCTTACATCTCTTGAAAACTACTATTGGCGCTATACGTCAGCGTCAGAGCTTGTCAACATGATCTTGTCGTTCATTGAAACGAGGGCTGGACAGGTGAGTCTCCTGATCTTCATCAATAATTAAATATATTGGTACATTATATGAGTTTACCAAGGCTCAAAAGGACGGTGATCTCGTATTACCGATCTTGGCAGTTTTCCAGTGTCCCTCCCGCAATGAATATAATGAAACCTATGTCATATACTTTTTTGTAATAAAAATTATTAAACTTGAAAAACTTGAAAAATCTTTTGAATTTTGGCCGGTGAAGGAAATTCGATCAAGGAGCGGATGCTGGAATATTTGATTAATTTTTATACTTTGAAGGTTGTATGTTTTGAAGGATGGTGTAGAAGAGTAAAGGTAGTTATAGAGGAAAGCCTAATCTGCGTTTCCTTCCGATCGTGAGGTAGATTTATATTCCCCCGTGGGGTGGTAGAGTAGCTTTACGGTGCAAGAAAATAAACACATATATCCCTTTTAGTATTCCTTCCGAATTAAGTAAGTAAGTATATTTATAACCCACTAAAGTTTTGACAAAAACAAACAGTGGAGTAAATAAGGAGAAAAAAATAAGAAAGAAAAAAGACAAAAATACGTTAACAAAAAAGACTAAAATAACCTAATAAGGCGGTGGTGAGGATTCAACCTCATACAAGCATCGGCCAGTAAATCCTCGTGTAAGGATTTAAAAAGTACAAGTATATCAGTAGCACCGTAAACACGGATAATTTTGCGGTTACTGTGCGAACGTGGTAAATACAGTAGAAATTTACAGTATCGAAAATAATCGATTCTAATCCGTTGAGCTATACTTATTACAACTTAGTTCTGGCTTCAGGAACAACACTCCTAGCCTATGACTCATTTTGCCCCTAGGCCTAGAACTCATTTTCGACCTTAAACTCTTGTGGGGCACATAAGTGGAAATATTCCACGAGTGTGTTTCCGTCGTCTGGGGCACTTCCATTTGAATTGTTTTCTAGGTTTTCGGCTGCTCCTCATTCCTCTCCCTCTCCGAGTCCATGGTTCAGATGATCATGGCTCGGAACCTGGATGTCCCAGAGGTTCGCAAGTTCGAAGCAATGGTTCAGTGGGGCAAGCACAAAGTCAGGTCTCGACCTCAAGGCGTGTCCTCCCGCTTGGATGCCAAGATGGAATTCAGGTGTATCATGGAGCGGCTGTCTAGGGATTTGAGGCTGTACAGGATCTCTCCGCAGGATCTGATCAAGGTTAAAATTCTTCTAATTAAATCCCCGCACCGCACACCACCCATCCACCCTGTCAACCAAGTCATACAGAAATCCTCAGTTTTAGGGCACAGTGCTCATATTGTGGGGTAACATGCCCTGGAACAAGGGCACAGTACCTTCATAAAAATTTACTGAATTGAAAATTTGTTTTTCAAACAGATTCGTTTCAACCCAAAAACGTCCTTAGTTTCAAAAATCAATGTGTATTGGACGTCGTGAGTCGACTGGGTTCGTAAACGAATCGCTAAATTACTTGGTCGTAATTTTCAGTTTCCTGATATCTCAGAGGAGCTTTCCGAGTTACAAAGCCTGTTAAAGCGTAGGGAGTTGAAATTGAATAAATAGACCTTAGATTTTTGTTTATTTGTGTTTGAAAAAGTAGGCGACATTGTTAACTAAAACAAAATCCCCAAAGTAAAAGATACGCAGGAAAATATAAAAGACCCAGACTATATTCAGTTATTCTGTCATTCTTTGTTGGCAAAGGTATTTTTCTGTAAGCTCTTAAAGGAATAGAAAACTTGACTCAAACTTGACTCGGGGAGCTGACATATCAAGAATGTACTTAATGTCAACCGAGTGTCAAGTGTTTCAGCTCTTTCCTTTGACATAATAGATGATTATAATTTTACTGTTATTTTTTTTTTATATCCTTGTTTTTCTGTTGGGATACTTCGAGCGGTCATAAAAGTAGACCAAACTGTTGTGGTTCTCATGATGCCATACGTTGACCATAAAAGAGCGCAGAAGAAACAAGAGCAAAACGTTCGGAAGATTTACAGTTTTTGCTTTGATTACGGTTTATTTTACTTATGTTGTGCTCAGTAGCCAACCCATCATAAATACTGCTAGGTTTAGGTTTAATCAAAAATTAGGTCTAAAGTAACACGTCTCTATTGTATTTTGAGCCGCTTGCACGCAAATAAGCAAACATTCCAAGCGATAAATTAAGCGATTTTTTTTAGGTTGTTCTTCCGAGTAAGGCGATAAAGAACGAGCGAATTCTGGAGACACTGATGTTCCAGGCCAACTCCGGCATGTATAGGGTTCAGGATGCATACTTGGAAGCTTGCCAGCAGCGGTTGCAGCAGCAGGACTCGCGATTCTCCGACTGGGACTCGTTTGACCACGGAATCTGATAACTCTTTTGACCTGAGTCTAAAAAATGTGTTTATTCTTTCGCACGTACGGAGAAGCTTCTAAGGTTGTGTATTTACACTCGTCAACGGGTGTGACAGTCCCCATTTTCGTACTGAAAGTGGTGTTAGGAGTTCCGGAGTATGGCTTCTCGATCTGAATTTCACTTACTTCTTTTTTTGGGTAAGTTTTTCCTTTTTTTTCAGCTTTTTTGTACATCCTAGCTACTAGTGCTACTACCAAGAGTGTTTTATTTCACTGACTAGCGGTACTGAAATATTTCGTTATGTTTATTCTGTTCTCATTGCCGGAAGCCCTAAAAGGAATTTCACTTGTACTTGTCGGAAGGAGAGAGAACTTTTTTTTTCGATCACAAACATTATTGAAATAACATTCCGCTTCCAAGAAAGACGATATATGCTGGACTAACTTACGATGTTTTATGAGTAGACGTACGGGTAAACATACCAGATATGAAGTTAGTAGCACCAGGGACCCATAAATTTCCTGTAATGCCTCGCCATTCAGAGGGCTTGTCATTTCCTATGCTTCTATGATGCTATGTTGCCCGACCAACTCCTACTTTCCAAAAACTCCGCTTGGGTCGAATCAGCGTTCTTGTTTGCCTCATTGGACGTGGGCGCCAAAGAGACTCCTCCCTCAAGGCTCAAATTTTGTCTATCTGGATAGTCGCGTATTCTATCCCCGTGGGTATTTCTCGAACTACCGGACGGTCGGTCAAGAGCGCATCAGAAATCTCTTATTGACATGCCCCCTGCATGGCGAGGCATTACAGGAAATTTATGGGACCCTGGTAGCACCAATTTTACTAGTCATATCTAAGTAGGTGTGTTAGATGAATTGATCTGTCGTATACTAAGAAATGATTATAATGAAGAATCTCTTTAAGATCTGACTTTCGGAGTTTCTGGTGGGTTATGATCAGCGGTTTCAGATCAGACGACTGCAAAGAATTTTTTTTTCGTTAATTATCCTTCTACTATGTTGTTTTATTCTTTTATGATTGATTTTTCAACATTGTTATTCATTTTGAAGAGTACATGTTATTTTTTTTTACTGGTAATAAATGAAAATAATTGAGAGTCGACTTTATTTCATGTCTTTATACTCACCGACTTGAAAGCAACTTATCGTTTTCGTATTATATTTGGACCTGTGACTGGAAACGTTTCGTGATTTCTTGTTTTATGACGTGATGTATTTTCTATTTTTCTTAAGTTTCATCATGAAATCGAAATTCAATGTAACCTGGTGTTTTTCAAGGGTGAGATTCCAAGTCTCGTCTCAGGCTGTGACGCTTTCTCATGTCGTCTGTTCTGTTTTATTAAATATGTCACATTTTCTGTATTCTAAATGATCTTTGTAAACTCGGTAAAATAAATAAATAGTCGCTCGTCAAACTGGCTGTCGACCAGAGCAAAATAACACCAGGGAGTAGGGCCGAAACTTGAAAAAAGTGACACTCTCTCAAATAACACCAGTACACTGTGCAGTCCCATGATACCAGTCCTATCCTACCCAGTGCCAAAATTTTCTGGTATTCCCCTGATGTTAAAAGAAAAAAGTTCCGACCGTGCGATATCAAGTGATAACGCACGGCCAGCCATGCGATATCACGTGATAGCGCACGGTTGGAATTTTTTTCTTTTAACATCGGGTAATGGGTTTTTGAGGGTGGTTGATGAGCTAGGTCTTGACAGGGGTCCTTGAGACCTTGTGGATAACGTGTCAAAACTGGCACTAGCGCTGGCTCCGATAGTATCAGATTCTCAACACAGCAAAAAAAGATACAACCTCCCCTTTCTTATGAATGGAAAGCATAGGTCTTGGCGCTACTCCATAATGTCATTTTGCTCTGCTGTCGACTTATCCAAGGATCTGTAGTGTCTGCCCCGGATGTATCTGTTTCCCTAGACGTGAGTTCGTCTGGAAAACGGCGAGTGCTGTTTCATTCCCAATTACAGCGTAGCATCCCGCTCTGAAATCTTCTGATACCGGTATGGTCGGCACAAGCAATGCCCATGATGTCTCCTTCATTATCTTCGAATGGCGTGCTAAGCATGCCAAATCAGAGGCGTTGAAAACGTCGTGCTGAAGCCGATGTAAAGACGAAGCTCTTGAACTGCAGCGGCAAGCGGAGGGAACGGCGTTTAGGGTAACAGTACTCTGTAGAAGTACAGTTGAATTACTAAACTAGATTTTATTATTATTCCTCAGTATCCCTCCATATATCTGGCCCATATAGCTTAATGTTTTCGTTAACTACCAGGTCTTTCCCATATAATTCAAATATGTCGCGTGATTCAGTCCCGAAAGTCGGAACAAAAAAAAATATCCGAATTGCTTAGAGGGTTTTATTTCCGCCTTGTATTTGTAATCATGGGTAGGAAATACCATTGGTTGTTCCATTCGGGGCCCTTTCAGTATGGGGGAGGGAGAGGTTCGAGCAATGGTGAATAGTTTACGCTGTGTTAGGAGTATGGATTCTTGCAACAATTTATTAAAACACAACTATATTATAATGCTTTTCTAAATGCATTTGCCGGGGACATGCTTTGCTAGCATCATGATCATTTCAGAGAGGACAGGTGACTTATTTTCGTTTAACCTGGCAACCTAGGAGCGTATAGCTTCGTGCGTACACTGGTTCTTCGGAAACCTGATAGTCCATAAATAACTAAAGGTAAATTCTTGCAGGGATTTAATACAACATAAATATATAAATTTTGCCATTTGCATTTGCCAGGGACATGCTTTAGTCGTATTCATAATCTTCCACTCGACAGTGCCATCATGGAGTTGGAAATTATTCCTTAGAATAGTCTCCCCCATTTTAGCAGTTCAGTCCAGCAGAGCGTTTTCCCTTCTACTAGACGAGCAGCACGTTGAAAGAACATGGAACATGGATGGTCGTCGTTTATGCAGATTCGTCGTTGGAGGCAGTTTCGGCGGTAGCCATAGAGACGTTGTCCGTATTCTTGGTCTTAGGTTTGGAGCCGAAAATCCAGCCGATTTCTTGGCGGAGGCACTGGAAGAAAGACGATAAGTTGTACCCTACTTTCTGAATCCTCATAGATTTCTCAATTTTCATCATACACTGCCAACTATAATGTCTTTAAAGACACTTGGAGTTAAAAGATTTTTAGCAAAGCTTCTGTATAGCTTCTGTTGCAAGCGGCTCAACAAACCAACATCAGTGCTTTATGCATTTGTTTACAAGAAGATCTTTTGAAAATATATAACAAAAACATTGATCTCGTGATGAATAATTTTTAATAGCTGAAAAAGTTTTCAGAAACGGTCACGCTTCAGTAAATGAGAGAAATGATACACTGGTCAACAGGCCGAACCAAGAAGCTTTGGAGTGTATTTTGAACATAGTTGATTCCGGCAAAATGTTCATAAGTATGTTATGCAAGTAATATTTTTTTTTCGCTCGCAGCTTTGGGATCAAATTTGCCAAATGCATCAATACGAGCGAGAAAATTCGTTAGGGATAAGTTAATAATCAAGCCCCAAAGATTTCGGCACAAAGAATGCCGGCCTGGCATGTTTGTCACGCACCTCTTGGTATTTAGGATGTGACAGTGCATAAATGATCGGATTGTAGACAGATGAAGACTTCGCAATGATGACAGGAAGTGAAGACATCAGTGGAGTGATTCGCATTGGGTCTCTCAGACCAACGAAGCTGAGAACTGCGAAGGGAGTCCATGCAAAAAGCCACAAGATTATGTTCAGCATAGCCACCTAAGACGGAAACGTAAGTTAATAGCTGTGTACGAATTACAATCTGCGAGAACCAGGTTTCCATCTATGCATTCGTTCCTGAGTTTGAAAAAATCCTGTTCTGCTTGCAAGCAATAGAGAATTGTATTGTTATGGCACTTGCAGCCTCTGGCTCAAGTGCCATATACCGATCGCAATTCCGTCCGTCGGTCGGTCTGTCTGTCGGTCGGTCGGTCGGTCCGAATTTTTTTGTCCCACATGTTCGAGTTAGGGTACTTCCAGATGTGTTAGGACGATGAAACTTGGCAGGAAAATCAGGGACCCGACCAAACTAACCTGGAAATAATCAGTTTCCCGATCCGACCATCTGGGGGGGAGTGGTGGGCCGGGGAATTCTGAGAATTAAGTAGTTTTTGTCACACTTTTTCGAGTTGGGGTACTTCCAGATGTGCTAGGACGATGAAACTTGGCAGGAGCATCAGGGACCCGACCGGACTAACCTGGAAATAATCAGTTTCCCAATCCGACCACCTGGGGGGGAGTGGAGGGCTGGGGAATCCGGAAAACTGGAGTAGTGTGTAACTTTCGAACGGATGATCGGATTGGAATGAAACTTAATAACTGAATAAATGGCATACCTCTGATGTCCCATCTGAAGTCCGGACCGGATTCGACAGCTATGGGGGAGTTGGGGGGGGGAGACCGGAAATCTCGAGAAACGGTTAGAATTGAGGGATCAGAGTGAAACTTGCTGGGAAGAACAAGCATCTGCTCCAGATAAATCGTTTGTACATTTGGACTGGATCCGGACACTAGGGGGGGGGGGGGGCTGGAGGGGAGTTTCCCGGAATTCCGGTAATGGCGGTTTTGGGGATTTTCACGACGAAACTTGGGAGGCGAATGAGGGACCCGATCAAACTGACTTATAAATAAAAATTTACATGATCCGATAGTCATGGGGGGAGTAGCGGGAGGGGGAATCGGGAATACTGAGTCATGCGTAACTTTGGAACGGTTGATCGGATTTGAATGAAATTTGATAATTGATCAGAGGACATGTCTCTGGTGACCTTTGTCATTTCCGGACCGGATTCGACAACAATTGGGGGGGGGGGGGAATACGTGACCGGCTCAGACTGGGGAGATCGGGATCGAACTTTGTGGGAATAGTAAAGAGATGCTCTGGATGAATCACTTACAGAACCGGATTGGCTCCGGCGACTGTGGGGGAGTTTGAGGGGGGGGGCGGAATTCCGGTGATCTCGATTTAAGGTACTTCCAGATGTGCTAGGACGATCGAACGGGTCTGGAATATTAGAGATTCGACAAGATTGGCTCAGAAATCGCCACTTTCCAAATCCGACATTCCTTAAAGTACCAATCTTGACCGCAAATTTAGAAAAATACTTTTAAGCAAATTATAAATTTTCATGATCCCCATGAGCCCATTATCATTTTTGCCTCAAGGGTTTTGCTTACAGATGAAGTTCTAGCTCCCTGAAAGTGCGCATTTGAACCGCAAGGTCGAAAACTACTTTTTTTCAACAAACGATACATCTCAACCCATGATCATTTGTGCCACAAGGGTTTTGCTTAAAAATTTATTTTATCACCCTCAAAGTGCACATTTTAACCGAAAAGTGATAAAAAAAATACTTTTTATCAAACGGTATATATCAATGTTCCCTAAGGGCCTGTGATCGTTTTGTCTCAATAGTTTTCTTACAGATGAATTTCTAGCGCCTATAAAGTGCGTATCATTACAGCCAAGTTCTAAAACAAAATACTTTTTCTCTAGCTCCCTTAAAGTGCGCATCTGAACCGCAAAGGTAACCTTAAAAGTACGTTTGATCAAACACTACATCTCAACCCATGCAAGTGCCATATGAGCTTACAGCTCTTGTTTTTCTTGTTGGCTTGAAAATGTGTGTAAGTCCGTCTCCAGTGGGCTCATGAGCTGAGAATACATCTTTGTCTCGTAGGTTGTCTACATGTTTTTGTCCATCCATAGTGCTAAGCTTCTTCTGTCGATAGATAAAAACCAAAAGAAGGAGGGAGAAGGCTTAGGTTGTTTGACTGTGCACTTGCCTTTGCAACCTTGATCTCGGCAGACATGGCCTGATTCTGATCTCCACTGCGAAGGCTCTTGACGTTCATTTTCTTGGCCTGTTCTCGGAGAGCTTCTTCATGGTCGCAGACAGCCTGGAAAATAGATTACGAATCTTACATCAAAAATTTCCTCGACTGCATCTTCACACGGAAGCTTTGCTATAGCTTTTTGTGATCCTCGTATTCGTATTCGTTTTCTTCGTTCTGTTTCGTGAACACGGGAAACTATTGAACTCTTGTTCTGGAAAACCCTCGACTCTCTGGCCGCTTCTGTTCCAACAGATCATCATGAAGAAGTTTCATACCTTGACGATATGGAAGTAGCAGAAGAAGATGGTGACTAGAGGGAGGAGGAATCCAAAGAACCATCCACCTCCAATGTACGTGTAGACGTTGGCTGATGGTGTTAGGTAGTCGTACGAGCACCTGAAAGACAGGAGACCATAAGTTTTGTAGACTTTTCCGTTTTCTCTTAAAAGGGATTAGAATCTGAGGCAGAGGGGAAGTTCGTGATGATGGTTTTTGCAAGTTCGTAAACCTACCTGTTCTAAATTGAAGTGAAGGCTTTATTTTATAGGTTCTATAAACGCCAACTCGTCAAAAATTTTCTGAAGCTCGGATAATCATGATGTTAAAAGTCAAGATGATAAGCGAATCAGTTGTATGCCTAGTGAAGTTGATTGTTCCCTTGCAGTCAAAACGTGCTGGTTGTGTCGTACTCTGGAAGTTCCGCTAGCAGCCCCTGTTGTGAGCCAAAATGGATAATTCTAGCTACTTACGAGCTTAGGATTCCGTCGAGTCTGAACTGACCAAGTCCGAAAAGAGGAGCAGATCCCCAGAAGAGGGAGACTGACCAGATGTAAATGAGCATGTTCATTGAGCGTTTGTAGGAGGGTGGGGCTCCTGACATACCGCGGACGATGACATGGAAGCGATCGTACGCAATGAGTGATAGTGTCACCATCTGGAAAGTTAGATTTGGCGATTTAGGCAAATAGCAAATTTACGATTTAGGCCCTCTTTTGGTCTCTACGATGGTTGCGTCGTGTCTGGTTTGCGACCAGTCATGGGTCATGGATCTTCTGCGGCCAGTATCACAGAACTACGGTACTGGATACGTTGTCAAAGGAAAATTCTCACCGAGAAGATTGATTTTTATAGGACTGTGATTCCTTTTCTTCCGGTTAACATCTCCTTAACCTGAGTATAGTATAGCCTACCTGAGCAAATCCGAAAGTTGTTCCGACCCAGGCGTGCGCTAGGCAAGCAATCTCTCCGAAGACCCAGATGCCGTTATTACCAAAGCTGTTGATGATGAGTTCTGGGTAGAGCCCAATGAACAGCATGAAGTCACAGAAGGCCAGGTTGATGACAAGCATGTTGGAAGGAGAGCGGAGCTGCTTGTACTTGGTGAAGATCTTGAGAACATAGTAATTGCCGATACCCGATGCGACGCCTGAAAATGAAGGATTTGAATTGTCGCTGCTGCGAGTCACGATTTCAAGGAAATTGCCTTAATTCCCATTACCTAAGGCGTATTCTCGCCGTTCCCCGAGGATTCCACTTGAGGAGTCTCCGCGTTTTTGTTTGTCCCCGGGACTCGCTCCCCGTATTCTTGCGGGTCCGATTATCATCACCATCATCAAAAAGGACTCCATTTCAGATTCGCAAGGGAATCAATTTTTTCTGGTGTTGGTGCAATGTAAAACTAATTAAAAACAATCATAATAAACAAAATACAAAATAAAGTGGAATCCAGACTACTTTCATCAACTGCATATTTTTTTCCGAGCAAAATCCGTTTTGAAAGCATTCCCCGTGTTCTCGCTGTTTTTAATACGCGGAGTCCGCGTAGAGTAATAACTCCCTGTATTCTCGCCGTTCCTTTCGATTCCCCGAAGATTCGGGGGGGATCGGCAAGAATACGCCTCAAGGCTAGGAAGTTTAGTGCCCTCTCCCACGTCTACAGTGTTTGGTTGGAGCAGGTGGTCGGATCTCTGTTTTTATCTCTTGGTCTTCCATGGCTAGTTTTACGAAGCTGTGGCAGCAGTTTCAGCGATAATTTTACATTGAAGCCCTGGCCAATATTGGCGTAACATCTAATTGCCTTTTCACATTTTACCCGATGATTGTAACCGGGTCTGGTTCTGCTGTAAGGAAGCTACGAGCAACTGCTTACCAAGAAAAACGTAGAGCAGGCCAAGGAAGTAGTGTACACGAGGATCAGCTGGTGGAAACTTGTCGAACTGTTCATGAACCATGTGTCGGACTTCAGGAGGAGCCAAGGCACGGGCAGATAATCCATCCGGATAGCCGAACCCGCCGATGTAATTGTCCTTGGCAGACCGAGCTAGAGCATATGGCCAGGTCACGTTTTCCGATACCTCTGCCCTGGAAATGAAAGGATTCAGCTTTGTCTAATGCTGTTTTACTAATCTGACGCTGTATCCTCAAGATGTATAATTTCCTCTTCATCTTTGTCTTGCTGCCCTATGCATGCCAGTTGGCAAGAAAGTAACGTAAGCGGCTTGAGTTCTTCAGTTTTTCACTATGCTAGAAATAATAGTTTTATGGACTTACATTTTCTTTACTCAGTCTTCCTTTCTGTCCGAAGTCCAGGTCTGAAGGCCCTACTACTCGAACCAGAGAACTGGAACTGTTTCTTCGGTTTCCAGACAGAGCTTTAAATAGTTTTCGAAATGTCAAGAAAAATGGCCGTAATTAGATAACTTGAACAAAAATGTGAAGCCCTAAAGTTATTTATTTTCTGCGGGGAAATTCGCCTCTGAAAGGGCATATCTATTAAGGGTCGGACATCGGATCGTTTATGGGTCGGACGTCGTTCGGGAGTGTTCGAGAAAAGGTGGTCATCTGCAAATGCGACATTCGACGAGCGACAAGGATGAAATTCGGCACGTATTCTAATGCTGTCGATGAAACCTCGATCCCCTTGAAACTTTTGTTTTCTCTTGTTCACCTTTGTTGGATTCTTTTAAGGGATCTCGGTGTCAGCTTTATAATCAAAAAGGGAGAGTTGGACGTTTTCGCTTCTTCACAAATGTAACACATGTCAGTACCTCTGACTGCAGGAAAGCCCGAATCGGTCTGTGGGGGCAGCAAACAAAATCTTCACTTTCAATTAATTTTAGTCTACCTATCCAGCGGCCTGATTTACCTATTCCATTTCCAAACTGATTTAAACTTTCAGGTTGGTACGATTCTACGGTTGGTTGGGTTTCCTGGTTACAGTTTCATTCACAGTTTTCACAGCGAGCGATATTTGTTACATTGCGCACGCGGTCTTTCGGCTTCTTTCTGAAGTCCCCGCGAAATAAATGTCTCCTGTGAAACATCCCAGCGAAACGTCCGCATGACAAAATGTACCTATGACAAAAAGTCCTTTCGACAAGAAATACCCACGGCGAAACGTTCCCGTGACAAAACGTCTCCATGGTAGAAAATCTCCATCTCCATGACGAAACATCCCCAAGCAGAAGTTTGCATTGGTCTTCAGCAGAGCAAAATAACAATAACGAGTAGCGCCAAGACGTGAAAAAAGTGACACAAATTCGAATAGCGGCGACACTGGTACCATTAGCGCTAGAAAACGTCCCTACTGAACATACTGAAACTCGATCAGTCGTGTACCAGCGCTGGTTCCAATAACTTCATATTCGGAACATTCGGAAAAAAAAAGATTCAACTTCCCCTGTTTGCACGATGTGTACAGACCGCAATCTTAGCTTTAATAGTAATTGTAAACCCGCAAGTTTGGCTCGCTTTAAAGCTTAAGCGAATAGGGCTGAGATATGACAGTCTTGCTACCCATCATAATCTTGTCTAAATAGGCTAGAAAACCAAAAAAAAACGCGTTACTTCGTCGATATGTTATCCACGAAAATGAATTTTAGCTGACGAGTTTATTCTTCCGCAATTACGGACGTACCTTTATGTTTGAAATGTTTAGCGACTACAGCGCAAACAGTTCGCGAAAATAACCAGCAATGGCGATTTTCATTGTTCAAGCAGATGATGGAAGATGCCAAAGAAGCACTTGGTAATCGTCCATACGTTGATTCTGATGTGATTCTGCAGTCTAGAAATAGAATTGAGACGCACGCTTTTGCAGATATTCAAATTCTCCGCCACTTGACGAATTTTTATTTGTCGTGGAAGCAGCGGAGATTCACAACGTCACTACTAGACTAGGCCACGAACAAAAAAATAAAAGTCCCTTAGAGGAGTCAAAATAGTACAGTGCATTCAAATCAAAGGTATAAAAATAAGTTGGCTTTTCAGTTAAACTTTAAATGCCGTGAGTGCAATGGGCGGCGCAACGAGTATGGTGCGTTTGTGAAAAATGGGAAGCTTAGGCCTTGGGCTAATCCCTTGTGTTATTTTGCCTTGGTCTTCAGGAGCATGATTTAGGAAAAACAAAACAACACAAAAAAGCGGATGTGGGGACCATTTCCTTCAGGTATTTACCGTTTCCCGAAAACATAAAGTGCCATCTGTCTTGTCATGGGTGGACAATCCTAGGTCGCAGAAAGTGTCGCAACAGATACAGTTTCCACACTGTCAGAAGTTTTATAGCAGATAAGCTTTGTTGACGAAAGATCGTCCGTCAACGGATTTTCTTGACAGTTTGTCATGTCTTTATTCTTCTTTCTATCATTCTTTTTGTAGACTTGTTTGGTTCGTTTCCCTTAAGATTGTATGAATAAAGAATAAGCCCCGCCCATTGCCAGGCCTTATGTTAGGCCTTATGGTGGGGTCATAATGAGTTAATGGTGCGTATTATTTTTATGAATAAAACTGAACTGAACTGAACTGATAACACAAGGATGTGCAGTTTCAACAACAGAGAATACTTGGGATGTAATCTATTGGGATTTTGTAAACATGGTGCATCAACCCTGCCAGGAACACCTGATAATCCGCTGAAAATCATCTCCTGACTTCTTGTTTACCGTCGTGACATCGGACATCGTGTGTGTTGACAGTGTTTGAGTGTGTTGAAACCCTGCTTGACCCTAGGTTCACACTGAGGCGATACCGGCCATCGCCGAGATTTTCGTCGCTAAAATTGCTTCGTCAGGCGATTTTCAATGTTACAACTTTAATCGGGCGACAGTACGATTTTTTGCACGCAACAGCAACATGGACGTCCTTTTGATGATTCACTTTCAGAAAAATTAATTATTGCTGTTCAGTTCTACCCCATTTTGTATGAAAAGCAAGAAAAGGGACATAAAATCAAATTTTTCGCGTTAAATTCTGTTGCCGACGAAAATTCAGTGTGAACATCCAGGCGATAAAAATCTTCTGTCGCTGCGATTGAAAAATCTCGTTCATCGCCGCGATTTGCTCTGTGTGAACCTAGGGTTTCTTCTCTTCTCTTCCGGGTTTCTCATAGAAAAAAAAAAGACACATGCTGTATCTTTGGCACTGATGAGAAACATGGAAAACCTGATGTTTCTGACCAATAAGCTCCTCGGAAACAGCAAAGAGTTCTACAGGGAGGATGCAAAAACCCACCTAGTGCTGTTAGAGTAGATAAGAATGGCATAGGAATCTTTGAGGTATCGTGAATGGGAGAGGATGCTGAATTCACAAGATGAATTTGAATATGAAAAAAAAATCTTGCCGAACAAGAAGTTTCACCCGGAATCGGGCCAAAACTGGAAAAATTGTGAAAAATAAAAGTTTAATCTGTAGTTGATTGGAGGTTCAATCCAGAGGTAAGAAGAAATGCTGAACAATTGTATGAAATTATTTCGCCGGACAAATAGTTCGCGCGGAATCCGGCCAAAACCAGAAATAAAAATTAAAGTAAAACTTTTCTTTGAACTTGATTAGATGTTCGATTCAGAGGTAAGAAGACGTGCTGAATCCGTACATGACAGCCAATTTTCGTCCGGAATCCGGCTGAAACCGGAAAATTTGTTTTAAGTAAAAGTTGTATCTGAAGTTAATTAGAGGATCGTTATAGGGGTAAGGAGATATACTGAATTAGATTTTTGAAATTTTTGGAACGAACAAGAGTTCGTCCAGAATCCGGCAGAAACCGGAAATTTGGCAGAAGTAAGGCAGCGAATTTCGTCGAAGTATATATGACGTATAGGGGTAAACACAAACGCTGACTCTATGTCTGAACTTGGTTTTCTCAGATGACTAACAATTGGCCATAATCTGTTTCTAGATTTTGACAGGACACATTTTTCAAGGAATCTGGCGAAGACCGGATCCAAGACATCTGGAAAAATTTCAAGGAACCTGGCGAAGACAGATCCAATTGTCTGGATCAGGTGGGACATTTTTTTTATCATGATGTTTAGTTATGAAGATGATTCGCCATAAGACGTTTCACAGACGACTCGGTCGGTCACGTGTAATTTGCCAAATGTTCACGCCTAACTTCCGCAAATTGAGGGTTTCCCTGCATGTAGAAAGTAGAGTAATAAGTTTTGAAGGGTTAGATTTAGGTTAGGTTTTTGATGTTGAAGGGGGGGGGGGGCGCTAAGTTACACTCTCTTCTAATCAGTGGGACTGGGTGTACAGAATGTATGTCTGGCGCCAGACCATCGGCACCAGTGTATGAATTATATTAATAAATATTGTTATTTTTATATCTAAGGAAACCAGGACCATTCCTTTTGACATATTTAACTGAGAATGATTGGAAGAGGACAGTTTTTGCCACAGCTAAGCCTAGAATCTGACCTGTCTTCACTTTAAATGCGAGTTAACAAAACTTGAGTCGAATCTGTTGGATCAGTGAAGCTCGATGTGGGCATCATGGAAGGATTATGGCCTCAATGTCTTTGCACCGGTGTTAGTGGATGGGTTTCTGATGAACCAAGTAGAGATAGGACCCTGTAACCACCCCTTTACCACCTTCAATCAGCTCGGCACAATAGGTTTCGTCGTCCTAACTCAATCTGCTGCCAGGCTACGAAATTCAAGTTACTGTGCAATGTGGGCGCAGTTTCCTTTGAACGGGGAGGGTGGCCTCCAAAAAATGCTTCTAAATTCCAACGTTATGTAAGCATACGAGTTTCAACGTCAAACATCTAACCGTTTACAAGTCATGAACTTAAGTCGCTGGGCCCAGTTGCGTATGGACTGGAGATAAAAGTCCATGTTTCTTGGGGAACCTGATAGTCCATAAATAACTAAAGATAGATTCTTGCAGGGATTTAATACAACTTAAGTATATAAAATTTTGCCATTTGCATTTGCCAGGGACATGCTTTAGTCGTATTCATAATCTTCCACTCGACAGTGCCATCATGGAGTTGGAGATTATTCCTTAGAATAGTCTGCCCCATTTTAGCAGTTCAGTCCAGCAGAGCGTTTTCCCTTCAACTAGTCGAGCAGCACGTTGAAAGAACATGAAACATGGTTGGTCGTCGTTTATGCAGATTCGTCGTTGGAGACAGTTTCGGCGGTAACCATAGAGACGTTGTCCGTATTCTTGCTCTTAGGTTTGGAGCCGAAAATCCAGCCGATTTCTTGGCGCAGGCACTGGAAGAAAGATGATAAGTTAAACCCTACTTTCCCAGCTCTCATAAAGGTAGCCTACTGTCAACTAAAAGATGTTACATTAGTAAGCTTCCGGTGCAAGCGGCTTTGTTAATATCATTATCAGTGCTTTATGCGTTTGTTTAACGGAAGATCTTTTGAAGACATTTGTCAAAACCTTGATCTCGTGATGAACGATTATTCAGTAGATAACGGCCACGCTTTAACAAAAATGAGGGAAGTTATAGATTGGTCGACAGGTCCAACCAAGAAGCTTTTGAGTGCATTTTGAACATAGCTTGTTGCAGCAAGTCGTTCGTAAGTAGGTTATTCTTCACTGGTGGTTATTTTTTTCTGGTCGAATTAGACTGACCAGACCCAAGTCTGGGATCAAACTTATCACTCAAACTAAAATTCGTTTGGGTGAAGGTAGCCCCAAAGATTGCGGCACATAGCGTGCCAGCCTGACATGTTTAAAACTCACCTCTTGGTATTTAGGATGTGACAGTGCATAGATGATCGGATTGTAGACAGATGAAGACTTCGCAATGATGACAGGAAGTGAAGACATCAGTGGAGTGATTCTCATTGGGTCTCTCAGGCCGACGAAACTGAGGACTGCAAAGGGAGTCCATGCAAAGAGCCATAAGATGATGTTCAGCATAGCCACCTAAGAAGGAAATGTAAGTTAACCGCTGTCTACGGGTTATGGTTTGATCGAACAAAATTCCCTTCTATTAATCCTTTTCTTGAATCTGAATACTACCTATTCTCCTTGTAAGCAAGAATCCTACTGTTTTATCACGTTGGCTCGAATGCTTCCGTAATTTCTGTGCCCTCAGTGAGCTCATCAACTCAGAATAAATCTTGTCTCGTGGGTCATCTACCTGTTGTTTTCTTCCTCTGTCGGTTGGCCAAAGGCAAAAGAAAATTTTTGGGTTGTTTGAGCGTACAGTTACCTTTGCAACCTTGATCTCAGCAGACATAGCCTGGTTCTGATCTCCACTGCGAAGGCTTTTGACGTTCATTTTCTTGGCCTGTTCTCGGAGAGCTTCCTCGTGGTCGCAGACAGCCTAGAAAATATCTTACTTCAACCACTCTCTTCGTCAGTATCTTCACACGATTTTGGTGATTCTCGTCTTCGTACTCGATTTTTCATCCTGTTTCATGAACACAAGAAAGTATTAGGATGGGCACTAAGGGATTGCTCATCATGTGCCTGAATTGTTGCTGTGGCAACCAATGACTGTCTGACCGATTCTAAGTCAGTAGATTCGTCATAAATAGATGTCATACCTTGACGATATGGAAGTAGCAGAAGAAGATGGTGATGAGAGGGAGGAGGAATCCAAAGAACCATCCACCTCCAATGTACGTATAGACGTTGGCGGATGGTGTCAGGTAGTCGTACGAGCACCTGGAAGACAGAAGAGCATCAGCTTTGTAGACTTTTCCGTTTTCTCTTAAAAGGGATTAGTATCTGCGACTGGGAAGTTCGTGGTGATGGTTTTAATAAGTTACATAAATATACCTGTTCTAAGCTGAAGTGGATGCTTTATTTGTACTCTTGCAAACACAAACTCTTCAAAAATCTCTGAACCTTGGATAATCATAATGCTTAAAATAAACGTCAAGGTGATGGGCTAATCAGTTGTGTGCCTAGTGAAGTGGACTGTTCCATTGCAGTCAAAACTTGCGAGTCCTGTCGTACTCTGTAAGTTCCACTAACAGCTCCTGTTGTGTGCCAAAATGGATAGTTCGAGCTACTTACGAGCTTAGGATTCCGTCGAGTCTGAACTGACCAAGTCCGAAAAGAGGAGCAGATCCCCAGAAGAGGGAGACTGACCAGATGTAGATGAGCATGTTCATTGAGCGTTTGTAGGAGGGTGGGGATCCTGACATACCGCGGACGATGACATGGAAGCGATCATACGCAATGAGCGATAGTGTCACCATCTGGAAAGTTACATTTGGCGATTTAGGCACATAGCAAATTTACGCCTGCAAGCTATTTAGGCCCTCTTTTGATCCCTGCGATGGTTGTTTCGTGTCTAAGCTGGTTTGCGACCAATCATGGGTCATGGATCTTCTGCGGCCAGTATCACAGAACTACGCGTTGTCAATACGTTGTCAAAGGAAAGTCTCACCGAGAAGTTTGTTTTATACGACTATGATGCCTTTTCTTCCAGTTGCTAAAATTAACATCTCCATATCCTGAGTATAGTAGCCTACCTGAGCAAATCCGAAAGTTGTTCCGACCCAGGCGTGCGCTAGGCAGGCAATCTCTCCGAAGACCCAGATGCCGTTATTACCAAAGCTGTTGATAATGAGTTCCGGGTAGAGCCCAATGAACAGCATGAAGTCACAGAAGGCCAGGTTGATGACAAGCATGTTGGAAGGAGAGCGGAGCTGCTTGTACTTGGTGAATATTTTGAGAACATAGTAATTGCCAATGCCCGATGCGACGCCTGAAAATGAAGGATTTGAGTTGTTACTGTTGAGAGTTCCAGTTTCAAGAAATTGGCCCATTACGAAGGAGCAGTTTTGGTGTGTTTCTGCCCTCTCCCCTTCGTTTGCAGCGCTTGGTTGGTGCAGGTGGTCGCGCATCTCTGTTTTTATCTCTCGGTCTCCCATGGCTAGTTTTACGAAGATGTGGGAGTAGTGTCGGCGATAATTTGACCTTGAAGCCATTACCCGTATTGGCTTAAGGACTACAGGCCTGTTCGCTTTTTAAGCGATGATTGTAAGTAAGTCTGGCTCTGCTGTACGGAAGCTACGAACAACGGCTTACCAAGAAAAACGTAAAGCAGGCCAAGGAAGTAGTGTACACGAGGATCAGCTGGTGGAAACTTGTCGAACTGTTCGTGAACCATGTGTCGGACTTCGGGAGGAGCCAAGGCACGGGCAGACAATCCATCAGGATAGCCGAACCCGCCGATGTAATTCTCCTTAGCAGACCGAGCTAGAGCATATGGCCAGGTCACGTTTTCCGATACCTCTGCCCTGGAAGTGAAAGAATTCAGCTTTGTTGAATGCTGTTGTACTAATTTGACGGCTATAACCTCAAGATGTATGGTGTCCTCTTTATCTTTGTCTTGCTGCCCTTTGCATGCCAGTTGGAAAGAAAGTAACGTAAGCGGCTTGAGTTCTTCATTTGTTCACTATGTTAGAAATAATAATCTGTATGGACTTACATTTTCTTTACTCAGTCTTCCTGCCGTCCGAAGTCTAGGTCTGAAGGCCCTACTACTCGAACTAGAGAACTGGAATTGTTTCTTCGGTTTCCAGACAGAGCTTATAAATAGTTTTCGAAATGTCAAGAAAAATGGTCGTAATTAGATAACTTGAAAAAAATGTGAAGCCCTAAAGTTATTCATTTTCTGCGGGGAAATTCACCTTTGAAAGGGCATATCTATTGTGAGCTTTTCTAATCTTAGTAGCAACCACCGCCAGATTTCGCACTGTTTTTTATGCCCAATTTTGTATTTACCCAAAATTTGTATTTACTGTTTGTCAAGTTTTAGTGACTATAGTGAGCAAGCAGGTAAGGTAGGAAAAAGAACTTGGTAGGAGGAGGATGTATCTGATCATGTTCTCTGATCAGTCGTCTTTTCCCTATCCCACAATTAGCGGGTAGGAGTAGTCGAAGAAGAATCCGAAACCTGTGTATAAGTTCCAAACGTGCGATCTGATTCCGGTTAGTGGACAGGTGATGACATTCCGACATAGGCTTTATAGATGCGAACCGGACCTTGGAAGTTGTCTGGTCTGGGAAGAGTGTGATATGTTTAGGTACCAAATCTGTAAATTTAGTTGAAGTGGTCAAATGTCAAATCCCCGTGTTCCAAAGCCGGGGTCGGGATCTTTGACTGAAATTCCAAGTCTGAAGTCCGGGTGGAGCTGTGTTCATTAACTGATAACTTCTTCTAACAAACCCGGTTCCATCCTTTTTTAGGGGTCGGACATTGGATCATTTAGGTGTCAGACATAGTTCATGGGTGTTCGAGAAAATGTGGTTATCCGAAAATGTGATATTTGATGAGCGACAAGGATGAAAATTGGCATGTATTCTAATGCTGTAGATGAAACCATGACCCCCCTTGAAACTTTTTTAACTTTTGTTTTCTCTTATTCATCTCTGTTGGATTGTTTAAAAGGATCTCGGTATCAGCTTTGTAACCAAAAGAGGGAATGTTGAACGGAATTCACAGTGGAGTTTTTGTTTCGTCACAAATGGCGTAGTCCCAATAGTCCCCAGGTTCAACCCACTAAGCTTCTGATGATCTTCCACAAAGAAGTGACAAGAGCTTTCGAAGTCCATGATGTTGCACCAACGACACAATCATATTTTACCTTTTTTTTTACCTTTTTTTTGTCAGTCAGTAAATGCAAACGTCTTGGTAAGGTTACGGACAGTTACCAACTGTCTTCCTCTATCCCGCAAAGGAGTTTTAGTTTTATTTTAATACGTTTTATTATACAAAACCAACTTTTACAAACTGAACTACATGAACAAGCCTTTTAAATACACTCACACTATTCTTTACACATGTAGTTGGTACCTTTACCTGCAGGAAAGCCCGAATGGGCCTGTGGGGGCAGTACAAAAAAACTCTTCACTTCGAATTAATTTGAGTTTATCTATCCAGTGCCCTGATTACCTATCCCATGTCAGTAGTGATTTAAACTGGTTGGGTTTCCTGGTTACAGTTTCATTGACAGTTGTCACAGCGTAACTCGTTTTTTCGGCTTATTTGTTAAATGTCACTGCGACGTCTCCAGCGCAACATCGTTAGCGAAACGTCCCTATGACAAAATACGCCTATGATCAGTGCCGTCTTTGCCCTTAGTCCGTGTTAGGCCGGTGCTTTGGGGCCAGGGGAAATGGAATCCAAGCAGCAGGTATAAAATTTTGGGAAATCAGGCTACGGTTGCTAGGCGTATTACGTTCATTACGATCCAGGTGTGACCAGCTACGTTGCACCGCTATGTACGTTACGTCGTATGTACATTTTTGACTCATGAAAAAGGGCCGAAAACCCTTGGATTATCTAGGGTCCAACCAAAAGTAAACGACGACACTGCCTATGACAACAAGTACTCACGGCGAAACGTACCCTCGACGTCTCCATGGTAGAACGTCTCTATGACGAAACGTCCTCAAGCAGAAGTTGTTGTTCAGGCGCACGATTAAGGAATAACATCTAAGAGCGTTGTATTGCAGATGTAGGGTTGGAAAGAGCGGATGTGGGTACCATTTTCTTCAGGTATGTACCGTTTCCCCGAAAAAGTTCCTTCCGTCTTTTCCTAGGTGGACAGAAATATACAAGTCAAAAAGATACAAATCGACAAAATTGAATACGTCTTTGTGCTTTCTCCAGTAAAAGGAGTTTCTTATTCCACTTAGTATGCGAATCTGATGAAAGTTTTATATCCAAAAATAAACCGTCATCATATTTTTGTTTATTTTTTAGCCAGTGATATTTTGTCATCATGATGTTTAGCCATGGGAATGATTCGTCATGGGACGTTTCGCAGACAACTCGGTCGGTAACGTTGAACGTTCGTGTAAATAGAGAGTTTCTGTAGGTATCTATTAGAAAGTTGAATGGGATTTTTTGGTGGTTTAGATTTAGGTTAGGTTTTTGGTGTTGAGGGAGACGCTAAATACAGTCCATTCTAACTAGTAATGTTTGGACCAGGTGTACAAAATGCATGACTGGCGCCTTTTTATACCTAAGGAACAAGGACCATTCATGTTGACATACTCAACTTGGAACGATTTGAAGAGAATGTTTTTTCTTGCCACAGCTAAGCTAGAATCAGACTTGTTTTCACATTAAATGCGAGTTAACAAAACTCGAGGTGAAGCTGTTGCTCAGTGTTGGCGTCATGGACGGATTATGGCCTAAGTAACTTTCAACGTTGTTAGTGGACTTGAGTCCGGTTTCTCATGAACCAAGTAGAGATAGGACCCTGTTGATCAGCTACCACCTTCAATCCACTCGACACAAATGAATGTGTCGTCCTAGCCCAATCTGCTGCCAGTCTACGAAATGCAAATTAGTAGGCAGCGGGCGCCTTTCCTATGAACTGGGAGGTTGGCCTCCAAAAGATGATTCTAAATCCTATATCCTGTGAGCAAACGGGTCTCGTCTGCGCACATGTAATCGTTAACAAGCCATGAGCTTCATTGGACCCAGTTGCAAGGATGGTGAGATGAAATCCAAAAGGCAAATAGGCCAGTCGTCGTACATCCAATCATTGTCAAGCTACAAACTTAAATCACCGGGCGGTCTGGCCCCAGTTACCTTTGAACCGAGAGGATTGGAGATAAGACCACCAAAAGCCATTCAGGTCTCCGGCACACGAAATTCCATTGTGCCTTCTGCGTCCGATGTCCATCTGTGAACTAGAGTAACTGGGCAATTTAGGTCCAGTTGCCCCAGAACTGGGTGGTATGGGAGTAGAACCCCGAAAAGGGACACCAAGGCGGCCGTATATTACAGCTTCATCGCTAATAAATCTTTTGGGGATTTTGGAAAAAGAACAGATAATCTATTTTCGTTTGACATGGCTACCCAGGGGCGTATAGCTTCATACGTACACTGTTTCTTGGGAAACCTCTCAGTTCATAAATTATGAAAGATAGATTCTTGCAGGAATTTAATACAACATAACTATATAATATTTTACCATTTGCATTTTCTAGGGACATGCCTTAGTCGTATTCAGATTCGTCCACTCAACTGTGCTATCGTGGAGTCTGAGGTTATTCCTTAGAATAGTCTCCTCCATTCAGCAGTACAATTGAACAGAGCGGAGTTAACCGTTTTCACTTCAACTAGCCGAGCAGTACGTTATCAAAACATGGAACATGGATGGTCGTCGCTTATGCAGATTCGTTGTTGGAGAGAGTTTCGGTGGTGACCATGGAGACGTTGTCCGTATTCTTGCTCTTAGGTTTGGAGCCGAAAATCCAGCCGATTTCTTGGCGCAGGCACTGGAAGAAAGGCGATAAGTTAAGATCCTACTTTCCCAAGCCCATAAAGTTACTGTCAACTAAAAGATCTTTACATTGGTTGCAATATACTTTGTCAAAATCATCATCAGTGCTTTATGGATTTGTGTACCGGAAGATCTTTTGAAAGCATGTCAAACATGTCAAGGCGTTGTCAGCACTCCTGCTCTTGGTTTTGGAACCAAAGACCCAGCCGATTTCCTGGCGCAGGCACTAGAAGAAAGACTGTAAGTTAGATCTTTCATTACTAATATTTATAAAGCCTCTGCAAACCGAAAGTCCCAACGTTTGTGCATTCTTCCAATGCAAGTGGCTTTGTTGAGCATCCCACTACCTTGTTTCAATAACTTTGTGTGCAAGCAAATCTCATGACGACTGAATATTCTTGATGACTAACTCTTTGCGCCGATGAAGGATTGTCGTATGCCTATCGAAGAGCCAGAAACGTCACCACGACAAACGTTGTTGATTGGTTTACATAGGATTTGAGACAGTTTTGAAGATTCGTTTGGGTAACGTTTCTCGTTCTTCCCTTGGATCACTGGCGTGTTTTGGACTTATATAGAGCACTGAAGGGGGGGGGGGCTCCCCCGGCCTTGACCCACCCGAGTTTGACGAGATAATCGCTCTTGAGAACGAGTCAATCATGTCGTGTCTTAAGAAATTAATCAACCATTATAACAGTAAGGTCAAACTAAGAAGGTTGCATATAGGGCAGCGATCAAAGGGGTCAAAGATAAATCCTTACGGCGGAGAATCTTGGAGAAGGAGGTAAGAATCTAGTCTTAAGACTTTGCTGTCTTCATGTTCCACCTAGTGTGCCCACCTTGCTTTTTTTCACTCACCTCTTGGTATTTAGGATGTGAGAGTGCATAGATGATAGGATTGTAGACAGATGAAGACTTGGCAATGATGACGGGAATCGAAGACATTAGTGGGGTGATTCGCATTGGGTCTCTCAAGCCAACGAAGCTAAGAACTGCAAAGGGTGTCCATGCAAAGAGCCACAAGATGATATTCAGAATAGCCACCTAGAAAAGAAATGCAAGTCGAGCATTCTGAAATTAGCAGATGGTCTTCCCAAAAAAGTCAGCTTCCGATACTTCCTACTTGAAGTGTAACACATCTCCTCGCAGACAATAGACAATAGGAAATATTATTATATTCCTTGTTACTGTATGTAACAAGTTGTTACTGTATGTAACAAGCTTTTCGTCGAGTTGAACAGCACAGAAGAAATATTTTAATTGTGCAATTTGTAAATGTTCTCATCCCTATCTGTAAAGGGAAGAAATCCCATTAGGCTGTCCGAGCCCCGAGGGTGTACTTACCTTTGCGACCTTGATCTCAGCAGACATTGCCTGGTTCTGATCTCCACTGCGGAGGCTTTTAACGTTCATTTTCTTGGCCTGTTCTCGGAGAGCTTCCTCGTGGTCGCAGACAGCCTAGAAGAAAAAGCACGAATTTTAATGTAAGGAATTCCTCTGAATTAGACATCTTATCATCTTTGCACATGTCATTTCTGTTTGCCTTGGCCTTTTATTCGTTCTGATTACTGATTGTTAATGGTAACTGATTGTAACTAGTTGGTCTATCAACTTGTTTCCATGGTATACGTGCGACTTGCTACCGCGTCTGATCAAACAGGCGCTATACAAAGTCATTCGTACCTTGACAATATGGAAATAGCAGAAGAAGATGGTGGTGAGAGGTAGTAAGAATCCAAAGAACCAGCCTCCTCCGATGTAAGTGTAGATGTTGGCTGATGGAGTCAGGTAGTCGTACGAGCACCTGCAAGACATAAGAGCTTCAGCTTCATTTGGTCTTACCGTTTTCACTTGAGGGGAATTAGTGTCCGCGGCCCATGCAGAGACTGGTGAAAGTCGGGTTTTCAGGATGATGGTCCTAAGTTTCTAAATAGACCCAAGCTAAAATAGACGCAAGCCAAATAGACATTGGCACAGTAATTCATCAAGAGTTCCCAGCTACATGATGATATGGTATTTGAAGATGACGAAAGCAATCCAATTCCCAGAGATCTGGGAACGTTCCTATGGAAATCTGAATCTGCTGACCATCGTTACTTGGCAAGACCAGCTAGTGGCTCTTATTTTTACTCCAAAGTGGGTGAATAGAGGTGCTTACGAGCTGAGGATTCCGTCGAGTCTGAACTGACCAAGTCCGAAAAGAGGAGCAGACCCCCAGAAGAGCGAGACCGACCAGATGTAGATGAGCATGTTCATTGAGCGTTTGTAGGAGGGTGGGGCTCCTGACATGCCGCGGACTATAACGTGGAAACGATCGTATGCAATGAGCGATAGTGTCACCATCTAGAAAGAGAGATTTGTCAATGATTTGTCGCGAACAAAATGGTAAATTTACGAGTGCAAGTTATTGAAGGCCCTGTTACGTGGTCTGTAGTGCTCTGTATGGCCTGTTACAGCCAGCCTCACAGAACCTTGCCACTGGTTCAGCCAATCAGATGGCTCGGTTTCGGTATTTCATTTACATGGCTATTCTGTTCGTTGGACTGTTGTTCCGATGAAGTGAATACGATTTGTGGTACCTGAGCAAATCCAAAAGTTGTTCCGACCCAAGCGTGTGCTAGACAAGCAATCTCTCCGAAGATCCAGATGCCATTGTTACCAAAGCTGTTGATGACGAGCTCTGGGTAGAGACCGATGAAGAGCATGAAGTCACAGAAAGCCAAGTTGATGACAAGCATGTTGGACGGAGAGCGGAGCTGCTTATACTTGGTGAAGATCTTGAGAACATAGTAGTTGCCAATGCCCGATGCGACACCTGAAACAAAGGATTGGAGTTGTAGCCACTGCTGGTCGCAACTTAAAGAATATTGTCTTAATTTCGCTTGTTTATGCTTTTGCTCTTATGCAATTCTGACCTCCTCTTGGAGTTGGATTCGTGTCGTGGCTGTGACATTTACTCTGGTAGTGACGAGTCCGTATTATCAAACATTTATCAGCCGGAGTTTAGGAAGAAGTAACATATTTCCTGAGCATTGACTTAGTTTCGATTTTACCAGATGACAAAGAAAGGAAAAACAATTGGTACACTTGCGCACTCGGCGGGGCTTGCGTGGTGTGCAGGTTTTCTTGTCTCGTTTTCCTGGGATTAGTATACTCCCAGTCGGTTTACCACTCGGTCTTCTATGGCTAATCTTACAAGGCTGTGCCAGTACAGTTAATGACAAACAAAATTCTGTCACTGCTTACCAAGAAACACGTAGAGCAAGCCGAGGAAGTAGTGGACTCGAGGATCTGCTGGCGGGAACTTGTCGAACTGTGCATGAACCATGTGTCGAACCTCAGGAGGAGCCAAGGCACGGGCAGACAATCCATCAGGATAGCCAAACCCACCGATGTAATTTTCCTTGGCGGACCGAGCTAGAGCAAATGGCCAGGTCACGTTTTCCGATACCTCTGCCCTGTAAAGAAATGATTCAGCTTTGTTGACTTCTGACGGTTGCCAAATCCGGTTGTTCTAGAACTTATGTTTGTCTTAGCTGCCAAGCAGGATCGGTCATGGCGGGGCAAAGAAAGTCGGTTTTAGTGCGACAGGTGGATGCTAGTCGCACTAAAGTCCCATGTACTTGCATTATCTTTTCTCAGTCTTCCTTTCTGTCCGGATCCTCGGGCAGAAGCACCTACTACTCGATTTCGAGAAGGCTGAACTGGTTGAATGCTGCCTCAAGTGTGTGGCGGCTGTCAAGACCAGTGATTGTCTTTGTGATCCGTGTCTTCTGTCATGTTATGTTTTCCGTGACTCGCCAGTTCGTGAAAGTAGTCAAGTAAGCGGCTTGAGGGCTCCAGATTTTTTAATATGCTAGAAAAGTCCGATAATAACTACATATACTTACATTGTCTTTTCTCAGTCTTTTTTTCCGTCCGAAGTCTAGGGCTGAAGCTCCCACTACTCGTACCAGAGAAGGCAAAACTGTAACTGATTATTCGGTTCCCGGGCAGAGCTTTAAGTAGTTCTTTGAATGTCAAGAAATTTGTTCATAATTCGATAAAAGAACTTGTAAAGGAGAAGAGTGAATTTGCGAAGCCTTAAAGTTATTTTTCTGTAAGAAATTTGCTTCTGAAAGGGCAAAGCTATTATGAGATTTGCCGATCTATTAGCAATCAGCCTTAGATTCTGCACAGTTTTGTATGGTCGAAGGTTCAAGTTACTGGTCGAACATCTCTGTGTCCGGCATTATTAGGTAGAATAGAATGGAATAATATTTTGTTGATACCCAGATCGTGGACAAGTCAAATAATGTTTACTGAACAGTAAACAATAAATCTTGACAAACAGATTACCATAAATTTCGTTGTAACTTGACCTCGGCGACGTCATTTCGGGACCCTTTTACATTCAGAAGTGCTACTTAAAATTAAAAAAAAACACACACACACACAGGTAACTGCGTTTTAAACGAAAGATAAACAATATAAACACGAAGATTTGTATATTTTTATTTCATAACATATTATTGATCACATTTCATAAGCCTTGGATGTGGCAGTGGCAATACTGGCAATACAGTGGCAGTATTCTGCGATTTGTCACTGATTTTCGACTTCTTTGACAGAGCGATTTAAGCGATCCAGAATTCTGCGAGCGGCTCCTTACCTTAGCAGTAAATACAAAAATGAAGCAAAAAAGTCCAGGCATATAAATATGAAGATTTAGAAGAGATTTCTCGTTAACAGTTGGTAAAAAAGGACCCAGTTTCGTAGGCGCCAGAATGTCACAGGTTTTTGCGGTCAAAAGTCACAGGTTTCGTCAGAGAAAAGTTGCAACACTGCTTGGATGTGCTGGTTATTGGTCTGGGCAGGACCCGGGCACTTTGGGGAAAGTTGAGTGGGGATCCCGGAAATCTATGTAGAGAGATCAGAACTAAGCTAAATAAGCAAGATAAATCTTAGAATTGCAATCTGAAGACCCAGCCACTGTTGAAGAGCTAGATTTGGGTCCCGGGTATTGTAGGTTGGCACGCGTAAATGTCGAAGGGCTGGCGGGATGGAGACGAAATCGATCAGCAGAACGCCCTATTTACATCATGGATCTGAACCACACCCGACCGTTGCAGGAGGAGCTGAAAAGGTCCCGGCAATCTTGTGGCATTGGTCATTTCTGAACGGATCGCGGGGTGGGATCAGGACGACATTTATTTGGCAGAAGATCAGACCAGTTGTAGATCTGGAACGGATCCGGTATTTGCTGGAATCCGGTTTTTAGCCTCTTTCTAAGTTTGGTTTTGCTGTTTTTGATCTCCTTGTTTTCTCCCATTCATTTTGCATATCACTGCTTTTGCTTTTTCTGATCTGTGGCGAGCGGTGAGATTTGAAGGTTTAGCTTTAGGTTTCGATTTTGGTAAAGAAGTCAGCCAGTGTCTGGAACTCTGGAGTTAACCCAATAGTGATGGCTAGTCACAGTAACGGTTACAATTGAAGTTACACTCTCGTCTGTTAGAAATGAGACTGATCCGAGTATACGGTATATATGGCTGATGCCTGACCATCGGCACCAGTGGATGTACTATACCAATAACCTTTGTTACTTTGATAACCAAAGAAACACGGACCGTCCTGACACGTTCTTGCTGACAATGGTGACGCTTTGGGAAGCAGTGTTAAATGATTTTCAGGGGATGCTGGTTATGTTAAACTTGGAATAAAGAGAGGATTCGAAACTTTCGAATTAGGGTGTTTCAAAGGTTTCTAAGACATTATGAGACATTGTTTAGGCGGGATCCTTTTTTAATTGAGAAGCCTTTCATCATTTCTACCTGAATCATTCTCGTGAGTCGCGAGATTCTGGCACAACGTTCGAACTGATGACATTACTATGCTACTTCACTTTGATCAGTGTTGAAATAAAAACTGTCTTTCTTAATTCAAAAGTTGATCTTATTGCTGTAGGCCAACTTTCTAATATCAGTACTTAGAAATGAGCAAAGTGTAAGCTTCAGTTTCTTTAGCTATGCTATGGGAGATATTTTCTAAGTTTTGGTGGAACATCTTGCTACCATTTCTCCGCCTCAGTCAATGATAAAAAGATGGTCCCAGAAATTCAAACGACGAGCCTTGGTCATCGAAGTGGAAGTGTTGTGGTAGCGAATTTTATAAGTCTCCCTTACAGTCCCCGAGGCGGCGACGGCCAAGATCTAAGCCGTTAAGGGCGAGAAGTTCTCTCTTTTTGGTGGAGTCGTCCCGGAGAAGTAGTGTAACTAATGAGAAGTTGGTGTAAAGATGGTGACTCCAGTCGTGGCCCTCAGTTTGTGGGTTTAAGTCAGTTGGCTACACTGTCTCTATAAAATCCTGACAGTCCACCAAGAATTAAGGTTTGGATTCAATGGTTTATTACTACACAACTATATAATAATTTGCATTTGCCGGGGACGTGCTTTGGTCGTATACATAATCATCCACTTGACTGTGCCGTCATAGGAGTCGGGGATTATTCCTTAGAGTAGTCTCCCCCATTTTGGTACTACAGTCCAGCAGAGTGGAGTTAACCGTTTTCCTATCAAATAGTCGAGCAGCACGTTGACAAAACATGGAACATGGATGGAAGTCGCTTATGCGGATTCGTTGTTGGAGACAGTCTCGGCAGTCACCATGGAGACGTCGTCAGTGTTTTTACTCTTGGGTTTGGAGCCGAAGATCCAGCCGATTTCTTGGCGCAGGCACTGAAAGAAAGCGCGTAAGTTAGACCTCCTATGACTGTCAAAAAACCACCGTCAACCAAAGACCCTCCACTTTTTGCATGCTTCTGCTGCAAGCTGCGTTGTTGAAAATCAACTAAATTGCTTTAAGCATTTGTGTATACAGTAGATCTCAGGAAACCCTAATCGCATCCAAGTCGGGTGCGCAAATGATTGTTTAGAACGAAGTTTCTAAAAAGTAATCATAATTCTCAAATAACTCACGTCAACATAGACAAATCGAATATTAATCAAATATGTCAAAAAAACGTTATGATCTGCAACAGTCCTTGAGGGTGAAAGAAAGAAGCTGTGTTAATCATGTGTCATACTCACCTCTTGATACTTAGGATGTGAGAGTGCGTAGATGATGGGATTGTAGACAGATGAAGACTTAGCAATGATTACGGGAAGCGAAGACATCAATGGAGTGATTCGCATTGGGTCTCTCAGGCCAACGAAACTGAGGACTGCAAAGGGAGTCCATGCAAAGAGCCACAAGATGATATTCAGCATAGCCACCTAAGACGGAAACCTAAGTTAAGCTTTCAACGGGTTAAGGCGCCAACAAAGTTCTCTTCGTCTGTCTTTGTTGAACTTTATTACGTCCTATTCTCCTTGCAACTACGAGTGAATTTTATTGTTTTTATTGTTGGGTTGAGGCTGTCTGTCACTGTCGTTTCTTCAGCGAGTTCTGCAGCCGAGAAGACATCTTGGTCTCGTGTTCCGTTTACATCTTCCGTTTTTAGTCCTCATCCTCTGTCTACAAAGGCAAAAAAAATATTTATCTTAGTTTGTTTGAGCTTGCACCTGCCTTAGCAACTTTGATCTCAGCAGACATGGCCTGGTTCTGGTCTCCACTGCGGAGGCTTTTGACGTTCATTTTCTTGGCCTGTTCTCGGAGAGCTTCTTCGTGATCGCAGACAGCCTGGAAAATAAAGTAAGAATATCAAATTGAAGATTCTCCAATCTCCGATCATTCGTGGTTTCCCTTGTCTTTGTCGTCGAGGAAAACCATTCATATGGTTAGTGAGGATGCGACTGGATCGTGACCTTGGCATGCGTATATCTAACCACTTCTGCTGAAACAAGTCGACGTAAAATATGTGTTCATACCTTGACGATGTGGAAGTAGCAGAAGAAAATGGTGACGAGAGGGAGTAGGAATCCAAAGAACCATCCACCACCAATGTAAGTGTAGATGTTGGCTGATGGCGTCAGGTAGTCGTACGAGCACCTGCAAGACAGAAGTGCGTAAGCTTTGTCGACTTTCCAGGTTTCTCTGCAAAGGGAACTAGGATCGTGGAAGATACTGGTGAAAGTTCTTAGATAAACACTTCTTCCTAAGAAAACTAAAATACAGCCCACTCTTTCAAAAATTATGTGCACTTGAACAGTTGTGATGTCCAACATGGGACTGAAGATGGTGAACGGCCCAGGCAAAATCAACTGGGAATATTCCTTGACAGTCAAAATATGCTGGCCTTATTATGCTCTTACTAAGTTCGCTAGCAGCTTTAGTTTTATATTAAAATGAGTGATGCGAGCTACTTACGAGCTCAGAATTCCGTCGAGTCTGAACTGACCAAGCCCGAAAAGAGGAGCAGATCCCCAGAAGAGGGAGACTGACCAGATGTAGATGAGCATGTTCATTGAGCGTTTGTAGGAGGGTGGCGCTCCCGACATGCCACGAACAATGACATGGAAGCGATCGTAGGCAATGAGCGATAGTGTTACCATCTAGAAAGAGATATTCATCAGTAGCTATTCTTCAGATAAACGGCAAACTTATCAAGACGACTTATTTAAAGCCCACTTTCGGTTCCCCTCGGAGGATAGTGTCGAATCTGTTTGTTGAGGGAAAAGAACCCGACGCGTCCCGGTTTTTTCCTAGTAGCCGTTTTTCACCCGGATCGTCTGCCGTCTGTTTTGCCAAACAACGCCACTGGTTGCGTTGAAGATCTCAGTTGACACTACTGAGAATCTTTACAACGCTGACGTATAGTACCTGAGCGAATCCGAAAGTTGTTCCGACCCAGGCGTGTGCTAGGCACGCAATCTCTCCAAAGATCCAGATGCCATTGTTACCGAAGCTGTTGATGACGAGCTCTGGGTAGAGACCGATAAACAACATGAAGTCGCAGAAAGCCAGGTTGATGACAAGCATGTTGGAAGGAGAGCGGAGCTGTTTGTACTTGGTGAAGATCTTGAGGACATAGTAGTTGCCAATTCCCGATGCGAGACCTGAAACAAAGAATAGGAATTACGTTGCTGTGGACGTGAACGTTGATTATCCGCAACTGATGAAGGAGTAAGAAATTATCTGAATATTGACGTATGTTTGATTTTGACCCAACCTAGGGTAGGAATTTAATTACACTGTAAAAAGTTTCTCCGAGTAAGGATTAAAGTTAACTGCAATTTTTGCTACTGGGATGATTCATATCTCTACTGGGATAAGATTGATCCGAATTAGAGACAAGATTAATCCCAGTAGCAAATAGCCTACCGCAGGATTTTTTTTTTTTTCAGTGTATGTGTAGTTTCGTCCTCGTTCGGGTTTGCAATGTATGGTCGGGACAGGTCATTTCCTTGCCGGGCAGGTTCATTCATTTTTCCGGATTTCTTTGTGGGCTTCCCGCTTTACCCTCGGTTCTGTGAGGCTAATATCACGGAAATGTGGCCATGGTTTCTTTGACGAAAAAAGGGGTTTCTCAACGAGCGATTCGTATAAGGCGCACATCCGTTTTAGCTTAGTGTCTAATATTCAGTTCAGTCATCTTTCGGGGATTGTAAGGAGTCAGTGGCTTTGTGAAATTTCGACGTGAAAGGGCTTACCAAGAAAGACATAGAGTAGGCCGAGGAAGTAGTGGACTCGAGGATCAGCTGGTGGAAACTTGTCGAACTGTTCATGAACCATGTGTCGGACTTCGGGAGGAGCCAAGGCACGGGCAGACAATCCATCAGGATAGCCGAACCCGCCAATGTAATTTTCCTTAGCGGACCGAGCTAGAGCGAATGGCCAGGTCACGTTTTCCGATACCTCTGCCCTGTAAAGAAATTATTCAGATCTGTTGAATCAAAATGAGTGGTTCGTCTTTGCGGTGGTTCGATCTTTGCGGCCAAGCCACACGTAATTGCGGATTTCAGAAAGTTGGCTTTTTAATACAACAGTTTTATTCACAATGCTAGTCCCATGTACTTACATTTTCTTTACTCAGTCTTCCTTTCTGTCCGGAGCCTAGGGCAGAAGCACCTACTACTCGAATTCAGAAGGCAAAACTGGAACTGTTCGTTCGGTTAACAGACAGAGGTTTAAATAGTTCTCCAAATGTCAAGACAATTTCCGTAACTTGATAATTAAGTGTGAGAAGCCTTTGAGGAAGTTTTATGTTGGGAAATTCTCGTTTAAAGGGCAGGGGTGCTATAAGGAACATCGCGTCGCTTATTATATCAGCCGTCAATCCTGTCCAATTAAGTTTTGTGTTGCAAGTCCCCTAAGTCAAAGGTTGTATACCGATCGAACGTCTGTTCGTCCGTTGGTCGGTCGGTCATTATTCATTATGTTTCCGGAGTGGAAACACGGATAATTTCGGGGACCTCCAGATCAGCTACGAGGATGACACTCGGCAGAGGTTTACTAGCTAACCTTCAATCCCCCCATCCGACCATTAGTGGGGTTAGAGTGGGGGGAAGGAATTCCTTTTCAAAGAGATCTCCAGTCGCCTTATCCAGTACGAATGGAGCTTGATGTATCTAGTCACCCTTGGGTATCGAAAATGTATCGTTTGGTCAACGGTATTTTTTGCACTTACGATTCGCACTTTAAGCGGGCTAGGAAATTAATTTGTAAGCAACACCCTCAAGGCTGCAACCGCACTTCTTGTTAGTTCCGGATAATCCGTTAAGACGGTTGCTAGTTATTGTCTTGCAAGAGCAATACTTTGGTTTTGTCTTGTTTTGTTTTTTCCCTAGTACCCCGAATTCAGCTTCTTGCTAGAAAGTGGTAAGGATCTAACCTGTGCGGTTTTTTACGGAAAGTGTGGACCTTAGGCTGGATTGATGAATATGGTATTACATTTCGGAAAACTCCGTAGAACTCTTATCTGGAGCCAAAAAGGATGGTTTTTACTTGTAACAGAGCCAGAGCCCAGTGGCGTCACTGTGTGGGGGGGGGGAGGGAGCCGACTAGTTTGTCGGCGCGGAGCAGACGCGTAACTAGCCAAAATGTTTTTACCGACTGGCTGATCATTTTTTCTGACTGTTTTTGCAGATAAAAACGACTATTATTTAGAAAAAACGACGTGATGACGAAACAAGAGCTGGAAGCTCATATGGCACTTGCAAGGCTAGGTCAGAGGATGAAAGTAGGAATTCGTCAATTCGTAGGTTTCTTTTGATCATTTGTAAGCAAAACCCTTGAGATAAGAATGATCATGGGTCCTTGGAAATCACGAGACTGTATCGTTTGGCAATGCATTTGGCTGTGCGCACTTTAAGGGCGCTAGAAAATCATTGTAATCAAAACTCTTGAAGCAAAAAAGATGATCACCAGGAGCACGAAAATGTATATTTTACTCAGAAGTATTGTTTGTACTTTAAGAAATTCAGTTGTAAGCAAAACCCTTGAGGCAAAAATGATCATGGGCTCAAAGGGATAACGAAAATGTATCTATTGCTTAAAAGTATTTTTTGTACTTTGCGGTTAGCATTAGTACTTTAAGGGATGGTCGGATCTGGGAACTAACTATTTCTTAGCCAATCATGTCAAGTCTCTAATTTTCAAGCCAAGTTTCATCGTCCTAGCATGTCAGGAAGTACCTTAACTTGCGATCACCGGAATTCCGGACCCCCCCCTAACTCCCCCCCTGTTTCCAGGTTAATCTGGTCGTGTCCCTGATTTGCCTGCCAAGTTTCATCGTCCTAGCCCACCTGGAAGTATCTTAACTCCGTATGACCGGAATTCCGGAACCTCCCTCCAACTCCCCCCCAGTGCACGAATCCGGTCCGGTTCTGTCAATGATGTACCTAGGGGTTGTGCTTGTTCCTCCCACCAAGTTTCATCCCGATCGCTCCACTCTAAGCGTTTAACATGATTTCCGGTTCCCCCCTCCGACCCCCCCCCCCCCACATTCATCGGATTCGGTCCGGACTTGAGTTGGGACATGTGAGACACGGTGTCTTTCCAAATATCAAGTTTCATTAAGATCCGATTGCCCGTTCGAAAGTTATGCATGTCACTAAATTCCGGATTCCGGCTCCCCTCCCTCTCCCCACGATGGTCGGGTCGGGCAAGTGACGATTTCCAATTTAGTTCGGTCGGGCCTCTAATACGCCTGCCAAGTTTCATCGTCCTAGCACATCTGGAAGTACCCTAACTCGCGATCACCGGACTGACCGACCGACCGACAGACCGACCGACCGACCGACGGAAAAGTGATCGGTATATGGCACTTGGCCGGAAGGCAAGTGCCATAAAAACAGCTGGTTTTAAGAAAAACGACTATTTTAAAGAAAAAATCGACTATTTTCACAAGACACCGATTGCTTTTAAGAAAAATCACTCGTTTCCAAGTAAATAATTGACTGTTTGTACGAAAAAAAAATTTACACGCAATTCTGCTTTTGTCGGGCCTCGGGTGTTCTCGTCGGAATATCGGGTTCTTTTTTATGCATAAGAAATACAGAGGAAATACAGTTTTGTGTGATTTTGTCGGGCGTCGGTCGACTCGTCGGCACAGCGGGTTCGTTTTTACGCAAGAAATTAAATTCTGTAAGCATTTGTCGGACGCACTCGGGAAGTTCAAGTCTTGTCGGCACATCTTTATACGTAAGACAATGAGTGTACTGTCTTGTTGGGCAAAACACCGAACAAATCAAATGCTGTATGGTTTTGTCGGGCGTCGGCATTCTTGTCGGCAAATCAGGTTTTCATGAAGACGTAGGAAATCTAATTCTGTAAATGTTTATCGGGCGCATCCCGAAAGTTTTAAGTTTCTCGGCACATCTGTTAACACGTAAGAAATAAAGTTCTTTACTGTCTTGTCGGGCAAAACACAGAAGAAATCGAATTCTGAATGTTTTTGTTGGGGGTCGGTATTCTTGTCGGCACATCGGGTTCTTTTTGTGTGTAAGAAATCAAATTCTGCAAATATTCGTCGGGTGCACTCGGAAAGTTTAAGTCTCGTCGGGCAGATCGGGGTCTTATTACGTATAATGAATCGAATTCCATAAGCTTTTGTGGGGCCAATCCTGAAAGTTATGTCTCGCCGGCAAATTGAGATTTTTCTGCAAAGAAATCAGATGACTGCAAATTTACCACAATACACCATTTTGAAATTATCGAGGGGTTGACACACTGTAGTAGGGTACACATTAGTAACCAAAGATAGGCCGATCCCAATTGTGAGACATGTCGGGGACTTGCAAGCAACAATAGGCTGTTAGACCATAATCAACTTCGGCAATGAAGGGTCAGCAATTTTGGCTTCTTGGTTCACTGTGTTTTATATAGTACGAATAATTGAAGAGCTGAGCGCACAAAGGGGATAACTCGCCTTTTTGGCAAATTGAGTTAAGTGCACCATATGGTACACATTTTTTAGCGCTTTCTTTTTCTGCTATCAGACACTCAGAAACACTAATTTCCTAAACTTTTAACGCGATTATCTCGAAACTAGCAAAATCACATTTGTGCGACCAGCTTTCTTTGTTTGTTTTCTTACATATGTAGGCTAGCATGGCAGCCAGTGGACTACTTTGGTCATAACTATTCCACCAAATACATGTCTTGCATAAGTTTATTAAACAAAATGGTACAGTTTTTCACTTTCATTTGCCTTGGGCACGCTTAAGTCAGCATCATGTTCGATCTACTAGTGCAACCATCCTGAAGCAGAGGTTATCGGAAATAACTTCCCTTCGCGAATAGTTTAACCGTCAGAAAAAGTAGAGTAATATCACGTTCAACAAGATCAAGGAAAGAAAAACATCGTGAATAATGAACAAAAATAAATGTAGTCTGCCCTGGGCGTTTAGGAAACGTTAGAGGCACTTCCTTCTGTGGTCGCCATTGAAACGTTATCAGCTTGGTTCTTTGGCTTGGAGCCAAATATCCAGCCAATTTCTTGTCTGAGGCACTGTAAAGGATAACAAAGAATTAGAAATGCCGTTCGCCAGACGAAGAAATACTACGCTATCTGTTAGGCTCTTTCCTCTTTAGCCATTTTAAAACGGTGATATTTTTTTTTCCCGATCCTTCCTGTTACCATGAGACAGAGATTATGTTTCCGTCTACTTTTAATCCGGAAATAGGGATTTCTTTTGGTACTCCTTGATTGGTAATTCTCTATAGATCAATTTAGGCGTACCTCCTGATCTAAACTCATAAACTGCAGCTAATTCTTCAATGCTTTACTTCACTCTCACTTCTCAGAGGAATGGGTCGAAGAGGGAATTCAGAAGAAAGAAATCGGGGTTCCTCCACAGAATGATCACTGAGCGTTGAGACTGAAGGATCCGCTGCACTAAAGGGTTAATTCGGTTTCTGATATGTGTAAATAATATTTCTTGATAATTGGATTCTGCAGAAATAAAAGGCACAGTTGTATTATATTGACAACTAGAACTATGTTGCTCAGGCAACGTGAAGTGTTGCAGCAGCCTTTGTTCGGCTTCGCCGACTAAGGTGTTGCGAGAGCAGCACTTTGGTTTTGTTTCTTCGCTATCTGTTAAACGCCGAAGTTGTAAACCCACCTAGGTTTTGAAAATGGTATGTTCTAAAAAGAGGTTTTTATTTTGAACTGATGACACAATCCGTAATCAAAATTTTTGTGAACATGGGTGATCAGGATATGTTTTGATTATCGTTTTTCCTGGAAATAGTTTAACAACTCGCTGGAGCAAAGAAAGGTAAGGAAGTTCATTTACCTCTTGATATTTAGGATGCGAAAGTGCATAGATGATTGGATTGTACACTGACGAGGACTTCGCGATGATCACGGGCAAAGAAGACATGAATGGCGTGATTCGCATTGGATCTCTAAGGCCGACGAAGCTCAACACTGCGAAGGGAGTCCACGCGAAGAGCCACAAGATGATGTTCATCATTGCAACCTGTACAGAAAGGAATAGATAAGTAGATAAATAGATAGATATTTATTAACACTGAAGAAAATTGAATTTATTATCGTTCTTTCTGCTGCTAAATGTCGTCCGAGGGCGAGTTGAGCAGTCGTCTTCGGTCCTTGCTACACGAGGGGCTGTCCGGGTCTGCAGTTTCGAACCTTGAGCCTTTTCATGGTCTTCGATCTCCAATGTTTTTCTCGTAGTTGAGTTGTTTTTCTTTCTTTTTGGTTTCTTTTTGTTGCTAGTTCCTTACTCCATTTTTTCTTGTTTGTTGTAGTGGGTTAAAAATAAATTATGATTATTACATTGTTATTATTTCGATCGTTTTACTGTCATTCTGAAACAGTACAAGGCTTCCGATTGCTGCTAGATTGGACCACAAGGGTTTTACTGAAGTTTCGACTATTGCAGGATTTCAGGACACATCTTGTCGGGTGAATGACTAACGATTGGCAAACTCGAAAACGTTTGTATACCTTAGCTACTTTGATCTCAGCCGACATGGCCTGGTCCTGGTCACCGCTACGAAGACTCTTGACGTTCATTTTCTTTGCCTGGTCTCGGAGAGCTTGCTCATGGTCGCAGACAGCCTGCAAAATTTGAAACATTCGCATCCTGTACTATCTAATTCGTTGTCGTGTGGTCGCATGCATTGTTTAGGTCTGTTTCAAAATACCAACACAAATCGTGGATTGGGGCCGAATGACGTGTTATTACGTCAAAATACATACAGTCAAAATCAAGAACGCTGGGCTAATGGTCGTTGACGTTGTTATGGCAGTCGATGAACGTATCTCTTGCTGAGGCCTAAGGTGCCATTAAGGGAAGTGCAGTAGTTGTAGTATCGAACCTGCCTCGGGAAACTCTCGAATACTTGATTCCGAAAACTTAAAGCACAACTCTTACTAGAAATAATCTTTTCCCTATGACATGGATCAGAAAAAATATTCTCGAAAATACCATTACTTTCCATCTAAAATTAGCGATTTTCTTGTTATCGCCTGTCGACTATGTCCAGCCTTCCTGCTCTCCGACGCGGCGGCTGGGCGCAAAACATTTGAAAACTGATCGCGCCGTGGTTAAAAACTGTGAAAACTAAGCAAATAAAAGAAGTAATAAACAAAAGCTTCTCAGATCCTTATGTGTGAAAGAGTTGTCAGCAGACGTTGAGGATCCCGGCAAACATTTCGTTGTGTGACGGGCAAAACTCGGCAGGACCAAAAAAGCGCCAAAGTTTCGTAGGCACAAAACGAAACAATGGAGAAAGGTGGGGATTTTAGAATCTTATAATTCTGTATGGGAGCTAGATATATTATACAAAGCAGAATAAGCAAGAGGGGTCCTTTAAGAGTCCGTGCGTAGTTGTTTCATAGGTCGTAAAAGCATTTGACTGATTTGCTTGTACCACGACTGCAAATAGTCATGCTATATAGTGCAAATAGATGGTCCAGCATTGACTTCCAAAAGATTTGGAGGAAAATCAGCTACTTAATAGCATAGGTCGAATGTGGTGACACTGGAATAGGCTACTGGTAACGGAAATGCCTAACAAGTAGAGAGACAAACTATGATCAAATTATAGGTTAATTTTTGAAGTTGTGCAAATGATCATAAAAGAGGATACCATACATTCTTTAGTGTTTCAGTGGTTACCATACATTGTTTTGGGTGTAATTTTTAATATGGGATGTGTAGTATCACGAAGTAACTAAACTGATTGATTGATTGATTGATATGTGAGAAAAAAAACGGATAAGAAGTCCATAAATCATCGCTGGAGGTTGTATCAGTTATTTTAATAGTTGTAGAGACGGGTGTCGGTTGATCTTCAGTGTGAATTAAAACCTTTCGTCTTCTCAGAATGAAGATAAACCTGCTGACCTGCCGGGGCTTTAGGATTTTGTGGTCTGGGGTTATGAGTTATTTAGCTTAGAACATGCACTGTCAGAAGTTTCATAACAGATCGCGCATAACACTTTGAAGAATAACACCTTTTCACTTAGAAATAAAGTTGTATGACCAATTAAGTTTACACTATTTCGTGCCTAGATCTCCAACACCACCTTCAATTGGTAAAAAATACTACACTGTCAGAAGTTACATAACGACAACAGAAGGATGCCCGGTTTCAACAGATAACACTTACGGATGTTATCTGTTATGTTTCTTTCGTTCTCGTTAGTATTTTTACCAATTGAAGGTGTTGTTGGAGATCTAGGCGCGAAATAGTGTAAACTTAATTGGTCATAACACTTTATTTCTAAGTGAAAAGGTGTTATTCTTGAAAGTGTTATGCGCTATCTGTTATGAAACTTCTGACAGTGTGGTAAAGCATACCTTGACGATATGGAAATAGCAGTAGAGAATCATCATGATGGGGAAGAGGAATCCGAAGAACCATCCTCCGCCGATATAGCTGTAGACGCTGACAGATGGCGTCAAATAGTCGTACGAACAGCTAAAAAAAAATAGTCGGCTGACGTTGGTGCCTAGGGCGCTGACGTTGACAAAGTAGTAAATTAGCAAATACCTGTTTATCTCCAGCACAGAACCAATATAATCTCCAAAAACAGCTGGAGCTGTCTAATACTAGAACAAGGCTACTTACGAACTGAGGATTCCGTCCAGCCTGAACTGACCAAGCCCGAAGAGAGGCGCTGATCCCCAGAAAAGAGATACGGCCCAGACGTAGGAAAGCATGGTCATCGATCGTTTGTAGGTTGGTGGAGCACCAGACATGCCACGGACAATGACGTGGAAGCGATCATAAGCAATGAGAGACAGTGTCACCATCTAGGAGAAAGTAACATTAACTCCTATAACAATGACGTAAAACCTAAGATGTCAGTTAGTCCTTTGTTTTATTTAAAAGGCCTACGCGGTCTCTCCCTGCTGTCTCCGTTGCTCGTGGTTGTTAACTAAGAAATTTCTGCAGAAAAGTAGTCTTGATTACGCAAAAAGTATCAGCAAAGTAAATATACCATCGTCTATATTAGCCGAGGCATTTGGAAGGTCTTCAGACTTCAGCTTACCTGACCGAAACCGAAAGTAGTTCCAACCCAGGCGTGAGCGAGACATGCTATTTCGCCGAACATCCAGATCCCGTTGTTTCCGAAGCTATTCAGAATCAGCTCGGGGTACAATCCAACAAAGAGCATAAAGTCGCAGAAAGCAAGGTTGACGATGAGCATGTTCGAAGGGGTTCGGAGCGGCTTGTACTTGGTAAATATCTTGAGAACGTAGTAGTTGCCAATTGCTGAAGCCGCGCCTGTAAAAGAAATAGCTGACGTGAGATAAGGCGCTGGAACACGTTATTGAGTAGCAAACTTAACCTGTATCCCCCAGACCTGGTTACTGTCTTCCAGCTTAAATATCAGCTTCGTTTACTTCCTAGACGGCAGCACCTGAATTCCCTACTCGTCCGTAGTCTGTAGAACGAATGTGGGGAGAATTTGGTATCGGAGAGTAGCCCAGGACCCGCAGCACTCTCTAGACTCGCCGTTAAATCCAAGAGTTAGAAACCAAGATCCTGCGCAATGAGACGAGACTTACCGAGGAACACGTAGAGCAACCCTAGGAAGTAGTGCACTCTAGGATCCGCCGGGGGAAACTTGTCGAATTGTTCGTGAACCATATGCCGGACTTCAAGAGGTGCCAATTGGCGGGCAGACATCCCACTGGGATACCCAAAACCGCCGACATAGCTCTGGTGATTGGAAGACTGAGCAAGGGCAAGTGGCCAGGTCGCGTTTTCAGATACCTCTGCCCTAAAATAGAATAAATAAATTGATTATCTAAAGTCAGCAGCACTGACAAAAACTTGATCGCCTGAACGAACGAGTATGGCGTATTGAACAGAACTAGGATTCCCCTCCCCCCAATTTTGTCGTCCAGTCGGTAAAAAAAAAATATTCGCGGTGAAGTGGCGCAATTGAATGGAAAAAAACAGTCGTGTCCAGCCAGTCGGTAAGCATCTTGCCCCTTCAGGCATTTTGGCTCGACAAGGAAGGCGTCAATAACTGAAACGTACGGGCCATCACACCCATCAGAGAGACAACCCTGCAAACATTCACAATTCCAACATTCACAACTCCATCTGCAATCATTCACAACTCCAACCCGAACGGGAGTCTTGCATGGCATCAGGAATCCTCAAATCCTCAAAAAATGTCAAGGCTTGAAAGTTAACATCGACTCTTATAGAAAGGTGAGAGTTTTGAGAAATTCTCATTCGGGATGAAACATGAACAAGAGCTGTAAGCTCATATGGCACTTGCATGTCTTGAGATGTTTTGTTTGATCAAAAGTATTTTTCGACTTTGTGGTTAAAATGCGCACTTTAAGGGAGCTAGATAAAAAGTATTTTATTTTTGAACTTGGGTGTAATGATGCGCACTTTAAAGGCGCTAGAAATGCATCTGTATGCAAAACTCTTGAGGCAAAAACGATCACAGGCCTTTAGGGATCCTTGATGTATACCGTTTCGTCAAAAGTTTTTTTTCGTTTTTCATTTCAAATGCGCACTTTAAGGGTGACAGAAATAAATTTTTAAGCAAAACCCTTGTGGCACAAATGATCATGGGTTGAGATGTATTGTTTGAAATAAAGTACTTTTCGACCTGGCCATTCAGATTCACACTTAAGGGAGCTAGAACGTCATTTGCAAACAAAACCCTTGAGGCAAAAATGATAATGGGCTCATGGGAATCATGAAAATATGAATTTAGTTTAAAAGTATTTTTCTAAATTTGCAGTCAAGATTAGTACTTTAACGAATGGTCGGGTTTGGAAAGTGGTCATTTTTGAGTCAATCTTGTCAAATCTCTAATATTACAGCCAAGTTCCATCGTCCTAGATTATCTGGAAGTACCTTAAATCGTGATCACCGGAATCCCGGACCTCCCCCCCCTCAAACTTCCCCACAGTCGCCGGAGCCAATCCGGTTCCGTAAGTGTTTATCCAGAGCATCTGTTTGTTATTCCCACAAAGTTCCATCCCGATCTCACCAGTCTAAGTCGGTCACGTATTTTCGCCCCCCCCCCCCCAATTGCTGTCGGATCTGTCCGGACATGAACAAGATCAACAGAAACATGTCCTCTCTTCAATTACCCAATTTCACTCAAATCCGATCAGCCGTTTCAAAGTTACGCATGACTCAATATTCCGGATTCCCCCTCCCGTTACTCCCCCCACGGCTATAGATCATGTAAATTTTTCTTTATAAGTCAGTTTGATCGGGTCCCTGATTCGCCTCCCAAGATTCGTCGTGAAAATCCCCAAAACCGCCATAACCGGAATTCCGGGAAACTCCCCTCCACCCCCCCCCCCTAATGTCATGATCCATCCCAAATGTATAAACGATTTATCTGGAGCAGATGCTTGTTCTTCCCAGCAAGTTTCACTCCGATCCCTCGATTCTAACCGTTTCCCGATATTTCCGGTCACCCCCCCCCCCAACTCCCCCATAGCTGTTTAATCCGGTCCGGATTTCAAATGGGACATCAGAGGTATGCCATTTATTCAGTTATTAAGTTTCATTCCAATCCGACCACCCGCTCGAAAGTTACACAGTACTCCAATTTTCCGGATTCCCCAGCCCTCCACCCCGCTAGTGTCCGGATCCAGTCCAAATGTATACACGATTTATCTGGAGCTGATGCTTGTTCCTCCCAGCAAGTTTCACTCCAATCCCTCTATTCTAACCGTTTCTCGAAATATCCGGTCTCCCCCCCCCCAACTCCCCCATAGCTGTCGAATCCGGTCCGGACTTCAACCGGGACATCAGTAGTGTGTCATTTATTCAGTTATTAAGATTCATTCCAATCCGATCACCCGTACGAAAGTTACACACTACTCCGATTTTCCGGATTCCCTAGCCCTCCACCCACCCCCCCGGGTGGTCGGATCCAGTCCAAACGTATAAACAATTTATCTGGAGCAGATGCTTGTTCTTCCCAGCAAGTTTCACTCCGATCCCTCTATTCTAACCGTTTCTCGAACTTTCCGGTCTCCCCCCCCCAACTCCCCCATAGCTGTCGAATCCGGTCCGGACTTCAAACGGGACATCAGAAGTATGCCATTTATTCAGTTATTAAGTTTCATTCCAATCCGATCACCCGTTCTAAAGTTACACACTACTCCAATTTTCCGGATTCCCCAGCCCTCCACTCCCCCCCCCCCCGGGTGGTCGGATTGGGAAACTGAATGTTTCCAAGTTAGTCCGATCGGGTCCCTGATGCTCCTGCCAAGTTTCATCGTCCTAGCACATCTGGAAGTACTCCAACTCGAAAAAGTGTGACAAAACTCCTTAATTTTCAGAATTTCCCCGGCCCACCACTCCCCCCCAGATGGTCGGATCGGGAAACTGATTACTTCTAGGTTAGTTTGGTCGGGTCCCTGATTTTCCTGCCAAGTTTCATCGTCCTAGCACATCTGGAAGTACCCTAACTCGAACATGTGGGACAAAAAAATTCGGACAGACCGACAGACAGACCGACAGACCGACCGACCGACAGACGGAATTGCGATCGGTATATGGCACTTGAGCCAGAGGCTGCAAGTGCCATAAAAACATGTTGATGGTCTAACGTTTTACGTTTTACTCGTTGCCACTTCTTTTTTAACAAAAGAATGTCTGTACAGTCGAACACTTCAATGTCAAATTTGTTCAATCGAATATCGAATCGAAATTTCGAAACCGATAATATCTACGTTCGGGATTCGGACAATACTTCCCTGCACTAAGACAAGACTTACTTACCCCTTGTCCTTTTGGGGATCCCAAGACGTTAGCGATAGATACCTATGACTTCTCAAGAGTTGTCCGTCCGTCTGTCCGTCTGATAGCACGATAACTTGCGAAGGTGTTGAAATATTTTGTTCAAACTTGTGCGAGGATTCTTTGGGTCAAATTACACGTCAGGTTCGTAGAAGGGCTCTGTAGCCCTAGATTAAGCGGTGTAGGAGGGGGTTTAAAATTAAGGGCGAAACTGTTTTTTAAAAGCTAATAAAACACATGATTTCGAGGTAAGGAGACGTGCCGAACCCGTATCTGAACTTTTTTTTTGCTTGCCGGGATCCGGAAATCCGGTCAAAACCAGAAGTTTCTGAAGTTTAGTAGAGGTTCGATATCGGGATAAGAGAACATGGTGAATCCGTTTTTATGGCACTTGCCCTTCGGCCAAGTGCCATATAGCGATCGCAATTTCTGTCCGTCCGTCGGTCGGTCGGTCGGTCGGTCCGGGTTTTGCTAGTTCGGGCACTTCCACATAAGCTAGGATGATGAAACTTGGCAGGCATATCAGGGACCCCAAATGATTAAGTTGGAAATAGTCACTTTCCCGATCCGACCATCGTGGGGGGAGGGAGGGGAGCCGGAATCCGGAATTGAGTGGCATGCATAACTTTCGAACGGGTGATCAGATCTTAATGAAACTTGATATTTGGAAAGACGTAATGCTTCTGATGTCCCATATCAAGTCCGGACCGAATCCGATGTGTGTGGGGGGAGTCGGAGGGGGGGAACCGGAAATCATGTTAAACGCTTAGAATGGAGCGATGGGGATGAAACTTGGTGGGAGGAACAAGCACAACCGCTGGATGCATCATTGACAGAACCGGACCGGATTCGTGCACTGTGGGGGGAGTTGGAGCGGGGTTCCGGAATTCCGGTGATACGGAGTTAAGTTACTTCCAGGTGGGCTAGGACAATGAAACTCGGCAGGTAGATCAGGGACGCGACCGGATTAACCTGGAAATAGTCAGCTTCCCGATCCGACCATCGTGGGGGGGGGTGGGGGGAGGGGGAATCCGGTGAGGTATGTATAACTTCCGAACGGGTGATCGGATCATAATGAAACTTGATATGTAGAAAGACAACATGTCTCGGATGTCCTGTTTCAAGTACGGACCGGATCCGATGAAGCTGGGGGGGGGGGTCGGAGGGGGATCCGGAAATCTTCTGACATGCTTGGAGTGGAGCGATCGGAATGAAACTTTGTGGGAAGAACAAGCACAAGCCCTATGTAGATCAGTGACAGAACCGGACCGGATTCGGGCATTCTGGGGGAGTTAGAGGGGGGGGTCCGGAATTCTGGTGATCGCAAGTTAAGGTACTTCCAGACATGCTAGGACGATGAAACTTGGCTTGAAAATTAAAGACTTGACATGATTGGCTTAGAAATAGTTAGTTCCCAGATCCGGCCATTCCTTAAAGTACTAATGCTAACCGCAAAGTACAAAAAAATACTTTTAAGCAAAATATACATTTTCGTGATCCCTATGAGCCCATGATCATTTTTGCCTCAAGGGTTTTGCTTACAACTGAATTCCTTAAAGTACAAACAATACTTTTGAGCAAAATATACATTTTCGTGCTCCTGATGGTCATCCTTTTTGCTTCAAATTTTTGATTACAGATGATTTTCTATAACTTGGAAATAATCACTTGCCCGATCCGACAATCGTGGGGGGAGAGAGGGGAGCCGGAATCCGGAATTTAGTGACATGCATAATTTTCGAACGGGTGATCGGATCTTAATGAAGCTTGATATTTGGAAAGACCTCATGTCTCAAATGTCCCGATTCGAGTCCGGACCGAATCCGATGAATGTGGGGGGGGTCGGAGGGGGGAACAGGAAATCATGTGACACGCTTACAGTGGAGCGATCGGGATTAAACTTGGTGGGAGGAAAAAAAACAATCCCTAGGTTCATCATTGACAGAACCGGACTGGATTTGTGCACTACGGGGGGAGTTGGAGTGGGGTTCCGGAATTCCGGTGTTACGGAGTTAAGTTACTTCCAGATGTTCTAGGACGATGAAACTTGGCAGGTGTATAATGGACTCGGCCAAATTAACTTGGAAATAATCACTTGCCCGATCCGACCATAGTGGGGGGAGGGAGGGGAGTCGGAATCCGGAATTTTATTGACATTCATAGTTTTCGAACGGGTGATTCAATCTTAATAAAACTTGGTATTTGGAAAGATCACATGTCTCAGATATACCATTTCAAGTCGAGACCGGATCCGATGAATGTGGGGGGGGGGGGTCGGAGGGAGGAACCGAAAATCATGTGACACGGTTAGAATGGAGCGATCGGAACCTCCCGAGCGTCACCGTCAAAAGGAAGTGCTTGAAAATTTCGCTGATTTTTCCATAAGATGTCAAAATACTTAAAAAAAATTGTTCAAATATATTATACAACAGCAAATATAACTAAGTGACCATTTCTTTTGAACGTAACTGTAGTACCAAACAACCCATCACACTGACAAAGCTACTATCCATTCACATCCTACTACGATAACTTGAATACAAGCTAATAAGCTTGCAAGTGCCATATGAGCTTGCAGCTCTTGTTTATCTTTATTTTTATTTTCAGAAAGTTCGTTTGCAATCCGCTCGAAACCCGAAATTTAGGAGAACTAAAAGTTTTTTCGGAAGTCGAATGAAGATTATATAGGGGTAAAAATACACGATTTATCCGTATCTGAACTTTATTATCCATATCCGAATCCATAACCAAACCCGTATCTGAACTTTTTTTTCGCTTGCCAGACAAGTAGTTCGCCCGGAATTCGGCTAAAACCGGAAATCTGGTAAATGTAAAATGTGTTTCTGAAGTCGATTAGAGTGAGATGTAGAGGGGGGTAAAAATGCATGCTGCGTCCTTGTCTGAACTTGGTTATCTTAGCTCATTAGTCATTGGGCCGCAAAAAGCAACACTACCGGAAATCTGCGAGACCCGACTATCTGGATCAAGAAGTCCAGTAAATATTCAGTTTTCGGGATCCCATTGAAACCTTTGGTCTTGTACCTCTGAGACACAAGACAACTGACAAGAGGCACAACATGGAACACTTACATTGTCTTTGCTGTATCGCTCTTCCGAAGTCTGGGTCTTGGTAATCCAACTACCCGAACCGGCGAAGTTCAGCTGCGAACTGTCTCTTGGACTTTGAAGGAGAAACTTAAATAGGTCTTCCAAATGTCATAGAAAATACCCTAATGTGATTTGGTGTAAACAAAAAGATTCGGAAGCCATTTCTTGAATCCAATAAGAATGAAAGAAGAAAATTTTTGTCGTCACATGGTTGAAAACAAAATTAAATACTCACGATAACGCAAGAAGGAAAGCAGCCGTCCTTTCTAAGCGAGTTTCGAAATTGTTGGTTGATTCATATTTTCTCCATTATCTTAGGTAGAAAGGGATGAACACTGTTTAGCTTGCTTTGAACATCTATGGTTTCCGAACAAGAATATAATCTTTGAAAGTCATCTTGTTTCTTATGCCTGTCTTCCAAGGGGCAAATCACGGACGCAAACCCCAAGGAACCCCCGTTCAGTCCTTAACAAAATGGATATCGTTGTTCCGCGTTTGTATGGTTTTGACTTTGGACTGTTGATGGCATAGTGTTTCCCTGATTGATCTCTGGTCAATCAGGGAAACCATCATTATCACTATTTAGTGATAATGATGAAGAATAACGATGATGGCTATCCAGCATCTGTATCTTTTAGTAAATCAATATCTGTAAAGATCGAGCAAGATTCTGTTTTTTATTACTTACTTACTGGAAGACCACGAGGGAGGAGGAGCCACGCAGGGGGCTTCCAAGGTTGACTCCATTGACACTCAGGTGGGTTTTTCAAGGAAACCCTTCCAAGCTTTTTCGGCTCGCTCGGCCCTTTTCGCTTTTGATGAGAAACATGAACAAGACCAAAGGTTTCGATGGGATCCCAAAAATTTAATGATTGATCCAGACAATCGGGTCTTGTCTTCGCCAGATCCAGTCTTCGCCAGGCTAATCATCTGAGAAAACCAAGTTCAGATATACCGATATAAGCCATATCTATTTTGACGATACTGATCGAAACTTCCTGCTACTTCTGCCAAATTTCCGGTTTTGGCCGGATTCCGGACGAACAAGTTGTCCGGGTAGAAAAAGTGTTCTTCTTATCCCTAAATCGAACGTCTAATCAACTTCCAATAAAACTGTTACTTTTAACAAGCTTTCCGGTTTTGACCGGATTCTGGGCGAACTACTTGCCCGGCAAGAAAATGGTTTTCACCATCGTGTTCAGCATGTCTTCTTACTCCTAAATCAAACCTCTAATCAACTTCAAATAAAACTTTTATTTTTAACAAAATTTCCGGTTTTGGCCGGATTCCGGGCGAACTACTTGTCTGGCGAGAAAATGGTTTTCACCATCGTGTTCAGCATGTCATCTTACCCCTAAATCGAACATCTAATCAACTTCAAATAAAACTTTTACTTTTAACAGACTTTCCGATTTTGGCCGGATTCCGGGCGAACTAATCGTCCGGTGAGAAAATGGTTTTCACCATCGTGTTCAGCATGTCTTCTTACCCCATAATCGACTATCACATTAGCTGTTTCAAAATATTTTGTTTGCCCCTTAATTTAAACCCCCTCCCCCACCCCTAAATATAGGGCTAGAGAGCCCATCTACGAACTTGACCTTACTCTTGACCCAAAGAATCCTCACACCAAGTTTCGTCAAAATATCTCATTCCCTTCGAAAGTTACAGACCGTACAGACGGACAGACGGACAGACGGACAACTTTTTGCGATGTCATAGGTATCCGTCACTAACGTTTTGGGATCCCAAAAACTTGCAAAACGACCAGTAAGCTCTTTGAAAGCAATGAGCAGGAGCCTGATTCACCTCGAAAAAAGCCAAACACGTTAAAGTGTAAAAATCAACAGTAGCAAGGCTGGATAAGAATGAAAAAGGAAGCTCAGATGGACGGAACTATAGTTGATGTAGGTATAGTTTTGTTAAGCATCTGTACTATATTACTCCTCAGTTTTGAGGGAAACAAATGAATAAATAAATTAGGGACGTACAGTGAGGCCCTAGAGCACTGAAGACGGCTCCATAAATATTCCTTCAAACCAAGCTAATTGCGAATCATAGTTGACTGCGTTCGGCAGCCGTCAGCTAAGTTTTATTCTAGAGATGTTTCGGCCCGAATGAGAAGATTTGTGGGTGAAATGGTGCCGGAAGAATGCATCGCTTCTTAGAGCGGAGAGTATAGCTCTTTCTTTTTTGAATGTAAAGGATTTTTGGGCGAAGATTAAAGCTACGTTTGGGAGTAAGCGAATTCTTCCATCTTCCGTGGATAATGTGTCAGGTGGCAATAATATTGCTAGGTTGTGGAGGGATAAGTTTTGTACTCTTTTTAATTCTGTACCGAGTGATTGTTCGTGGGCTAGTGGTTATAAGTCAGAGAGGCCTCACTGCCCTGTTACGCTGGAGGAGATCAGTGCTCTTGTTAGAGATCTGGATCCTAATAAGGCAGGTGGGGATGATGGTATTACAGCTAGACATCTCAAGTTTTCTAGTAATGATAAGTACCAAATACTTGCTGAGTTGTTTAATGCTTTTATTGGGCATGGGTTCCTACCTAACTCTCTGATGGATGTTTGTCTGGTTCCAGTACCGAAAGGTAGGAACAGTGATATTACTCTGTCAGAGAATTACAGGCCCATTGCTTTGGCTACTATTGTCAGTAAGCTGTTTGAAAAGTGTATACTATTAAAAATTGGTGGTTGTCTCTCTACTAGTGATTACCAGTTTGGGTTTAAGCATGCACATGGGGTGGATCTTGCTATTTTTCTGTTTAAAACGGTGGTGGAATACTTTTGGCATTTCTCGACGCCAGTTTTTGTTTGTTTTGTTGACTCGTCGAAGGCTTTTGACCGGGTGAACCATGATAAAATTTTAAAAATTTTGATTGGGAGTGGCGTTCCTGCCCAGTATGTGAAACTTTTGCTTACTGGTTTCGTAATCAGAGGTTTAAGGTTCGGTGGGGTAGTGAGAATAGTGATAGTTTTGGCCTGGTCAATGGTCTTCGACAAGGTGGAGTGCTCTCCCCTCTTTTGTATGCCATATATGTGGATGGGCTATCTACAGTCCTTGTGCAGTCCAAGGTTGGATGTTTCATTGCTGGTGCTTGCTTGAACCATGTACTGTTTGCTGACGACCTGGTTTTATTGGCACCTTCTGTGTATGCACTAAATCGATTGCTTGAGATTTGTGATGCTTTTGCGGTGGAGCATGACATACAGTTCAACACAAAAACAAGAGCTACGAGCTCATATGGCACTTGTTACGAGTAGTGGTACGAGAAAGTAAGAGAGAACTTCAAAATAAACACCCCGCCATTCAAAAATAGGACATATAGGTTCATTCAGTCTGAAAGCTCCAGATGACGTACTTAGAACCTATGCTTGTTCTTCCCACCAAGTTTCATCCCGATCCCTCCACTCTAAGCGATTTCAAAGATTTCCGGTTCGCCCCTCCAACTCCGCCCAATGTCACCGGATCCGGTCCGGAATTAAATGGGACGTCTGAGGCACGAGACCTTTCTAAATATCAAGTTTCGGCTAAATCCGATAACCCGTTCAATAGCTGAGGTTGCCACTGGATTCCGGATTCCCCTTTCGTACACTCCCCATCGACGGTCGGATCGGGGAAACGACATTCTCAAGTCAATAGTTCGGGTACCTGACAAGCCTGCCAAGTTCATTGTCCTTGCACATCAGGAAGTACCGAACTCGTGGGATTACTACAAACTCGGATCCCCTCCAACTCCCCCACAGTGACCGGATCCATTCCGGTTATGCTATTCACTTGTTCTTCACAGCAACTTTCATACCGAACCCTCCACTCTAAGCGTTTCCCAAGATATCCGGTTCCCCCGTCCGACTCCCCCCAATATCACCGGATCCGGTTCGGATTTAAAATGGGGCGTCTGAGACACGAGGTCTTTCTATATATCAAGTTTCATCAAGATCCGATCACCCGTTCGCAAGTTAAAATACCTCACTTTTCGGATTCCCTCTCTCTCCACCCCCACCCCCCAGATGGTCGGATCCGGGAAACGACTATTCTCAAGTCAACCTGTTCGGGTCCCATACAAGCCTGCCAAGTTTCATCGTCTTATTAGCGCATCAGGAAGTACCGAACTCGCGGGATCACTAGAAATTCGGACCCCCCCCACCCCCCCTACTGTGAACGGATCCGGTCCGGTTATGTCAATCACGTATCTTGGGCTTGTGCTTGTTTTTTCCACCAACTTTCCTCCCGATCTCTCTACTCAAAGCGTTTCCCAAGATTTCCGGTTCCCCCCTCCAGTTTTCCCAATGTTACCGGATCCGGTTCGGATTTAAACTGGGATGTCTGAGACACAAGTTCCTTCTATATATCAAGTTTCATTAAGATCCGATCACCCGTTCGTAAGTTAAAAATACCTCATTTTTCCGGATTCCCCTCCCTCCAGCCCCCCCCCCGGATGGTCGGATCGGGGAAACGACTATTTTCAAGTCAATCTGTTCCGGTCCCTGACATGCCTGCCAATTTTCATCGTCCTAGCACATCAGGAAGCACCGAACTCGCGGGATCACTAGAATGCCGAATTCCCCCCCCCCCAACTCCCCCAAAGTGAGCAGATCCGGTCCGGTTATGTCAATCCCGTATCTAGGACTTGTGCTTGTTCTTTCCACCAACTTTCATCCAGATCTCTCTACTCGAAGCGATTTTCAAGATTTCCGGTCCCCCCCCCCAACTACCCCCCATGTCACCGGATCCGGTCTGGATTTAAAATGGGAGGTCTGAGACACAAGGTACTTCTATATATCAAGTTTCATTAAGATCCGATCACCCGTTCGTAAGTTAAAAATACCTTATTTTTCCGGATTCCCCTCCCTCCAGCCCCCCCCGGATGACCGGATCGGGGAAACGACTATTATCAAGTCAATCTGTTCGGGTCCCTGACATGCCTGCCAATTTTCATCGTCCTAGCACATCAGGAAGCACCGAACTCGCGGGATCACTAGAAATCTGGACCCCCCCCCCCAACTCCCACATAGTGACCGAATCCGGTCCGGCTATGTCAATGACTTATCTAGGACTCATGCTCATTCTTCCCACCAAGTTTCATCCCAATCCCTCCACTCCAAGCGTTTCCCAAGATTTCCGCCCCCCCCCCTCCAGCTCCCCCCAGAGTCACCGAATCCAGTTCAGATTTTAATCGGACCGTCTGGGGCACGAGCTCTTTCCAAATATCAAGTTTCATTAAGATCCGATCATCCGTTCGAAAGTTATAAATTCCAAAATATTCCGGATTCCCCCTCACTCCACCCCCCCATGATGTTCGGATCGGGAAAGTGACTATTTCCAACTTAATCATTTGGGGTCCCTGATATGCCTGCCAAGTTTCATCGTCCTAGCTTATGTGGAAGTACCCGAACTAGCAAAACCGTGACAGACAGACCGACAGACCGACCGACCGACCGACGGACGGACAGAAATTGCGATCGCTATATGGCACTTGGCCGAAGGGCAAGTGCCATAAAAACAGTAGCTATGGCTTTGTTCCTAAGCTGCCAGTTCTGTTGTCGGGTAGAGTTATAGAGTACGTTGCGGATTGCAAATACCTGGGTTTTGTGATTACAGAGAAACTGAGTGATGATCTACAGTTGAAACAGTTGGCTAATGCGCTATGTAAATAATGATAATATGCTCCTTTGGAAATTTAGTGATATTACTTTGAGTGTTAAGATACATCTATTTCGTACTTATTGTAGCCAGTTTTATGCCATTGCCCTTGTGTGTAACCACACTAAAGCTGCGAGGTATAACCTTGAGGCTTGCCACCGTCGAATTTTTCGTCGCCTTCTCCGTCTAGCACCACTGGCTAGCACGACGCAGGCTTATGTGCGGAAGTCATGCTCTACTGTGCCGGAAATTGCGCGTAAAGCTCGCTCATCTCTCCTCACGAGAATTATGAACAGTGATAACTCTTTGATTCGGGTTGTTGCTCATCCGCTCCTCCATAATCTCTGTACATGGAAGCATTTGCTTTCTACAGAGTGAGGAGTTTGTAGTTTTTTTTCTTTTTTTCGTTTTTGTTGTTGTTGTTGTAGTTAGTTATGGCTTTGTTGGCTGAAATAAAGATTAATAATAATAATAATAATAATAATAATAATAATAATAATAATAATAATATCGCAATGTTTCATTTTCAGAAAATAATATCTTATTACCCAGCGCAAAACAGAAATTTGCATATCAATCCTTTCTAATCGTGAAGGTTTAAAACAAATAAAGAAGCCTACATTGCCATTCTGTTTTTCTTATTTTTTAGCTTTTTCGATAATTTAAAATTCTTAACTTCTTCTAAAATTCTTTTTAGGCGATCCTGTATTTCATGCCCTTTACATACGGAATGAGAGGAGCTTGGGAAAAAAACCGAAAGAAGAGATTTCAGATAATAAAGCCCTCTGGAAGAGTGAAGAGGGTTTCGCTGCTGTCCGAAGGAGTCTGCTGAATGGAGTGGGTGACGCTAAGTACGAAGGGGAAGGAGAAGCTGTAGGCGCTGTCAACCGCTGGTCTGTGGATTTAATCCTGTTCTCCTGTCGTCAGAGATACTGATGCTGGGTTCGATCAGGGACCCATAAATTTCCTGTAATGCCTTGCCATTCAGGGGGCTTGTCAATAAGAGATTTCTGATGCGCTCTTGACCGACCGTCCGGTAGTTCGAGAAATACCCACGGGGATAGAATACGCGACTATCCAGATAGAAAAAATTTGGAATTGGCTGCTGGCGCCTTGAGGGAGGAGTCTCTTTGGCGCTCACGTCCAATGAGGCAAACAAGAACGCCGATTCGACCAAAGCGGAATTTTTGGAAAGTAGGGGAGGGTCGGGCAACATAGAAGCATAGGAAATGACAAGCCCCCTGAACGGCGAGGCATTATAGGAAATTTGTGGGTCCCTGGTTCGATGTAGCTGGTTGCCATTCTGTAGCCAGTAGTCTCCAGCAGCTAGCCACTGATTGGCCGTATACTAAAGTATCCGCTACAGGTCGAATCATCTGAGCAGCCGATCGGAATTTCTGGCTGAATTTCTTAGGTTTGTCTTAGACTTTTGAAAAGAAGCTATTATTTTCTACTCCTTATTTTTGAGGTTAAATAACCTGTGCTGTTATTTCACCTTCGAAAAACTTTGCCTTGAAAGCACTATTTCCCAGAGTTCGTTGTCTAGGTTAATATAAGGCCTGCGATTACCTGAACATTCTGTGTGAACAATAAGTGGATAACGGTACAAAGAAATAACCATTTTTTGTAAATAATTCTTGTTTCTGGAAGCCAGTTCTTCGTGAGTCTTTAGACAGTAGTGTCGTGCTTAAAGCCTGTGTGTACATTTGCTGTTTTCTACAAGCTTGTTGTATCTGTAATTTGGTGTAATCTTACACAATACATCTAGGAACTTGTGAGCCCCCTCCGTCTCCAGTTTGAAAAAATAATTAACGCTCACATTGAGAAACCGTCTCTTGAAGCCACTTTGTCATTTATCAGGCAATTGAGGGTGGTGGCTCTGCTTTCGCTATGGTCTAGTCTAGTCGGTGGGGGCTGTGTAGCAACCACATAATAATAGGCCATCTACTCGGTAGGTACAGGGGGTTAGGTGGAAAAATATTTCCGATTTGACTATATTAAACTACGAGTGGACTACGGTTTACAAAATTTCTGTCGAATGAAAATTCCTGTAAAGCACTTCTGTTTACGATTGTCTCCTGACTGCCTGCGTGGATGTTGAACTAGGCTACGTGTGGTCAGAAGCGCGTAGGTTGCAGTTATTGCTTCTATTCCGTGGCGGTTGTCGCACACGACGCAGCGTCGGCTGCTGTTTTCTTGCTGTCGACTGGTGGTTTTATGCCGCAGAGCCATCCAAGCTCTAGTCGAAGATACTAAAAAGAGAATTGCATAAAAGACAAGGCAAGAATGATGTTGACTATGTGTCGGTATCCGTTATCCAGCGCTTCGCAGTTTGTACCCGATAAATATCTTCCCATCTTAGAAAGTTATATTGTTTCGTTTGTCCGTCTTCCAATGGGGGGGGGGGGGGGGGTCTCGGAAAGGAACTCCCTGTAAAGAGACGTGGAAGGCGCGGGGTCGTGAAGTGAGGGGAGGCTGATCAGCCTTTTAGAAAACGATACAGTCTTTCCGCGTTAGCATGTTTTGGCGTGGACTGTTGATGGCTTAGTGTTTCTCTGATTGAGCTCTTGGCCAGTGCTCTCTAGTTTATATGCCAGATCAGAGCGTTTAATAAAAAAAAAAGATAGTTCTATATTTTCTAAAAGGAATTATCCTTTTAGGAAATGTCAAATGCGACTTGACTATCGATAATTTTTTCCATTCTCTTCGCCTAATAGTTTATGTTTTTGGGATCCCAAAACGTAAGTGGAGGGATACCTATGACATCGCAAAAGTTGTCTGTCCGTCTGTCCGTCTGTCTGTCTGTCCGTCTGTCCGTCCGTCTGTAAGCACGATAACTCTCGAAGGGAATGAGATATTTTGATGAAACTTGGTGTGAGCATTCTTTGGGTCAAGAGTAAGGTCGAGTTCGTAGATGGGCCCTGTAGCTTTATATTTAGGGGTGGGGGAGGGGGTTTAAATTAAGGGGTAAGCACATTTTTTTAAACAGCTAATGTGATAGTCGATTATGGGGTAAAAAGACACGCTGAACACGAATATGAAAACCATTTTCTTGCCGGACAAGTAGCTCGTCCGGAATCCGGCCAAAACCGGAAAGTTTGTTAAAAGTAGAAGTCTTATTTGAAGTTGATTAGATGTTCGATATAGGGGTAAGAAGGCATGCTGAACAAGAATATTAAAACCGTTTTCTCACCGGACAAGTAGTTCGTCCAGAATCCGGCCAAAACCGGAAAGTTTGTTAGAAGTTACAGTTTTATCTGAAGTTGATTAGATGTTTGATGTAGGGGTAAGAAGGCATGCTGAACAAGAATACGAAAACCGTTTTACCGCCGGACAAGTAGTTCGCCCGGAATTCGGCCAGAACCGGAAAATTTGTTAAAAGTTAAATTTTTATTTCAAGTTGATTAGATGTTGGATATAGGGGTAAGGAGATACGGTGAACCCGTTTTTGAGCTTTAGTTTTTCGCCGGAGTAGTTCTTGAATTTCGCCAGAACCGCAAAATTCACAGAAGCAAGCTAGGATCGTTTCGATCGGCTTATAGAGGTAAACGCACATGCTGAATCCATATCTGAGCTTGGATTTCCTAATGATTAGCTGTTTGGCCTGGCGAAGACTGGATCTGGCGAAGACAAAACCTAATTGTCTGGATCAAATATTGAATTTTTGGGATCCCATCGGAACCTTTGGTCTTGTTCTGTTTGTCTTATGAGTGAATACTGTCTTTCGTCCATGTGCTGACTTGTAATTTTCCATCAAAATTGAGCCGAGGCGGAGCCAATATGGAGCCGTGTTGGGCTCCGGGCCGACGCCCTCATTTTATGCTATACTCTTATTCTCCGCCGTTACACATTTTAGTCATTTCCTAAGAAAACCACTGCTTTGCGACATCTATAAGCTTTGCTCTTTTTTTTAATCGGATTTTTCTTTAAAAAAAAAAAAAAAAATTTGAGTTATTTTTTCTTAATTCTCCCATCAACGCCCAAAAGCTCGACCAGACGTCTGAACAGTCAGCCGCTGTTTCCGTCCCGTCAGAACAGGGTTATTAGTTTTGTTTACACTCGACTTTTCCTCTGAGAGATACAGGCGGGGGGCTATCCGGCGATTTCTGTTGTTCCGAAGAGGTAACAAGTTTGATGCTGTGTCGGTTCCGCCTTCGTTCAGTAGCGTCGGGGCCAGGCGTCTTTTTTCGATCCAGCACGTTTCACTACTTACCGAAGTTGAGAGACGGAGGTTTTACTACAAGCTGTTAAAAGTTCTTGCGCCCACTGATGAAATTCTCGTATGACGTGATTAGCCACAGTGTATAAGTTTCCTCGTGTTTATATACGAAGTTTAACTAAACTAAATCGGTGGAGAAAGAATAAAAATTACCGTACCTCTTGATATTTAGGATGCGAAAGAGCGTAGACGATTGGGTTGTAGACGGCGGACGACTTGGCGATAATAACGGGTAAGGAGGACAAGAAGGGTGTGATGCGCATAGGATCGAACAAGCCGACGAAGCTCATGACCGTAAAAGGTGTCCAAGCGAAGAGCCAGAGTGTGATGTTGACGAGTGCGATCTAGGAAAAATCACAGTGATCATTTTGTTCGTCTTCTGTAGCTGAAGACATAATCTGTCCTTGAATGGGTTGTAGCTTAACCTTGTTGACGTACTGACAACAGGCTGGACTGCTTCAAACAGCGCTTGGTGTACTCATAGCCGCGGGGCTCTTATACATTGGTTAAAGGGTTCAGATGATGTAGCAGAAAACTGGAGAGAAAATACTACTATCGAATAATTGATGTGAACACAACTGTAGGCTACGTTTTAAAACTAATGTTTAACACCAGACAACAATACTCCTAAATAACCTCCATACCCTTTAGAGCAACTCGCAGCTAACTTTAGGTCTGTTGGTATTCGCTGACCCTCGCCCCCCCCCCTTCTGGAAAACTTGTCGGATTTGTAGGCGGAATAAAACAATCTAAAAGCAATTTGATGAAAGAAATAGACAGTGCAAACGTTTAGTTAATTTACTGATTGTTCATATAAATGAATGAATGAATTTTATTACGTGATTTAGCCTTACGGCATTTCACAACTAAAAAGGGAACAAAACTAAACAACTAAAGTAAATTACAAATCACGTCATTTGTACAAACCACTTATAGCCTAAACACGGTGAATTCACATTTTTAATACATACGGTATTTAAAAAAAATATCACTGAAAATCCAAACGTTTCTTTTTTGTTATGTGTTCTAACACAACATTTTTAACGTTCCTAAATCTAGAAGCCAAATCAAGATGAAATGGAAAAGGCCAATTGATCCTATTCAGGTGTGATATTAAATTTAAACGTTCGCGAACAAAAATTGGATACTCAAAAAGAAAATGGGAACATGATTTGTTTTCACCACAAAGGCAGAGCTCCGTATCATTTTTGTTTATTCTATGAAGGAAATTATTTAACCTACAATGACCCGTGATAATCTGCGTTAAATGGTAAGAGGGCTGAACTTGGGAAGCAGCTCATAAATCTTCTCTACAATTAAAAAAACGAGTTGACCAAGAAATAACTTTATTTCCAGCTAAATATGTGTCTTTCTCTTTGAATATTGTGTTCAGAGCGATGTTCAGCAGTGGACTTCCCGAACCGTGCCACTAGAAGATCACATAGTCGTACTGAATCCTGGCTTGAACTTTCATCTTAAATATGGGCGGTCTAGACATTTGTCAGTGCGAGCAGGCTTTCTAATTTCTTACTTTAACACAGGATCAGTGATCCTGTATCCAGCTTCTCTCTTATGACTGGCATGGCTACGCACTTCCTTAATTTAGCAGAAGGTGGTTGGAGGTCGTAGGTTGAACATTTCAAAAGTTAACACTTAAAAGTTAACAAAGATATTGGAACAGCCGATTCGCAAGCCTCCAAAGATTCTTACCGTTGTCGCTATTGGTTGTCGGCATCATTAACCATCAATGGAAAGAGTTCACCGAGGTGCATATTTTGTCATTCAGTTCACTGTTTTAAAGTTAGCAAAGGTATTGAAAAAGCCGATTCAGAAGCCTCCAAAGGTTCCTACCGTTGGTGGGCTATTGATCGTCTGCATCATTAAACACCAGTGAAAGGAGTGTTCACACACACACTTTGTTTCTACCTTTGCAACTTTCAACTCGGACGACATCCCCGGGTTTGCTTCCGAGCTGCGGAGACTTTTAACGTTCATCTTCTTCGCCTGTTCACGGAGCTGCGTCTCGTGGTTGAAGACAGCCTGAAGTTGAGGAAACACATAGTTTATATCAAAGAATATTCTTTGGTTTAAAGTGATGTTTGCCTGTCTCAAGCAACAGCAGTGAGCAACAGGCGTGAGTTGAAGGAATCTAAAGTCGCACAGCTCTTCTGTTGTCGTTGTTTGTATTTATGAGCCTGTCACTAGTCTGCTAATCCTCTCTTTAAGCAATTTTTAACTGATACTTTCGGATAAGATAAAAGTTTATCAGGAAGCTTGAGGAAACTTCTATTTTAGAAATAGTTGGAGGGAATGGAAGGCTGCCGAATCAAGAATCGGTTCATTGTGGGGATAGGCTGTTTTGTTGGTACTGCAGAATCGATGGCTACCACGGGGCAGCCCGGATCTATAGGGATGGGTATATATCTGATCTAAAAAAAAAACTGATCTGACCGTATACAATAGACCCTATCCATGCAAAATCTGCATGAAATGAAAGGAGACCTCAATTTATCTTTCTGAAGTAAGGAAAGCCCAGGCACTCACCTTGACGATGAAGAAGTAGCAGTAGACAATAGTTAGAATCGGTATAATGAAGCCATTGAACCAAGCTCCCACGATGTAGATGTAGACATTCATCTCTTGACTGAGATAATCATATGAGCATCTGAAAGACATTGCGACCATAAACGCTGTGAACAGCATGGAAAAAGTCCACTGTCCTTGCAGCTAATGGTTTTCAGACAGTTTCAGGCTCGGGAGTGAAGATTTGTCAAAAATTAACTGTTAACTTGGACTTATGACTCGATAACTTCCTTTTCTGGCAGATGCATCTCCTGACTGTTTCAGTTCCTGTAATGAAGGATTTTCGGACAACCAAACGGTGAAACCTGGACTGATGACTCAATAGTTCCCCCTTCTTGCAGTTGTCGCCTGACTGTTTCAGGTCCGGGAGCTAAGTATTCTCGGAAAATCAACAGTAAAACTTAGAATGATGACTTAGTAAGTGTCAGAACCGGTGAGCAAATGCATAGTCAATCAAACAAGTCGGACAAAAGGAAAATATTGTTGCTATACTCATTGCTGTGCATTTTACTTGCATCAAATCGTCAAAGTTAGAGCGAGTAAGTGGAGTTGAGTGGGTCCTCCACTGTCAACCATAAAGCTGTCGTAACCGTGCTCGTCCAGACTCGGCGTGCCCTCATTGACTGAAAATGGCAGAAAATGGCTTCCCCTGAGGACTCCTTACATTGGCCAGTGGAGACCCCCTCCCCCGTTTTATTACATCTAGTAACTTACGAGCTCAGAATGCCATCTAGAGTGAATCGTCCGATCCCGAAGAGGGGTGAGGATCCCCAGAACAAGGATATGACCCAGACATAAGCGAGAAGAGCTGTACTTTTCTTGAATGACGGCGGCGATCCAGCCATTCCTTTGACAATCACGTAATAGCGATCGTAAGAGATGACGGAGAGGGTCAGCATCTGAAGAGGAAAATCATAAGCAAAAGGTACCAAATAGTCGTTTCATTGATAACGGGCACGCTCATTCGTGCTGAATGGATGGACGTTTTTTTTGTTTTTTTTTAATAACAATATCTGGCTATAACAGCGTTAGCACTGTAAACGGAATGCTCCTTGCTGAGTGAGTTTCTGGAACGAAAATGTCGACTTTGAACGGCTGAAAACGGATCGACGACGCTACGCTATTCGCCGATCAACGAATTTGTTTTCCATGTCGCTAGGCTTTGCAAAAGCTCTAAAAAAAAATCAGTGGCAGCACTATCAGGATCTATGCATTTTCCGATCTGACAGCGATACCCAAAACCGTGGAAGGCCAATAATATGGGGTATCGCGTACTTGTGGGTAGCCTCACTCGGATATGTCGACTACCTGCAGTCTGTGAAGAAATGTCTCACCTGTCCGAATCCAAAGACGGTCCCAAACCAAGCGTGAATTAAGCATGCGATTTCTCCAAACATCCAGACACCGTTGGAGAAGAAACTGTTTATTATAAGTTCTGGGTAAAGCCCGGCGAAGAGCATGAAATCGCAGAAGGCCAAATTGACGATCATTAAGTTTGATGGGGTTCGAAGAGGCTTATACTTCATAAAGATCTTCAATACGTAGTAGTTGCCAATAGCAGAGGTTATTCCTGTAAAAATAAAACACGAAAGTGATCTAATAGTGCGGGTAGGTATACTGAGAGGCATTCAAAGTTTTCAGGAGTCATGGCGGACTCTACGATCAAGATCAAGACTCTACGATCAAGATCAACCGGTCAATCGATTTATTTAAGCCAAATAGCATGCTGCTTGAAGATTCAGTCGAGGTCATAAGAACTGTTCATGATTAAGGTTAACTTGCTCAAAGTCATTCAGCCAATTCATGGAGAACGCCCTTAGACAACTGCTTGTACAAAACAGTCCAAAAACTGAACAGAAGAAAAGTGATATTTCCTCAAAATACTTGGCCATTTGCGTTTGATTTACTGCTGCAGTAATTTAGAGGCAGGTGTACACAACACTGTCTGTAGGTCAACATTTCCAAAGAATAACCATCGGCTCACGAATTTCTTTGAAATGAAGGCGGAAGTTGAAACGGTAGAAAATTTTGAGTGCACCAACACGGCAGGGCACGACTGGCGTGGTAACATTCATTAGGGAGAAGTGCAAAAATGTACTGACCTAGAATGACGTAGAGCATTCCCAGGAGATAGTGAATACGAGGATCTGCTGGAGGAAATTTGTCGAAGTGTTCTAGCACCATGTGACGAACTTCAGGTGGAGCCAAGTCCCTCGCGCTCATCCCTGCCGGATATCCGAATGCCGCATTGAACGCGTCTCCTTTCACATATCGGGCAAGTGCCACAGGCAAGGATCCATTGTCGTTTGCATTTGCCCTGGAATACAGAATTAAGGTCAGAAGATCAGTTACACTGTAAAAAAAATCTTGCAGTATTCCGCAGGATACTGCAGTTTACTCCTGCATCGGATTATAACTCTCCGAATTCGGATTTTAATTCTCCAAATTAGGAATAAAGATGTCCGATAAAGGAGAGACTTTTTACAGTGTAGTGCCATGTGACATTCGCAAATGCAGATCTGCGAAAATCCTTCGTCAAATTCAGGATACCAATAAAGGGCTAGAAAGGTAGGGTATCAATATAAGCATTGACTGATACTGATGATGGACTGATTACTGGCGGTGCTCTTCTAAGATTCTTGCCCCCACCAGAAAGTGCAATGGGTCGTTGTGGGGCAAGCCATCCTGGGCTTCCGCACACCCTTACTGTCATTGCCCCAGGATTCTGTAGGTATACCCACTTGGTACCCATTAGAAGCTGGGACTACTATGACTTATCTTGCGGGGTCACGGAACTAACACCCGCCCCAAAACATAGTAGGCACTTCCGAAACTTGAACCTGTGCCAAAAGGGATCAGGAGAATCTCTAGTCCAACGTGCTAACGGCTAGGCCAGGGAGCACATTTGGACAACGCTTTAGTGCACAGACAAGTTTGGTTCCCATGCGTTTAATGCCGCCCATTAGCTTAACAAGTCTAAAGGTTCCGATGGGACCTCAAATGGAAATTTACTTTGGACTTCTTGACTTTGCTGGAATTCAAGCCATCTGTATCAACAGTCATCAAGACATCAAGACACCGGTAACTCCGAGTTCAAACATTTACCAGTGGCTAAAGCCGCTTATCTGGAAACTCTTATGATTCAGAGCACTAAGCATATCTACTTTTATGACGAGAGATCCTACTTTCGGCTGGTTGAACGAGGGATTTAGTTGCCTCTATAATAAGTGTGAAATAGCACTTATGTTGTGAGTTGCCTATCCCGCGCAAGTAACGAAACAATACTTACATTGTAGGAATTATTCGTTCGGTCGTAAGGAGTTGATTGCTCAAAGTCCTTAGGCTGTCGTCACCTTAGCTCGAGTAGGGCTAGTGTAAAACTGTTTACTATACCTCATTCGTCCATTTATATACGACTTCACGAAATGTCATTCCGAATATTGACAATTCAGTTACAGTAATGAGATTTCGAAACGTGTTTCTTCGGTTGCGAATTTCCTCATCAGAAACCCACCAAGAACCCTGGAAATCTCGAGCGGTTGGAAATAGACCGACTTGTTTCTTGATCTGATTAAGCGGTTTCCGGAGTAGGAATGACATTGTTTTCCGAACTATTGTCATTGCATCCCACCCCCTTTTGTGAGTTTTTTTTTCAACGCGAAATTTCAACCAATGTCCTTTCCTCTTTTTTGTGTTAATTATTGAAGTTTAGCGCTTTTAATTTCTTGCAATTTTTGTTTTTGTGTAATTTTATGAACATTTGACTATGTGGAAGCGCAATTGTGTATAGTTATTTTGACGAGAGAACAAATAGTCGTTTTTTTGTTAATACCGTAAAGAGTTTTTTGCGAATAATAAAAATTGACTGATAATTTTTGTTGCAGTAGAGCGAGGGCCCAGTAGCCCCATGAAATCTAGTTTACATTTTAGCATGGTGGTACTATGCCCCAGCCAGAGCAACTAAGGAGTAGCGCCAAGACTTGAAAAAAGTGACACACACTCGAACAGCAGCGACACTAGCACCACTAGCGATAGTGAACGTCCCCATTGAAACTCAATCGGTCGTGCACCAGCGCCAGCTCTAATAACTTGATTTTCTGAACACAGCAAAAAAAGATAAAACCTCCCCTGTTTCCTCGATGTGTGCAGACCGAATCTTAGCTTTACTATAAATTTCGAAAGCCACAAGTTTGTCTCGCTTTAAATGCCGCAAGCGTCTTTTCTGAACACAGCAAAAAAAAGATACAACCTCCCCTGTTTCCTCGATGTGTGCAGACCGAATCTTAGCTTTACTATAAATTTCTAAACCCGCAAGTTTGTCTCGCTTTAAATGCCGCAAGCGTCGTGGGCGGCACCATGAGTATGGCCCATTTGCGAAGCAAGGAAAGCATAGGTCTTGACGCTACTCCCTAGTGTCATTTTGCTCTGGCCCATGAGTACTGTGTCGAAAAACTGAGGATCTGTGTATGGCTACGAGTGAAGAAAATATAAAGCGCTCTTGCTTTCACTGAATCCCGAGACAAGCGGTGAGTCGGCAGAGTCATGTAGGAGTTGGAAGTATATTCTTAAAAGAGCTTTGCAGTTTATTTCACTACTGGTGGACTACAGATTACATATGTTCGTTCGAAACATAAACGCAAATGAACGTCGCACTGTCGTGTTACAATGGCTGAAAGATTTTAACGGTTGGTTTGCTGCCTCACTGGTAGAAAGGTAACGCATAAACCAGCAGAGCTACTCCTCGACTACAGTCTGACGCTGAAATGCTACGTCGGTTTACTCTGTCGCACTTGTTGCACAAGAAGCACTGTCCGCTGAATTCTTCTTTAGATTGGCGTTTGCTGGCTTGATTCCGCAGAGCCAGCCAAGTTCCAGACGGAGACACTAAAGATTGAAATACATTAGATTTTTAGCTATCTTCGTTGGCTTGGCGTTTTTAGCGTTAGCTTTCCGCTTACGATTATACCTATACTTGTCTGTCCGTGGCCGAATGGTTATCGCGCCGAACTCACGAGCGAAGGGTCGCTGGTTCGAGTCTCGGTTGTGCCAACCGTTTGGTTTAGGGCGAGGGTTAGTGGCGTTTCCCCGTAAGACAAGCCAGAAGTCCACCCAGCTTCAAATGGGTACCTAGAGAAATCTAGGGAAAAGCACGGGAAAGCGTCGGATGACTTGCCCCCAACCACGCATTGCACCCCGGCCGAGGGCAGAGAATCAGGAGATCGGCACCTGCGCTACGCGAACCCTAGTCGGTTTGCATGCGAAAACTTTACAGCCTTTACGCTCTCTGGCGTGGAGGGTGGACGCAAATATTTAAAAAATAAAATGCGCCGTGGTTCATAAATGTGAAAACCAAGCAAAACATAAGAAGTTCAAAACAGAAGGTAGACCTGAGGTTCTACCATGTCTTTTAATACAAAAACGTTAATTTGAATCTTCTCGTATTCTTATGTGTGAAAGAGTTGTCGACGGACCTTGACGCTTTCGACGAAGTTTGCGTTAGCGACGGGTGAAACTCAGTTAGGCCGAAAAACCGCTAAAAAGCCGAGATTAAAAACGAAAGAACGGCGAAAAGCTGGAATTTAGAAGTTTATAATTCCATAAGGGAGTTTGGGAAAAAAAAGAAGCAGAATAAGCAAGAGGGGTCCTTTAAGCCCGTTTTTATGGCACTTGCAGCTTAGCTCAAGTGCCATATACCGATCACCTTTCGGTCGGTCGGTCGGTCGGTCGGTCGGTCGGTCGGTCGGTCGGTCGGTCGGTCGGTCGGTCGGTCGGTCGGTCGGTCGGTCGGTCCACTCATCTCGAGTTAGGGCACTTCCAGATGGGCTAGGACGATGAAACTTGGCAGGCATATCAGGGACCCGACCAAACTAACTTGCAAATAGTCACTTCCCCGATCCGACCACCGTGGAGGGAGTAGAGGGCGAGGGAATCCTGAGAATTTAGTAGTTTTTGTAAAACCCCTGCCCCTTTCTTCATACTAGTAGCTCTGCGCGTAGGGTGACGTCACTCTTTGCATCGGATCACTCCGTTAACATCGGAAAGAGCTAGTGCATTCGAGGGTCAAAGGGGTTTGTATATGTGGTTCAGTGCGGGGGAATATGGAAAATTGAGTGTTGTGTAACTTTCGAACGGGTGATCGGATTGGGATGAAACTTAATACCTGAATGAATGACATATCTTTGATGTCCCATTTGAAGTCCGAACCGGATTCTACGGCTATGGGGGAGTTGGGGGGGGGGAAGATCGGAAATCTCGAGAAACGGTTATAATGGAGGGATCGGAGTAAAACTTGCTGGGAAGAACAAGAATCTGCTCCAGATAAATCGTTTACACATTTGGACTGGACCCGGACACTTGGGGGGGGAGGTGGACGGGAGTTTCCCGGAATTCTGGTGATGACGATTTCTGGGATTTTCACGACGAAACTTGGGAGGCGTATCAGGAACCCGATCAAACTGACTTGTAAATAAAAATTCACTCGATCCGATAGTCGTGGGGGGATCGGAGGGAGGGGGAATCCGGAATATTTAGCCATGCGTAACTTTGGAACGGGTGATTGGATTCGAGTGAAATTTAATAACTGAACAGAGTGTCTGTGGTGATCTTTTTCATGTCCGGACCGGATCCGACAACAATTGGGGGGGGGGGGGAGAATACGTGACCGGATTGGACTGGAGAGATCGGGATGGAACTTTGTGGGAATAACAAACAAGTCCAAAACCGAACCGGATTGGCTCCGGCGACTATGGGGGGAGTTTGAGGGGCGGGTCCGGAATTCCGGTGAGTGCGAGTTAAGGTACTTCCAGATGTGCTAGGACGATGTAATTTGGCTGGAACATTAGAAATTCGACAAGATTGGCTTAGAAATCGCCACTTTTCAAATCCGACCATTCCTTAAAGTACCAATCATGACCGCAAATTAAGAAAAATACTTTTAAGCAAAATATACATTTCCATGATCCCCATGAGCCCATTATCATTTTTGCCTCAAGGGTTTTGCTTACAAATGAAGTTCTATCTCCCTTAAAGTGTGCATCTTAACCGCAAGGTCGAAAAGTACTTTTTATCAAACGATACATCTCAACCCACCATCATTTGTGCCACAAGGGTCTTGCAAGTGCCATATGAGCTTACAGCTCTTGTTGATATTACATATATACATTTATTTATACCAAAATGGTACACGAAATTTGCAAGTTCTAGAATTTCTGCGCCACGGCGTGCTCCCACAAAGCGGTTGTCGGGAAAAAGGGAAAAATGGGGGTAAAAAATAATAATCTTAGTTGAGAATAAAAGTATAAAAGATAGATTACTGTGACAGTTTTGGATGTGATTTATAGTTTTAAATTGAAAAAAAAATGCCTAGCTCATTCGATTGTTCTAGTCCGCCGAATCGAACTCCGGTCGAGCTACTGCAAAACTGGAAAAGTTTGTTGTACCTCTTGGTACTTGGGATGTGAGAGAGCATAGACGATCGGGTTGTAGACTGCCGATGACTTGGCGATAATGACAGGCAGAGACGACAAGACCGGGGTGATCCTCATCGGGTCGAAGAGGCCAACAAAGCTCATCACAGTGAAAGGCATCCATGCGAAAAGCCAGAGGGTGATGTTGATGAGAGCAATCTGCAACGATACGTTATCAGTTCCGTAGTTCCCGAATACTCTTGGAGCGTGTTCCACCCTACTTACTGTAGTTACGACGCATGACGTCACGGATTCTGGCGTCGAGGCTGGAACGGAATTTTTATATTTTCGGCAAAATATCGTGCCACGAGCTAATCGGGCCAGTCACGTGGCAGCTATCGTAGTTACCACGCTTACTAAGCTCCCGAGCGTGGTGAGCAAATAGTTACTATTTCAAGAAGGTTGGACGGTCAGTGTAGTAGCTTTTCACGAGGTTGGAACGAAAATAGTAACTAACAGTTACTTTTGTTAGAAGGGGTGTGCTCGGCGAAGAGCCAGAAACGTCACCACAAAAATCGTTGTTGACTGTGACTGTGATGAATCGTTGTTGTTCTTCGCCAGGATGACTGGCGTGTTTCGGACGTGGTCACGTATAGCCCCTATCCCATACACACACACTTCGCCCTAGCGCAGTTAGTCATCTTAGAGCGTGTTCCATCCTACTTACCGTAGTTACTACGCATGACGTCACGGATTTTTATTCTCGCTAGTTTCCGACAGCTATCAAGACAGTGTGGGCGACTCATGTTCCTTGAGCGTTTCTTTCTACTTTTGCGAACGAAATCCTTGAACTTAATCAAACCTTGTTTTTGCTTCTGGACTCCTGGAAGGTTGGAGGTTGGTTGGTTCCTTACCTTGGCAACTTTAAGCTCACCAGACAATCCTGGATTGGCCTCCGAGCTTCTCAAGCTTTTCACGTTCATCTTTTTCGCTTGTTCCCGAAGCTGCTGCTCGTGATTGAAGACAGCCTGGGAGAAGGAGGTAATTCAGTGGTCTCCTAGCTTTATTTTTTTTATCAACTTCGGAATCGTCAGTTAAACGGACCATTAATAAACGAGGTTTTCAGGATCAGAAAATAGGGCACGTCTTCTCTGTGGACGATTTCAGCCCTTCAAATATTTGCAAATTAGGTATATATTACAAGTTGCATTCGGCCACAGTGGGGGGAGTTAGAGGGGAAGTTCCGGAAATTGTGTTACTCGCATAGTGGTCAAACGAGTCGAGCGATTTGTATGAAACTTGCAAAGTAGAGAGGTCATATGCCGTAGATGACATATTTTACGGCCTGGGCCGGATCTGAGCACCGACAGGGAGGAGGGGGTGAATTTCCCGAAAAAGCAGAATCGAGTGAAACTTGATAGGCGGTGAGAGAAGATGCTTTCCCTTTATGTGTCCTTACCAGGTTCGGTTGCGGTAGGGGGAGTTGGAAGGGGGTACCGGAAATAGTGTGGCACGTTTAGGGATCAAACGTGTGGATCTAAACTTGGAAGGTAGAAAACTCATTTGGCCTATCCGAGGCGATATGTCAGAGATGCGCAGACTCGAGTGAAACTGGATATCCTATTTCTAGGTCTGAATCTAGGGGGGTTGAAGGGCGGTATTTTGTGACGATCTCATCTAATTTCTTGCATCACCTACTCGCAACAAGTGCCATATAAGCTCGTAGCTCTTGTTTTTAATGCAGGAGCAGTTAAGCTTGCAGGACCTACCTTTACGATGAAGAAGTAGCTAAACACAATTTGACCGATTGGAACGACGAATCCGCTGAACCAGGTGCCGATAATGTAGACGTAGATGTGCATTTCTTGGCTGATGTAGTCATATGAGCAACTAAAAAACGAAACAGGCGTTCTGAGGTTATGGTCTAGCAAGCTACGGTCAATCTGCTCGGGAGCCTTGAACTTCGTTGAAAACATAACTTTCTCTCCAATCTTTTCTGGCAGGGTACTAAGAACCTAAAAACATTTTATCATCATGATATCAGAAAAGTCAGCAGATGCGTTTTCGGCGGTTTTTCGGCTCGTCCTGGCAATGCTTGATTTGCGTAGCATTTGCGGCCCGAGATTCTTGATGTGCAATGCTTCATGTGCATAGCATTTCTTTAATGCATAACATTTTCAAAATCACAACAGACTACATCCAAAGTGTTGTCTGTTGAAACCGCGCATCCTTGTGGAATCTGTTATGAAACTTCTGACGGTGCAGCTACGAAAATGGAATGCCAACAGAATACCACGAGAGGAGAACAGATATTCACAATTGGACCATGTAGCAAGGGGGTCTGCGCTCGTCAGGAATTACAGGTTATTCGACAGTAAATCTCTCGGGGTGACGAGTAAATTTGATTTTAGCGGGAATTCTTCATATTTGCGCTTAAAGACACCATTGCATGCGGCTTAGTTTCTAGTAGTCTCTCAGTAACTATCACCATCATTAACTGTAACTAAAACTCTGATATAATGAGCGTGTTCCACCCTCCTAAGAATAGTAACTATTAGTTATTATGTCCGTCCCAACCTCGTGAAAAGATACTACACTGACGGTTCCAACCCTCTCGAAATAGTCACTAATAGTAACAATTTGCTTACCACGCTCGGGAGCGTAGTAAGCGTGGCGACTACGAATCTCTGTGACGTGATTGGTCCGATTAGCCCGTGGTGCGATATTGCCGAAAATAGAAAAATACGTTCCAGCCTTGACGCCAAAAAGCCAGAATCCGTGACGTCATGCGTAGTATAACTACGGTAAGTAGAGTGGAACACGCTCAATATGTCTTTAAAGGGCCCCTCTTGCTTATTCTGCCTTTAATAATGTGCCTAGCTCCCTTGTGAAATTATAAGCTTCTAAAATCCCCATCTTTCACCATTGTTTCGTTTTGTGCCTACGAATTTTTAGCGCTTTTTCGGCCCTGCCGAGTTTTGACTGTCACACAACGCAACGTTTGCCGTATTCTTAGAGCTTTGGTGTAAAAATATCTTTTGTGTCCCAGTAAAGGCAAGAGAGGCTTCCAAGAGAAACTTCCTTACATGGCCTGTCTGAAGGAAAATAGAAATTAGAATGAAAAATTAGAATCGAAAAATTAGAATACGTACGAGCTAAGAATGCCATCTAGTGTGAAGCGGCCGATTCCGAATAGTGGGGATGACCCCCAGAAGATAGAGACAATCCAAACGTATGCCAAAAGCATTGAGCTGCGCTTGTAGGTTGGAGGTGCGCCTGCCATCCCCTTGACAATGACATGGTAACGATCGTAAGCGATAATGGAGAGTGTTAACATCTGAAAGAAAAGGTCCGTATATCCTCCCGCAAGCTGTTTCTGACCAATTTTCAAAGGCCCACAGCAACTAGTTAATAAATTACCTTAAATTGCACTTCCAGCTAGATAAGGCCGAAAATTGGTCGACAAATTTGGTGTCTGGTTTTTGCCAGATTCCGGGTGAACTACTTGCCCGGTGAGAAAATAACTTTCATATTCGGATTCAGCATGTCTCCTTACCCCTAAATCAACTATCTCAGAAGCTTTCAAAAAATATGTTTGTTTGCCCCTTAATTTGTAACCCCTCCCCCACCCTCAAATATAGGTCTACAGAGCCCGTCTTGGTATGATCCTTCCACCAAGTTTCATCAAAATATCTCAATCCCTTCGAGAGTTATCGTGTGGACAGACGGACGGACAGACGCACAATTTTTGCGATGTTATAGATATCCCTCCACTTTCGTTTTGGGATTCCAAAACAGTAGGTAAAAATGACCAGCCAGTCGGTAAATACCTTTCCTCCCCCCCAAAACATTTAGGCTTGTAACGCCTCTGGGGCCAAGCGAGGCTGAAAACACCTGGGACAGGTTTTTGGTCTGTGAGAAACCTAGTAGTATTTCAAAGAATCAACTGATGTTAGAATTATTGGGATAGAAACTGCTTCTACTATGACTTGTTCCTTGACACACAATAAATTGTCTCCCTGGTAATTACACAGTTTCCCGGAATAAAGAAACTGATTTCCCAGCAGCAGCTTCTGGTTCTGGAGAGTTTGAATAGCTCTTACTAAACCTGGAAACGGCGTGCTAAAACGGTCAGAGGCGGAATCCGAGATGGTTTTGGGTGGGGTTGATTTTGTGTGTCTGAGGCATCCCATCTTGTACCTTCGAATTTTATTCTCTAACGTAACGTCAAAGTAGTCTGGACGTTCCGCATACTTGTAGGCTATAGAATGTCGAGACCACATCTTCCGTATAAAGCAATGTAGGTTTCAAATTTCATGTTCATAGCAATTGTATCATGCAGATGTGTGAGAGTGAGCAGAGCCCGTTCTAACCAACAACCCTGTGCAATGCAGGACCTCAACGTTTCTGCCCTAGACCATTTTTGCACTTTCCATCTGGGAAGACGATTTTTAGACCGGATTAGTCCCTTTTTGTGTTTTGTTTGTTTGTTCCTGTGCATTTACTATGTTATCGAAAGCTCACTGTAATTTTTCCTTTCTTTATTTATACTGCGCTATTTCCTTCTCCTTTAGTGCGTTAATAAAATTGTATCGTCATCATCTCCTCAACCACCAGAAGATCTTACCTGACCGAAGCCGAACACTGTTCCGAACCACGCATGGATCAGACATGCAACCTCGCCGAACATCCACACACCGTTGGCGTAGAAGCTGTTGATGATGAGCTCAGGGTAAAGACCAGCGAAAAGCATGAAATCGCAAAAGGCCAAGTTGACAATCAAGAGGTTGGATGGCGAACGAAGTTGTTTGTACTTCAAGAAAATCTTCATGACAAAGATGTTCCCGATGGAGGATGCCAGCCCTAAAAGGTGATGCGTGAACGAATTATCTTGGCGAATTATAAATTATCTTGGCTTTCCGCTAAGGACCTATAACCTGTGGTGAACCTGTTCGATTCCAAGGAAAAGCGTTGGTTAATCAAAATGCGTACGCAGGTAAAAGCTGAAAATTTGTTTTGAGTGTCCATTCTTTTAGTTGTTACTCTTCCAATTGTTCTGTTTTTTTTTCTTTCAAGGTTTAATGAATCATTATACTTTCGAGCGAATGATACGCTTTCATGATCCAAGGGCTCATGATCATTTGTGTAACATAACAATACTGGAGGGTCAAAGCCGGAGACGCAAGGTCGAATGACAAAAACCGGTACAATAGTAAGAACAACCTAGTCGACATATAACTAATTTCGTAAGCAAATAAATATTAGTCCATTCATTAGGGGACGGGTACCTGCCCCATAAACCCACGGACACTTGTCAAGATCCACCCGAAAACCCGCAACCCAACAGAAGTTTGTACGCACCATTCTTCTAATAACTTCCTCTGGTCAATTTTCGGATACGGTTGCCCCTCGCTCCTTTTTCCGAGAGCTTGACACGAGCCAACTTTCCGCTGTTCGGAGCATGGAAATGATAATAACCGAGCATGATCTAAAAAGTTCCGACTCCAAGTGCTAGTCAAACTGAATCTTTCTTTTTATCATTTCCTGGTCAATTTGCATTCTGTGACGCTGATTTGGATTTCGTTTAGGTTTCGGAGCCTCCAGCCCCCTCTTTGTGAGCGTAGCTTGTGGTTTTAAATGCCGTCTCGAACCTGGAAATTGCATCATATTTACCGCATCCACTGATAAGCGGAGAGCGGGATGGCCGAGGGGTTGCCCACTCTCGATTTAGCGTACAGCAAGTGCCCGGTGCCGCGGTAACCAGCCGGTGCCGGCACTGACTGACATCAGCCGGCACCGGTTGCCACATGTTAAAACGTTAAAATAAGCATGTTTAGAAGCGAAATCACTCAACTTATGGACGGCACCGGTGCCGGCACCGCTAATTTCGGTCGGTGCCGGCCGGTGCCGAGATAAGGTGTACAGCAAGTGCCGGGGAGTGCTCGCGGGATGGTTGGTCTTGTCGGCTGTCGCATGTTCATAAAAGCGATTAAAGAAAATAGGGAGGAAACACGTAGGTTAGAAATCTTCTGTACTGGTCACTAAACGTTCCTAAAGAAACAATCGAAAAGAAAATCTTTTTACCTAGGAAGATGTAAAGCATCCCAAGAAGGTAGTGGATGCGGGGGTCAGCCGGAGGGAACTTGTCGAAGTGCTCAAGGACCATGTGTCGGACCTCAGGGGGCGCCAAGTCCCGGGCGCTCAGACCCTCCGGATATCCAATCTTAAAGTTATGGGATTGACCCGGTGCAAGTCGAGCCAGAGCCACAGGCCAGGATTCGTTGTTAAAATTTGCCCTGAAAGAAAATTTGCACTGTCAATGGCTATGGGTTCTAAGAGTCAAAACGGAGTAAGTCATCATCTCACCAGGCTTGTGGATAACTGGGTGCGGTTCCTGCACAAACGACTGTGTCCAGGTCCCAGGACATTCGAGCCATGGAAAAATCGGGGTTAGCCCACTAGAATCAACTATAATTCTGTCCGTTTATCTGTTGAAATTCAGTGATTCTGACCAGTCGGACCTTGATATGCTGTTTGAAGCTGTTTTTTTTTATTCAATTGGTCCTTTTTGTTTGGATGTTGGAAGAGACTCGATAATTGGGTTACTTTTTTCTTTATTCACCCCTGTATGAAACTTGATGAAACCAGGGACCCATACATTTCCTGTAACTGATGAAACGGAGCATCGAGCTTTGGAGGGGAGTTATTTATTTTGTTAAATTGTTTTTAATTTAGTGGAACGAACTTTGAACCGGTTAGTTCATAGAGCGGATTCTTTTTAGTTTCTGGTGTGGGTCCTTCGTCGAATGGTGCTTATTCAAACAGTACTTTCTAGCTTAGGTTTATGAGTTATTGATGCAGATGCTGCACACTATGACTGAGAATCGTCGAGGTCTCATGGTCCCTACTGGGCAAACATAGTGCCTCGACGGGACACTATACACAAACCCTGAAGTGTGACAGGGTGGAATCTCCAATAAGAATCTAGTACGCTAGTCCGTGAAAACCACAATCAAACTTTCCACTGCTGCGGCCTACAGGAGGAAATTTGCACTTGCAGATTTTATGTACACTAATCGGACCGAAGGCTTGTTGAAGTCACTGAGGACAGTGCGATATCCCCTCACAAAGTAAAAATTCACCGAGTGCTCACATTTTTTGCAGTTTCGTTCGGAGTCGTCGGAAAAGTCGAAAACTGTACCCAGAACTTGACTGTAAGCTATTGTTCCTCAAGTCGAAGGTGGTGAATGAGTACTGAATTTCTAAGAATCGCTCACGGTTTTTATAATATGCGGAAACACACAAGAAATACGACAACATAACAAGATTTGTTGGCCAATTAGAATTCTACTATTGGGGGCTTCGCAAACAAGAGCCAAAACAACCTCGCGATTGTGTCATGTCCTTTTCTATTTCTAGAAGGTTGGGAAATCCTGCAACTGAAGACTTCTTCAATTGACATTCACGGAAATGTCAAGATTTGTTTTGGAAAAAAGAGCACATGGCCGCTAAAGCAGGCATTTCCAGCAGATCAGTTTTTAATTTCCCTAACGAACCAAATAGACACGTTAATTCACCGAATTTACAAAGGGGCGGAACGAATGCGACGAAAAGACGCGGACTGAATAAATAAATGTCCGGTGACAACCGAATTTGGTAACGAATGGGAACTAAATAAGTAAATACGTTAGATCACCGAATTTGCAAATGGACAGACCGGATACGGTGAAGTAGATGCGGACTTAACAAAGATCCGGTGATTATCGAATTCGGTAACGTATGGGTGCTAAATAAAAGTGCAAATTAGCTGGGTGGATCCCAAAATCACCACGATTTTTTGTGTCCACTATCACAATGCCCACGCTCAGAATGCCCACGATGAAAATGCCCACGGTATGAAATGCTCACGATCCAAGTGCCCACAATTCAGGTTGAAGACCCAGAAATCAAAATCGTCAAAAATGTTAACTTCCGCAAATGCCGACAGTTTAAAATGCTCACAGGGGAGGCTAAAATCGTCCTGGTTCAAAGAGCCGACGACAAACTGCCGGCAGGGGAAGTCAAAATATCCTGGAACAACGGACAACGAGATTACAAGGGACAGGATTACCACGGAAAGATTTTGAAAGGGATTGTTTTATTGTTAATCAAGTTACAATTATTTGCTTGGAAGTACGAAGAAATGCCATATAAAATTGTTCCAGACCACAAAGCGCAACTAGGCAATCCAAATCTTGCACCCTGAAGGTAAGAACTGTTCTTAATTAAAAATAACAGTTTCTTGATCGCTGTTGGTGATTCAGTTTATTTTTTTAGAACAGTCTATTACAATGTAAGTGAACAGTTCATACCAGCTCAGCGTATGATTATCGCCATTCTGACACTTCGTCTGCTCCTTTCGTTTCTCACTCTTCACTAGTTCCAGTTAACTACGGATTAAACACCTCAAACATCCATTCGGGGGAATATTGAACCGTGGGCATTTTCAGTCGTAGGCATTTTGAGTCGTGGGCATTTTGAGCCGTGGGATTGGCTTACCGACGAAACGTCCCCATGACTAAACGTCCCCTGGCGAAACGTCCCCGTGGCAAAACGTCCCCGTGACAAAACGTCCCCGTTAATATCGAACTAAAGCGAGATCAATAAGTGATATCGCAGCGTGAACTAGCAAACAAATACACCAATTAATTAAAAGATAAAACGAAAATTGACAAACTACTAAATCTTTGAGCTTTCTTTGAGAAATGGCTATAGCCGGGATCAACACTTGGTTTGTTTCTTGACTATCGGTTAAATGCTGAAGTAGTTAACCCATCGTGGTTTTAAAAAACGTATATTCCAAGAACATTATTTTCTGAACTGACGACGGAATCAGTGATCCATAGGCCTAGTTATCCCTCAGCGATGAAAAAAAAATTCTGTAGCCGGGGACGTTTCGTCATGGGGACGGTTCACCAGGGGACGTTTTCAGCGGGGACGTTTTGCCTCGGGGACGTTTTGTCGTGGGGACATTTTGTCATGGGGACGTTTTGTCACGGTAACGTTTCGCCAGGGGACGTTTCGAATGGGGACGTTATGTCGACAACCCGTGGGATTATGAGTCGGGGACATTGTGATTGTGGGCTTTATGAGTGTTAGCCCATCAATTCACCGAATTAGCAAATGGAGAGACCGAATGCTGTGAAATCATCATCATCATCATTTTATTTAAAGCCCGTCACTGAACAAAACTGGGCTAGGCCCAGAAAAGACGGAGTAAAAAACAAGAAAAACAAAAAGAAAACAACGGAAAGGAAAAACATACTTCGATAGATGCGGACTAAACAAAATTGGGTGAACTGCCAAATCCAATAAAGGGTGGGGGACCAAAAAAACACGTCAAAGCACTCATTTGTACATGTGCAGAATAAAGATTGTAGGAACGGGCATCACGGCTTCTCGGCGATGCCCGTTTCCGCCGTATTATCAGCCGTCGTGGGAAATTTTCCGAATAACCAAAAGCTAGAGGGGACGCTGCCCCCCCCCCCCCCCCCACTCGGGACGCTCCTGCAAATCGGTGCCTACTCCGTCGGGAGTTTCGTATATCGCATCTCAACCAATGCGATTTTGATTCGCAAACGCCATCTAGAAACGGTAAAACCCAGTGGCCCTTCCCGTCCGCCGTCCTCGCCGAGAAAGTTTCATCCGCAAACGAAATAGATCTTGTTTTTTAGCGATCAAGAATTAAGGATTCGACAGCAAGCTAAGCAAATAGGATTTGAAATTTGCTTAATCGTTATTCGAACGTTCAGTCGCTATTCGTAGATCAATTTCGTGCGAAATAACTAATCTCGGTCTATGTTTCACCATCTTCAGCATTATAGTTTGCTCATTCATTGGTGAAGCATCGAAGCGCATGTGCTAGTTGCAAGCAGAGATTCTGAAAGAAACTGTTTTCGCAAAGAAGATAGTTTACCATTTAAAGTAAGTATAAAGGCGTTGGAAAGGCCTGTAGCTTTAAACCGCATCTATTTTCAAGATGAACCAGTCATAGACTTTACTAGGGTAGCCAGTATTTTTTTTTTAATAAAACCTAAGCTGTTGAAGATCAGAATGTGATTCTCCTAGGCTATCTTTTAGCTTTGATTTGAGGCCATAATCACCTCTCTATCTTGCCTCTAAGCATCTTAAATCTTCTTTAGAAAATAGTATTTTACATAAGGAAATGCCTATGACTATGTTCATCCATTGACTTTAGTTTAGAGTTTTGTCCATCTGGTGACCAGCTTGGAACTATGTGCTTCAATTAAATTCTATGAAACTGGGTATTTTGAGCTGGTTTTGAGTGCATGGGGAGCCCCAGCAAGTGAGTTAGATGAGAAAATATGAATAAGATCATTAAGGTTATAGTCCACTAGACCTATTGCTGCTATAGGCTGCTGACTTTTCCTCCTTAGTATCAACAAATTTTTGTAGGCAAGTTCAGCTACTTTTTTTTACATCTAAATTTACATTGAATATTAAGAAATAATATTAAATAGCTAGGACATCTTACTTACTGATGACCTTACAAAACAGACAATTTTGTCCTGAATGCAATGGTATTTTCAAAATATTTTTTGAAGATGTTTCAGATAGGTAAAACTGTCTAGGAAAATTCACAGCAATTCCTGCATTCATTACATTACAAAAAATTGCCAATTTTTGCCACTAGGTGTTTTTGTGGCCGACCTAACTTTACACATGTACTCATCATGTAGTGCAGGTGTCTAGGCTACACAGCTACAGTACAGGTAGGCCTACAGGCTGTACCTTTTAATGCACTGTTGAAGGGAAGGCTAGTCTTTTGGTTTGGCATGAGCCCCAAGAGTCTCACCTGGCTGTATACAGTTGGGCACCAGATATTTTGGAGAATTCCCCTGCTTTAGGGGAATCTCCTACACAGGTGAAAAAGAATCCTCTGTCGAGGAGATGAGGGGGGGGGACAGTGGGGGATAAGTGGGTCAAATTTTATGGCATATTCTAGTAAAGTAGACCTAAAAAACTGTCTCCAGGTCCATCACCCTCCCCCACCCCCCACCCAACTCTTCTAATCCTAAATAACATGGAAAATAACCAAAAAACTAGTGTTATATGTATTTCTGTTGTTTCCAGAAAAGCTTTTGGGTGCAATCTGCATGACTGCTGTACTTATAGCACTACTGAACACAATGCCTTACTATTTTGCTGATTTCTTCTTTTCTGGTTGGAGTTTATAAGCACTTTTCTTTTTCAGGTGCTTTCACCTACCATAGAGAAATCCTTGATACCGGAGAAATCATTTGGCCAATAAATAACAATTACACCCAAATTGAGTAACCCCTGGACTGAATTAACTAAATAGAAAGGGAATTTATCTAGGAATACCAGCTGTCCAAGGGATCCCTTCCACTCAAATGGCATTTATTGAACAAATGATTTCTCCGGTATCAAGGCTTTCTCTACCATAGGTGAAAGCACCTGAAAAAGTAAAGTGCTTGTAAACTCCAACAAGAAAAGAAGAAATCAGCAAAATTGTAAGGCATTGTGTTAAATAGTGCTACAAGTACAGCAGTCATGCAGACTGGACTCAAAAGCTTTTTTGGATACAAGGGAAACACATATAAATACTAGTTTTTTGGTTATTTTCCATGTTATTAAGGATTAGAAGAGTTGGGTGGGGGTGGGGGAGGGTGATGGACCTGGAGACAGTTTTTTAGGTCTACTTTACTAGAATAAGCCATAAAATTCATCCCACTTATCCCCCCCATGTCCCCCCCCCCTCACCTCCTCTACAGGGGATTCTTTTTCACCTGTGTAGGAGATTCCCCTTAAGCAGAGAAATTCTCCAAAATATCTGGTGCCCTACTGGTATAGAGCCCTTCCTGTCTATGCCTGCCTCGCAATATCCAGTGATCCAGTCTGACAACTGCTGTTTTGTTTGTTGCCTCTGCAGGACACCTAGCATCCTAGCTAGAGGCTATTTGCACTGATGTGCACCACCACTACCACTAGCCGAGTGAACTTCTTAAAATGAAGACTAAATCAGAAAGATTGCTTGTGGGACATCAAAATACAGGAGGAGGGGTACCTGACCTCGTTTTTACGCAACCTCGAATTTTGCCGCGAAAATGCTGGAATGAACTTTCCATGCTATCCTGACAGTCAAGAAGCAAAGTCTGATTTGTATTTTCAACAGTTATGTCCCAAAAAAATATTACAGTTGTCTTTTCTTTGTTTTGAACCTGGTTTAAAAAGGAATTTTCTGGTTATTAGCTATATTACATCTATCTTTTTCATCACTTTGCAAGCAATCTGACCTCATGTAAAAAAGGGTGAAACTGTTTGAAAATAACAATATATTTAACTAGAAATATTGAAGTAATATTTATTTTCCCAACATGTAAACCATTCTATTAGCTTCACTCTAGTATTTTTGTCATGTTTTTTGGCTCCTTTTTAAGCCAGATAGATTTCATTAAAGAAATATTTCTCTGGAAATTTGGAATTTTGTCTGAGGTTGGGTACCTCTCGTGTACATCCATTTTGATATGAAATGGCATCCACTTACTACAGGAGGGTATCCAACCTCGAATTTACACAACCTCGAACCTGGCCTAAAAAATGGTTGAAAGTATATTTCAATAAATGCAGTCTTAACAAGGTCCTAACTGTCAAGAAGGAAACCCTGAATAATCTAGGATCTGTGTTGTACTAGTCCGAAATGTCATTGAAAGGTTTCAGGCCAAGTTCGAGGTTATATTAATTTGAGGTTACTTCAAATGCATGGGACAAAAAGAACGCTGACAAATAGTTATGCTCGTATAGGTAGCCACAAAAGCGCCATCCGCAGTAGTGCAAATTCGCTGATTTTCTGCAGTGAAAAGATGAATTGCTGTGAATTTGTCTTATTTGTTTTCTGTTTTCAACCATCTAAAACAGCTTCTAAAAATATCTAAAATAAACCACGGCATTCAGGAATAAATTATCTATTTAATAAGGCCAGCAGTAAGAACCCTAACTAACTTCTATTATCATTAATATTACATGTCAATTCAGGTATAAAAAAAGTAACTGAACTTGCTTAGAAAAATTTGTTGATAGGGGAGACTGGGGTGAGTTCGGACTGGGGTGAGTCCGGACGTTGAGCATCTGTGCCAAACGCTTGTTACTATTTTCCCCCTAAAATTACCACTAGATCGCACGCCAGTAGCGCACATTCGGCGGGCAGTTAGAAAATTCTAAGGCAAACAGGACGGACCAAAAGGTAAAAACTAAATTTTCTATGGATTTTAGAAATATTTTTAGTAACAGGAATGGACAGATATGTTCGGAAAAAAAAAACTATATAAAATCGCCATTTCACTGGTGCTTAGAAGGGTCTCTTACAAAGGATTACTGCAAGCTACGAGTGATTTTGTTCAGCCATTTATTTTTGGCGTCCATTTTTTCCGAATCAGTCCACGTGGGGTGACTCCGGACGTTTTTCATGGGGCGAGTTCGGACATTAATTTAAGGTGTAATTTATTGTATATAGTAATTTATTGCGTGGAAACAAGTTTGGAAGACGTGGTGATGAAGCTGCCAGTCCCATCAGCTGTTGGTGGCACAGGCCGGGCTGTTAAAGGTCTTGTCTTCGGGTGTGACCTCTCGGGCTATTCAGTGAAATAGACATCATGCTAAACCCTACACCGGAAAACGGATTTTCTGTTTGTTTTATGCTCCAGAAGTTGAACCTACTAGTTGTGTGAATAATTTTTGTAAAGTAACTGAATAAAGCACTGAACTTGCCTTTGTTATGAATACTGTCCGAAGTCGCCCCATGTATGTCCGAAGTCACCCCATATATGGGGTGACTTCGGACACTTGACCAGGGTCAGCTTTAAGTGAATTTGCCAAAAAACTAAAAAAGGAGGGAGTCTGGAAAAAATCAGGGTTATAGCTGAATGTTTTAGCTTCCTTTTGATGTAAAAACGAAAGCTGTGATGTTAAAAATGTGACTCACAGAGACCACGAAGTCAAAAACGTCCGGACTCACCCCAGTCTCCCCTACCACAGAATGAACATCCATAACCTGCTACACCAGTAAATTGGTTGTTCCTAGAACTTGAGCATCATATTCACACTTTCTTTTATAACCAATTTGCAGCTATGTCAAGTGCTAAAAACTAACACCCACTTTCAAGAAAAATCAGAAGATAAAATGGTGGCCGATATGGGTGGGCCCTACATCGCTGTATGATGTCACGAATCTCAGAACCCTAAATTAGAGTGATGTCCATGATTTTTCAAACACGTGCTGGCATGCTCCCATAGTAATTAGTGTTTTTTCTAATCAAGAAATGAGATACTTAGCAACAAGGTAAGGTAATGTTGAACTCAAATCAAAGCTAAAGCTCAGGAGAATCATATTACAGTGGCCAAGGGCTCAGAATTTCAAAGTTAATTATTTAGTAGCTACCCTAGCTTGTTAGTATTTTGCTAACCTGGTAGCATGAATAAATCTGCAAAAGATGCAAAAGAAAATTGGAAACAGAAGGTGGTGCTAAAAACCATTTGCCCGTGGTCAGCAGGTGTTCAGAGGAAAGGCATTTGGCAACATTGCAATTTTTTGCAGTGTGTACAGGAAAAAACATTAGGTTGTAGAAAATAATTAGACCTTTCAGTCAAAGCCCAATTTCACACATTCGTAAGTATTGAGGCTGGAAAAAAACAGTGGGAATTGCATGCACATATTTTTATGCAGTGGTGCTAATTCAAGGTATCCTGTAGTTTCAAACAATCAGATGGTAGCCTAGAACTTGGTATCTGCTTAAAGCCATGGATTTCATCTTTATTTGCACATGAACTATCAAATCTGATATTTTTTTTTTTTTTTTAGTGTTCTGTTTCTACTGTTTTCTTCTGATGATTAGAAGATTAATGCTAAAAACTGTTGCAATACTTTGATACCATCATTTTGCTGGCTTACTGACAAAATGTCCTCAGGATATAAGATCCTCAAACTTGGATTGTGAAGTTCGCCTTGGTCTTCAGGCTCATGATGCAAGATAAGACAATTTCATTGTTGTTCATTGTGCAGAAAAGATATTGTGGATTAAGTTTCTCAAGATAGATGATACAATTTCGTCGTTGTTCATTGTGCAGTAAAGAGTAATGTGGTCTAAGTTTCTCAAGAAATGTACTATTCCTCCCAAAATATACAGTGCTACCCATGTGCCACCTGTATTGTCGTTGAAGTTAGGAAATAAGGCAATAAATAAATAAGGTCTTTAGATGTAACAGGTGGAGGCGGATTAAAAAAAAAAACTGGCACAGGACATTCAAGATCTCTGACGTAACAGTGGATGGAAGTGATACGGAGATAGAAAGAGGCAGTAATGTCCTACAATAATCAGTGAGATGTATAACTAAATGACAATTAATATTTTACAATTCAAAATGGATATGCCAGCTGAAATGCTATATTTTGGCTCTTCTTTGGAAGGGTCCTCTTGAGGCTCAAGCTGCTGAATTCCTCTATGTTCACAAGTTCACTTTCTAGCTAGAGCCGGAAGAGGACGCTTGCCAAGAAGGGCCAGTATATAACTAATCAAATTCAGCTAACATATCGATTTTGCACTGTCAAACATGATTTGCAGTCAGCTTGGGCTGAAGGAATATTTAATGATAATTAGTTAATTGTAGAACATCAAACTTAGAGCTGTTAAAAATAGTACCAAAGTACAATGAGAGCAACTAGATACAAAAGTAACAAATTAGTGTATTGGCTAGGAGTATTGGCCTATTATTAGCAAGAAAGAAAAGAAAACAAGGAATCGAACTAGCTGGGGATGTAGAGTCATAGGGACGTTTTTTCATGGGGAGGTTTGATAACAACCCATTCTGCCGTTCAAGTGGCACAAAAGGAACTGAGCAACAATTGGCCAAAGGTTAAACAAATTTAATTGTTGTTTGCACCCAGTATTGTCCCACACAATATTTGTTAGGTTTGAATTCCTCTTACTCTTCAAGAGTTTCTCAACTATTTAATTCGCACTTCAGAGCAAATAAGGTCCATGATGGATCTGTTTTGCTCCGCTTCTTTGTGATTTCTGGTTGGATAGTCTCTTGGAACCTTTGCCTCAAGTCCAGTTTAACCAGTGGCAGTGGGGTATTTTGTCAGATACTGGACAAATCCAAAGGATTGCATCAGAATGGCTGAGAGATTTTCTCAGAGCGTGTTCCACTCCTCTACCAATATTAACTATTAGTTACTATTTCCGTTCCAGCCTCACGAAAAGTTACTACGCTGACCGTTCCAACCTTCTCAAAATAGTAACTAATGGTAACTATTTGCTTACCACGTTCGGGAGCGTAGTTAGCGTAGTAACTACGCATCTCTGTAACGTGATTGGTCGGATCACCCCGCGGCCTGATATTTGACCGAAAAAATTAAAAAAGCGTTCCAGCCTAGCGTAGTAACCACGGCGACTAGCGTAGTAACTACGGTAAGTAGGGTGGAACACGCCCTCAATCTGCCACAATTTATTACCTTTTTTTTATTGGCAGTGCGCCTATGCCAAAGTTATTAAAGTATCCTTTGCCTTGGTTGGGTGCAGTTTGCCCATGGTAGCCTAATGCATCTTGAAAATTTGTGCCAAATTTTTTCAGATATCAAGGTGTTGAACTAGAACAGCCTCAAACAGAGATGTACTTTATATGATGCATCCTCAAAACCCAAGGTGGGCTCACTTTTAGGAGTCATCCTCACTTCCAACAAGCAAGCTGTACACCTTTGTCTGCTTTTCCATCCCACCTCCACTTTTCAAGAAGGGGGATGTGCTATTTTTCCAAGTCATCTCTCTTTTCAGAGGTGTTAGTAATCTGCCTGGCTGATTTATTTGTGATTTCGGATTCCATTTGTTTGTTATGATAAAAGATTCTTGTGTAACATTCCATCTTTACGTAAATATTATCCTTGAGATATGGGGATGTGGACTGTTTTTAAGAATGAGTTCAGTTCAATTTATTTCCTCAACATTATGTAACATTTTATATAAGCATACCAATAGCCCGTCATAATATGTGACAAAAGGTCACCTATGCAGGTCACCTCCAGCAAAGATCATTGTTCCTATTCCCTGATTCTGTTGATGGGAGTGGGTTGCATACTATTTCACAAGACCCTTGGCAGATTACTGGTAGAGTGCTGGTCGTGGGTCATTTATTCAAATCCAAGTAGAGGAACATTTGTTATACAGTTCACTATTTATAGTGATGCAGCGTCAATAGTGCGGGAAGCCCATCAGACGGTGGATTGAAGTGATTTATTAAAGGTCATAATTTTTATTATTTTCAGATATGGAGGGAGCAGCTGGAAGAGCCCGAGGAAGGGCAAGAGGACGAGCTCGTGGATCTGAGCCGGAAGCAGCCCGCCGACCAGAGCCGGAGGTTGGAAGGCCAGCACCTGCTCCAGCGCCTGTGGCACCAGTTCAGCAAATCTCAGCATTGTCGATTGGTAAGGGTTTTGCTCTTGTAGAGACATTTGAGGGAGTGTGCACTGTCATCTTCATTGTGCGAATTTGTTGTCCCTTCAGGGTTGTCATAAATAGTTTATTCAAATAATGTGAAAGGAAAGTCAGACCAAACTTCTCCATAGATGTCCCGAAAAAGGATCCGAACTTAAACAGACAAAAGCGAAAGTCGAACCGCAATATTGGTGCCAATAATCTTCATGGTTTCGTGACCCTTTTATAACTCACAAATCGCCGTGTTGCTTTCACTGCCCCGAACCTGGTGAAAATCATATGGGTTTTCAAAAAGTCTCAGAATCAAGCAATCATCATATTTTTCCCCTGAAAATCACCTATACACTGCCTATACAGTATGATAGCAGTGTCAACATTACATGTCAACTAATCAGTATCACCTACATCATTTAAATATATACAACTAATTTTGAGCTATAATATCTGAGTTTGAGAGATAGATTTTTAAAATGCTTTCAATTAGGCTTATCTGAGTTGTTTACGTGAGGCAATCCGGAAAACTCGTTTCTGCATTCATCTCTCCGATTCGGTCAGGACAGGCATATACCTATGAAGAGAAAAGACAAGAAACGGTTGTCTTTTGTGCTGAGGCGTCAGATACAATCTTGACCAGATGACCTTTGAGGTGTCGAGTTATCAACCCCTCGGTAGTTCCGGTCATTGCAGCCAACCCTTATTAAAATATCCTCCTACAATCACACGGGTGTGACTTAAGTTCGGGTTAATTCAGAATGCAGTCAGTAATATAAAGCTCTACAAAAAACACGTTAATCAAAATGCACAAGGTTCCTTGTCCTGTTCTGTTTTTTTCCACTTCATCTTGTCCCGTTACCCATTTTCTAATCAAAACCACAACCATATCCGACCAGACAGTGATACACGAGTCCTATCCATTTCCTTGCTCCAGTACGCCTCGGGTTGTCAGTGTCTTGGAAAATCGTTGCCTGAATTCCGAAATCCCTGATAATTACCGATTTTTGTAATCCCAAAACGTTGGTGACGTCGTTAACTATGTCCGTCCATCTGTCTGTCAATCGATTAATCATTTATTATAAAAACGTAGCCGATAGTTGGTTTCTCGTTTTTCTATAGAATAAATATGGAAAACTTATACATGTACAGTTCGATAAATTTGTTTGAACTTGGTATGAGGATTCTTTGTGTCAAAGTACAAGTCAAGTTCGTAGATGGGATTTGTACCTTTATGTAGGGGTGATGGGAAGGGGTTTCAGGTTGAGGGGGGTAAACAAAATATTTGTTTAAAGCTAATGAGGTAGTCGATCTAGGGTTATGTTATGATAAATGCTTAATCCAACTATAAAATTTATTTTCTCCGGACAAGTATTTCACCCGGAATACGGCCAAACCGGGAAATTTGATATAAGTAAAAGTTAAGTTGAAAAGAAGTGATTAGATAGTTCGCCAAGTAGGCTCTCCAGCCGAAACCGAAAACCTGCTACGAAGTTTTAAAACCCAATGGGACAGTGGATATATAAGGTAAGAAGACCTGCTGAATTAAAATCTGAAACTAACTTGGTCACCGGACAAAAATCTGGAATCCGGCCAAACAGGAAATTTTGTAAAAAAAAAAAAAAAAAAAATCATTCTCAGTTCGATTAGAGGTTCGTATGGTATTTGACAGTGAATTTATTCGTATCGGGGATAAAAACGCTCGACGAATCCATTTCTGAACTTTATACCAAAACGATATCATTTCTTGTGCAAGCGGTTGATTGTAGATAAATAATAACATGATAGAATTCCGACGAAGACCGGAAATCTGAAGTCCCGATTGTCAGAATAAAGAAGTCCAATAAATATTCAGTTTTTGGGATCCCATCAGAACCTTTGGTTTTGTTATTTCCGGACACGTAGGAAGCGGGTTTCTCTTCTGTACTTGGGATGAAAAGAAATGACGTGCAATAAAAGAGTTGACAACATTCTCTGTTTTATACCTGGCAATTCTCGCCCCCGCCAGGCTTGTTTATTGTACGGTTAAGACCCCACCTGTTTGGTATGGCAGCCGAGTCATACCCTTAGTTAATTGTGTTGCTAAATCGATGCCCCGTGAATAAATTTTAAAAATGATTTAAAACAAAGAGTGTGAAAGAAAGTGACGTTTACATTGTTGACGGTTTCTCGTGTCGGCTCAAGAGCAGGAAGAATGACAATATTTACTATGTTTGCTTCTAAGAAATCTGTAAGGCCAGGGCCTTTTTACGTGGGAACGGAGAGTTCATCGTTACCAAGCCCCATGAAGGGCACGGACCTGACTGCGCCTATTTTGGACCTCCATACCTCGCTTCATTCAGTCATAACCAGATTTGAAATTTGAATAGTTTGGGGGCCTGGAGTTGTTGAAGTTGTACAGTTTCTTTAGTTGGAATTAAAATTAATCGTTATTTGAAACATTAAGCGTAAATAAACAAATGAGGTGCAGCTTCTGGGGAAAGCTCTACGTGAGGAAAGTGATCCTCAGGAAGAACGAGAAAACGTCGCCCTAACGACTCAAACTCAACAACTAGTGCAGCGTTTACACGGACAAAAAATCCCGTCGAGTAGAAAGGAATTCTGGTCGACTTGAAAGCATGCGTTCGCGAAGACGACTAAAAAAAAAGTCTAGCGGGACGAGAATTCCTTTCACGATGAAAGGAATTCCGGTCCTCTGGAAAGGAATCTCATCAGCGGCGTTGGTAAAAAGACAAAGAAAAGTCTAGCTAGCTTTTGAGAGCAGCAGCCCTAAGTACTGATGTCGTAAATGCTATCAAAACTTTTTTTGTTGACTAGTGGATTTATTTTTGTAAGATATTCTGGTTTGAAGAATTATTTTTTTTTCCCTCTGCGTGTAAACATAATCTTGCCACCAAGACCGGATTATGTTACAAGTTTTCCTGTACTTGTAAACGCTGCATAACATCCTGTGTCAAACAATCACTGCGATCGTTGGCGACAGCTGTGTGCCCCTTCCGGCTGTTCCGCTAATTGCGATTTTGCATCGGCAAGGGGAGTTAGTCATCAAGAGTTAAGAGTGGGTGGAAATATTACGGAAGTAGATTGAATAATGTAGCGTTTACAAGGACAAGAAATCCCGTCGGATTAGAAAATAATTCCGGTCGACTTGAAAGGATTCCGTTCGTGAAGACGACTAGAAAAAAATTCTAGTGGAACGAGAATTCCTTTCGAAGTGAAAGGAATTCCGGTCTTTCTGAAACAATTTCGGCGGCGGCACTGGTGAAAAATACTAAAAAAGGCCTAGCTAGCATGTGAGAGCATCAGTCATCAGTACTGATCTGATAAATGCTAACACGACATTTTTTGTTGGCTAGTGAATTTATTTTTGTCAGATTTTCTGGCTTGAAGAAACAGTTTTTTCCCTCTATGTGTAAACATAATCTTGTCGCCAAGACCGGATTCTGTTCAGGTTCTCCTCTACTTGTAAACGCTGCATTAGTATCACAGGCACGGCGATCCGTAACTCTGCTTTCTTTTTTCCAGGGCCTGGCAATGGCAACGGAGGCGAAGTGTCTGCTGGACGAGGATCAAGTCGCGGTCGCCTCTCTCGTTTTGATACAGATGGCGGTCATGCCATGGTTGCAACGAGACCCGCAAGCGTCGCGAAGCAAGGCAAGTATTTACTCAACCTCGCAAATCAGGGTTCTGGATATGTCAGAGCAGTTTCGTCGGCGAGCAGAACGCCTCTGTGTTGAGGGGAGGTATGCTTTGACTAAACGTTATTGCTGGACCACTAAAACTACGAATAGCGTCGTGTTTTTTTTTGTATTCGTATGGTTTATTCGATGACGCGTTATTTTTTCGGTTATTTTTAATGCGCGGGATGTGCTGCGTGCAAGGCCGTATCCAGGGGGTTAGGGGGTTCGACCCCCCCCCCCCCGAAACCCTCAAAACTAATCGTTTTTTGTAGGCTTTAAAATCTGATCTGTGTCTTTTTTATACTTTTTGGTCCGACCCGCGGGCAACCCCCCCCCCCCCCCCGAAATAAATTGTACGCAAGTTTGAGTTTTAAACTGTTATAGTTATGGTCAAATTGAAGATTGTGATTTATTGTATAGGCCATTGACGATAATACTGCTATTCGGCATGTCCGTGGAAAGTATTTTGAAAGTAAATTGAATTGAATTGGATACGGGCCTGGCTGCGTGGGATTATTTTTTATTCGTCTGGTTTATACGGTGATGAATGCGGAATGAGTGCCATTCCGCACTGTGTAAATTTTCAAGGGCACGCACCCTTGTGTTAAGTTTTGTCAAACTTCGTCCTGGTAGAGGTAGCGCAGAATCTCGTTTCTAATACTTGAAACAGTTTTCAATGTTGTGTTTTACGGCAAGAAAACAGTCAAAGGAGTAAGGATGTGGGAGAAACCATGACCGATCGATTGCGTGATTACTGCTAAAATCCTAGCACATTCTTCTCTTACGACAGAAGTTAAATCAAGTTTGCCGCAACTCTTTCTCTCCGACTCATTAGTTGCTGAACGAGTTTGATAGCTCGATGGTTAGTTCTCCTTTTTGACAAAAACACATTTAGATACCCGTTTAATTCTTGTAAATTTAAAATTCCCGTAGAATTTAGCTACCTGTTAATTCGTATTCAACATCCGACCTTTGTTGACATATGAGTATCTGCGCAATTTCTCGATTCTGCAGACTGTGACTTTGCAGACTTTCCCCGTTCTCGTTTTGAACAAGCATGCAAGAAAAGGAGAATTGGCTTCATTTTATACCAACGCTAATTAGGAGAATTGAGATCAAAAGGCAACCACTGAGGTTAGGGGACTTCAGTGTCCTTCTGATTCTTGCCACTACAACTTCCCATGGTCGTGTCGAGGCCTAGCTCGAACTAGATGCTTCGGTGTGGGTGATAAAAACATTGCGGTTTCTAAAATGCTTCCAAGCTAACTTCTTTCAAAATTTCTGACATTGTTTTTATTGGGACAATTTCCATTATTCCTCAGAATAATACCCATGGGTGCGATGTAGTTGAGTTCTAATGTATTTGTTGGTATCTATGTCTCACCCTTTCCATCCTTGGCTTGAAGGCATATTCGGGTTTCATTTAGCTCATATCCGCTTTCAAGACGACATGATAACGGACGTGCACATTTTTTGAAAAGTCGCGAAACCGGTTCTATACAATGTATCAAAAAAGTCGTAGACAACTTTTTGCGCGTAGCAACCAATTCAAGCCTTTTTATGGCCTAATTGCATTTCAAAACGCTTCAGGCACATACGCACGGATCCATATAATGTAGTACGGCAGGTGCATATGTTTTTAATAGCGCTGTCTAAGCAGAAAAATTAGGCTCCGAACATCGAAATTTGTAAAAAGAAGAAGAAGAATAGATGCGCCAGAATAGGGCACCTGTCTTAGGTAACAGGAAGAAAATTAGAACAGGAATCGTCTCCTCGTTTTTTGCGGGAACACGGGCCTTTAAGTATCTGGTTCACCGGCCTTTAAATCTGGCCGAGTTTACGCTGACCCGCCCAGTGTTCAAATGATTAAGTGTGTCTAGGCTAGTCGTGAATCATAGTGGTTTTGGGATCCCAAAACGTAAGTGGAAGGATACCTGTGGCTTTGTAAAAGTTTTCCGTCTGTCCGTCCGTCTGTAAGCACGATAACTCTCGAAGGAAATGAGATATTTGGATGAAACGGTGTGAGGACTCTTTGGGTCAAGGGAGAGGTCGAGTTCGTCGATGGGCTCTGTAGTTCAACATTTTGTTTTAACAGCTAATGAGACAGTCAATGTAGGGGTAAGAAGACATGCTGAACACGAATATGAAAACCATTTTCTCGCTGGACACGTAGTTCGCCCGGAAACCGGCCAAAACCGTAAAGTTTGTTAAAAGTAAAAGTTTTATATAAAGTTGATTCGATGTTCGATTTAGGGATAAGAAGACATGCTGAACGTTTGAGTGGGAATCATTTTCTTGTCGGACAAGTAGTTCGCCCGGAATCAGTCCGAAACCGGAAAATTTAATAGTCAAAGTTTTACGTGAAGTTGATTAGATGTTCGATCTATGTTAAGAAGACATGCTGAATCCGCTTTTGACAATCATTTTCTAATCCGGCTGGAACCGGAAAATTTTGTAAAAGTTAAAAGTTCTATCTGAAGTTGATTAGACTGAATTCGTTTTTGAGCTTTAGTTTTTGTCGGACAAGTAGTTCGCCCGGAATCTGGTCGAAACAGGAGATGTAAGGCCGGAGGATTTGATAATTTCGTCAAAGTAGATATGACGTAGAGCCACCCATAAATACACACCCATATCTGAAGTTGGTTTTCTCTGATGATTAGGCATTCAACTTTTTCTGTTTCTAAATCTTGATAGTAAAAATGTTCAAGGAGTCTGGCGAAGACCGGATATATACAAGACCAAATTGTCTGAATAAAATATTAAGTTTTTGGGATCCCGTAGAAACCTTTGGTCTTGTACTTTTTTTCTTCTTTTTTTTTGTAACTCCGTCTTGTACGGGCTTAAATTATCAATAATAATAACGTATGTGCATCTGAGGATTCCGGTATTTCGATACCCGGTTATCAAAAGGCCGTATCTCCACATTTGTCAGTTTTACAGGAGACGCAAATTAAGATCCGAAAATCCTATCTCTGTAATGATAAATCTTTTTTATCAGAGACTCTAGATGGCTCTTAGATCGTCGTAGATTGTTAACAAAAACACGGAGATGCGTAGTTTTGGCTGGAGAATCTGACCAAGGGGGGTAACTCGGTTTGCCCCAAAAGTCGAGATACGACCTATTGATAACCGGGTATCGATTTGCAGAATTTCTGGGAAAAACATTTCCGCCCTGCTGAACTCGTGACGTCTTTACCATCTACAAGTGTAGCTAAAAAAAAAAAAAATCTGCGCAAAAAAAAAAAGTAGACGTGTCTTTTCGGGCGGATTCAATTCAATTCAATTCAATTATTTTATTTCCGCCATAACTGACGAGTAATGATGGGATAGAAGGTTTTTGCGGAGAGTGATCGGGTGAATGGTTCGGCTTTGATTGTCACTCAGACTCGTAGAAACAACCGGAACCTCGACCGCAACAATGATTGTTTTGTTTTTGTAATATAGCGTTACCAGGGATCGTTGGGGTACGACTAAAACCATGGAATATTGACTGCAAGGGATTCGCTCGGGGAATTGAGAGGTATAAATAATAAGCGATCGACTGCATTTGCTGAGTCTTTACAATTGTATAGCCTTAAACAGTCGAACGCGAGATTAGACTGCCAAGCTATTCACTCATTACGACTGGTCTTGTCGTTTGTGATTTTGCTAGCATGGACAAGAATTTACAGTTCCCAGAAAATGGAGAGGGTCACAGCTTTCTTGTTGTTTCGTGGTCTACGTTAGAAGTTGTTAATCAAGCGAGTTGTCGAGACACGAGAAAGCTTCTAACGACTCAATATCCAAACTTTGTTTTTATGGCACTTGCCTTCCGGCCAAGTGCCATATACCGATCACTTTTCCGTCGGTCGGTCGGTCGGTCAGTCCGGTGATCGCGAGTTAGGGTACTTCCAGATGTGCTAGGACGATGAAACTTGGGAGGCATATCAGGGACCCGACCAAACTAATTTAGAAATAGTCACTTCCCCGATCCGACCATCGTGGGGGGAGGGAGGGGAGCCGGAATCCGGAATTTAGGGGCATGCATAACTTTCAAACGGGTGATCGGATCTTAATGAAACTTGATATTTGGAAAGACGTCATTTCTCAGATGTCCCGATTCAGGTCCGGATCGAATCCGATTAATGTGGGGGGGAGTCGGAGGGGGGAACCGGAAATCATGTGACACGCTTAGACTGGAGCGATCGGGATGAAACTTGGTGGGAGGAACAAGCACATACCCTAGGTACGTCATTGACAGACCCGGACCGGATTCCTGCACTGTGGGGGGAGTTGGAGGGGGGTTCCGGAATTCCGGTGATACGGAGTTAAGTTACTTCCAGGTGTGCTAGGACAATGAAATTTGGCAGGCAAATCAGGGAGTCGACCAGATTAACCTGAAAATAGTCAACTTCCCGATCCGACCATCGTGGGGGGAGTGACGGGAGGGGGAATCCGGAATCTTGGGGTATGTATAACTTCCGAACGGGTGATCGGATCGTAATGAAACTTGATACGTAGAAAGATCACATGTCTCGGATGCCCAATTTCAAGTCCGGACCAGATCCGATAAAGGTAGGGGGGGGGATCGGAGGGGGGAATCGGAAAACTTGTGACACGCTTGGAGTGGAGCGATCGGAGTGAAACTTGGTGGAAAGAACAAGCACAAGCCCTATGTACGTAAGTGACAGAACCGGACAAGATTCGGGCACTGTGGGGGAGTCAGAGGGAGGGGGGTCCGGAATTCCGATGATCGCAAGTTAAGGTACTTCCAGACGTGCTAGGACGATAAAACTTGGCTTGAAAATTAGAGACTTGACATGATTGGCTTAGAAATAGTGAGTTCCCTTATCCGACCATCGTGGGTGGAGTGGAGGGAGGGAGAATCCTGAGGTATGTATAACTTTTGAACGGGTGATCGGATCTTAATGAAACTTGATATTTGGAAAGACCTCATGTCTCAAATGTCCTGTTTAAAGTCCGGATGTAATCCGATGAATGTTGGGGGGGGGGAGGTGGAGGGGAGAACCCGAAATCTTGTGACACGCTTAGAGTGGAGCTATTGGGACGAAACTTGGTTGGAAGAAGAAGCAGAAGCTCTAGGTATATCAATGACCGAACCGGACCGGGTTCGGGCAGTGTGGGGGGAGTTGGAGGGGGGTCCGGAATGCCGGTGATCGCGAATCAAGGTACTTCCAGATGTGCTAGGACGATGAAACTTGGCTTGGAAATCAGACACTTGACAAGATTGGCTTAGAAATTGTCAGTTCCCAGATCCGACCATCCCTTAAAGTACTAATCGCAACCACAACGTACAAAAAATACTTTTTAGCAAAATACACATTTTCGTGATCCCTATGAGCCCGTGATCATTTTTGCCTTAAGGGTTTTGCTCACAAGTGATTTCCTTAAAGTACAAACAATACTTTTGAGTAAAATATACATTTTCGTGCTCCTGATGAGTTCATCATGTTTTTGACTTCAAGAGTTTTGATTACAAATGATCACAACAAACCCACAAATTGACGAATTCCTACTTTCATCCTCTGACCCAGCCTTGCAAGTGCCATATGAGCTTCCAGCTCTTGTTGTGAATCTCCTCCAGTCTTGTGTAAAGAGTCCTTGACTCCTCGAAGATTTCTCGCGATCGTAAGGACGTATTACGTACATGGAAAGTGGAGTGGTTACGGGCAATTGCGGCGTTAGACTTGGAACTGCGGCGTTATACCTTCCAAAGGTGACGGATGCTATACGGAATCTTTTTTTGGGGGGGCAGAATGCAGATAGAACTTTGGTTTGGGCATCGTCATCATGGAAAGCGGAGTGTTTACGGGCAATTGCGGCGTTAGACTTGGAATTGCGGCGTTATACCTTCCAAAGTTGACGGATGCTTTACGGAATCTTTTTTTGGGGCAGATAGAACTTTGGTTTGGTCGAAAAAAAGTTAACACCTACTCTAGGTAGTTTGTAAATGCTAGAAGTGTGCTTCTTTGAACTAGTGTAGACCACCTTCATTTTATTTTTCACCTTTAGCAGTCAAGTGGAAACAAAGTCTAAGAACTTAACATCAGCTAAGAGTCGGGTGGATGGTTGTGAGAGCAATGCAAAATCTTTGCAACCCTTTTGGTGCAAAAACCTGGCGGGAATAGTGGGCCTACAAGTAAGAGATTGAAACAAAACAGCGCGTTTTAATTTTAAGTCTTTCCTCATTACCATGACTAAATTTTTCGATAGGTTTGGATTCAGCGCTGTTTATCTTAGGCGACGTCCTAAGTAGCATATCTCTGACCAGAAAGTTGTCTCTAGTGCAATCCAGTTACCCGACAGAAGTGAAGGAGGTAAAGGCCTCTACGCGTAACTAGTAGATGATAATGGGCCCTCGTCGAGACGAGTGTTGAGTGTAAGATAAATTGAGCTACATCTGCAAGCTTAAATTCGTGTATTTTTCAGGAGCTCACGGTCAAACGGTGGAACTGGCCTCCAACTTTTTCCAGTTGCTTCGCAAGCCGGATTGGACGCTTCGACAGTATCGTGTAGACTTTGACCCGATTGAGGACCGACCTAAGGTCAAGCAAGGCATTCTGTCGAACTTAGCTTCTCACTTCGGCTCTTACATTTTTGACGGAACTGTAATGTTCTCTGTGACTGACCTGGGTGCCGAGAAGGTCCTGATGACTGGTAAGAACCTTTTTTAGTTGTAGTTTTAGTTGTCGACTTGAGTAGGAAAGTGCCCTCTCAATTTTGCAGTCGTGTCCCCCGCCGTCTTAAAGTAGGCCCGTGAACAATGGAAGCTATAGAAATTAGTTGTTGTTTTTTCACTTTCGCCCAAGTCCTATACAGACGAAAATAATAGAAAGAAAAGAGAATTCTTTGTGTAATAATTTGTCATCATAATATCTTTTTTCTTTTTTTAACTTCGCTGATATCGGAATAAAGAAATGTATTGCCCAAAGCAGTAAAATTGGATCTGGAATTCACGAATTCAACACAACATCTTCTTTTATGCTACGGCCGGAGAGACCTTTTTACTGACGGCGGCCGTTGCATGAAAACGAAGAGGGACGGGGGTCGTTGACCGTGTGGCGGCCGGTGCATGAAACAGCGTGTTTCCAGTCCAGACTGTGTACCATGAGTTGACGTCTGTGTCACGAACTTTTTTTTTTGTTATGGTATGCGAGGATTGGAAGTGATTCTAGTAATAAGTTTCCGATCAGATGCGGCTTGGTTTTTCGATTTTCTTAAATATTTATGTAAAAGTATATAGTTGTGATTCAGCTTGTATGGAGGTCGCTGATCATTCCTGAATTTTTACTTCCAGAAAGACGTTTTGACAACGTTGCGATTCGCGTGACAATCAAGAAAGTTGGAGAAGTGATGCCACAGGATTACAACTTCCAGCAGGTCCTGAACATCATTCTGAGGCGAGCAATGAGCCAGCTTGGATTGGCACTTATCGGTATGTTCACTTAAAAGAGGTTGTTTAGAAGAGAATGATGAACCTGGGACACCAAATTTGGTGCATCTATGTTGAATTCGGGTTCAAATGTGTTGCAACCGCGCGGATTTTGTTTAGTTCCATTTTCGTTTCATCAAGGACTTACCAGAGATCTGGTGAAAAAAAAAAATCCAGTATACTCGTGTGGGCTGTCCTTTTCTTATTATGGAAATATTTTACAGTTCTTCTATCAAGCGATTTTTTTTATGCACATAACTGTTTTTCATCGACTGAACTTTTTCTTTCGAATTTTTAGTACTTCTGTATCCATGTACCTCTATGCTTGAAACAACTACGACTGTAATAGTAAACGGTGGCCGGAAAAGGAATCTTTATGGGGTTGTCACGCACAATCATGAGCCTTTTCAGAAGTGACCTTAAGATTCAGAAACTGATCATTTCCGGAGCTTCGCTTTAGTAGCCCAGACGGACGCTTTCTTTGAAATTTAAACTCTCCGCGTCGGAATGAAGGCCTTGTCGAACCATCAGTGCATACTCTGAGCGTGTTCCACCCCTCTACCAATAGTAACTATTTGTTACTATTTCCGTTCCAGCCTCACGAAAAGTTACTACGCTGACCGTTCCAACCTTCTCGAAATAGTAACTATTTGCTTACCACGCTCGGTAGCGTAGTAAGCGTAGTAACTACACATATCTGTAAAGTGAGTGGTCCGATCAGGCCGCGGCCTGATATTTGACCGAAAAAAGAAAAAAGCGTTCCAGCCTAGCGTCTACGGTGACTAGCGTAGTAACTACGGTTAGTAGGGTGGAACACGCTCTCTGAGTCACTACTGGAGCCAAAGATGAAAACATAAAATCCCTTAGCAGTGTCAAAATAATTCTGTGTATTCAAATTCTACGTATGAAGATGAGTTGGCTTTCAGTTAAACTTTAAGCTGACGTTACTTAGCCTAGGATCATTAATTGCGTTTTTGCAGATACCGTGGTATCTGATACCACGGTCAAAAGGCGTTTTTGCAGTTATTGTGGTATCTGGCCAGTTATCGGGGTATCTGATGTTCAGATACCACGGTCCGACCGTGGTATCTGATCGTGGTATCTTGAAAAGTCATTCCAATCTTCATAAATTTTTGTCAAATTGGTGGGAAAGAAGTTTGGATATCTGTTTTTCTTTTAGGATTACTTTGAAAAGTGCCGTTTTGGCAATTGTCGTTTTTGCAGAGCAACCGTATATCAGATACCACGGTAACTGCAAAAAGACTAATTGCAGACCCAGTTACCGTAGTAACAGATACCATGGTATCTGCAAAAATGCAACTATTGCCATTCAATGACACGCTTATTCGAATCCTCGGCAAAGAATTCGGATTCGGAGCCGTACTCGCAGCCAAGACTGCATGGATTTGGATCTGTATCGGCGAAGCAGCCAGTTCAGTGCAGTTACTTTTTCAGGTCGGAACTTCTTTGACAACAACCCGCTCGTAGTCCATAAGGTCACCCAGCACCGCCTAGAAATCTGGCCAGGTTACATCACCTCTATCCGCCAGCACGAACGGGAAGTCTTGCTCAACTGTGAAATCACTCATAAAGTTCTCCGTGTCGAGACGGCCCTCGACGTTCTTAAGACCGTTCACTCGAGGTCCGGCGGTCGGGATTTCCGGTAGGTTATTTTTTTTTTAAAGGACCCCTCGCACTATCTACTCTTCAAGTTTCCATTATTTTAAAATAACTATTACTTTAAGACTAGGCTCTGCTTTCAACAAATCACCGAAGGCTATGGCTGTTTTGAGCCTTTTCCCAGGCCAGTTGACTTTTAGCGAAAGCAGGGAAAAATTTGTCTAAAATCAGTGAGGTTTTGTTAGGGGAGGTAGTGTATGAAATTCGGGTCTCCGGGTTCAGGAATGAAAGGAGCGATTATTTAAGTAGGTTTCCACCCCCTACTTTCGTTTATCTCGTAGCACTAAATGTGCTTGGCAGAACACTAGAGTAGGGCCAGTCTTAAGACCTTCGTTATCATGATATGCGGAAGAGAAATCTGGTCTTAGTTTCACTTGTATTAATACAAAGACGCTGAATGTTTACCCTATTTAAATTGTACCTGGTTGTGGATTATTTTGGTCTTAATGTATTCCTCTGTTACAGATTTTTGTGTTACAAGAACTTAAAAACTTGTTAAAGATCTCTTCTCGACCAATGATTGGTTCAATTTCTGATTACCTGTATCATACGACACTAGGTGGTGGATAATGGTACGTAATCAATGAAGACAGAATGACTGAAGGTTCAAAGAACCGACAAAACCCAAAAAGTAATAGCTACGCCACCCGAAAAAAAAAGATCGACCGACTGAGTTGGATATTCTTCATTCCTCGATCCCTAATCAAACTAAAAAAAGACGTGACGTTTATAGGTAATTTTTGTTTTCAGCGAATTAGCCATGAAGGAGCTCCTGGGCCAAGTCGTGATGACCAAATACAACAACAAAACATATCGCATTGACGATATCGACTTTGGTAACAACCCCAGCATGACATTCGAGCTGAGGAAGGAGAAACGTAACGTAAGTCGTTAGTTCACGTGGTTTCTGCTAGGGTAATTCGGCCGTCTCAGATACTCTCACGTCTGTGTGAATATTCGCGGCGTATCTGTTTCTTAAATCAAGCCAAAAGGCGACGACTATTTCCGGTCGTGCGGCCACACAAGAATCTGCAGGAATGGCTCGGACAAAAGTCGTCGGAAGTCGGAACTATACAGCTGTAAACGGAAGCCCTAAAATTTTCACCGTTCTCTTGTATCGAGACCTAACTGCGTCGCACTCCGCCCACTTCTGAAAGAGAACCATCTCTTTGCCATCTAGTTAAACGCCAAACGGTAGCACAGACACAGGAAAAACGACATCCTGACTACGCAGTCATATTCGTTTATGGAAGTGAGCCCAGAACCCAGCAAGGCGGTTTCAAATGGTAGTTTACCGAAGTCGTTCATTTCTAGGGTAGTTGTATATATTCTTGTTTGTACGAACGATATGCAGCGTCAGAAATGTTGGTCCTGAACTATTTGTATTTGTCATGTCATACGAAAGGATGAATGGAGCTCTTGCACCTGTTTGATGTAAGAAAGAAAAAAAAGATAAAAGGATCAGCTATCAATCAATCATATATTTCCAAATATCTCTTATAAGTGATAGCATAGGATTGTCAGTATAAGAACAAGGTATAATACACTTGCAAATCAATACGCATTTAAATATCACACGAATAATTTAAAATGTAGTCAAACTCATTATAATTATATACAATTAGAAGTCAATCAATCAAGTAGTCGAATTGTAATTTTTCACAAAGTACGGTACAAAGGACTTGAGAAATCTCTCCGACGAGGCAGCTGGGGGTATTTCTAGCAGCTGATGTCCGATTTTTTTCGAAGATCGCGTTTTTTGCTCGCGACTTGGGATCTGGAAGTCTGGTAGAATTCCTCTGTGGTGCTCGGAACATAATAGTGACATCCCAAACTTCATCAGTAGCTGATGTCTGCGCTGGCTAAGTGACGTTAGGTCCAATTTTGAAAGGCTGTATCAGCATCATCCTATACAGGCCTAACCGGTGGTGCTGATCTCCGATTCTCTGCTCTCAGCCAGGTAGTGCAATGGGTGGTTGAGGGTCAGCCATCCAGGTGCTTTCGCATACCCTTCCTGTGACCTAAGACCTTCCCCATATTTCTCAAGGAACCCATTTGAAGTTTTGTTGACTTTGTCTTGTATCTTTGTATCTTACGCCACAAACCACACGGTAGGCAACACCGAGACTCGTAACCAGCGACCAGGGCCGTATCCAGGAATTTATTTCGGGGGGGGGGGGGGGGGTGTCCACGGATCGGACCAAAAAGTACAAAAAATACATAGATCAGAGGTTGAAACCTGCAAAAAACTATTACTTTTGTGGGTTTCGGGGGGGGGGGGTTTGAACCCCCTAACCCCCCCCCCTGGATACGGCCTTGCCAGCGACCTTTCGCTGACGAGTTTCCCGTGCTAACCATTCGGCCTGCCCTTTGGGAGGCTGGCATTTACGCTGGAAGGATATCGACCGGCAGTCCCCATCCTCCCTCGCCCACACGTCCTATAAAATCGCCCATTCTTCCAGATTTCTCTCGCTGAGTATTACAAAGAGCGATATCAGCTGGTCGTCCGAGACTTGAACCAGCCACTTCTCGTCTCGAAACCTTCGAAGACGGATCTTCGCAGAGGAGAACGCGAGCCCGTGAAACTCATTCCCGAGTTGTCGTTTATGACAGGATTGACTGACGACATGAGAAACAACTTCACACTCATGAAGGACGTTGGCAACGTCACACGAGTTACCCCAGAGGTCCGAGTGGAAACCCTGCGCAAGTTTGCGAAACGTCTGCGTTCAGCAGGGACTGTTGAGAAGCAGCTGACCGACTGGGGGCTTCGATTTTCGGACGATATCATCAGGTTCAAGGTTAGTTTGATTTTCTCTTGGGTGGTTGTCGGTTCTCGTGATATGGTTTAATATTACACTCTGTCCTTTCCAATGTGTATCTTAATTAACTTGAAATGTGTATAAGTTAGCATGTTCTTCTTAGCGAAGTAAGAGGTGTAGAATTTTATGTGTGGACCGCGTTTTTAGGAAACGAGATTTAAGCTGTGTTGGAAGATGGGGCAAAGTAAAAGGATGTTTTCGAATGTGTGTATTTCTGTTGACGATTCTCGTACAACTTTTGGGGAATTCGAAACCAACCATTTAATTGCTTGGGGATCAGGGCTCGGACTCGGCTCGTCTCTAGTCCGAGTGAATGTCTCAGCCCGGCCAATTTGAAATCACACGGACGTGTGCAGCAACCAAGTAAAGAGATTAGCAAAGTAATGGTTATGTTATTGATATAAGCATATGGTACTCTAGCTATTACAAATTGATTCGGTCCCCACAACATATTTTATAGCCTCGTTCTCGTCTCGAGGAATTTTTTCCAGGACTCGTGAGCGGGCCCACCTCCGTCTCGGACATCGAGAGTAGCTCTGCTGTCTGTCGCTGCAGCCATGGCGGGAAATACTGGAATCTCGTGCCTATATCAAATATTCTTTGTTAAGGGCCCTTGTGTTATTATCAGGTTTTGAGTTGCCCTTAATCAACGTATTCATTTTTAATCACAGGGGCGGCAGCTTGGATCGGAGGAAATCGTTCAGGCCGGCTGTGACTACAAGTATGATGTGGCCACAGCTGATTGGTCGAGAGAGATGAGGAACAAGAGGTTTATCAGCGCTCCGCCCAAGCTGACGAAGTGGCTGGTGGTCTTCCCACAGAGAATGGAACACGAAACAAAGGAGTTCATCTCAGGTTCGATACCCATTTCATTTCATTCACTGCTTTAATTACTACACATACTACAGGTAACATACATGTAATCAAAGACAAGATCTCCTGAAGAAGGCTATCTTTGTAGAGAAATTATGGCATTGTATGATAATTAGGCACAGTTATGTCAAGAATAGGTTAAACTATACACATATATATTAAATATCAACCGTACAAAAATAAACAAATAAAATGTTTTTTTGGATGGTGAGGAAGGACCATTTTGAATATTATTTTCCGCTCACACTCAAAAGGCTGTAACAGATTAATCTCACAAACACAGTCATGCGCAAACATGCGTTATCTGTTATCGAACTTGTGACAGTTTTGCCACTTCGAATGTGGGAAAACTGATGATAATTTTAAGAGTTAAAAAAAAACTCTTTTCAGAACATACCATTCTCAAAACCGAGATGGGTTGACAGCTGCAGCGTTTAACAGATAGCGAAGAAACAAAACCAAATTAATTTTAAGCCCCCCCCCCCACGTTCAGACACGAATATGCACATTCTAAGGTTTATCTTTGTGAGCGGTAAGAACCGCTGCTGCTCTAGCTGTATTAGGGTAATGGCAGCTTTTACCAGTTGAAAAACTTATAGCCCACAACACCTGTCCAGACCGGCCTTTTCTTCAAAGAGGGCAAGGTAACAGTTTGAAAAGGAAAAAAATAATGCGGGAAGAATAAAAGATATCGGTTGAGGTGCCACTTGAGAGAAGGCACAGTAACTCAGCCCTTTTAAATAACGATTCCATTTTCTCATATTAATGTTTTTCATGTAGGGTTGGTGAAGGTGGGACCCGGCAACGGCTTTGAAATTGGCTTCCCGAAACTGTTCCCGATCCCTGACGACCGTCCAGGATCTTACGTCAACCAGATCAATGCAGTGGCTGCGATGAACCCTGATTTCATGATGTTCATCATGCCCAAGCAGAAGAGCGACGTCTACTCTGCGATTAAAAAGGTACAACAACTTTTTTTTTGTATAGTCATTTACATATCTTTTTGTCAGTGTTGTCGTGGTTATTGATGCTACGTGTAGTAGCGGCAAGGTTTTAGCTTATGCTTAAATATAAGTAAATGTGACTGGATAGGACACTGTCTGAAATAGCTGATACATATTCGCTGGTAAACGCTAGTATTTAAGATATAACTTGTCTTATTGATCCACACCAGAGTTGCGTTTTATTTGAAGTTCACAGTACAGCGGGAGCGGATGACGAACTTAAGTAGCCGTTTTATTCCTGGCGGACTACGTCAGAAGGTACGCTGAACAACTCCCTGCCTCAGCCAGCATACAAACTATAGCGCGTCCGCTGGCACTCAGCAGGCGGCCCGCTGGCAAATCCGGGCCTTCCCAGCGTACGGCCCGCTGGCGAATTAACCGACAACGAACAATCCGCTGTACTATAAAAAACGTAACTCAGATAGTATCAAAGGAAGAGTTATAAGTAAAGACAAAATTGCTCCTATCGTTTGGGACCAGGAACTTCGACTATAAATACACTGTAAAAAGTTTCTCTGAGTAAGGACTAAAGTTAACTGCAGTATTTGCTACTGGGATAAGCTTAATCCGAATTAGAGATAATCCTATCCCAATAAAGACAAGATTAATCCCAGTAGCAAATCCTGCAAGATTTTTTTCACAGTATACTCCTTGAGCCCAAAGCTGACTGGGAAACATCTATTCAAATAATGCATAAAACAAATACGTCAGTTACGATGCTTCGACTGTCAGCCACTGCACGACAACTGTTCTACAGATGGTTAGGGAGGGAGCATAGTTCGCAAACCACCACAGTAGTTAGATATAATCTTTACGTAGTTGCGTAGATCAGTTGATTTAGATATAGTTTTGTTTTTATCTAAAATTATTTTACTCCTTTTTGAGAAACAGTTGTTTAAACAGACGAAATAAAAACAGAAGCAGGTGTTAAAAACATGTTTTTTTCCTGTAGTTGATTTTCTGTTTTTTCTAAAAACAGGAACAGTGTTGGTAAGCTATACATACATACATGCATATAGCATGATTGTTAGATTTCACAACATTTTTTCTTCTATAGGAAGTATGCGTCAGCAAACCCTGCCCGTCGCAGGTCGTGTGTGGCAGAGCTATGGGCGCCAAGGGTTTGAGCGTAGCCACGAAAGTGATGATCCAGATGTGCGTCAAGCTTGGCGGAGAGCCATGGGGTGTGAAGATTCCCCTGAAAGAATCCATGGTTGTTGGTTTTGACAGCTGGCACGATTCTTCGCAGAAGAAGGGTAAGTAGAGCATCAAACTAGTTTTATTTGTTTAGTTTAGTATTTCGTGATTTAACTGAAGGCGCATAATAAGGTTCTTTTCCCCTTTTTTTACAGATTTCATTTTGACCATTTTGCGAAGTATTTTATTTCAGTAGCACTTCGGGCAACCGCCGGATAAATATCTGCTGACTTTTTTTTGTTCCCAAGATAACAACCCAAATGTTAGTTTTGAAACTACTGCAGTCCCCCCCCCCCCCTTCAGAGTCTCATAATAATTCAGTAATTGGTCTAAGGTGTCGTTGTTCAGCTTTATTTGGTCATATCAAAGCTCTTATTTGATGGCTCAAATCCTCGTATTTTTAAAGGAACAGTAAACTTGACTACGCAACTTTCGGCCATCGAATCGCTCGGGGGGGGGGGGCTTGAATAAATATACAGGGTTTTATTGTCGACAGGTCCCCCTTCCTTGTCATCTCGAACCCCCTCCTTAGTGTTCCCAAAGCTAGCTGGCAGGCCCTTGCCCCTTATGCACTGTAATTATGCACTCGTGTACTGTAAAAGTTCGCCTTTTTGGGATCCCAAAACGTAAGTGGAGGGATACCTATGACATCGCAAAAGTTGTCCGTCCGTCCGTCCGTCTGTCCGTCCGTCTGTCTGTAAGCACGATAACTCTCGAAGGGAATGAGATATTTTGATGAAACTTGGTGTGAGCATTCTTTGGGTCAAGAGTAAGGTCGAGTTCGTAGATGGGCCCTGTAGCTTTACATTTAGGGGTGGGGGAGGGGTTTAAATTAAGGGGCAAGCAAAATTTTTTTAAACAGCTAATGTGATAGTCGATTATGGGGTAAAAAGACACGCTGAACACGAATATGAAAACCATTTTCTCGCCGGACAAGTAGTTCGTCCGGAATCCGGCCAAAACCGGAAAGTTTTTTAAAAGTAGAAGTCTTATTTGAAGTTGATTAGATGTTCGATACAGGGGTAAGAAGGCATGCTGAACAAGAATATGAACACCGTTTTCTCGCCGAACAAGTAGTTCGTCTGGAATCCGGCCAAAACCGTAAAGTTTGTTAGAAGTTAAAGTTTTATCTGAAGTTGGTTAGATGTTTGATGTAGGGGTAAGAAGGCATGCTGAACAAGAATACGAAAATAGTTTTATCGCCGGACAAGTAGTTCGCCCGGAATCCGGCCAAAACCGGAAAATTTGTTAAAAGTTAAATTTTTATTTCAAGTTGATTAGATGTTGGATATAGGGGTAAGGAGATACGGTGAATCCGTTTTTGAGCTTTAGTTTTTCGCCGGACAAGTAGTTATTGAATTTCGCCCGAACCGCAAAATTCACAGAAGTAAGCTAGGATCGTTTCGATCGGCTTATAGAGGTAAACGCACATAATGAATCCATATCTGAGCTTGGATTTCTTGATGATTAGCTGTTTGGCCTGGCGAAGATTGGATCTGGCGAAGACAAAACCTAATTGTCTGGATCAAATATTGAATTTTTGGGATCCCATCGGAACCTTTGGTCTTGTTACATGTAGACTACAGAGTAACGACCTCCCCGACTGGACGGCCGGGGTTCGATTCCTAGTCGCGGCACACAAACCTTTTGCTTTTTGCAAACCTTTTGCTCAAAAGTCGAATTCTCGGAAACTGCCCGGAACTGCAATGGTCGCAACGAGAATTTTTTTACTCTCAATATCTACTTAGGGTACATTCTTGATATGGTAGCTAGCTCCCCGAGTCAAGTTTGAGTCAAGTTTTCTGTTCCTTTAATGCTTTTTGGGATCCAAAGCGTAATGCATTGTTCAAATAGGTGTAATAAGGTGTATTAAGGCGTATACAAATTCCTCTTTTCCTCGGGGCGCGCTGTAATATAAGGCGAATAAAGCATTGTTCAAATAGATGTAGTAAGCTGAATAGCGCTATACGCGATGTTTACGTCTTAATACACACGCCCGTTCAAATAGGCAACCCGAGCGGCCGAGAGGTTCTCATCAATGCGACGTTCGGTGTTGCAACGTTGATACAGTTTTTCGAGCTCTAAAAAGGTCAGAAAAGATTCTTAGTACTACTTAAGTACATGAGTCCGATTTGACGCCCATTATATTGCAAAAAAGCTATTAAATTAACGTATGGACAGCATTGGACCTCGAAGTAGCAATAAGCAGTCGTAACAGAACAAAAACGTGTTCTTTCGAAGAAAAGTTGTTTCTTTAGCTTCCAAAATAGTAGAACTTTCGTTCTTCCTTTGGCAACCCTGACGACGCTGCTCCTCTCCTCGGCCCGCTGGCGGAACCAACCAAGCGATGTGATTGGTTCTGCATAAGGGAGAATAGGACCGAGCTCTATTCTCCTTATTCGCCTTATTACAGGCATTACAGCGCGCCCCGAAGAAAAGAGGAATCTGTTATAAGCCTCATACGCCTTATTACACCTTTTTACACCTATTTGAACAATGCATAAGTGACGGGATAGCCACGATTTCGTAAAAGTTGTCCGACTGTCTGTCTGCCCGTCCTTCTTGTCAGCACGATAAACCTTGAAGGGAATGAGATGTTTTGCTGTAGAAAAAATGAATTGCTACATCGGAAACAAGAATGGATGGAAATACTACTGTAGAACGAATTAGTGTCGCAAGTAGGTGTCCTTTAATATTGATATTTTGCCGTTTTACAGGTGTTGGTGGTTTTGTCGCGTCCACGAACGATACCTTCACCCAGTACTTCAGCATGGCCCTCTTCCACACGAGGAATGAAGAAATCACCAATAACATGCAGGTGTGCTTCACGAAGGCATTGAGAGCCTACCAGGTATGTCTTCCCGTTAAAATTTGGCCTGTTTGGGGGAATACCTTCCGCCCAAAAGGGCCTTGAGAATTGATTATTGGGCATAAACGACTAGGAATAGATTTTTTCTTCCCTCGGAAAACAATTGTCGAATGGCTCTTATGCTAAGGTTGAGTCCTTTGTCATTCTTGAGTAAGAACGTAATTATTATATACTTTCACTGGGTACGGGAAGGTTACGTCCCATACGAATACTGTAAAAAAGGACATTCGCACTGCTTTGACTCACTCCTCGCAGCTCTATGTGTTTACCTCGGCGTTAAAGGAACAGTGAACTTGACTACGCAACTTTCGGCCATCGAATCGCCCGGGGGGCTTAGATAAATATACAGGGTCTTATTGACGACAGGCCCCCCCTTCTTTGTTATCTCGAACCGTTTCGAACCCCCTCCTTAGTGTTCCAAAAGCTAGCTGGCAGGCCCTTGCCCCTTATGCACTGTAATTATGCACTTATGTACTGTAAAAGTTCGCCTTTTTTACATGTAGACTACAGAGAAACGACCTCCCCGACAAGTCGGCCGGGGTTCGATTCCTAGTCGCGGCACACAAACCTTTTGCTTTTGCAAACCTTTTGCTCAAAGTCGAATTCTCGGAAACTGCCCGGAAACTGCAATGGTCGTAACGAGAATTTTTCTTACTCTCAATATCGACTCGGGGTACATTCTTGATATGTTAGCTAGCTTCCCCCGTCAAGTTTGAGTCAAGTTTTCTGTTCCTTTAAAGCACAACTCTTACTAGCAATGATCTTTTCACGATTATTTGGCTCAGAAATATAATTCTTTAAATATCATTACTTTCCAGTGTTAACGGTTGTCCGCTCCATCCCGCCTTCGGGCGGCTGGACGCAAAATATTTGAAAACTGAATGCGCCTTAGTTAAAAAGTGGGAATCCATGCAAAACAAAAAAAAGTCGAAAACGGAAGGGATATCGGGTCCATACCATGTCCTTCAAAATGGAAAATAATACTTTGAAGCTTCTCGTGTCTCTGTTCTGTGAAAGAGTTGTTGACGGATCTTGAAGCTTTCGGCGAAGTTTGCGTTGTGACTGTCAAAACTCAGATAGGGCAAAAAGCGATAAAAAGTGTCAGATAGAAAACGAAACGATGGCGAAAAGGCGGGGATTTAAAAATCTTACAATCCCACAAGGGAGCTAGATATATTGTGAAAGGCAGAATAAGCAAGACGGGTCCTTTAAAGTTTAACTGAAAAGCAGATTTAACTTTGTGTCATCCAATTGAACACCCTGAATTTTTTGGATCCTGCAAAGGAATTTTTTAATTTTCCACTATCTGCTCTAGTTATGACGTTCAGAATAGCTGCGGCCGTCCCCACAACGTAAATTCTACTATGACGCGGGAAATTTTAATCTCAACACAAACGCAGCTTTTCAGTGGACAGTGGTGAGATTGGTGAAGATTGCTTAGTGCCTGAACAGAAAAAAATCATAAATCTTTCTCGTGAAGCATACAACAAAAATTCAGTACCATAAATCAAAAGGAAATTCCACTTTTTTAAAATCGATTATTCGTGAACTGCGGAATAATGAAGTAACGCATTTTCAGCGGGTCTTCAGCCAATTTAAGTGAATAAGTGATAGATAACGAGATTGGCCTATCCCAGCCCTTTTCGGTTAAACTTTAAGATACGCTCGGACAGGGTATTTCAAATTTGCAAGTTCCTCCTTAGTTTTCCACCGAAGACTTCAAACACGTTTTCTAACGAGTCGCAGACATTGACCAGGTAAAACAAAAGATGCTTTAATCACCCCTTGCCGGGCCAAGTAGGTGGTCCTTTTTTGGATGTTTATACCTCGCTAGTTTCATATATGTGCGGGCATATGTGGATCACACCTGTTGTGGAATTAAATGCTTTAAGACAAAACAGAATATGATTAAAACAGTTTTTTTAAACGGAAAATAATAAGTTTGTTCTAGTCTGTTGAATGTAAGTTCATTGGACCTGTTCGTTTTGTAAAAAAAAAAATTGAGATACCGCCGAAGCTTTTAACCTTGTTTAGGTGGTTTCTATTGTTGATTCTGTGTTGAGTACGTCGGATGAATTAGTTAGAGGTGGAGTATATACAGTGAAAGCACTTCTTGGAACGGCCGAAATTCTATTGAACAATTCTCTGAATGCTTTCAAAGATTCCTGCACAGTCTTTACGCTGGTAAAGAGCAGTGTTTTAGACCAAATTTTGTTGCATTATTTTATTGTTGTAGCCTTTTAGTGATTTATAATATTGCAATAGTGGAGATTTTACAGTTAATAAACTGGACGGATTCGAAAGGTTTCGAATCCGACCGGAAGTTAGAATCCGGGTTTGGGTTCGTCCGTTTGTTGCGTACGTTGAAGGAACAGTTAGATATAGATAGATATCGCTTTTATTCTTTCAAACTATCATGGTTTAAGTCAAATTTGTCGAAATCGTCAAATTTATTTTTAATCCGATCTTTCAGGCTAAAAACGGGAAATATCCCAAGAGGATTTTTATCTACCGTGACGGCGTGGGTTCGGGGGACATCTCATATGTGAAAAACACAGAGCTGAAGGCCATTGAGGATACCATCAAGGGTCTGGATGCCACGATCCAAGTTGCGTTTACCGTCGTGAGTAAACGCATCAACACCAGGATATTCTCCGTGAATGGAAGGGTAAGTGGATATTTTTATTATTTTTAGTGCCCGATAAATGCCACTTTCTCCGCCATTTGTGCACTATCTTGGTTGTATTGTAGATCACGAAATTTAAATCGTACAAATATCATGTAAATTAACAAAAAATGTGCATGCATCTCTGTGACTATGTTGACATTTCCGATGCTATTTTTCTTAACGAAGAATTTTTGGAAAAATTTAGCGAATTGAATTGAAGGTTTCGTCACAGATAACACAAGTATGTGCGGTTTCAACAGACGATGTGTAACAGACAGGTTTCAAGTTTGTAACAGGTTTCAACGGGCAGTGTAATCTGGTTTGATCTTAAAAATGTTATTCATTAAATGTTGCGCATAATAATCATTGCTAGGAAGAGCCAAAAAACGCCGAAAAAGCATCTGCTGACTTTTTTGTTTAACGTCATGATATTGGGGGTGCTGTTTCGCTGTTTCGGCGGGTGTTCGGCTCGTCCTGACAATGCTTATTATCAGTGGCGAAACTAGGGGGGGGGCAGCTGCCCCCCCACGAAAATTCTTGTCGGTAAATTTGCGTCGGTCGTCGGTGCGAAGCACCGACGAACGCTTTCCTATTTCCGTTTCTGGTACCGTAAAAGATCCGTTGATAAATCAGGCAACATATTGTCGGTAAAGGTGCAGTGTGTGTCGTGCGCCCACGAAACGCTTTCTCGAGATATCGGCCGAGTTTGTTGTGCAATCAGAAAACATTTTGTCGGGAAATCGACAGTGTATGTCGGTGCGGATACTGTTTCTGGTACCAACAAGAGCTCTGTCGGTTAATCAGGAAACTTCATAGGAGGAAGTCGGCCCCACACCGGCAAACAGTTTTCCTTGCTTCGTCTGTTGGTTGTTTTCAATTCAATTCAATTTATTTTCAAAAAATTCCCTCACGGACGAAGCCGAACATTGATTTTTTTCGTCATGTATATTCTCGTCACATAACTTAACAATTAATAACTAAATTCATTTGGTCAATATACATGTCGGTAAGCTCCACGAACTACCCACATTCGAGGCCCTGTTTACAATGATTAGAAAAAGCCTTCTCGGTAAATCGTAAGCACCGAAAAATCCATTTCTCGTTCCGTTTCTGGAACCGGCGAAAGCTTTGTCGGTAAAGGCGATGACCTGAAAGCTTTGTCGGTAGTATAAGACCCCTCGTGTCGATTGTTGGTAACTTTCCTGCTGGTTCGGACTGTTTTTCCGTTCCATTGCTGGTACTGACAAAAATTGAACCGATGATGGGGAACACTCTTCCATTTTCTTCCAGACTCAACAAAAAAACTGGCAGGCTAAATCAGTTAAAAAAAAACTTTATTGGTGAGAAGACTTATTTTGCTTTGACGGCCAGTGACTGTGAGCGCCAGAGTCGGTACATCTTTTGGGTAAAAGCGCCGACAAACACTTTCTCGTTCCGTTCCTTGTCTGTAAGTCAACCGCACCGGCAAACTTTTCTTAGGTCATTTGTCTGTTTGAACCCACTAATTACCCTTTTTGTTTGAAGTGCCTCACACCGTGTCATCGGAAAAAGCCTTGTCGGCAAATCGGGAACGACCGCTATATGGCACTTAAGAGCCGATCGTTACACGCTCCTTAGAAGTTTCCAAGTTAGAAAGACCTTAGTTAAGTAGGTTAGTGCAGTGCTAGTAGTGAAGTTTCTATTACGACTTTTCCGGTTTACTAGACTTCCGACCTAACGGTATGTTTTTGGGCCCGTGTGGCAACCACTAATGCCAGGCAGTAAATGAAATATTCACAAAATTTCGTTGCAAAAGTATCTCAACATATATATATCAAATGATTATTTCAACGCCTCTGTAATGCGTTAGCGGCGAAAGTGCGCCGTTGCCGCGAAGCGGCAACGGCTTGTTTCGTCGGTAAATTGTCAAATCACGTCGGTAAAATCTGGGCTTGCCCCCCCCCACGAAAATGGGCTAGTTTCGCCACTGCTTATTATGCATAACATTTCGTGCCTGACGTTTTCAAAATCACAACAAGTCACATCCCAAGCGCTGTCTGTTGAAACCGCGCATCCTTGTATTACCTGTCACGAAACGTCTGACAGTGATGTGAATACGAACTGGGCTAGCCAGAGGACTGGAAGTTCTGAGTCGCTTTAAATGCATTTTACCAGTAAACATCTTAAAATGTGTATTATTATCTGGCCAGTCCTTACTATCAAAGGTTTTTATATTATTCTAGCAGTAATTTGTATTAATAGTTTAAGCGGAACCAAATAGTCCCAAATAAAGCGCTTCTAGTTTTGGTTAAAGGAACAGAAAACTTGACTCGGGGAGCTAGCTGACATATCAAGAATGTACCCTGAGTCGATATTGAGAGTAAGAAAAATTCTCGTTACGACCATTGCAGTTTCCGGGCAGTTCTGAGAATTCGACTTTTGAGTTAGTAGAAAAAAAAGCAAAAGGTTTATGTGCCGGGAGTAGGAATCGAACGCACGACCCCTTGACTACTATCCCGATACACGGCAAAAGGCGAACTTTTACAGTGCCTGGTGCATAAGGGGCAAGGGCCTGCCAGCAAGCTTTGGGAGCACTAAGGATGGGGTTCGAGATAACAAAGAAGGGGGGTAATGTCGACAATAAGTCCCTGTATGGTCCCTGTATATCCCTGTAGTGGGGCTGTCCAAGCCCCACAGGTCGGTTTGATGGCCGAAAGTTGCGTAGTCAAGTTTTCTGTGCCATTTCTGTGCCTTTAATTGTACGGATCCGCCTAGTTTAAAGGACACCTCGCACTAGATAGTGTTTTTGCGTGTTCTGAGGTACATCTGAGGTGCATAACCTTTATAACTTACTATGCTTTCAGCAAATAACACAAGGCTTCGGCTGTTTTTAGCCCCTTTCAATGCCCCTTGACTTGAATGAACTTGGCAAAATGTACATAACCGGTCTTCGGACGGAAACGGCTCCCGGGGTGAACAGTGATCGGACGCCTGATACGTCACGTAAAGAGAAGAAATCGTGGCAAATCAGTGTATTGCGGCTCGAGTAGATAGGATACACATATGAAGGGAAACTAGACTCTTTAAAAGTCTTAAAACCCAACAAGGCTGTCTTTTATGTTTCAATATTCTTTCAGATGGGAAACCCTCCGCCCTCGACTGTTGTTGACGATGTTGTCACTCTCCCTGAACGCTACGACTATTTCATCGTCTCTCAGAGCGTTCGTCAGGGCACGGTTTCGCCTACGTCCTTCAACATCATCGAGGACAACACCAATTTCAAAGCGGACGTTCACCAGCGGCTTTCCTACAAGCTTACTCACTTGTATTACAACTGGCAGGTAAGATATTGTCCGGTTCCTTCGTACGTAATTTAAGCTATAATTAGATGGCACCCTATCCGACGAAAACTGACTTTTCTTCAGGATCATAGGAGGGAGTATGACAACATAACTTAATATTTGGAGGTATAGGTCTTTCGACTTCGAAACTGAATTTCTTCACGATTTTCGGAGGGAGAATGGCAACGTAATTTGAAATTTAGAAATATATGACTTCCGACTTTGAGACTGAATTATCGGCTTTTGGTAACCATTATGAGCCTGTGAATGGCTAGAAATATTAATTTAACCCTTTTTATTTGTGTAATCACATTTTGTAAAGAAGTTTGCTGGACACGAGAGCTTGAATGCTTTAAAATCTTGCATCCTATTGGTTGGTTGTGACGTTTGTACTAAAACCGTCCAATAGAAAGCAAGATGCGTTTTTGTAAAAGTTTGAAGCCTCCATAATGTCACATTTCTGACGAAACTCCAAAAAAAGCGATTATACGATCAAGAAATAGTCAGAAAAACTTTTCTCACCATTTACAGGCACAGAAGAGTTGCCATACGCCGATAATAGTCTCAAGGTCGAAAGTCCTATACGTCACATTAGATTTGTTTATGCCCCTGCGGTCTGTCTATGGGAATAAGGTTGAGCCCTCGCGTCTATTACGTATTTTGGGTCTTTCTTTTGGAAGACCCGGAAAGGGCTGATTGAGCATTTTTCTGCAAGAACGCGTAATGCATATGGTCTACTGGAACGTGAATGTCTTTACTTTAATAGCCAGGTCCTATCAGAGATGGGCGAAACCGAATCCAGATTCGAATCCAGGATTCGTCCCTTTTGCCGGATTCGAATCTTCTGCTTGTCAATCCTGAATCTTCCGAATCCGCTTCAGTTTCTGATATTTTCTCAACTTTACATACTGTGCTTAAGTTATTGTGCTTAACGAGCCACAAACTCATTCCTGGTTTCTGAGAAGAAATCCATAGCCTAAATATATGGTTTGCATCGTCCAATCAACCGTCTCATTTACCGAACCAGTTTGTTGGAAGTGTACCAAGTTTCTAGTAAATTATCACTTTGGGTACACTACACAGTATAAAGTTTATTCGAGTAAGGAATTTTTTTTTTTTTTTATTGGCTTTTTATGGCACTTGCAGCTCCGCTCAAGTGCCATATACCGATCGCTTTTCGGTCGGTCGGTCGGTCGGTCGGGCGGTCCACTGTTTTCGAGTTAGGGTACTTCCAGATGTCCTAGGACGATGAAACTTGGCAGGCATATCAGGGACCCGATATAACTAACCTGGAAATAATCAGTTTCACGATCCGACCATCTGGGGGGGAGTGGTCGGCCGGGGAATTCTGAGAATTTAGTAGTTTTTGTAAAACCCCTACCCCTTTCTTCTCACTAGTAGGTCTGCGCGCGGCGTGACGTCACTCTTTGCATCGGATCAGTCTGTTAACAGCGGAAAGAGCTAGTGCATTCGAGGGTCAAAGGGGTTTGTATATGTGATTCAGTGCGGGGGAATATGGAAAATTGAGTGTTGTGTAACTTTCGAACGGGTGATCGGATTGGGACGAAACTTAATACCTGAATGAATGACATATCTCTGATCTTCCATTTGAAGTCCGAACCGGATTCGACAGCTATGGGGAGTTGGGGGGGGGGGGGGAAGACCGGAAATCTCGAGATACGGTTATAGTGGAGGAATTGGAGTAAAACTTGCTGGGAAGAACAAGAATCTGCTCCATATAAATCATATAAAACACGTTTGGACTGGACCCGGACACTTGGGGGGGAGGGTGGAAGGGAGTTTCCCGGAATTCTGGTGATGACAGTTTTTGTGATTTTCACGACGAAACTTGGGAGGCGTATCAGGGACCCGATCAAACTAACTTGTAAATAAAAATTCACTCGATCCGATAGTCGTGGGGGGATCGGAGGGAGGGGGAATCCGGAATATTTAGCCATGCGTAACTTTGGAACGGGTGATCGGATTCGAGTGAAATTTAATAACTGAACAGAGGGCCTGTGGTGATCTTTTTCATGTCCGGACCGGATCCGACAACAATTGGGGGGGGGGAATACGTAACCGGATTGGACTGGAGAGATCGGGGTGGAACTTTGTGGGAATAACAAACAAGTCCAAAACCGAACCGGATTGGCTCCGGCGACTGTGGGGGGAGTTTGAGGGGCGGGTCCGGAATTCCGGTGATCGCGAGTTAAGAGATGTGCTAGGACGATTAAATTTGGCTGGAATATTAGAAATTCGACAAGATTGGCTTAGAAATCGCCACTTTTCAAATCCGACCATTCCCTAAAGTACCAATCATGACCGCAAATTAAGAAAAATGCTTTTAAGCAAAATATGCATTTCCATGATCCCCATGAGTCCATGATCATTTTTGCCTCAAGGATTTTGCTTACAAATGAAGTTCTAGCTCCCTTAAAGTGTGCATCTTAACCGCAAGGTCGAAAAGTACTTTTTATCAAACGATACATCTCAACCTATGATCATTTGTGCCACAAGGGTTTTGCAAAAAAAAAAAAATTCTAGCACCCTTAAAGTGCGCATTTTACCCGCATTAGCGGAAAAAAAATACTTTTGATCATATATATCAATGATCCCTAAGAGCCTGATATCGTTTTTGCCTCAAGGGTCTTCCTTACAGATGAATTTCTAGTGCCTTTAAAGTGCGCATCATTACAGGCAAGTTCTACGATAAATACTTTTTCTCTAGCTTCCTTAAAGTGAGCATCTGAACCGCGCAGTCGAAAATTACTTTTAATCAAATAATACATCTCAACCCATGCAAGTGCCATATGAGCTTACAGCTCTTGTTTTTAAATGCCGCGTAGTATCTTTTCTGTTCTTCCAGTCCAGTATGAATTGGCCAGGTGACTACGCTTAAACTTACCCTCGGTGACGCCAACGGTCTTATCAATCTTAAATTTTTTCGAGTAAGGATTGAAGTTAACTGCAGTATTTGCTACTGGGATTATTAATCTTATCTCTACTGAGATCAGATTAATGTGAACCAGAGATAAGATTATCTCGGTAGAGACAAGACATTAAACATTAAAATCGGAACAAAATATAGTTTTGCTGACCCACTTAAACAGATCCATCGGAGATGGGCACTACTGCGGCTACACTACATGGGTTTCACAGCGCAGTTCTGTTAAGGCCATCTACATGGGACTAGGGCAAAACGATAGGACACCGTTTTACTTTTTCTGGCGCCGAATGTCATTGATCCTGGATTACCCTCCCACCGAAATAGGGAATTGGTCGGATACGTTAGTATTTCCGGATCCGGATTGCAATTCTAATTTGTACGTGTCGGTACGAATTTGAATCTTAGTGATTTAGTCATTTCGATTAAAAAGGTGTGCACGACCCTGTAACTTGGAGTATGAAAGTATGAAAACCAAGTTTTTTTTTGCCCTTTTAGTTGGCAGGAATCGGAAATTGAACGATGGATGTTTCTCTCGGATTTTATGAGACAGAGTAGCGCCTTTGGAAATTAAAGACCTGACTGACGGGAGATATGTTTCGCATCGTCAGCGGGATTGTTAGTTTGCCTCGCTTTGCCGCCGAACAAGAACGCCACGTTAGGGCCATGAAGGGCCTGAAAGAAAACTCAAACTCCTTAAAGCACAACTCTTACTAGAAATGATCTTTTCACGACGAAATGTCTCACAGATATCAATTTTCGGAAATACCATTTTTATTACTTGCTACGTGAAAATCAATTTTCTTGTTTGCGCTTGTCGACTCGATCCAGCCTTTCCGCTCTCCGACGCAGTGGCTGGACACAAATATTCGAAATTTGAACGCGTGTGATTAAATGTGAGAAAAACCAAGCAAAATGAAAGAAAACCAAACGGAAGGTAGACTCGATGGTCTACCATGTCCTCCAAAATTAAAGCTTCCCATGTCCTGATGTGTAAAGAGTTAATAGTTGCGTTTTTGCAGATACCATGGTATCTGATACCACGGTCTAAAGTCATTTTTGCAGTTATCGTGGTATCTGATATCACGGTCAAAAGGCGTTTTGGCAGTTATCGTGGTATCTGAAAAAGTCATCTCACTTTCGTCAGTTTTTGTGAAATTGGCGGGAAAGAAGTTTGGCACTTAGTGATGTGACTGGATATCAGTTTTTCTTTTGGAATGACTTCGAAAAGCGCAATTTCTGCAATTGCCGTTTTTGCAGAGCAACCGTATATCAGATACCACGGTAACTGCAAAAACGACTCACTGCAGATCCAGTTACCGCAGTAAAAGATACCATGGTATCTGCAAAAACGCAACTATTGTCGGACTTAGAAGTTTTGCGTGATTGCGAAAACTGAACCGGTTTCAGTAGCGTGAGACGCGAACAGTCGTCGGGAGCATAATGCGCATGAAAACTAGTGAATTGCGGCAAGTGCGAAGATTATGAGGTGCCGTTAGCGGGTTCAGAATGTGATATACGAAATTTGGATCTCCGGGTTTAAGAATTAATGAATGCTGTTACGGAAAAAGGTTGCATTGTCATTATAGGCACGACAGGCTCTTCAACTGTTGCTCCGATTTGGCTGAACTATCTACTCTGTATGCCGGACACAGTTGCGAAAAATGTCACTTAAATAACCTATTGGAAATAAGTCAGTGATTGCCAAATAGGCTCAAACGTCAAACACTCAACTGTCACTTGGTTTGTTTATTCCGAGAATAAAGACTTACAAGTGACAACCCCCGTGATGAACCCTGCATGAACTCACGCGAGAACACGTGACGTGCTACATTTAAACTTGATGCCTGTTGGTTCACAGTCTTGGTTCACGAGTTAAGAACCCCCCCAAAAAAATGCTTTAACGGAGGACGAAAACCGGCTAGAGCTACCCAATACAATGAACACCCCATTTACAAATAATACTCAGTTTAGATTTACAATATGTTTAGTTTACTCAGTTTAGTTTACAATATAAAAATTCGGCGCTTGTGCATACTATAACGTGATCGTACCAGAGGACGTCGTTCCTTGATTTCCGCCATTCGGTTGGATTGGTTGCTTCCGCTCAGAACGTACACGGCGCGTATTCGAATCAAAAATTTTGATTTCATTAATTTTTTATTTATCTTAACTTTTATTTTAGGGTACCGTGCGAGTACCGGCACCATGCCAGTACGCCCATAAGATTGCCTTCGTCGTCGGCGAATCCATCCATCGCGAGCCAAGTGAAGCTCTCTCACACCGACTGTGGTACCTGTAATCGGCTCGCGACGGATTGACTGTGGTGCCTATAATCTCTCCGTTGGGCTAAGATGCGAAAGTGTTTGTTTTGTTGTTTATGCATAGAAGTCGAAAACAGATTTAGTTAGTTCAAAGTGTTGTATTTGAAACTTCCGAACCGTTCGGAAAATTTTCACTTGTTAATAACCCTGTGAGCAAGTGCGGTAGCGGAGAAATAATCAGTAACAACGTCCCCGAATTGCACTTCCATCTTAGATTTACTGTCTAACAATCTGGGAGATGAAACAGTATCGTATTGGGGCTTATTTCGTGCTTACAAGGTATTGGACCATTGAAACGAAAACTAAAGCTGTCATGAAAAATCAACATCTACGGTACATGTTTTATCTACTTTTAGAGGGTAATCATATCAATTCGAAATTTAGATAGGCTGTCTATTCTTCAAATATGAAAACCTATTTCCCAGGATGAGCTTTGCCAAGTGTCCAATGATCCAGTATTTGACTGCTCGTCCGTCATAATCTTAATTTTAGTTGGACTTATGGCCTGTCTAAATGTTTATGATTTAATTTCCCCTACCGGTTTTCTTTTCGTATCTCTTTGGTTTAGTTTTTCGTGGTTCTTTTTTCGTTTGGATTGTAGAAAAAAAATCGGTAGTATAGAGATGGTGGACAAGATATTGTGTATCTGATTGACACTGGCAGACTCAGCGTGAGGACGGTTGTGCGGATGTGAGTGAAAAAACACTGGCCTGTTCGTTAAAGCCGTTTTGTATTTTTGTATTTCAATGATTTCCGAATAAAAATAAAAAAGATGAACCATGTTATCTGTGTTTGCTGTTTAGTGAAAATTAGCCCATACAAGATATCAGCACGCACTATGCCCTGACAACAACCACTAGCTTCATATCCCATGTCAAGAAAGACTCAGGGGTTGGGTTCCGTCTCACTAATAACAAATAATCTAATAGAAGCTCTGTCTTTGGTCCCATGCAGCGACTATGGGTACCCCGATAAAACTGAGCGGAGCTAGAGATACATGCTGTGTTGGTTCGGTACCCGTCTACTTTTCCTTCGCCGCTGCGCATACCACACGAAAACCGCAGGATGCCTGCAGTGGTGGAGAACCCAGTCTGCAGCGACTTAGACGTGACGTCAGAATGGTAAACAACTAATCAGGTCTAAAAGACGACTCAAGACGGTGTTAGTATTCTTCTGCGGGGTTGTACCGCGATACAGTTGTTTGTAGGGTACAAAATTATGATGTTCTGCGTAGATTTTCAGATTTCAGATTTCAGATTATTTATTCACACAAAAAACAATATAATCCCTGGAACAAACTGCATGTCCGCCTACAAAAAAAAGCCATGCGGCCTATGGGAGCGAACATACAAATAAGGAGCTCATTCAATAATACTTATTTTTAAACAAACACAAAAAGGAACATTATTATTTAACTACATTTACAAATACCAACTCTCAACGACTATCACTTGAAAATGCCTTTTTCAGTTGTTTTTTGAAAGACTGAAGGGTTGTTGCATTCCTAATACACAGGGGTATTTCATTCCATAGCGCTACTCCTGCATGTCTTATTGAAAACGCCCCTCTTGAGGTATGCCTTCTTTGGTGAGACAATAAACTATTTGACGCTGATGATGTCGGAAAACCATGATATGATGACGATTCCTTAAAAAGATCCAGCTGTAGAATTCCAGGAGGTGAAAGTGAATTGAGCTCCTTACCGGTCGTCTGCATCGGGTGGGATCAGAATATATTCGACTCCGCATGGTCATAATACAGAGATAGGGAGACGGAGGTTCTTGTAGATTATTTGTTCTTAGTTTCACTAAGATACAGATGCTGAAAACGACTGCTGAACACACGGATGTGATCAAGTATGGTCGTTCGTTTTGACTGGCCAGCTTAGTTTTCGAGACACTTAAGCCTTGGTAAATTTTTACCGTCCACCTGTTAGTACGATAACCCCAAGAAAGCTCGGGCGGAAATAAAAAACAAAAAAATAACTTAATGCGATTGCGGATAGAACAACATGTTAACGGGGCCTGAGTGTCCGAGGTCTCGGATTAATTAGTCCAGTAAATACATCTTCAAGATCCCATCAAAACTTTGATCTTGTTCAAATAAGGTATCGAGTTTCGCAAACATCTCAACAGACAGGTGTTCGACATGCCGAGGCCATTCGATGTACGCCCTACTCGGCAGTGCTGAATTATGCTTTCCGGAATTGACGACGTCATGGATTTGTCCTCGAAGGAGAGTCAGGTAACTTTTATAATCTGTATAGCAAGGCTCAAGGCAGGGCCGTATCCAGGGAGGTTAGGGGTTTAAATCCCCCCCCGAAACAGACAAAAATAATTGTTTTTTACAGGCTTTAACCTCTGATCAGGGACCCATAAATTTCCTTCACAGGGGGCCTGTCAATAAGAGATTTCTGATGCTATCTTGAGCGCACGGAAGATAGTTCGAGAAATACCCACAGTCCAATCACGTTCAAGACCAGATAGACCAAATTAGGGACTGGCTGCTGGCGCCTTGAGGGAGGAGTCTCTTTGGCGCGTACGTCCAATGAGGCAACCAAGAATGCCTATCGACTCAAGCGGGGATTTTTGGAAACTGGATTTGGTTCGGTCATCATAGCAATATAGAAGCATAGGAGATGACAGGCCCCCTGTAAGGAAATGTATGGGTCCCTGCTCTGATCTATGTCTTTTTTATACTATTTGATCCGACCCGCGGACAGCCCCCCCAAATAAATTCCTGGATACGGACCTGGCTGAAGGTGTTCGATGATAACTAGTTCCTCTATCCTAAATAACACTTCCGCTTTCATTATCGGAAATCCGCGCTGCTGAAAATCGCGACCGGAAAACTGGTGCGACTCGAACGACAGCTCAGCTCACACTACGTACTGTCAAGATCCACGGCTTTGGCTGTTGTAAGCTTATTCCAAGGTCCATCGGCTTCTCGCACAACTCGGCAAAATTCAGATAACCGGTTTTATGTATCAATAGAACTCGTTGGGAGCATACTTCGCTTGGAAAATAGGGAATCACGGCAAGAGCAAGGATTAGTGAGGTATCGCTAGCGGGCTTAGAATGTAGTCTAACGTAGGAAATTTCGGTCTCCGGCTTAAAATTAATGAATGCAATTAGTGAAGTAGGTTGCATTAGCATAATATGCACGACGTGGTACTCGGTGACTAAAAAAAAACTGTATGTAACTGGGTAGTTATCTGAACGAGGTAGAATCGATTCATAGGAAAACGCAGCTAGTAGGTTTGGGCCAATTTTATTGTTCGGTAAGTTTATTGATTCCAAACAAACAAAAGTAAATCATAACTTCTAGGCATACATTTGATAACTACCCGTTCCGACACTGAATCATCGAGCATTCTTCCGGCCACATGATCAACCACTGGTTAACATAATAGGAACTAGACTAGCTTGAATTTTACCGGAATAGGCCTTTCTTTGAGTTCATCGTTGTTTGAATATGGTCTACTAGTGCTTTCAAGTCTGCAAGTTTATTTTTGTGATCGCCACTCACTTCTATTAGGTGGTTGACCTTATTTTCGAGCTCTGTCCAGGCTTCTGCCCTAGCTTGCTCTTTTGCACTTTCCTTATTCACCTGGCGGGCATACTCGAGAGAAACTAGAGTCACAGCGATGCTGAAAATGATGAATTCGCCGAGTAGTGTTGCGCCCGACTCGATGGCGGCTTTTTCGTCCAGTTTAGGGATCTCAGTGGGCTTTCCCATGTTCATAGCCCACATCTTAATGCGGACCTCGGTACGGTGATAAACTAAAAGTAAAAATCAACTGTAAATCGTCATAACCCCAGGCAGTGCCGCCTTTTGGACCCTGGGCCATCCGTGGGTTTTTGGCCCTTTTTCACGAGTCTAAAACAAAAATCGCCAGCAGATTAGCACACAAGGTTCTTGGTCGAACCGTACTACACTATGGTCCGACCATAATTTCGGTAACGTAAATGACGACGGAGCAACATAGCTGGATTGCACCTGGATGAACAAGGCAAAATGGCTAGCAACCGTAGCCTGATTTCTCAACAATTTGGCCCTGGCCCCCCAGCACCGGCCTAAGGGTAAAGACGGCACTGACCCCAGGGATCACCCCGAAAATATGTCACGACTACACAAGTGGATCGTAAAACTCCTGCATTTAATGCCTTGAACAAACCATCAGGGTCGGGTGCTCGCGGGTTGGGATTCCTGCCCGGATTTTCGGCATCATCGATTCCATATGGAAAAGTTGAGATTTTTCAACTTGATGATGGAAGTGCAGAAAACCCGGCCGGGAAATCCTGATCGTGTGTTCGCACTATAAAGAACGATTTTAATAGTTATTTATAGTTGTGTCACAAGCGTAGCCTAATGTTTGACACACCATAACTGGCGTTTGAGTACCTCCTACTTTCAGCAAAGCCTACCAAACCATCAGTCAGTTGTTGCAAACTGAAACTGTCAACAGACAGATTCCCAAGTTTTTAAAGTACACGTCATACGTATGACAGTAATTCATTCTACTGCAATAATATTTCCATCTATTCTCGTTTCCGAATTTTCTTGATTAGCATGCTCTCCACGTTTGTTCTATTTATGTGACGGATAATGCTCCCGATCACTGTTTCAGAGAAGCTTATTCGTCCGGAGAACGGTTATGCAAGTTTCGCCAAGATTGCCATCCAAGGCAAGGGACATGGAAAGAGTCTAAAAACTGCTGGCTAAAAACAATTTTCTGTCAGCATAGCTTAAAGTGGTCTACTATTTCAGAACATGTGAGTAGTACTACAGTACTATGTAGTCCGAGTTGTTCTTTAAGCCCAAAATCACTATTTCTTAAGCCCCGTCTACATTGCCGTAAACCGACCGTTTTACGGACGGTCCGTAGCCGCAAAAATGTGGTCTTCATTAGGTCCGTAACCGCAAAAATGTGGTCTACTTTAGGCCCAAATAGGCGAATCTTGTGTTGAAATTTAAAAAATAGTTTATATGTGACTTGAAAAACAGTTGAGAAACAGTTACATGGGACTGTGACAAAAAAGCAGTCTCCACTACGTCCGTTTTACGGTTACGGAGGGGTCATTACCGCCGTTTTACGGCTACGGCCGTCCGTAGAGAAAGACCGAATATCGCCCAACACTAGTCTCACCAATCAATTCCGTTTCAAAATTTAAAAGAATGTGGTAAGTCATGCACGTCATCTAGCGTTCAGTTCGCTCACATCTACCCAGCGCCATCTATATTATTTTGTCGTGCAAGCTGATACAGCGTTCCACTGTTCCACAGAAGTGAAAAGAAAACAATGCAAAATACTCTGCGGAAAAATCAGGATAAATCATTAAGCAGATACTTACACTGAGCTGGGGGCATACAGACGTAAGTTCGAAAATAATAGTTGTTCTTTGCTCTTTGAACAATCCATTGTGCGAACGGTTTACTCAATTGTCGAATGACTAGAACACCAAGTTTGGCCGCCGGGACACCAACAACCATTTTGTCGCTATCGCATCACGGCTCGGCGCAAGCCGTATTTCTACGCAGTAAGTGAGGGTATAAGAGCTTCACAGGGATGGATCGAAATTAATCTAGATGAGCGGATGTCCATTGTCCATTGCCTACCGGGTTGGAGACAGCCTGGACGCCTGCGGCGCTGCTTCGTTGTGGCGATGGCGGAAACCATTTAAATGGGAATTGCCTTGGAGCAGAAGACCCACTATATTTGCAACAATACTCTACATGACAAAAGGCGTATTCTCGCCGTCCCCTTGGACTCCACTTGAGGAGTCCCCGCGTTTTTGTTTGTCCCGGGACTCACTCCCCGTATTCTCGCCAGTCCCCACGGACGGGAAATGCTCAGATTATCATCCCCATCATCAAAAAGGACTCCCTTTCAGATTCGGAGGGGAATCTATTTTTGCTGATGTTGGTGCAATGTAAAATTAATTAAAAACAATCAGGATAAACAGAACCAAAAATAAAGTGGATCCAGATAAGTCTCGTCGAACAAAATCCATTTTAGAAGCATTCCCCGTGTTCTCGCTGTTTTCCGTACGCGGAGTCCGCGTGGAGTGACTCCTTCGCCATTCCCTTGGACTCCCCGAGGAGTCCTCGAACGCGGTGAGTCCGAAACACGCCCGTGAACCTTGGGAAGAACCGAGAGTCACCCAAACGAACCCTCTAATTGACTCGAATCATGTGTGAACCAATCAGCAGTGTTTGTTGTCATGAATTGTCTTGCTCTTCGCTGGGCACACGGCGATTCTTCTTCGGCACGACGAGTTTAGTCATCAAGAGTTGCAGCTCCCGGTGTGGTACTCTGATCTAGTACGCGAAGCTACGATGAGAACCTGCCTCGCGCCGAAATTTTTTAATACTTTCATCCTTCTGCTGAAGTACAATCTGAAGTACAATTTTCCGTCATTCAAGTTCTAGTACTTCTAGTACACCGTCATAAGTTTTATGACAGATAACACTTTGCTCATCCTTGTGTTAAACGTTATGATAATATGTATGCTAATACAAGGAAAAAGGTGAAGACGGTGTTTGCATTTTGACAAAAACGAGAAATTGTCAAACAGTGCTTAGGGCCAGTTTATGAAAACGTAAAGCAAGTAGAAAGCCATCGAAACGGCAAGTGAAAAGGCGAACAAAAACGCATCTAATATCTCTTTTCGTTGGTTGCATGGGTTTGATTGTTCTTTGTTGATGGCCTTCCCTCTTTTCCAAAAATTAGGCGCATTTCTGCTCTTTATTCCTGCTGTTTTTCCTGGCTGGTCCGAAATGAGGCTGACGATCCCAATTTGGTTGTCGTGAGGGAAATTGCTGTTTTGCAATTTTTCCCCGGTTTGAGTAGTGTTTATTAGTGTACTGTTGTTTATTTTTGTTTTTGTTTGTTGAATTTGTTTATGGCCCTTGCTGGCCTTAAAATAAATATATTAAGTCGGAGGTATCCCGTCAGGCCGTCACGGACGTCTTAGAATTGTCAAAGCTAATCACATCGCAGGCGGTATTAAGACGCAAAGGTTGGTTCAAAGGTTGGGGACGGGGATACGTTACTGCTCTGCCGACGAGGCTTTGAGCGTGCCCGCGAAAAACTCGATGTGAAAAAAATTACTAATATAACTATCAACTTGATGTGAAACCTCGAGCATGATTTAAAAGTACAAAGCCCCGCAGGCGAGACATTTACCATTTGGGCAAGCAGGCATGAGTGAGGTGTGAGGCGCACATATGCCCGCCGGTGTGAGGTACGATACAGTCTACCACAAATCCCTGATTTTGGGAAAGCCTATGCCAAACGTTGGGTATATCTAGCGTTTGGTATAGGCTACCCTATGCCAAACGCTGGATACTGGGTCCCGATCAAATATTGATGATTTGAGTGAAGCTAAAAAATCAACCAATCAGAATTCGCCTGTATAGTGAGGTAGGTCAGGGTTAAGGTGCCAATAGCTATCCGGCGTTTGGCATAGGGTGTCCAGGGTTAAGCATAGGCTATGCCAAATGCTGGGCATATCCAGCGTTTGGCGTAGGGTATCCAAAAATCAGGGGTTTGTGGTTGACTGGTACGCTACCCCGTTAGGGCCACCATCGTACCTTCAGACAATGAAATGAGTTTTCCTTCTATTTCAGAATATGAAGCTGAGTAGTGGAATAGCGTCAGTGATTCCCAGCGTTCAGACGATCAAGACCTTTTCGGTCAAGAGTTTCGTCCTCAAATTTATAGCTGTATTACTCACACTAGCAGCGGTAATATGGTCATCGATTCTAGTCTACATTATGTTTTACTACCTATACATACCAGCTTCAGAGACCAGTTATGAGTTAAACTTCTGGTTCAAGTAAGTCAAGTCTCTATCCTATACCGTAGGCTGGAATGTTCGTTAGCGAGATTTGGTAAACAGAAACAAGGAAAACTCATAAATTTCCGAGGAATTAATCAATTGCCGCCGCCTTTCTCTAGAACCGATAGCTTAGGTACTGGTATTAACGAATTTCATGGTCTCGAATTTATTGTAAATAACGAAGTATTGGTTCCTAAACAAAAATACCGCGATTCTTATTTAGGCAATTCTATGTAATAGAAAGTTTCAGTTTAATTACTAGACCTAAGAACTGGGCTGGAAACGGTTGCGCTACGAACTTATAATACTGCTGCGTAGCAAAACACCAGTCTCTTGCTTGTCTAAATTCATCCTTTCCTTGCTTTTGTGATTCCCGACCAAATGTGCGCTAAAATTATACCCCAAAATTCTTCGTTTTCACGTCTTGGCAATCAATGGTTACGTTTTTTTTTATATCTCATCTCTCATCGCGATTTTTCTCCCAATTCTCCTGTTCGCGTGTTTTGACAATTGAAAAGAGGCCAATCCCTCTTTTCTTGCGTTTTTGTCAGAATCGAGAACGATAGTCACTTCTCGATACTCTTGATGACTGCTTCTCCGGGTACCTAGCGGAAGAAAGGCAGAAGTGGTATCACAGCTGCTCCCAAAGATCGCCGTGATTGCTTGACACAGGATTTGAGTCCTTGGGTGTGAGTCGTTACGGAGACGTTTACTCCTTCTTCCTGGGGATCAGTGGCGTGTTTTGGACTTAGTCATATAGAGTATTATCGCCACAGGTAATGGATTTCATCGACTGAACTTATTCTTTCGGATTTGTGGTACCTCCATGTGCTTGTCCATCTATGCTTGAAATATTCAGCAACTGCAAAGGTCAGCCATTGCCGATAAATAACGCTTATAACAAAAAGACATATATTATCATCAGTTTCCTACTCCCTTCAGAGGACTTACTTCTCCTATTTTCCGTGCTTAACGTCCATCACACGCGGAAATGTTAGGCTTTGTTGAAATTCAGATTCTCCGCGTCTGGATGAATTTTGGTTTGTCGTGCAAGCAGCACACATTTTGAACGTTATTAATAGAGCCCCGGGGGAAAAAATAAAAATCCCTTGGATGATTTAAAATAATTCGATGTGAAAAATAAGCTGCCTTTTCAGTTAAACTTTAACGGGTTTCTAAATAAATATTTTTTTCAAAAGCAAGAACTGGGAAGCGAGAAGAGCAAAACTAATTTGTACGAGAATCGAGATTCAAGCGTGAACTGAGAATTCAGGGAACAAACGCAGCTAATGTTCGCCGTACCCTACTAGCACTACAAACAAGAACTAATAATCAGATAGAACTTCTGTCAGCGACTATGAAAACCCCGACAAAACTGAGCGGACCAAGAGGTATTTACTCTAGGTTTGAGCTGATGTTGATACTCATTTACTCCTCTTCCGCCTTCGCCGTTGCTTATCGCACAAGAAATAGTGAAGGAGGCTGGCAGGAGGCGTACTTCGTGCGCTGACCCGCTCTGGAACACGTCCATACCACCAGTCAGCTCTCGCCTCCTACTTTTCCTCAGCAGCGACTTAGCAGCGATTTAGCTATTTGTAGAGGTAACGAAACGTGGTGTGGCGCGAAGCTAGTAACCTCCGAACGCCGCTCGTTCGTAGCGGACAGGGTATGGGGAAATATTCGACTCCGCAGTGTCATATTACAGAGATAGGGAGACGGAGGTTCTGTCAGATTATTCGTTCTTGCTACAACATCGTTGACGTGGTATAGTTGCTGATTACTGCCTGTCATGTTGGGCCTCGACAGTCATTTGCAGCTTTCAGTAATTATGTGAATTCGCTTCCAGACCTTGCGACAAGACTCCGGGGATGTGTAGCTACCAGTATGCCAACCTCACACTGAGCCACCGAGAAGTCAACATGCCGTACGGGCAGCAGTACAAGATCCTTCTTGATCTTGAAATGCCAGAGTCTGCTAAAAATATACAGGCAGGCAAGTTTTATTATACGAACAACGAGGGGTTGGTCATTCCCAATCATCAGGTAGATCAGAGCCCTGTGCCCAGCGACCCGACTGGGCGGACTAGCCTATTTTCTCTGGTTCCTAGCTGAACCTACTGTATATTATCCCCACTCATTGCCCGTATGATTTGTTACTCTTGATGACGAACTCTTCGTGCCTATGAAGAATCGCCGTGCGCCCAGCGATGAGCCAGAAACGTCACGTCAACAAACGTTGTTGATTGGTTTACGCAGGATTTGAATTAGTTTAGAGGGTTCGTTTTGGTGACGTTTCTTGTGTTCACTGGCGTGTTTCGGGGTTTTAGTTTATCCAGACCTTGAATCGGATTTAAAAAAAAGAAGTGCGGTTTCCGTTTCCAGCTGACACCGGAAAAGTGCTTCGAGATTCTTCCAGCTGAATTTCGGTCGCTGCTGTAACTCTCTTTTCTCAATTCGATGTTCCATGGTGCTGTGATCGGGCAACCATAACCAGTAGTCTCCGGTGAAAAAAGAATTCCTGTCGGAAATACTATGAGCTAGAAAAACCTAGTGTGGCCCATCTTCTTCGGAATCTAGACCGTGGCTAACAAGTTCCTGATGCCCAAAGTGTCCGGAATCCGTCCGACCACAGAATATGTGCCACAAATTGGAAACGAGAATCCGCGCCTTCGGATATCAAGAAAGTGCTCGCCGACGCCATTATCCCTGAGTAGGTGAAAACAGATTATTTCGCCATTATATTATCCGGCGAAAAAGCCCTCTCTCTGATGAAAGAATTTGGTTAGCGGTATGCTATATGCCCCAGTGTCGAAAACGGGGCCTAGCGTTGGAGGCGGATTTGTTTGTTTCAAACCAGCTGTAGCCTACGTAACAGCTTTGGAACCACGATTACAGATTCATTATACTAACATCACCTAATACTAACTTTTGGTTTGCAGGTACTTTCATGGTTAAGTGTGACCTGATAGATACGAATGGAGAGAAGTTTAGCGAGGCTTTAAGAATGGCATCTTTGAAATACCATTCCTTCATCTATCGAGCGTTCCGAGCAGTTTTCACATGGCCGCTGTACTTTTTGCGACTTACGGAAGAAAAACAGATTATCGTAGTTGAGCTGTTCAAAGACTTTCAAAATTCCAGGGTAAGGCAGTGTGTAGCTTGTTTGTATTGCTTTTTGGGATCCCAAAACGTAAGTGGAGGGATACCTATGACATCGCAAAAGTTGTCCGTCCGTCTGTCCGTCTGTCTGTCTGTCCGTCTGTCTGTCTGTCCGTCCGTCCGTCCGTCTGTAAGCACGATAACTCTCGAAGGGAATGAGATATTTTGATGAAACTTGGTGTGAGCATTCTTTGGGTCAAGAGTAAGGTCGAGTTCGTAGATGGGCCCTGTAGCTTTACATTTAGGGGTGGGGGAGGGGGTTTAAATTAAGGGGCAAGCAAAATTTTTTTAACAGCTAATGTGATAGTCGATTATGGGGTAAGAAGACACGGTGAAGACGAATATGAAAACCATTTTCTTGCCGGACAAGTAGCTCGTCCGGAATCCGGCCAAAACCGGAAAGTTTGTTAAAAGTAGAAGTCTTATTTGAAGTTGATTAGATGTTGGATATAGGGGTAAGGAGATACGGTGAATCCGTTTTTGAGCTTTAGTTTTTCGCCGGACAAGTAGTTCTTGAATTTCGCCAGAACCGCAAATTCACAGAAGTAAGCTAGGATCGTTTCGGTCGGCTTATAGAGGTAAACGCACATGCTGAATCCATATCTGAGCTTGGATTTCTTAATGATTAGCTGTTTGGCCTGGCGAAGACTGGATCTGGCGAAGACAAAACCTAATTGTCTGGATCAAATATTGAATTTTTGGGATCCCATCGGAACCTTTGGTCTTGTTTATTTGTGCCTCCTAGCTCACTTTACTTGGCCTAGCTTAGAAGAAACCACGGCGAAACTTCGTCAGCCAAAGACCTTGGCAGTGGGAAAGACAGGTAAATATTGGCACCTGACCAGGGCGCACGTATGGGAGGGGGAGGGGGGGGACGTCCCCCCGATGTTGCCGGCCAGTCAGTAAAAAAAAACCAGTCGCCGCGTTTTTTCGTAAAACAATTGATTTTTTCATGAAAGCACTTGGTTTTTCTGAAAATCAGTCGATTTTTCATCAAAACAGTATGTTTTTTCTCAAACTCAGTCGGTTTTTCGAAAGTAAGTCGATTTTTTTTGTCAAAACTGACGTTTTTCTTATTGAAAACAGTTGATTTTTCTGCTTGTCGGTAAAAATTACCAACCAGTCGGTAAATACCTTGCCCCCCCCCCCCAACCAAACATTTTGGCTAGTACCTGACTCTACACCTAACAGGTTGTGGCCAATATATGTAATCCATGAGTCTAAAAATTGAAATAATATAACGAAGAGAAATCTTGAAAATTTGGTTTTGGTATCAATGGATAAATTTATTCCCAAAAAGCCCGCGGGCCATGGCGGGAAAGCAAAATAAAATGCAACAAAATCAAACAAAAACACCGAATATAAAAACCAAAAGGTGTTACTCCTGATGCTCCATAGAGTCCCTGAGTAACCTCCAAAGCCGACGAAGGCCAGCAGAATTTTTTTTCCTACAATACCATAATAGTTATGAATTTTAACAGCATAGAGTCGAGCGTTCCATACTACAAGGCTGCGCATTATTCAAGACCGATTTGAGGTGGGAAAGTCATTCTTAGGTGCGTTCGTTTTCCGGTGACTGCTAACCGGTGCTTCTTATAACGCGTTTTTGCATCCACCGGCGACTACTCACCAGTCTTATAAACCTCTAACCGGTGTCCTCACCGGTGCGGACTAACCAGAACCTGCTGGGGGAGCCCGGAATTTGCCTAGGAGTTAGCAAGTTTTCATCAACTCACGCACCAAAAAACGCGTTTTAAGAGAAGAACCCGACACTGGTGACTAAACACCAGAGCCAGCCCGGAGTGCAACGAACGCAGCTCAAGAATTACTTCACCGTCTCAAATGAAGCATAACCTTATCGCATTGAACGCTCGACTCTACACAGTAAAAGGGTATAACTACTATGCCGAAATAATTTTTAGAAATTTCTGTTCCTATCAACTTCTAGATTTACGGGATCGCACATGCAACCTGTTAGGTGTCAATACTAACTTTAACCGTTATAGAACTTTTGACAGTGTCTGGACCTTATTTCTGCTAGAAAATAAGTCTACTTATATACAGTACAGTTTAGACGTTCCAGATAAATTTGAAACGTTTTCAAAGAAATATTTTCTAACTAACCATCTGTATTGTTTCCAGGCCCACGAGCTGGATACCCTATCCCTCGAATTACAGAGCCGATGGGTTGATCTCTACAGCGCTCGATTACGGTTACAGGCGGATTTTTCCGGAATCAAATACCTTATGCACCACTATCCGGTTATTACGGCCGCATTTTCCATCGGAATCGGTGTGATCATCTTTTCACTGCTTCTTACTATAATCTGGAACAGTATCGGTAAGTCATTCAACGTGAAAGAGAAGGATGTGTAAAGTATGGGGACTGAAGTGAAGAATTCGGAGGTTTTTACTAGTGAACTGATGTTTGATTTTGAAAAATTCCGCATTTCGATTTTCTACGTCCGCTATATTGTGTATTTCAGCAGCTATATCCAACTTATCGACTTTTGTGAAATCACTTTGGACTACACTGACAAAAGATTTCTGGCGAACTTTTAGATCAGAGTTGCTGCGCGTATTACATCTTAGCGTTCAGTCAGTGGTTCAGTTCACACGTAACGACCTCTAGTCGGAGACGCGAAAAATGCTCATACGATTTTTTTTTATTAAAGGATATGCAGCACTACATATCGTTCCTCCCAAGTATTAGTATTAATTTTATTTTAATGTTGCTTCGTCTTGACCGAAGTTTTTGAGAAAGTCGATTTTGGTAGAGGCATAAGACACTATAAAATTGTTAGAGGATAATGCCGTACGAGATTCTAAATTTCACATTGAACAAGTAGGGAAGAAGAGTGATCAGTGCAACATTTCCTCTAACGTAGTCCAAAGTCTGTCCAAAGTGATAAAGGAAAAGACGGTAAGATGTGATTTTAGCAGTTTGTACGGAAAACTTGCATTGGTTTGCATTGCCAGATGCAAATTGTAGAATGTTCACCTGTGATACTCAGTTTGATATGGGCATTCCGGGCTTTCGTTATTGCGTTCCTATGTGTTTTTGCCGTTTTGATCAATATTCTTGAAACTTTAAATATTAAATGAAATGGCTTACACGCTCCGTTTTCTGACTCCTAGGACCGGGACCTCAAAATCCTTCCTTTTTCTGTCTTTACTACATAGTTCGTTCACTGAGGCCGAGAAAGCTCGAAGGCTCTTGGCACCAGGGAGAGCCGAAACCACATGGCCCACAGCGGCGCGGGACAGGTTCTCGTCATTCGCTTCTCTCTCTAAACGGCGTTTCTACCATATGGTTTCTCGTCACCGTGGGCGTGTTCCACCCTACTTACCACAGTTACTACGCATGACGTCACGGATTTTGGCTTCTTGGCGTCAAGGCTGGAACGATTTTTTTTTATTTTCGGTGAAATATCGTGCCACGCGCTAATCAGGCCAATCATGTCACAGAGATCATAGTTACCACGCTTACTACGCTCCCGAGTGGGGAAGCAAATAGTTACTATTTCGAGCAGTTGGAATGATCAGCATAGTAACTTTTCACGAGGTTGGAACGAAAATAGCAACTAATAGTTACTATTGTTAGAAGGGTGGAACAAGCTCCATGTCTCCTTGCACAGTTAACTGTACTCTGCATTGCTACAGTGTAGTACTATGAAGTAAAAGGGCGAACCACTAAGAGGACTGAAGGTTTCGCTTAAACTTTGAAGAACGACACTTGTTGCTCCGAACGTATGTGGAAGCACCACGCTGTCAGAAGTTTATTATCAGATAACACAAGGATTCGCGGTTTTCAACCGATAACACTTAGGATTAGCTGTTATCTTTTTCAAACGTTACGCATTGAAACTTTGTACATGAAAAAGAGCCGAAACACCGACGGGAAAACATCTGTTGCCTTTTTTGTGTGTCGCCATGACACCCGAAAATTCAGTAGATGCTTTTTCGGGGGGGGGGGGGGGTCGGCTCGTCCGGGCAATGTTTGTTACGCATAACGTTTACAAAACCACAGCAGATAACATCCCAAGTGCGCCTCATCCTTGTGTTACCTGTTATGAAACTCCTGACCAGAGGCGTTACTAGCCAAAATGTTTGGGGGGGGGACGAGGTATTTACCGACTGGCTGGTCATTTTTACCGACTGGTTTTGCAGATAAAACTGACGAAAAATCGGCTAATTTTACGAAAAATCGACTATTTTTACGAAAAACCGACTGTTTTTAAGAAAAACGACTGTTTCCAAGAAAAAAATCGACTGTTTTTATGAAAAATAGCGGCGCGCTTCGCGCCGACTCGGCTATTTTTTACCGACTGGCCGACAACATTGGGGGGGGGCGTCCCCCCCCCCCTCCCCCCCCTAGTAGTGACGGCCCTGCTCCTGACAGTGTAGTGCCATAGGTTGGAGAGGATGACTTGGCAAACTCTGTGCCGTCCATGAGCCGGAAAATGGTGAATTCCAGGAAATAATCACGATATTATAGTCTGACTTAATGGGCGTAAAGGGACTCTGAATGAAAGGTGTTGTCTTGTTGCTGAGTTTTCAGAAATTCGGAGAAAAGGTTTATTGCGCCTAATGTAAAAACTTCGAGCTAAATAAACCACATAAACAACTTATCAATTACTGTAGAATATACAATTTTACATAATTCCACATACGAAAGCATGAAACAGAAAAGCTCAACGAACAGTACAAACAGGAGCTGTACAAAATGATACATGGACACTGCAGACGGCTTCCGGAAGCAACGAAGGACGGGACGCTAAATATACGAAGCGAGAGCAGGACTCGCCTCCGTTTCTCTGTTTCTGGACCTTAGAGGGAGTTTCGTACTGCCACGCAGAAAGCATTTTTTTGATAACACCTGGGTCGCGAACAATTTAGTATGCCATGTATTTTTCAAATCCGAGCGAATTTTTCAAACACGCTAGCGTATTTTCCAAATCCGAGCGTATTTTTCAAGTTTCAGCGTATTTTTCAAATCCGACCGTCCGAGCGTATTTTCCACATCAAAGCATAGTTCTCAAATCCAAGCGTGTTTACGCCCGTTTGTGTTGCTTCAGATTCTTTCTAGCATAAGGCGAGCGTAAAACACGCATGTTTTTTAAACACACGCGGGCGCACGTTTTTGAAATACACGCGGATTTACACGAAGTTTAAACAGGCCATGAATCCGGCAAGAGCCGCGCTCCTAAAATTACGGTCTGACAAACAACCCGGTAGAAACATAAAATAGTACCTTCTTGGGGTACGTTCAAGCACTTCAAAGCAGCAGACGAAAATGGATGAGCTGGGAATAAAAAGGAGATAGGAGATCGAATTATCTTATTGGTGTCACAGAATCGTCAAAACGGAGGCAGACCATAAGACAGCAGTATCTACGCTTTACACAATCGATCAACGTAATGCATAACAAGAGAACTCCAGTTCCAACAGAAATTAAATAAGAAAAAATACCTTCTGCAGCACGGGAACCGAGCATAAGTGCATCGATACGGACCACGAATAAACGAGGCATAAAATCGTGATGCTGTTACAAGGTAGTACAGGTTACGTCAACTCTGTATAAAATTCAAGGTTACAGAAATCCTGTAATCGGCAGTTCTTTTCGTTGCCCGAGATTTCCGAGCTCAGCCGAGAACTGGTGCCCAACCCACTCGCGCTGATCTTCTTATTTCCGGTTCTGTAAATTTCTTCTCCATCTTCCTCTGTTGTATAGGAATCGAAAGATAGAACAAAAGTTTTGTCTCCCGAATATTACTGAGAAGTTGACTGATTTGCACGAAAAGCTCTCAGAAAAGGCGTTTTTATTAATGTTACTGTACCTGTGTCTTTTTTTCTCACGTCCTTTTCCGTTTTTTTCTTCAAGTTTCTACTCCACTATTTATCTTTTTGATGTAAGCGGGTAGTAAATAAATATTATATTATTATTATTATTAATAGACGCACGTGTCAGCTCCTGTGCGAGCTACTGAGAGCGGGGAATAAAAAAGTGGGAAAAGAGTCTGCCACACATTTTTTTGCATCGCATTTTTTTTTAACAGAATAGGCTATGTCGAAGAAAACGGGTTGACTAGCAACTTAACAGACGGTAGATCGAACTGTCGAGTTACTATTTAGCTAAGTGAAGTGGAGACGGAACTGCATTGTCGCAGGTATCTCGGGGTCTCACCAAAACGGCGCCATCTTTGCTATACCCCTAACGAAAGCTAAACCTTTTTCTCAGCAGGGTAGAAAGGGAGTCTAATGTGAATGAAGAGACTCGGTGTCAGATAAGCTTAGTATGGGCAAGGTGTTCAGAGGCGTTACTAGCCAAAATGTTTGGGGGGGGGGCAAGGTATTTACCGACTGGCTGGTCATTTTACGGACTGTTTCTGCAGGAAAAAAAAAACTGTTTTGACGAAACCACGATTAGTTTTACGAAAAACTGACTTTTTTGAGGAAAAATCGACTGTTTCCGAGAAAAATCATTTCGCGCCGACTGTTATTTTTTTTACCGACGGCCGACAACATCGGGGGGAGGGGCGTCCCTCTCCCCCCCTCTGTGACTCCCCCTGAAGATATTACATACATATGCTGGACAGACCTGGACCATTCCTTTACAAAGTCCCTCAAAACAAAGGCTCGTACATATAGTTTCAATAAAGTACACAACGGAAAAGAGTATTCCCAAACCTTCCACCGTGCTCCATTTGCAAGCATAAAGAAAATAAACGGAAAAACTGACTACTGACCAATTTGCTCGACGTTTATGATTTGATCATTCTATGCTCTGGGAGGAGTTGAAGGGGGGAGAGATCCAATAGGCCTTTCAGCGTGGAGGGTAATGTGAATTTAAAATAATAGGCTATGCGGAGAGAGAGACTGATGCCAGCAAAGTTTGGACGTGCAAATTTTCGCCTATTACCCTAGTCATATCGCGTTTTAACCAGCCTTTACGTGCGAGCGGAAGTTTCGGCGAAAGTCTGAAAACGCCGCAGCGACTTCCCGCCGCTCAGAAAGTGCGAGCGGCTCGGCAGGCCCATAAAACAGTACGCACTAAGTTCCGATTCCCCTTGCGAATTTCTCTATGCTCAGCCAGAAATTGCTCGGAATGCTTCCAATTCTCTCTTGCCGCGGAAAATACTCGCTCTTTTGCCTTGTGTCCACACGAGGCCCGGATTCGCGCAGGCAAATCCGGTGACGCTCAGCTGAAAAAACTACTTGGCGCCGTTTTGTCAAACTTTCCCGCGGCACCTATTCGCGCTTTGTTCGCCTGTCTTTAGGGTAACTTGGCTTTATGCTTACGGAATTCCAAATACGAAAATATTACTCATATACCTATTTAGGCAGTACCTAAATGAGTTGAAAAATAGGCTAGACACAAGCTGCGACAAGAAGACATAAAATCGAGCACACAAAGTGACTGGCGAGGCCAGTCTAGCACACTAAGCTCTTTTTGGTAATTAGAAATACCATTTCATGTTAAAAGTGTTGTGTACTGGTACCCCTCTTGGGAATAAGGTTAAGGTGAGTCTTCACCTTCCGGAATCTGGGTTCCCAGATTTTCCGAGATCCCTTTTTTCCGGATTATTTTGATATACTTTCGGACCGGTTCATATTCCAGATGCAATTTACAGAAGACGTCAAAGAATAATCTGGAAGCCCAGATTCCGGAAGTTCCGGGAGGTGAAGACCGGACTTTACACATATGACTGAGTACCCTGCTCACCCCTGCCAGCATGCCCCAGCGTTTGAGCATGGTTATCAAAAAGGGTTTAGTGTACTAAGCTGGGCTAGGCTTCTAGGATAGGTCTAAAGGTTCCGGCGAGGATTTCCCCACGTACAGGGGACAGGCATATTACACGAGACAGAAAAGCCTCCAAGGACCAAGCGTTTTTTCCTCGTTCGTTTACAGCTCCAGAAGGACATATCGCGGCCTGTCCCTGGACCAAGTGCTGTCATTCTAAAAGGATCTACTTTGTCCCACCATCCTTCTTCAGAGATGGGACCACGACTAGGCTCTGAATGGCCATAAATGAGAGGACACGTATAAGTATCCAAAGCAGAACTTATCTGGTCACAACAGAGAGAGAGAGAGCCCTGCGACTTACAACGGCAACACACGAATTTAAAGAATGTCCTTCTGAAGATTTATACGAAAGAGGGAAAAAATTGTTGGAACTCGCTATTATGGGTATATTTGTTACGCACTTAACCACCGAGGCACTAGCCAAACAAAGGTGACAACTTACGTAACGGAACAGCCCACGAGTTCTTGCATTCAGCTTAAAGCACGCATCTTAACCAGAAACTTTGCATTTTTACTACCAGAAATTAAAACCACTTGCTAAAAATAATTTTTTTAAAAGACCGCAGAATTTTATTATGAAGTTGATTTCAACGTGCCATGCAATTACAGTCGAAACAGGACATTCCCGGCAGTGAGCGTCTCGTAAACAGCCTGTACGTGTCAACAGCTTGTTACTGTCTGTGGCTGGGCCCAATGACACGCTAAAATCACCGCAGTCATCACCTCACAATGCCAAAACTGGGCAACCTTTTCAAAATAAATTTTCCTCCCTAAGCGATTTTAATTCTAGAGTTCCGAAAAAAAAAAGCAAAGCTGCATAGGTGTAGATAAGTATCTTAAGGGCCAAGTAGCGTACACAAATTGTTCATTGAAAGGTAACCGGCCTCCAAAACATGAAAACGATAATGCGATAGGCCGGGTAAATCAAATTTTAAACACGTGACTGATAACTGATTGTGGTACTCATTCACAAGAAGGGGACCTCTTCTCAGCTGTTTCTGGTATCTGGACTAGGTGGAATACTGTCGGTACTGCTAACGGAAGCTACGGAGTGCCGCGGACTGCCGTTCATGTGGTAGTCCTAGAAAAGGAAAAACTAATTAATTTATTTATTATCACCAAAAGTGGTAAGTCAATTGAGACTTGTCACTACAATACATTACATACATAAGGCACTAGAAAACATACAACATACTGTAATGAAGATGATTTTATTTCTAACCCGTCAAAGTGAGCACGAAGACGGAGTAAGGATAAAAAAGACGAACACGAAAGAGGAATAACTAACAAAATACACAGAAGAACATCTACCCCAAGACTTAGGGCTTTACTAAACATCAAATGAATTTTCCAGTCGCGATCAATATCATCTTTCTCCACTGCTGTTAGTGGACCACTAATTTGATAACGACTTGAAATTTTAGAATTCCTCGTCCAGAGGGGATGCGTAATGTTTTTTTTGAATTTTTTGTTGTTGTTTGCAGATTTATATGGCCCTTGTTAGCCGTCGATTCAGTTAAATAAATAAATATTTGGAAAACCGAAAGAAAATGAAACAAATTTGTCGAAGATTTTAGTTCGACCCGCCGATCTCCCGCGGGGATCGTCGAGTGCAATTCAGATTACAACAAGACCCTGGTTTTAATTGCGTTGGGGGCACAGACCGTCCCCACGCTGGTCAAACCACAACCACAAAAAAGCACGATCGACTTACGTCTGTGTTGACGCTGAAGTTCAACGTCTCCCTCGAGCTAGTCACACTCATATCCATTTCCTCATCTGGCGGTCTAGGGGCCCGGGGGGCAGGTCTCCTCGGGGGCACACTCGGTCCTGGTACCTCGTTGTGACTAAGTGACCTCTTGTTGAGAGGAGGAGGGCCGGAAGGGGGCAAAGGTCGGACACCCCTTCCAGGTGGCGAGTCGCTCATGTCTCTTCCAGGAAGATAGGAGAAAGGTCGGCCCTACGCGGAAAGACATGCGAGTTAGAAGGGTTGGGGCGGGTCATACTTGACAGTGCAAAACGGATACGTCAGCTGAATTTCATTAGAGCTATATTTCGGACCTCTTGGCAAGGGCCCTCTTAATGCTCAAGTCGAGCTGGTCGGAGCTTCTGAAGAGGACCCTTCAAGAAGGGCCGAAATATAGCTCTAATGAAAGTCGGCTGACGTATCCGTTTTACACTGTCAAATATGATTCACTGCAGGCAGCTTGGGCTCAAGAAATATTTAGACAGGAGCGGGGTGGGGTGGGGGTAAAGTCCGGAAAACCCCCAGCGTATATACAGTTCTTATTCAGCAACTATTAGTAAAAGCTAGACCAAAAGTTTGGACCAAATCCCAAAGGGAATACTTTCTGGACTTCTTGATCAAGGGACTTGCACATTTCCCTTTTTCGCCAGATCCCGTAAAAAAAAAAAAATACAGATTAGAATGTGCGCACTCACCCGTTGTACTGAATGTACCGAGTGCTGTTGCTGTTGACTGGCCAATAATGAGGAAGAACTAACGGCGCCTGAAAGATACAGAATATATAGAAAGATACAAAATATATAGGCGACTCGTTTGAATTTTACCGGTGTTTGGAGAGCGGTGGAGGTAGTGCTTCTACCTACCTGCGGACTAAAAATAAGCTACAATTTCGCTTTTTGGCATTTAGAACACCTAAAGGCCTAAACAAATAAAGTCAGAATTTTGGTAAAAGTTAAAGACATGGATGCGCATCCTTGTTCAATGTTATGACATATGCCAAGGATATTCATGTCACGAACCTTTAAGTATTACGTTTCGCGAAAAGATAACAACTTAAAAGGATCATAATACAAATATTCCCGACACCCTATAACATTTAACTCTCGGAAATTTCATTCTCGAATGTTATTTGTTTTTGTTTACGATTGGTTGAAAGAGTAGAACGGAGCTGTTTCTTTGGGTATGTAGGCTACCTTGTCCTACAATTCTAGTGTTCTTGCCCTGTTCACGGCATATTTTGCACTTTTATTGACATGTATATTATATTCGCTGTATTAAAATTTTACCTTACCTTCTCCTAACACAAGGATGCGCGTTCATGTCTCAAATGTTATTTATTTATTTATTACCCGCTTTTTGGTTATAGCGGAGTACAATATAACAAAGTCAAATTTCATTAGTTTAACTTTTCAACAAGTAGCACCACGGGCCCTTAACTACTCTCCTATAGTTCTCCATATTTTTGTCCAGTTGTTTTCTGACGTGGAGAAAGGAAAAAAGTTTTAACGGGGAATGCTAGAAACACGACAATGAGCGTGTTCCACCCTACTTACCGTAGTTACTACGCTAGTTACCGTAGTTACTACGCTAGGCTGGAACGCTTTTTCAATTTTTCGGTCAAATACCAGGCCGCGGGCTGATCGGACCAATCACGTTGCAGAGATGCGTAGTTACTACGCTAACTACGCTCCCGAGTGTAGTAAGCAAATAGTTACTATTAGTTACTATTTTGAGAAGGTTGGAACGGTCAGCGTAGTAACTTTTCGTGAGGCTGGAACGGAAATAGTAACTAATAGTTACTATTGGTAGAGGGGTGGAACACGCTCATTATTTCCAGGCATCTTTGAAGCAGTTTTCCGACATTGCGGAATAACTATAGATGGGAATTTGCTCTGCAACACAGCTCAGCCGTTGTGCATGCGGCTAATACGTGCCAATGCCGGGGAAACATTCAGTTAGACTTTAAGCGGTGTGTCACTAACCTTGGTTTGATTGGTCCGCTGTTTCTACTGTAGTGGGAAGATCCAGGAGTTTCTGCATCACAATTCCATCACCCGGTCCCATATGACTAATGTGGTTGAAGTTAGAAGGCGCAGAGATGAGCTTGGAGCGACGATCATTCGGGCTAGAAAAAAAAAAATTATTATAATAATAATGACATTAGGCCAAAAAATAACCAAAATAGGCCATTGGTCTCTATAAAATTCTCTAGATAAATTATGCTACGTTCACTTCGAGTGTAGAAAATAAAAAAAAATAAAAAACCTTTATTATTATTATTTAGTTGTAACTCAATCACTTTCGAACAGAGTAAGCTGTAAGCAGGGTGTTTGACACTCTCACAATTGGCATTTTTTTTTTTTTTACAATTACAATTCATTTATTCCCAAAATTCTGATTATACAAAATGCACGGGATTGTCAAATTACAATTTGACAGTCACAGAGGACTTCACAGAGGTTAAGGTGCACGGGCTCTCAAGGCTGGAGTCGTGGCTCCCACCACACTTAGAGCATTTAACGTTGTTCTTGCAGTCAGAGGCCAAGTGACCAGACTCTTGGCACTTGCAACACCGCTCTGGGGCATAGATGTACTTGAACATTCGGAAGTAGTCGTAGTCAATATGTAAACCCTCTTTCAATTTCTCTCGAGATCGGCTTCAGTTTCGAAGTATTTGCTCATATTCTTTAATCTTTAAAAGACCGCTTATAAATAAGATACTTCTCCTGTAACCCGTCCATAAATTACTACCCGTATACCCCAATAATGACTTCATTTCGTTCGCCATAAATTACCTAACCCATACCCCTCAACACTGACTTCACTTCGTTCACCAATCTATTCAGAGGGCTGGGAACCCTCTTTCTATCGACACTTGTCATCCCATACCACCTACCGTAACGGCATGGCGCTGACCCACAAATTACTAAATTCGACATCTGCTAAGATCCTGCCTAGCCCCCCATAGTGCACCCGACGGCACTCAAAAGAAGCTGTTCAAACAGTCTGCCAAACCCATGGCAAGAAAGGCTTCCTAACGAACAGAGCGGTCAACCCACGGAAAACTATCCCAAATAGTCTCATCCTCCACTCCAGAAGCATTCACGGAGGCACCGGACAAAGAGTGGGCCGCTAAAGAACTGGAAATCTGAGTGAGAGGGACATACCATTCTTCTCATCCCTACTATGAGATGCCACCTACTTAACTCAGGAGCGAATTTCAACAGATCTTCAGATTTGCTCTGAAGTGCGAATTAAGGTAATACAAATAAAAATATATCATCATAATAACTTACATCGTCCGGGATGGTGCGGCCTTTTGCTCCCGTATTGAGAACTTCCGAGGGGGCCGCGGAAGGGTGGACTGCCGCCCGCCACCGACTAGATTAATACTGGGCTCAGAGACGTTCACAATATCGTCACCTGAAAAGTAACATTTCAAACTCACACTATTACACAACCTTATATTAAATGCAGATTCTCGCAGCCAAAGCACGCCGTAAGTAAGTTAATAAATGACAGAAATAAATTAAAATCTCTAAATCTAGAGCCCTTTTAAGCCAAACTTAACTGATATTTTGATTCAGACCGGCCACTGTCAAAATGCAAGCTACGACTAGGCTAATGGCCATAATGTGATATGTGGTTTGGTTCGATATATATTATTCAGTTCGATATATTATAACTTTAGTGTATTGACATACAGACAGAAGATTAGAGCAATATTTATGCTATCTCAAACATTTTGCACTACAACGCTCTCGGGTCATCACAAGAATCGTGTTACAATAGGGCTTATAAATAGCGCATCAAAAACAACTGTTTTGAAAAAACTATTCTTCATAGAGGCTGCCCACGGAGATCTTAAAGGACCCCTCTTGCTTTTTCTGCCTTTTATAATATACCTAGCTCCCTTGTGGAATTATAAGCTTATAAAATCCCCACCTTTCTCCATGTTTCGTTTTGTGCTCACGAATTTTTAGCGCTTTTTCTGCCGTGCCGAGTTTTGCCCGTCACACAACGCAAAGTTTGACGGAATCTCAATGTCCGCTGACAACTCTTTCATATATAAGGATATGAGAGTCTACTGTTTTGACTTCTTTTATTTGCTTAGTTTTTCCAACTTTTTAACCACAGCGCGTTCAGTTTTCAAACGTTTTGCGCCCAGCCGCCGCGTCGGAGAGCAGGAGTGCTGGATACAATCGACAAGCGCTAACAAGAAAAGGGCTTATTTGAGGTGGAAAGTTATGACATTTTCGAAAAGCGTTTCTTCGGGACGGGTTCGTAGGGAGAAGATCATTTCTAGTAAGAGTTGTCCTTTAAGGGCACCGATTGCATCACTACTCGAGAAGGACGGGCATTCCAACCATTCACAAGCCTGTTCTAAAGGATCTTCCTTCTTCCACCGTACTTGGTGAAGCACGGACTATTACCATGGCAGTATCAACAAAGCAAAAAGAAAAGACAGAATATCATGGATTCAACACAGCGAAGCGAAAGTCAAGCCCGTACAGAGGTAACATCAGCGGAAGGAACCTTGGGTTAAAACGAGTGGTTTTCTCATAGTCAGAAAGTGATCAATCCATATTAATCTAACGGGCAACAAGAGGACGCAAAGCACTAGACGTTCAAAGGTGTACTCGTTTAGTTTCGATTCAATACAGGACATTCTGGAAGTTCGTTCTAAAACTTGCACACACAGGTACACTAAGGTTTAGTTCTCAGTGCACATGCCAGGAATAAAGACCTGCTACGTTGCTTAGCGGACTGGGTGTGGGTTTCTCCGGCAGGTCCAGGAGGTTTTCGTGGCGCAGGACGATTGGAAATTACTGCTTCCGGCGTACGGAGGTTTATAGGGCGCGATACCCGAGACCCCGTGGACAAGAGTTTTTTTTTGTGTCTTTTCCTTCGCTGCTGTGATCTAGTGCAGATCAATAAGACAAAGTCTGTGATATCAGTGATTGTGTATAAGTGTTTGCAGACTCAACGTAGTCAGTTGTGGTTTGCCCTATCCAGGCCTATTCCACACACTAGGGAATTGACAGACTGAGTAAAAGTGAAAAAAGATGTGGTAATTTCACCAGCATCGAAGATCCGCTCATTCGGGCTACGCTATCGAATTAGGTATATGACCTTCGCACACCACAATCGCAGACACCTCCCGAGTTAACAATCCTTGGAAGCCCCCAAGTAACAGACCCTTGATAATCCCCGTCTCCAAGCGACTACCCATTCGTCCTTATATTCACATGAAGCATTGATATATGCGGTTTATCAGAAAAAATACTAGTAACTACAACACCCTCCAGAAGTTTACACTTGTTATGAGGTTTAACGAACTCCCCTTGTGAAATTAACCTACATAGCACTATAATAAAGAAAAAAGAAAAAAAAACTCTGGTCAATGGAACTTACTTTTCGATAGGGGATGTAGGTAAACCACGTACGGCTGCTCTGATGGAAAACTAATGGTCAGATTCCCGCTCTTGCTTAGAGGCTTCGCCTTCCGCAGATTGACAGTTTGTACCCAGTCTCCCGACGAGCATTCGATTACATCGACATGCGTTTCACCGTAAACGAGCAAAAAGCCATCATATTCACCTAAAAAAAAAAGCGGTCAATTTCAGTTTTGAATGCCATTTGTAACCAAGGTGTACTCTAACCACAGAGCCGGCTACACCTTGGTCCATTCCTGGTATTGGCTAATTTCAGTTCATTCCGGATTGAGACGGGAGAATTCAGGAATTCGGTGCTGAGAGATTACCGCAGAACTTAGCTTTTATAATCTCTCAGCACTGACCTTCCTCAGGTCTGACTCAAAATACACTGATTAACTTTTCTAAACTCCCATCTCAAACATGAATGAACTGAAATAAGCCAATTCCATAGGAATGTGAATATTCACTGACTGATCGACTAAATGGATTCAATTGGGATTCAACAATACGATGGGTAAATAGCCGGCTTTTTGGCTAGTACACCTTGGTTACACATTTCTTGTTTGCTAAACGGTCAGAAGAAAGGTGTGTTCCGACTTTCAGCTACTGAGTAGCTACTACCACAGCTACTGAGTAGCTACTACTAAAGCTATTGAGTAGCTACTACCATAGCTACTGAGTAGCTACTACCACACTGTCAGAAGCTTGGTAACCTCTAACACAAAGGGCGCGAAATTTTCATAGATAACATAAAATTAAACACTGTTTGCAATGTCACCTTCGACTCCATCTTTACCATTATGGTACTACGATGGGTAAATAAACATATACGCATTTTCAAACAGTACTATAGTCGTTGCCCTATATTTTCCGATATAGCGTACGCAAGCGAATCCCAGGCAGCCTTTAATCAACGTGTTAGAACAGTTCCATGATATTCTGGAGACCAAAAACTAAATAAAGGTGAAGAGCGTGGGCGATAGTACACAGCCCTGGCGTACGTCGTAATCAATGTAAAAAAAAGTGATGAGAGTTCTCCGCAGACCCGGATTCAAGCCTAAGTACGCTGGTTATATACTTTGATGGGACGGACACTTGTTTCCTCTTTCTATTCCTTCTCGCTAGAGCAATCAAACGGGACGCCGGTTTAGACCTCCAAGTCTGAAAACAGAATTCGCCGGCTTTGTAACGGTATTTTACCAACCGCTAATACCCTCTCTAAGGTTCCACAGCAAAATATACGTACAGACTGCTTGTGGTGTCCCAGGGAACATGACTTCCCTGTCCCTCGACCTCCGGCCTTGATTGTCAACGAAAACACCCAACATGGAAAAGATTAACAAATATTCTCCTTTTGGCAGTTCCACGGCACAGATGGCGTCAACAGGTGACGATGTCAGGTAGTTCAACGAGGGCGACTCGGGATGAATAAGTGCTAAAAAAAGGCAATTAAAGAGGGCTCTGTTTCGGCTTAAAATAGATCCTTTCTGAATATTCGGTGGCCCTGCCTCACATCTTATAATATCGGCCCTTTCTGGCGAAAGTTGACTGACAAAGACAGGTTGAGTTTGCTTAAAAAAGCTAACGCGGCTATAAGCTACCTTAAACTCTTGTCACGTTAGAGTGTTCCATCTCCCCATTTACTACGCGTTTACGAGTCTTTTATCCGTTCTAGCCTAGAATATGGATGTCCGGTTTGGCATTTTGGTCTGACCCAGGAACAGTCGGATTTGTTTGAGAGGATACAGTGTAGAGCGCTGCTTGTTACATCTAAAGCTCCGAAAGTCCCATACATTCAGCTCCTAAAGCAATTTAAATTAGATACCCTTTCATACCGCCGACTTCAACTTTGTACGAAGTACGGTACATCTATTATCCAAAACCCATTTCACCGCGATATCCCCCCCCCCTGATTTTGTCCCCTCCCGAATTCGTCTTCCTGGCCAATATAAGCTGCCGACCCTGTGCCTCGTTTAGAGCCGGTGGTAGCTTTGCCAACAAGGTATGCTCAGAGTTTCGTCCCCTCGTTTTGTACAACTCGGAGCGCATTTGAACGTTAATTTTTATAATATTTATATTTATTAAAGGAACAGTAAACTTGACTACGCAACTTTCGGCCATCGAATCGCCCGGGGGGCTTGGATAAATATACAGGGTCTTATCGTCGACAGGCCCCCCCTTCTTTGTCATCTCGAACCGTCTCGAACCCCCTCCTTAGTGTTCGCAAAGCTAGCTGGCAGGCCCTTGCCCTTATGCACTGTAATTACGCACTCATGTACTGTAAAAGTTCGCCTTTTTACATGTACACTACAGAGTAACGGCCTCACCGACAAGACGGCCGGGGTTCGATTCCTAATCGCGGCACACAAACCTTTTGCTTTTGCAAACCTTTTGCTCAAAAGTCAAATTCTCGGAAACTGCCCGGAAACTGCAATGGTCGTAACGAGAATTTTTCTTACTCTCACTATCGACTCAGGGTACATTCTTGATATGTTAGCTAGCTCCCCGAGTAAATTTGAGTCAAGTTTTCTGTTCCTTTAAATGTAGTATATTATGTTATTTAAATTACCATATTTATGATAAGGCGTCGGTATAAATGTCGCAAATTTGTATATACACATAGATTTTTGTTGTGACGCAAAAACAACCCATCGACATGTCCGTTATGTGTTTTTTTATTAAACTGAATTGAATTGAACATGCAGACTAAAAACAAATTCGTTTATTTATTTTCGTTCTGCAAATACCTGCACGACCTCCCTCCTTGGACCCGAAACAGTAAAATAGCCGCTACTTACAGTATCACTGACCCACTTACAGCAGTTGGACAACTGATACAGAGGTTAAACAATAAAGTTAAGCATGAATGGAAGAGCACTCTTCTACAATAGGTTAGTTTGTGAATGATTAATGTTGTCGTAGTCTCTTTGTCTGTTTGTTTTCCTTTTAGTATAGTGTTTCCTTCTTCTTTTCTTTCTTTTTTCTTACTACGTCTATGTGTGACATTTGGTTGGTCATTATAACAATTAATTATCGATAAGATAAAAGAATTGATTTTATTCTTGGTTCGGAAAATATAATATACGTAAAAATAATTCCCATTTCCCCCTTGGAAACGTAGATTTTGGTGAAGAATCCTGTATGCTGAGGTTTTCGAATACCCGCCTGTAACAGATGTGTGCAAAACCAAAGGAAACTGTGGTAGCAGAGACGCAGAAACTGGAGAGCGGTTCTGAGGTAGATGAGATGGAGACGAGAATTGGAGTGCAGCCCAGCCAAACCAATTGGAATACCTTCGATATTTTGTGAGCCGAAAGATTAATATAACAAGTTACATCGAACCACCAAACGAAAGACTATGCTCCCAATATGTCTTCGAAGAGTTGAGAAATTCCCCGTTCGAACGCTACCTCTATGTTCACTATGCCGACATTGAGACGGCATCAAAAGGTTCATCTAAACCGCTGACGTAAGTAGTAATAACCTCATCGGTTCATATGCCTTATACTTTTTGATGGGTGAAAGATAAAATTCTTTCTATTATGCTGTGATCCCAGCAACCCTTTCTTCCAAAGTATAGCCTACCGTTAATATTGAAAGAAAAGAAAAAACACAAATACAATCACTTCCTTCAGGTTCCCGCACCGACACAAAAATAGAAGACCGGCTTACATTGTGGTGCCGAGTCTCCGACTAGGCTGAAGAGGGTGAAGCCCGACTGGTACCCAACGCAGAGTCGCCCTTGCGACATAATGGTCATACACTGCGCAGGTGCGGGGAGGTAGATCTCACGAAGCTTCCGATGCCGCGTTTTCGTCCGCGTGATCTCGTAGATGATGATCTGAAAGAAAAAAAATAGTCGCATCCAAAACCGTTTCGTGGTAAGGTAAGGTAAGGTAAAAATTTATTGATAACTTGAGTATAACTGCAACAGCATAAAAGCGACAAACATGCCAGTGGCATACAAAATGACGCTTAGTTAATCCTAACTGATTTATGAAATTTTTTTTTTACTAAAACGCTAGCCTAAAGTATTAAAATCAAAAGAAACAAACAACTAACAATATCAGCTACAATTTTTTTTTAAGACAGGGCAATTAACAACTAAAACAAACACAAATACGAATACGAATATATAGAGGTCGTCGGTGTTCTTTTTCCATTCCGGTCGTACCATAGAATCGCTGCCGGATATTAGATCCGACGAAAGAAAGACCAAGAAAAGACTTTCGAACTACAAATGAATAACCTTGATCGCTGTGATCTGCAGATAAAGTAGGCCAGCCCGATACGCGCCGGCACAGTCAGCGAAACTGTCATAGGCCGCAGCGGGAAAGACTGGTACGACCATATGCTTCGATTGCCATCCATCTAAGATTTCATTCGAACCGCCCACGGCTGGAGCAAAGATGGGCGAATCCTATCATGAAAGGATTCGAATCCGAATCCAGGACTGGGTACGAATCCGATTCCGAATCCACCGTTTCGTGCTGAAGATTCGAATCCGGATTAGAATCCGACCTTAACAAAAATCAAATCATATACATAGGTTACAGTTTAAAAATCAAAGGCGACAAAAAGCACTGATACCTAAGGTGGTCAGATAACTGACTGAGGATGCTTGGTGGTAGAGAAAACAAAATGGAATTGCCTAAGGACACTGTGCCAAAATTGGGAACCGGAAACTGGAAGGATGAACACTAGAAATTTGATCGGATACGTAAGATTGAGGGTTTGCAATCCGAATCCAGCATGACAAGCAGAAGATTCGAATCCGGCCAAAAGGACGAATCCTGGATTCGAATCCGGATTCGGATTCGTCCATCTCTGGTCTGGAGACGCTCCAAAAGCAGAGCACAGACTAGGTGGAAAGACGTCATTCCCACTCTACTACTCGAGAGCGGCACTGTTCTATCGGACGCTTCAACGCAGGAGCTATAGACAGTGCCCTATGGAGGCGACCGACGAGCCCTCTCTCTACGCTTGAAGTTGCTCATGATCAGAGCCTGAAGTCAGCAAGTCAAGAAAGGATAAGGAAAGGACTACAGCCGCGGAAGTCCTTGATCTTCAACCTGTCAGGGTGTCGAAGCAAACGCAACTGATGCTTACGGTTTCATGTTTCAAAGGGTCAGTCACTACTACGCATCTCAAAAACTGTTCGGCTATGTTGTGTTTGTGAAAAGCTGAAGATGACAGCTGAACAGGATGTTTGGTATTTGTTCTTTTTTCCTTTCTTATTGATTTTTTTTTTCTGTTGAATATGTTTAGGATGGCGGGAAAAAACTTATATAGACAGATTAAAGTACAAGTAGTGGAACTTTGTGACAAACTAACTTATGAACAAGTTGCCATGGTCCCCTGATAAAATTAAGAAAAATCAAAAAGGTTATCTTACCTGTCTCTTGAGAGATACGCAGAAGCAGTAGTGTGCTTGGTGGTGGGGCTCCGCTTTAACAACACCGGTAACAAAGGCATAGGCCCCTTTTGCTTCTGTGACTTTTACCCACTCGACGTCATCGCCATCTAGCGCTCGCACAGGAACCAGTTTGACTTGATGCTGCTTTCCGCTAATCACTATCAGCAATTGTTCGTTGGCTATGTATTCAATTTGGTATACTCGTTTGCCATCACCGATCCGTGCAATTTCTGAAATCGGAAAGGATGGTTAAAGGCGAGCCGAAAGCCTACGTTATTCCTCTTTACTCACTCTCAGGGCTACCCCTAGATCAAACATGAACAGATTCACATATATTGCGTTTTCGCAGATACCATGGTATCTGATAAAGCGGTCTAAAGTCGTTTTCTCAGTTACCGTGGTATCTGATACCACGGTGAAAAGTCGTTTATTGAATCTGGCCTGTTACCGTGGTATCTGATACTGAGATGGAACTTATTATGTGAGTGGATGTACGTATTTCTTTTGGGGGGGCTTAAAAACGTACCAAGGTAACTGCAAAAACAGCAAAATGCAGATCCAGTTACTCTGGTGTCAGACACCATGGTATCTGCAAAAACGTAACTTTACTATTCTTTCTCGCCTTTACGCATCCCTTTTGAACGAACATGAGATACGTTAATTATACTAAAATCTTCGATGACTGGTATCGACGTCCGTCATAACACTTTAATACACGGACGCGCATTTATGTGTTAGATGTTATCAAACTACTGAGAGTATGCCATTGAGTCAAGCCGTTGAAATTCAACTCGTGAGCAGTCAGCGAGAGATAATTTTTACAATTAATAATTTTTTTTTATCATTAATCTGTTTAATTCCCGAAGAACCATCTACCGTAGCACTATTTTCATAATTTGAATCTGAACTATGTACGCCCAACATTGCACAACCAATCTCAAAATAAGAATCTGGGTAGATTTGATGGAAGGGATATTTATGATTATTTCCGCATAATTTTCTTCTTGGATGCCTAAAGAGCCTTTGGACGTGTAGAAGGAACTAAGGTCTACGTCCAAAAGACATCAGAAAATTCAGAGTCTGCATGCTTCTAAAGCCTTATCACTTGCAGAACGATTTAGATAATCGTGCCAAATGATTGTAAGTAAAGTGTTCAAACCAGAGCAAAATGACACTAGGGAGTAGCACCAAGACTTGAAAAAATTGACACATACGAAGAGCAGCGACACTAGCACCAATAGCGATAATGAACGTCCCTACTGAAACTCAATCTGTCGTGCATCAGATCTGGCTCCTATAACTTCATATTCTCAACCGAGCACAAAAAAGATACAACCTCCCCTGTTCCATCGATGTATGCAAACCACGTCTTGGCTTTATAATAAATTTCTAAACCCACAGGTTTGTTTCGCTTTAAATCCCGCAAGCGTAGTGGGCGGCGCCATGAGTAAGCCCGTTTGCGAAGCAAGGAAAGCATAGGTCTTGACGCAACTTCCTAGTGTTATTTTGCTCTGGTTCAAACCGGTGTGATAAGCTGCATAGGAATTTTCCACTTCATCGTTTCTTAACTAGCTAGTGCAACTCAAGAAGATGGCGATTTTTAGCGGAGCTGAATAAGAGAAAATGGTATCGATTTCGGCTTTTCTTAATCACGCCCGTCACGTCCTGCTCGCAGTAGGCTTTATGCGGACGCGTGAAGCGTCCGCTTATGCAGCTTATTACACCAATCTGAACAATGTTTAAAGGCATCAAGGTCTTTGTAAGGTAAAACTACCCCTCTACCTAAGGCGTATTCTCGCCGTTCCCCGAGGACTCCACTTGAGGAGTACCCGCGTTTTTGTTTGTCCCGGGGACTCACTCCCCGTCTCGCGAGTCCCCACGGACGGGTAATGCTCCGATTATCATCAGCATTATCAAAACGGACTCCCTTTGAAATTCGGAAAGGAATCAATTTTTGCTGGTGTTGGTGAAACGTAAAATTAAAAAAATAAAGCGGATCCAGATAAATTTCGTCAACCTCATATTTCTTTTTCGAACATTACATTTTAGAAGCATTCCACGTATTCTCGATGTTTTCCGTACGCGGAGTCCGCGTGGAGTGACTCCCTCTATTCTCGCCGGCCCCTCCAATTCCCCGAGGAGTCCCCCGGGAACGGCGAGAATACACCTCTACGGAGGGAATTCAAAGTCGCTTCTGCTGAAGGTTTGGAAGAAGAAACTCCGCGTGGAGTGACTCCTTCTATTCTCCACTTCGATGCTCTTAGAGAGGGAATTCAAAGTCGCTTCTGCTGAAGGTTTGGAAGAAGAAGTGAAGACAACTTACCTTCTCTATCTAAATCGACACAGTGGAGCCCATCCTCCGTGCCTAGGACTAGACGATCACGATCCACGATGCTTCCCGTGACGGCAGTTTTCGTTAATGCCAATGTGTTATCCAACACTTCTTTGGCTTTTAACACCTGAAAACAAAGACTACTTATTGGAAACCGTACAAAGAAACTTCCCGGTTACTGTCAATAAAAATGTCAACAATATCTGTGACAAAACACCAAATAAACTCGCGTTTTGCCGTATCCTGCAATCGTCAAGCCTTAAACCAACATTTGTTTCAGGACATTTCCTTCAAAAGTTGTAAGTTACTTTGTTGTATGTTGTTTTGGTGTCTTTTGCAAATATTTTGCGTGTATTTCGCTGATTCTCATAACTGTCTTCGACGACCTCTTCGAGCTTTAAGGTATCTGGTTGAATAAAACTGATCATTTTTCGATAAAAACATTTACGTCGATTCACGGAACTCTATCGCCTTAGCACTAAAATTCACTGGACAAATGAGACAAGCCGTGCAGGAAAGCTGATATGGGAAGTAGCGGATTTTTTTTTTTTTTATAATTAGGGCCGAAAGTTTTAAAGATATGTCGTCCGAAAGCTTGTAACGCAAAACCAGGTGTCTAGGGGGTAAAAAGAAGGAATATTGTACATCGGTAATAATTAGAACAGAGGGAGTGGAGATCTTTTTTCTTAAAAGCTGGAGAAAGCCCGGAAAGAAACATAATAGAATGGTCAATGAAACTACAGTTGGCTTTACTTATCCAGCGGAAATGGAGGAGCTTATAGGTGGGGAAGAAGTCGGCCGAGAAATGATGTTAGCTGTTAAGCAGAAGCAGAAGGCTGTTGTGATAAACCATTAATAAGACTTGACAAGCCATTGCTCAGGGCCAGTTAGCGTAGGCTACTCAAATAACCCAACAGATCCAAAACGCTATTTTTACAAGGGGAATAACTGGGCAGTAGCGCACTAGATGGCTTGGAGACACAATAGGGTATTACAAAAATTAATAATTCAGGGCTTCAGCTATATGGGAGTTTTCCTACTACACTCTCAGAAGATTGATAACACATAACACATGTTTACGTTATGGATGTTATGACCAGGGCCGTATCCAGGGGTGTGGTTGGGGTTACCTGTAACCAAGGTGTACTTTCAACAGGGAGCTGGCTACACCTTGGTTTCGACAGTTAATCCGCCAGGTAACATTCAGGTTCCTGGCGATGACTATATCTGAGTCATTCAAGTTTAAACTGAGCGAAAATTGCCTAAAAAGGAAACCGATGAATGTTACGCCGAATGCTCCTTTGCAGGAATCCCCCCCCCCCCGAAACATGCAAAAATAATCGATTTTTATAGGTTTTAACCTCTGATCTATGTCTTTTTTGTACTTCTTGATCCGACCCGCGGGCAACCCCCCCCCCCCCCGAAATAAGTTCCTGGATACGGACCTGGTTATGACCCTTTTAGGTGTTAGATTTCGCGAACCGAAGACAATCGAACTTTATACAGCGTAGTTTATAAGTCGTTAATATCAACGCTACCTGTCCTCCATAAGGTTTCGTTTACTCATTTACTATCCGGCACCGCAGCGACAGATTTTCTGGAACAAATTTTTGCTCGCGTCACGTAGTTCGTCAGCACGAAGACCGTGAAACTGCCCGCAATGCTTCTCAGTAGACGACGTGCGGTGATGAGATTTGACGGGTTCGAGAATGATTTCAAAGCATTGGTAAATAAAACTCAGAATATTATTTCCAGGCATCTATGCTTTAACATGATCACTAATTAAGTCAGATGACGTTTGTTAAGTTGTTTAATATCGGATCGATTTTTTATACTTACAAACTTATTTGGCAGTCTATTTTTCTTCAATATCCTATGAAGCTCATGAAGTGCGACGACCCACTTGGTTTTCTCACTCTCACTGTCGGCAAGCATGAGTAAATGACTTTTGATTCCCGGTGGGTCCATCATACTTGTGCTAACCTGTAAAAAAAATATACCAGGTGAGACAGTATGTCACGGTTCTTCGCGACAAACTGGCCACTTTTTACATACATTTAACTCTATTTCTATCTTTACATAGAGGCAGTTTAGCGTTCAGTCCAAATCCCACGATGGGGATACTGTGTCAGTGATATACGAGACGAAATTCATAATCTACAGACCACGACTGCGGATGATTTCAATATTTGGATGGAGGCCACTCACTGGAAAATAAGAGTGGGGTGCGAATGCAGCCACACGCATGACAAAGGGCACTTCTGTTCTAATTTTCTTCTTCCACAGGAGTTAAGAGACAGAAGTCCTGTTTTGGCGCTATTATTCTCTTTCTTCCTTGACAAATTAAAAAAAATCGACGTTCGGAGCCTTGTAACGTTGACCTTACTAACGAAAGGCTCCGGCTAATTAGACTTGTTAATACTGGAACTTGGTCAACGAGCAACGCTCGGACTTTTTGGGCTTTGAACCCTTCCTATTTTCGGTCTATCTTATTTCTAAACAGATTTTCCTTTCAAACAAACTTGATTGGTTTATTTAGACTACACCAACGCCCTCTACTTGCACATTTTCGTCGTCCCCGGAGCTCCTTGAGGGTCGAGGAGTTTGCAAAAAAAACAGGATGAGTATTTCCCGAGGACTCCCACGACGAGAAACCCAAGAAGGTTTCTTCTAGGCTACATGGTTCAGCGAGTGTAATAATACAATTTTACTCCTTAGGGGTCATTGCAACTCACCCTAAGCTCTCTTTTTCAAAGAACCGACGCCACCAGCAGCTCCCACATAAACTCCCCGTTAATTCAGAAAAAAGGAGTTCCTTTTCCATAATGGTATTATAACCAGAGCATTCTTCGTCCGCGGGGACTCGCGATAAAGAAGGAAGTCAGTCAGCTGGACAAACGAAAATGCTGGTAGTCCGCCTTGGGGGTCCCAGAGGAACGGCGAGTAAGACATGCTTCCTCTTATTGCATTTCGCTTCGCTTACAGGGAAAATGTAAGAACACTTCTTAGTTCTCACGCACTGAAGCAAAATTTGCTTTTAGTGTCATGCTACGATGGAGGGTAGATGGGGCTTAGTCTCAATTTAGTTAACATGACAGCAAAAAAACGGTTGATCTCACCACCTCTACTTCTTGGTTCGTGGGCAACTGGGCCCAAGTCGCTCTTTTACTGAATATATGCGCATGAGTTATTCTGGCAATAATGAGAGAAGACTTGATACGGATATACTTGCTTCCATTTAAGCCTTGTGCGTAATGATTTATTTTAGCACAACACCCTACTTTCCGATTAAAGGGGCCATGGGCCCGCAAGAAAGCAAATGAAAAACCGCTGCTGAATTGCAGGAACCATTTATGTGGACAATATGAAGTACTTTAAATACCGTCCTCCTCAGTCACCTCCCCGCCCCCGTAACAAACCCTGCCGGCAATAGGGCGTAGTTGCGAAACCTCCCCGTGATAGGAAAGTCTCGATGGCAAAACGTCTCCATATCAAACGTCCCAAGCGTATATTTAGTAGTTCGCCTCGGTCTTCAGGCGCATGATCTAGCTAGGTGGATCAACTTCGAAGCTTTGCACTGCAAATTTAGGGATAAAGTCTTGCTGGCAGACGACAGATATGGGACCAGTTGCTGTAGCGTTCCCAGATGTGTAGCGTTCCCCCAAAACAGGCCCATATCTAGGAGTTTATTTCGGGGGGGGGGGGGGGTTGCCCGCGGGTCGGACCAAAAAGTACAAAAAAAACAAAAGTCAGATTTTAAAACCTACAAAAAACGATTATTTTGTGGGTTTCGGAGGGGGGGTCGAACCCCCTACCCCCCCCCCCCGGATACGGCCTTGCCCCAAAATATACAGTGTCATCTGTCTTGGGTAGTTCACGTAGTGCCTATCAAAGCTAGAATTCCGGATCCTAGTTTACGATGCATCCATGTTACCTGAGAGCACTCGTTATATTGTTACTCTGCTGGAGTTATCCCTACATTACTTATAGTCATGGGGACTTTACTGCACCTTGTAATGCTCGTGATAGTATTTAAATACTTCTTCTCCTGAGGTGGCCTTGGAATTCACCCGCAAAAAATCTTGAAATCCAAAAATAAGCTATAACAGATTTTTTTTTATGTCTGTTTTAGCCAGGGACTTTTTTTCATGAAGACGTTTCGCAGACAACCTCACAACAGAGGTGTTCGAGATACTATAGGCTGCTGCCTATAAGCCTTTGTCCTCAGATCTGTAATGCAAAAACGTGTGTATCAGCTGGATAATGCGGCTGAAACCGATATTCACTTCAAAATCAATGCTTGGGGAATTTTTTTCGTGGTGAAGTTTCGCCATGGGAATAATATGGTGGCGTTTTTGATCGCCGATTAGTTCGGCGATAGCGTAGCCGTTTGACTTTTCGGCGTTTTTGACGTTCGCCGGAAGCCGATAGCCGTAGCAGTTTCCTCTAATTTCTGTTTTTGTGCTCAACGGCTAACGTCTATCGCCTGAATTCTTGTCTATCGCCTGAATTCTTGTCTATCGCCTATCGGCCTAGGACTCGCCGATAGGCGATGGACGTTGCCTCCAAGGGACGTTGCCTCGAAAACAGTAAATTAGCACGAATCGGCAAACTTCCTTCGTCTACCGGGGAAATTTCATCGGCGGCCAAAAACGCCACTTTTGTCATGTGGACATTTTGTCGGGGATGATTTGCTGGGGACGTTTTACAACTAAGCCGTATAGTACACTGTTCTGTTGTGAAACAAAAAACTTACCCTAAATATACACGGTATATCCTTTTTGTTCGCATGAATCACATCGGACTCGCGCACTGAGCACACCTCAAACTGTTCGTCTCTCATGTCGAGCACTTGCGACACACTCACATTGGGGGCCGCCCCCCTTTCACCACTTATCTCATACAGAAAGAGCTTAAAGTCACAGACCACGACAAACTGTCTCTGCCAGCCTTTCTTAACGCCACCTGGCTTCGGCACGCGGACATAGCCCTCGTACGCAGTTCCAATACCCCGCATCGGGTCAATTCCAAGAGGTCTCTTAGCTAGAAGGAAAATAATCAAGTCACAAAAAAAGTTGTAAAAGTAGCAGGCAAGGCAGAAAAAGGATACGGAAGCCGCAAGTACTGTAGAAGTGTGTTGCATGGACGGCTACTTAGCACGGTTCATTTCTTGCCTAAACGGCAAAACAAAAATGCAGATAACTCTGACTGGCCAATGGTTGACTTTTATCAAAGCAAGTGGATGAAAACAGTAGGAGGGGAGTGGTTGATCGGCTTCGTAGTTGTCCGAAATCTGCCATCAACTTTTAAAAATTATTTTTTCCAGGCTCTGCTCGCCCAGAGGCTGGCGCACCCAAATCTTACACTGGAAATTTTTATAGACACATCCTATAGCATTTTGCTCAGCAATAGTCCCCCTAGTTTATTTCCTCCATCTATCCCCTACTTTCATCACCATCATCAGTTTCCGGCATCGCGACTTGGGTCACTCGGTCTTTATCCCCCAGCTCCAGCTAACTGCTGTGCTAATCCAAGGTCTTTGACATTCCATTCAAAGGGTTCTGGCTACGGAATGATCCCGTAGCCTGGCACAGTTCTAGTCCTTCGTAAGGGACTAACTGACATACTCTATATACATATTTTTGTATAAATAGTTTATATATAAAAGTATCTTTATGTAACACTCCTGTAAACGGTTTCTCCGAGTAAATAACAACTATGATGTAATGGTCCATCTCGGCTAGTAGGTCCTGGGGCTAGTGGGACCCTACGGTTTCAGAACCCGATGAAAATTTTTCGAGAATAAGTCGTATGGAGTTGTACGTAAAAGTAGCATGCAGTAGTAACTGTTGCCAAGCATTGCTACTACTAGCAAACTGGATGCTACTACTAGCAAGACTGGATGCTATCGGATACTACTACTTAAGATTAACCCAGCCGGAGGCATGTTAAATCAAAGTATTCTATACTACTACATATAAATACATGCAACTTTTTCGTACAACTACCATACAATTACACACATTTTTCATCAGGAATGCCGTCAGCCCACAAACCAGGAATCTTAGCTTCGCCTACCACGCGCCCATCGTTACGACAAAATTAACAAAGTGGAGGACGCGGGTATACGAAAATAAACGATCAACGAGAACCTTACCTTGATCAGGTGGAAACGGACAAGATGACGGCGCCTTCTCTCGGCACTGAATATGACAAGCAAAGCCACAGCCTTCGCAGACGACACCTTGTCGGAACAAACCAATCATCAATGAGGTACAATGACCGCATTTGATGGGCGAGGGGAAGGTTCGAACCTGGAACAGAAAAGAGCATCCTTAAGGACAGTCCGGCGAAAATTTATATACTGGGTCTGTTAAATAACAACTCAAATTAAAATACAAAAAAAAATATGTGTAAGGCATGAAGACTCCAACAACCGAGATACAAAAATCTCAATCAGGACAGCTCAAACCCTCCTTGCCACATGGGTAGAGACACGCGTATTTCCAGTCCAGACAGGACCACCAGCAGAGGATTGCTCGACGCCCGAATCCGCAACCGGAGAGAAAGAACAGAAAACGGCTGATTTCAGGGAGAGAAGGAACTCCTTGACCAACACAGACTGCGCTGATCCGAAAATCTGGACCGGCTCTTGTGGGTGCCAAGATTAAAGGTAAGTTCACAGACAGTCCGATTTTCGCAGTAGGATGCGAAAGTCCTCCTTCGCTCCGAAATTTGTACGGATTGCATGCACGTTTCCACCCAGTGAAGCGAATTTCGCCTTGCCGGACTGTGTGGGCACGTAGCTTAGGTGGACAACTAAGTGCTAATGCCTACGTCACTAGAAACAAGAGCTACGAGCTCATATGGCACTTGTTACGAGTAGGCGGTACAAGAAAGCACACGAGAACGTCACAAACTAAACCCGCCATCCAAAATGCGGTTCGGACTTAGAAATAGAATATGCGGCTTCACTCTAGTCTGATCATTTCTGGCATCGCCTCGGATCATCTGGGGCAAATGACTGTTGTAATTTCCAAGTATCATCCCAATAAACCCACTGGTTTGATCCCTAGACGTGCCACGGTTTCCAGTACCTCCCTCCAACTTCCCCTACCGCGGCCGAATCCGGCTCCGATTCGTGAATGGATCACCTGAAGCATCTTTACTCACCACCTACCAAGTTTCACTCGAATCTGGGCGTTTTTCGGTAGGTGCCACCCCCCCCCCCTACCGTGGTCGGATCCGGTTCAGACAATAAAATATGCCATCTAGGACACATGCTTACTCTACATTCCAAGTTGCATTTAAATCGCTGCACTCGTTTGACCCCTATGCGAGCCACAAGATTTACAGGACTCCCCCTACTGTGGCCGAATACGACTTGAAACCTTAAAATCCGAATCTCTGACATCTCCTCCTCCCGCCCAGCAGGTTCGACTGGAATCGGAGCGTAGCCTATCCAATCCCTCGACTGCAAGTGTTTCACGAATTTCCTGTGCCCGTCTCCAACCCCCCGCACAAGTATCGGATCCTATTTCATTCGTATCCCATCACCCGTTCAAAAGTTATGCACGACACTAGATTCCGGATTCCTTATCCCTCCACTCCCCTACGATGGTCGGATCGGGGAAACGACTATTCTCAAGTCAGTTTAATTTCCATCGTCCTAGTATGGTATATCAAGACGTACCGAACTCGCGGGATTGCCAGAAATCCGGGACCCCCAACTTTCGCACAGTGCCCGGATCCGGTCCGGTTATGTTATTGACGTATCTAGGACTTATAAATTATTCTTCCGACCAAATCTCACCCCGATCCCTCCACTCTATAACAGTTTCCCAATTTTTCCGGTCCCCCCTCCAACTCTCTCGAAAGTCACCGAATCCCGAGCGGATTTGAAGTGGGACGTCGGAGGCACGAGGTCTCTCTAAATATTAAGTTTCATTAAGATCCGGTCATCCGTTAAAAAGTTATAAAATATTTATATTTTCCGGATTTCCCTCCCTCCACTCCCCCCAGATGGTCGGATCGAGAAAAACCACTATTCTCAAGTCCGTCTGTTGGGGTCCCTGACATGCCTGCCAAGTTTCATCGTTCTAGCACATCAGGATGTAGCCTACCGACCTCGCGGGATCACTATAAATTCGGACCCCCCCAAGCAACTCTCCCACAGTGACCGGATCTGGTCCGGTTATGCCATTCACGTATCTGGGACCTGTGCTTGTTCTTCCCACCAAGTTTCATCCCGAACACTCGATTCTAAGCGTTTCTCGAGATTTCCGGTTCTCCGCTCAACTCCCCCCAGTGTCATCGGATCCGGTCCGGATTTAAAATGAGGCATCTGAGACACGAGATCTTTCTATATATCAAGTTTCATTATGATCCGATCACCCGTTCGTAAGTTAAAAATACCTCGCATTTCGGACTCCCCCTCCCTCCACCCCCTACCAGATGATCGGATCAGGAAACGACTATTCTCAAGTCAATCTGCTCGGGTCCCTGACACGCCTGCCAAGTTTCATCGTCCTAGCACATCAGGATGTACCGAACTCACGTGATCACTAGAAATCCGAATCCCCCCCTAACTCCCCCACAGTGACCGGATCCGGTTCGGTTATGTCAATCACGTATCTAGGACTAGTGCTTATTCTTCCCACCAAGTTTCATCCCAATCCCTCCACTCCATGCGTTTCCAAGATTTCCGGCTCCCCCCAAAGTCACCGGATCCGGTCCAGATTTTAATCACGTCGTCTGGGGCACGAGGTCTTTCCAAATATCAAGTTTCATTAAGATCCGATCACCCGTTCGAAAGTTATAAATTCCGAAATATTCCGGATTCCCCCTCTCTCCACTCCCCCCACGATGCTCGGATCGGGGAAGTGGCTATTTCCAACTTAATCATTTAGGGTCCCTGATATGCCTGCCAAGTTTCATCGTCCTAGCTTATGTGGAAGTGCCCGAACTAGCAAAACCCGGACCGACCGACGGACGGACAGAAATTGCGATCGCTATATGGCACTTGGCCGAAGGGCAAGTGCCATAAAAAAGCCAGCGGTTACAAACAGGATGCTCCAAGTTTATGAAACCATGAGCGTGTTCCAACCTACTTACTGTAGTTACTACGCATGACGTCACGGATCCTAGCTTTTTGACGTCAAGGCTGGAAAACAATATTTTATTTTCGGCAAAATATCATGCCACGGGCTGATCGGACCAATCACGTCACAGAGACCGTAGTTACCACGCTAACTACGCTTCCGAGCGTGGTGAACGGTCTGCGTAACTTTTCACGAGGTTGGAACGGAAATAGTAACTAATAGTTACTATTGTTAGAAGGGTGGAACACACTCCATATTTCACACTGTTGGAATAACGTTATAAACAAACTAATAGACTCATTTACTATAAGATTTAAAAGATAAGAAAGTCCGGAGATCATTCTTTCAAATTTTTGGCAGGGAACACTTGAGGGCCACACGCAGAAAACCAATCTATGCACAACTATATACTTCTATATTATACCATTATAAAGCGAAGATAGAGCGCTTGGCGCCTTAGGAGGATTCCAACGAAGAAGGTAAGGGCCTTCACGAGAGGCGGTGCCTTCATCGAAAAAAAGGGAAAACGCAGCTTACCTGGAACAAATGCGTCCTATTCCGAAGGCTGCTCGTAGAGGAAGACACGGAAAGGATGGTGCTTCTACCGTCAGAGCTGGAGTCCTGGAATATTTATTTTTAGTTTTGTATGTTCTGTTTAAATGGCCCTAGTTGGCCAGTAGTTGATAAAATAATATAAAACAAAAACAATGATATTAATAATAATAAAATGCTAAAACGGACCTCTAAGGTTCGTATATATTGTTCGCTATATTTCCTTCGCTGTACAGACTGTCCAAGGAATTCCTGAAAGCACTGATAGAATTATTACAACTTCGTATGAGAGTGAGAGAGAGTAGAATTTAATTTGAAAATGACTTTCACAGCAATCATGCCGAATTTGCATTTCTCGTCAACATACCATAAACGACAACGTTGTCAATGGATATTTACGGCAGATTTGCAGATGTTAATATATACATATACAATTTAAACACAACCAAACTATATAAATGCAAATGGAACAAAACAAATTCATTTTTAGTCGTGAGAATTAAAAAGTGTCACGAAAGATGGAACGAAGCTTTTCCTTATCTTTCGTGAGTGCAAATTACTGGTGTTAATTTAGGGACTTTCTGGGATTTTTCCCGGGGGCGGGGGGGGGGGGGTATCGAAGGGTGTTCTAACAGCTCACCACCTCGTTTTGGACAGACCATCTGCCAATGTCCTAGAAACCGATATGCTTTGGCACAGATAAATTAAGGGCTTCGAGTCGTTGCGGATAAGGTAAGTCACGAAAGGCGGGGTAAAACTTCGTGAGACAAGAAAATAGTGTTTAAGACCCCCACTAAAATCCTCGAGGAAACTGATTTCCTCACGTTCATTCAGCGCTCCATTTTGCACTCTTGGGTTGGTACGGTATCACACCCAACAAAGCTCTAATGACGGAAAGACTTTTAAACTACGCTAATTCTGCGTCATCAATCAGCTTGACTATAGCCGACTGGATGGGACGACGTGGAAAGACTCCGTCAAAGAAATGCGTCTGGCACTTTGCCCTGGTGGTAGATCAGTCTGATCGGCTCAAAACCGTTCAGAAGAGTGCCTTGAGAATTATACACTACCGGGGCAAAGTGCCTTATTCTTCTCAAGCCCTCCAAACCTTAGCAGCCCGACATATTTTCTTCGCAAGCCCTCCCAACCTTAGCAGCCCGACGTTTTACTCTTTGTACCAGGTTCGGTAATAATCTGCGTTCAGCACCTATTTCCAGCCCCTTATTGCCCTCCAAAACCTCGATTATCTCGGGCTAAATTATCTCGATTATCTCGGGCTAAAGCAAAAAAAAAATCCGGTTCTCAACCCCATCACTGCAAGAACCGAGCGTTACAGAAAGAGCTCTGTGTGCCTCTGTGCCAGCGTTCGTTCAAGTCTTCAAGTCCCACGATGTTTTACTGTTTAATGCTTTATTTTGACTGGTTAATTCCTGATTATTTGCGTTATTATGTATAACTACCTTATTACGATGAACCTGGCATAAACGGCAAGTTCGGCAATCCAATGCTGTCAAAGTTCGTTTTACAATAAAGCATCGCTTTCAATTTTGAAAGCCAACCTTTGTAATCCATATGCCCACCCCAACTATCCCACAAAAGTGGAATAGATATTAGTTGCGTTTTTGCAGATACCATGGTATCTAACATAGGGTCTGAAGTCGTTTTTGCAGTAATCGTGGTATCTGATACCACGGGAAAAAGGTGTTTTTGCAGTTGTCGTGGTATCTGGCCAGTTACCGTGGTAACTGATATTCAGATATCACGGTCCGACCGTGGTATCTGAAAAGTCATCACATATTCATCAAATTTTGTCAAATTGGTGAGAAAGAAGTTCAGCACTTAGTGATGTAACTGGATATCAGTTTTTCTTTTGGGATGACTTCGAAAAGTGCAATTTCGACAATGGTCGTTTTTGCAGTGGACCGTATATCAGATACCACGGTAACTGCGAAAACAACTTTTTGCAGATCCAGTTACCGTGGTAGCAGATACCATGGTATCTGCGAAAACGCAACTATTATAACAGAAGACCTCGAGATTGATACTTTACTTCGCGCGTATCCACTTACCTTGTGAAGGATTTCCGAGTTGAACGGTCGGAGATAGTTGAAAGGCGTTCCTCTCTGGACATCTTCAACCTGTAGAGGTGCCGGGGTCGTCACGGGCGTCAAGGCTGGATCACTAACTCCTAAACTCTCCGGACGGTTGGCGGACACTTTCAAAAATTGGTCAAACAAAGAAACTTGGGGGGACGGACGATCAACTGGAAAACAGAAAACATCAAGCCCCACTCGTGAACCGATTAGTCACAGGTCCCCAGTCGTAAAAGTAATCCCCGGGGAAGTCCCGGGGAAAAGGCGAGAAGCGCTGGGTGGCTAGCCCCTACCGCGCACTGTATTCATGGCCGAGGGTACAGAAACAGAAGACCACCAGGGATGTTGCCCAAGCACTCAGACCGGAGAAACGATTTATCTTACTGTTAGCCAAGCCCTTATGCCGCCAGGTATATTTCAATGCGTGTGCCTCAGTCCTGATCGAACACGAATTGAGGGTGGCTAGATGATTAAAATTTGTGTCGCCCGATTGAAAAACGGCGTCGCTCAGCTTTCGCATCCTATGCGCAAATGTTTTCAGAACTCCTTATTCCAGGGCTACTTTTTTACTCAGCTTCTTGTTACTTCACTGACCGCATAACGGTCAAGTCCTATCATGAGACTAGCTGAACTCACGAGAAGTCATATAGGGCGGAAAGGACACGACATTCTTCAGCCTTTGTGTTATTTAACTGAAGAAGAGGGGTCAACTACGCATAAGATCTTTTCAAAAGATTATCTGTTTAAAGTAAATGCAGCGCTATAAATACTGTTTCTTTCCCAATAATCTAAAATATTTTCTTCTAATCTGATTTTTTCCCACTTTTTTCCAATCTTGGGGGTACAGAGAGTCGATGTTCGTAACGCCGACTTTCTAATCTAAATGTCAATAGAACCGCAGGGATAGCCTACATGGTAAGAAATTCAAAATTATGGGGGTGACAATGGACAGCGACAATTGGGAGAGAAAAGCCAATCAGTACAAGAAGTACTGCATTTCCTTTTAGCTCGAGTAACATGCGGTTACTGTGTTACTACAACTGAAGCGAACTTAAAAAAAAACATCTAGAGGATCGCTCTTTCTCTGAGCTGCATGTAGGCTGAGAAAAACTAAAAAGCTTCGTTTTACTTATTTTGGGAACATTCAGGTATAGTAGACATTCACGAACTGAGCAGTTGTACTAAAATATAACGGGGTAAGGCGAGGTTCCCTCGGAATCCGAACATCGCCAACGTTACGAAATTCGCAAACATATCCGTAATCTATTCGCATATGAATTTCGCATCGGGCTCGGTGACAACCAAAACAATGAAACGCCAGCTTTTATTTCTGGGTTAACCACTGCATGCAGCAGACGTACTACAGACTAAACGACACAACCCCGCGTTTGCACTTCTAATTCAGTTATGACCATAAAAAGGGTTACACACACTGTCACAAGTTTCATAACAGATAACCCAAGGATACGAAGTTTCAAAAAATTTTGCAAACGTTATGCATTAAACATTATGCATACCAAGCATTGCCAGGATGAGCCGAAAAACCGCCGAGAAAGCATCTGCTGACTTCTCCAAGACCACGATGACAAACAAAAAAGTCAGCATATGTTTTTCGGTGGTGTTTCGACTCTACTTTTATGCAAAGTTTTAATGCGTAACGTTTGAAAAACATAACAGCTAACATCCTAAGTGTTATCTGTTTGAACCTCGCATCCTTGTATTTTATGTTATAAAACTTCTCACTGTGCTAGTAGGTGACACACCCCAGTCTGCTAGCCTCGTTCCGCTGGGCAGACCTTTCCGAGGTGCTTTGCTTAAAGTGCAAACTCGTGGTACAACAGCTAGCTCTAGTAGCGATGGGGAGAACTGGCGCAGGGTCAAGCGAGGGTCTAGGGAGTGAGTGCACGCTACACAGAGATTGCATTGCCATTACCAGTGCTTGGCGGTGCTCGACTAAAGCTCCGTCTGCATTCCTGGAAGCCGGCTGCATCAGAATTACGAGAAAGAAGAGGTTTTCAGTAACAGGATGGGAAGCAGTGCCACCGCGCATATACCGAGCATCAACCATAAGAGCCTCCTAGCGGCGCGGCTGCGAGTCTTCGATGACCCACGCGCCCGAGCTTGATAGGAAATATAAGTGAAAAGAAAAGAAATAGAAAAAAAAGTAGCAACTGAGAAGAAAATCCTAACACTACGTTCTATATGGTCTACTGCCGAAACTGAGGTGTTGGAAGACTAATGTGAAAGAAACTGAATGAGATATCCTCGGAGGGATCCGATGCAGAAAGTCGGAAAGAAATTATCCTAGAGTGCACGGCATCGCTCTTGCTGACGAGCGTTCCAGTTCAATGCTCGTGACAGTTGGAAAGATGTCATAATACTCTGTTGGTATATTCGTAGTTTATAACGAAAGCGAGAAGTCATCACAACACGGACTTCGTGATCAGTACAATCTAACTCAATTAATTTCTCGAATAGTTCGTAAACGCGGCTACACTAATGATAATAATATAATATCTATAGACACTAGTCGCAACTGGATCAGAAGTATTCCTCAGAGATGGGAGAATACAAACCATGATTCGGATTTGAATCCAAATTCCTATTTCCCTAATATCGCTAATATCCTCAAACTTTGGGTTTGTCCTTCTAGACCCCTTTCTCCTGAGATATAACGTCCAATCGAGCCAAAGCCCTCAAGATTTTTTTTTTTTTTTTTTACGTTCTACTATTTTGGCAGACAGTTCGTAAGACAGTACGCGGAGGCCTTATTACTGACCCTACATCTTCCATTTCGACGGTGGCGTTCGGAATCCTAATCCACCAATCCGGATTGGATCTTAGCTAAAGTAGCGAACCAGGATTCGCAGCTGAATCTGGATTCGGGTTAGGCTCTTTTCAGACCGGATTCGACCATCTCTGTTGTCAGCGGATAAAAAACAGATTCAAAGTTGATAACTAAAGGTTGGTTCTCACTGCCAAAATTCCTGTTCTCGATGATCACTTTAGCCCAAGCTGAAACCAGGCGTTTGAGTCAGAACCAAAACGTAGCCAGATGTCTTTTTTTTTTTTTTTTTTTTTTTAGAAAAAGCAGAAGGTATAACGGAAAGCTTCTGACGTTCTCACCTTTTCTTGTCGCACCAAAATCTGGCAGTTTCTTTTCTCATAAAATTTTAATTTTTGTCTCATAAAAAATCTGGGCAGTGAGATCTCGTGTTTAGAAAATCGCACATATCCATTACCTATCCCCATAATTCTCAAGCCGCAATCCCAGCTTTCAAGCCCTACAGTACATGCTAAAAGCTGAATATGAAAAACAAAAGTGAGCGGGAAGGAAGGAAACTTACATGGTTCTCCACTTTCCAGCTTCTTGGAAATCTCCTTAACCTGTTGGTCCTTTTTGACAAGCTCTTTGACGAGATGTTCCTTTTCGACTCTCATTTCCTTCAACTCTCTGCGAACACAAAATAACAAATTAGGAAGTTTTACCGGATTCTTGGGGATCGCGAAAACCCTGCGAAACATATTCCTGGAATCGCTTTCCACTTTTCAATCCTTACCTACCACGAAACCCCATGGAAAGTATGGATTCTAGAAATTATTCTTTTTCCTTTTATCACAAACAAGAGCTGTAAGCTCATATGGCACTTGCATGGGTTGAGATGTAGTGTTTGATCAAAAGTACTTTTAAGGTTACCTTTGCGGTTCAGATGCGAGATACGTACATGATACGTACTTTATAGGCACTAGAAATTCATCTGTAAGAAAAACTATTGAGACAAAACGATCACAGGCCCTTAGGGATCATTGATATATACCATTTGGTAAAAAAAAAAAAATCACTTTTCGGTTAAAATGTGCACTTTAAGGGTGATAAAATAAATTTTCAAGCAAAACCCTTGTGGCACAAATGATCATGGGTTGAGATGTATCGTTTGATAAAAAAAAGTAGTTTTCGACCTTGCGGTTCAGATTCGCATTTTAAGGGAGCTAGAACTTCATTTGTAAGCAAAACCCTTGAGGCAAAAATGATAATGGGCTCATGGGGATCATGAAAATGTATAATTTGCTTAAAAGTGTTTTTCTAAATTTACGGTCAAGATTGGTACTTTAAAGAATGTTGGATTTGGAAAGTGGCGATTTCTGAGCCAATCTTGTCGAATCTCTAATATACCAGCCCAGTTCCATCGTCCTTGCACATCTGGAAGTACCTTAAATCGCGATCACCGGAATTCCGGACCCCCCCCCCCCTCAAACTCCCCCACAGTCGCCGGAGCCAATCCGGTGCTGTAAGTGATTTATCCAGAGCATCTTTTTATTATTTCCATAAAGTTCCATCCAGATCTCCCCAGTCTGAGCCGGTCACGTATTCCCCCCCCCCCCCCCCCCCAGTTGTTGTCGAATCCGGTCCGGACATGACAAAGATCACGCAGAGACATGTCCTCTGGTCAATTATCAAATTTCACTCAGATCCGATCAACCGTTCCAAAGTTACGCATGACTCAATATTCCGGATTCCCCCTCCCGCTACTCCCCCCACGACTATCGGATCATGTAAATCTTTATTTATAAGTCATTTTGATCGGGTCCCTGATTCGCCTCCCAAGTTTCGTCGTGAAAATCCCCAAAACCGCCATTACCGGAATTCCGGAAAACTCCCCTCCACCCCTCCCCCCTAGTGTCCGGATCCAGTCCAAATGTATAAACTATATATCTGGAGCAGACGCTTGTTCTTCCCAGCAAGTTTCACTCCGATCCCTCCATTCTAACCGTTTCTCGAGATTTTCGGTCTCCCCCTCCCCCCAACTCCCCCATAGCTGTCGAATCCGGTCCGGACTTCAAATGGGACATCAGAGGTATGCCATTTATTCTGTTATTAAGTTTCATTCCAATCCGATCACCCGTTCGAAAGTTACACACTACTCCAGTTTTCCGGATTCCCCAGCCCTCCACTCCCCCCCCCCAGAAGGTCGGATTGGGAAACTGATTATTTCCAGGTTAGTCCAGTCGGGTCCCTGATGCTCCTGCCAAGTTTCATCGTCCTAGCACATCTGGAAGTACCCCAACTCGAAAAAGTGTGAGAAAAACTACTTAATTTTCAGAATTCCCCGGCCCACCACTCCCCCCCCAGATGGTCGGATCGGGAAACTGATTATTTCCAGGTTAGTTTGGTCGGGTCCCTGATTTTCCTGCCAAGTTTCATCGTCCTAGCCCATCTGGAAGTGCCCTAACTCGAGATGAGTGGACAGACCGACCGACCGACCGAAAGGTGATCGGTATATGGCACTTGAGCGAAGCTGCAAGTGCCATAAAAAGTGCTCTGACGAGGTTGTTTATTTTGATCTTTTTTTCTTTTGTATTTGATTGCAGATTTAGTATATAGGCTAATTTGTATTTAGGCTAAGTCAGCTGTTTATATTTATCTAAGGCTGTGTGAGTTTGACTGATATCTTGTTGTTTAAAATTTTATACATCACTCTTCAGTTTTGAAAGAGTCAAATAAATAATAATAATAAAATAACTATTCCTACTGAAGGGATCCTTTACCTTGCCTTAGACCTAACTTCAGCCTGGGGGGACTAGGTCATCCAATAACAGCCACCAGTAGGCTAATAGTATGTTGTAAGTACAGTTTTTTTTGTCGTCTAAAAATGTCACAGAGGTAGAGTGGACCTGCCGCAATCAAATGGACAAGTTTTTGAACCCCATGGCCCAAGATCACGGCAGTCGAAGGTTGAGTATTCAGAAAGTCTGTTGTTTTAACAAATTTGAAGTGGGGTGGCCCCCAAGAGCCAACGCTCGTCCGAGTTTTCAACACTGGAAATGGTTATCAATTCCTTTAATCATTACGACACGACCTTCGAGCTGATCAATGCATAGCCGTCATGTATCAAACTAGATGAGCCCTTCGGTGTTTCTAGGAACAAATTTTGAGGATTCAGAAGAAACTTTGGAACTGATACCGCTGAGGTTGCGGTTGGAAGTTGGCTGGTGGTGAGCAACCAGCCGTTCAATTTTCAAACCCTTAAAACATACTGATTTGTAGAAATTCCTTCAGCCCAAGCTGACTGCGAATCATATTTGAAGATGCACTACGGATAAGTCAGCTACATTTTATTAGAGCTATATTTCGGCTCTTCTTGGCAAGGGTCCTCTTCAAGCTCAAGCTACTCAAGCTGGAAAATGAACTTGTGGAAAAACAATTGTAAATTCTTCCTTAAATATCTGATTTTGCGAAAATCTTCTCTTAAAATTGGTTGGAGTAAAAGCTGGTGCTGTGATTTCATTCTGGACAGGGCTGCTGTTTTTGCTGTCCGATTGGGTCGTCAAAAGGGTAGATACTCTTCTGCATTTTGGTTTTGGAGTCGCCTGTCTTTTCTTCTTCTTGCCAGCTAAGATGGATACTCGTCTGCGGCATGTGTGGGCGATTTGAAAGTTTCGTACTTTCCGTACTTTACTGACTTATCCGTCTGCATCGTCAAATATAATATTCATTTCTCCTGAAAGTGGGTTTACTTACTTCTGCACAGCGATCAGCTCCGACCTCGTTGACGTCAGCTCACCCCGGATCGCTTCCTTGGCAGCGATCTCGGAGCTTAGCGTACTCTGAAGATTGAGAAGTTCCATCTTATCCAGCTTCTGGCTTCTTCTGTTCTTCCAGTTTTTCTCATTCGTGTTGGCCCCGCGATTGGACTTCAAGGAGTCGACATCATCGGTTAGTTTCGAAGCCAACGCTTGTAAGTAAGTTCGTGCCTCCTTTTCATCGCTTACCCTGCAAGTAAGAGAAGCTATCACACTACTTTTTTTTTTATTAATTCGTTTAATTCCATGTTATCTTTTTACAAAAATAGTGGTGGATCGTCATACATGGTCATAAATAATCATCAGAATCCCACATATGTTACAATTTTAAAATACAATCCGATAACAAACGTATACAAAGCATAGTCGAACATTGGAATAACCTACCAGAAAGTGTCGTGAATGCCGAAAACATCAATCAATTCAAAGCAGGTGTAGATCGCCACCTGGCTGAAATTCAGTTCAGTGTATAGAGAAATTTATAGAGGCGAAAGCCTTTTGATGCAATTATATTATTATTATTATTATGTCAATTTAAATTCAGAATTTCGATCCGTTAAAATAGTTTACAAAATAGGGAACAAATGAATTGAGATAACGCTCCGTAGATTTTACGTGCGGTTTCGTCAGTTGTATCTTTGGTGCGTCTGTGCTACGGGTTGCCTTAACTTGCAGATTTGTAGTCACAGGGGGTAAAATGGACCGGTGCACATCCGAGGCCAGACATTTCTTGCCAGGCTAGAAGCATAATAATAATAATGTAATGGAAAAATTGGGCCATATTCCTCTTCAGTATACAAAAACACTTTTCATCATTAATTTGTTCAGCGGACAGGCTGTCCAGGGAATTCTTTAATGCGTTGACAGAGTCACTACTTCAGATGGGAGAACAGGGCTACTGCCCTTTCATTGTCAATCAAAACAGGGCTCCAGTCTTAAGGAGAAAGTAAGTTCGCGCCTCCTTTTCATCGCTCAGCCTGCAAGTAAGGGCAGTTAGGCTATTAGCTACTTTCAAGCCGTGTGCCTGGAGCTTTCCAGAAAACATTGGCCGTTGATCTTTCCGCACTGTCATAAGTTTCGTAACAGATAACACAAGGAAGCATTGCTATAGGGAGAGCCGTAAAACCGCCGAAAAACGCATATGCTGACTTTTCCAAAATCATGATGACAACAAAAAAGTAAGCACATGTTTTTGTTCGGCGGCGTCTCGGCTTTTCTTGTACGCATAACTTTTAATGCACAACTTTTGAAAAACATAACAACTAACATCCTAAGTGTTATCTGTTGAAACCACGCATCCTTGTGTTATCTGTTGTGAAACTTCTGACAGTGCATAACCCGAGTAATATTATTTTTGTGCACTGACATGTCTATCTTTTTTATCTGTAAAATAGGAATGGAGTAATATAATTCATTTGCTCAACATGTGCTAAATGTTATCAAACTGCATCACCTCGTGAGCCGCCAACGCAGGATGTCGACAGGGGTTCAAGATGGAATTTAAAACTTGAGCTAGGCTACTGAGTCTTGGACATCCAACGTTCGAGGACCCAGAATGAAGTTGGGAGCAGCGCCAGCGCTCATCTGCTGCTATTCTCCAGTTTTCTATCGTGGATGGATTTACCTAGTAAGATGAACATATACCTCGTCCCGAATTCACACTGAGAATCTGTCAATATACGACGTAAATTGCATAACCATTTGGAAGATGCGAGAGTTGGGCAGGCTAATTTAGCAGATTAGCCGCGAGCCCTTATGGTAGATGAATGATGGTTCACGGACAGATGGATGAACAAATCGATAAGTGAATTCTCCCCCCCCCCCCACACACACACAAGTTAGACTTTATGAGCCAGAAGTACCAACGGACTGCTTACCATTTAATGATTTCCGTTATCTGGGACTCCCACTGGCTTAGAGCCTCTTTTTTCGACCTGAAATCTTCCAGCTCTATTTCCATTGCCCTTCTTTCACCTTGCAGTTTCTGAACAACAGCAGAAGCCTGGAAAGGAACATCATGTTAAGCAACAAGGCGGAGAACTTGGGTACACACTGGCTGGGTATAATATGGCGGGTGCAACCTGGCTCCCTGCTGATCTTGTCACTACGGCTTACCAGACAGCACCACCTTTCGGCTGGAAAAATAAAAGATGTAGGCATCCGAAGCCTTACCAAAGAAGACCTAGCGATCCGAGAAAGAAAAAAGTACTCTTGTTCAGGTGCACTGTCAGCATTTTGTGCTACCACTAAATCAACACTTTGATGACAACTACTCAACCGCGAGGTCAAAGAAGACCTACTACTGATCCGAGAAAGAAAAAATAGTCTTATTCACGTGCACAATCAGCATTTCTTATTACCATCAAATCAACACTTTGATGAAACCAACACTATTCACCAACATTTTTTTCAGACACAAACTTGTATCCCTTCCTCGATCTCCAAACTTCGGCCAATGGGTCCTATTTATGAACCTGACTTATCTTTCGATCTAAAAGATCCTCAAATTTGATTAAAAGATTTTACGGGCTTAGGACATTCTGACGGACCACTGAATCTCCCGGAGAATCTGCGAAACGAGAGATAGGAGGATAGACATTACAGATGGTCCCTGTACGCCCAAAGATCATTCCGCAAGGTAAATATAATGCAACAAATAAGGCCACCGCCTCTAAAGAGCTACGAAAACTGTATTTGATGATGCAAAACGGATACGTCAGCAATTGGGAGCAATCATATGGAGCCGAATTCAAAATCTTATCTATCATATACATGAAACTACCGACGGACTCAGCATCAACCGCATCTTCGCCAAGGCAAAGTCTCCTGAGCTTTAAGCGCAAGTATGCAAGTTTGTACAATCTTTGTCAATTCAATTTACGTCAGCTTTCGGGTGTCAAAAGGAGTGGACCACAAGGAAAATAGTTCCATGAGTAGGTCCCAATACACTGTCAGAAGTGTGATAACACATAATACAAGTTTAATCATCCTGGTGTTCAACTTTAAGAGATAGGCCCTATTTTTCCAAACAATTTATGTTTGCAGAATAATTTCAGAATCTAAATTTTAAAGAAAAGAAAGAATAAATTGAAAAGAAAACTGGACTATCCAGGAGTATATTACTATTTATATAGCTATTTACTCCCTAACAGTAAACTAGTGAAATGTTAGAAGGGTATGCGCGACCCTTTTAAATGTTATCTTTTCGCAAATCTTAACACTTAAAAGGGTAATAACCCTGAATTTAAATTGACATGCTTTGTATGGTTTGTTATTGGATTGTATTTTAAAACTGTAACATATATGTAATTATTTATGACTATATTGACAATGTATGACGATCCACCACTATTTTTGTAAAAGAAAACATGGAATTAAACGAATTATTATTAATTATTAATTTTTTTTTTTTTTACTTTTAAAATTTGCCACAGTTATTATGATAACATAAGGCCTAATGATATCCTCACTTTCAATGACAACGGTCTCAGAGGACACAACTTGAAACTGAGTGGCAAGAAATTCCGAAAAGATGTTGGAAAATAAAGCTTTAGAAACCGAATAGTAGAACATTGGAATAATCTCCCAGAAAGTGTTGTGAATGCCGAAAATACCAACCAATCCAAAGCAGGTGTTGGCTACAACCTGGCCGAAATTCAGTTTAGAGTGTTCCGAGAAATTTATAGAGGCGAAAGCCTTATTATTGCAATTATATTATTATTATTTTATTATTATAACATTTAACATAAGGATGCGTGAACCTATTTTAAATGTTACCAAACCTCTGACGGTGTACTTGGTCATATTTTGACTCGAGGCAAACTGAAGCAACCTGATGATGCGGGGAAAAAAGTAGCATGGGGCTCATTCTAACGCTGTTAGTAGGCTCCGACGCAAGTCTGCTACGTTGCTACTGCAGTGTTTTGGGTTTCTCCGGAAGGACCAATATTCCTACGCGCGTCCAGCAGGTTTCGCCCGCTGGACAAATGACATCTGTCCTTCCGGGGCGGCAGGAAGGCATAGACAAGACCACTATTCAATGGGACTTCCTTCGCTGCCGTGGTCTAGAGTAGATTAAGAGCGTGTTCCACCCTTCTAACAATAGTAACTATTAGTTACTATTTCCGTTCCAAACTCACGAAAACTTACTACGCTGACCGTTCGAACCTTCTCGAAATAGTAACTATTTGCTTACCATGCTCGGGAGCGTAGTAAGCGTGGTAACTACGGGCCTCTGTAGCGTGATTGGCTGGATTACCCCGCGGAGTGATATTTCAAAGAAAATTTAAAAATGTGTTCCAGCCTTGACGCCAAAATTCGTGACGTCATGCGTAGTATCTACGGTAAGTAGGGTGGAGCACGCTCTAAGTTTATATTTTTCGTGTACGAGTGTTTGACCAGTAATGATGTACAGCAAGTCATTTTTAATATAGTTAGTTGTGTTCAAATATCCCCCCTACCACACATTAGGGATGTAATTATCTTGCAAGCAAAGTTCAGCTCGCCCGGCCTACGCTACCATATTAGGTAGCTGACCCCGGCGGATGTCTACGTTTTCGAAGCTGGGAGCCACTCCACTTAACCCTGGATACCCCAGTTAACAAGCCTGGGATCTATTTTACTACCAGCAACAGACGAGAATCCCATTTGGCGGTGTTTTGTCGAATAAAACTACGCCATCTCGCGAATACTCGCGATTACCAAGGATATTCCCAACCATATTATCGATGTTACTGGGCTCTTATGGAAGTTTCGGATGGGGTCGTCTTAAGTACACTATCTTAGAACAAGGAGGAAGTGTGGCACTAAACGAGGGTCCGAGGTTTTACGACACAATTCGCTCAGCAATAAGGAGTAAGAAGATGTAACTTGCCTTTGACAGCTCCGATGACAAACGCGAAGTCTCACCGACAAGCAGAGTCTTCTCCTTTTCGTAAGCCCGACGGGTTTCGGTCAATACCTCGTCGTTTTCAAAAGCAGTTTCAGACCTCATGTGTTCCAACCGATCTCGAAGTTCAGTGTTCTAAAAACAAATCGCAACTTAGATTCATAAATAATAAACAAGATGTAATTACTCCGGGTAATATTTACCTCGTGTCCTATTCAACGTGACAGCATCCGGCAGGGAAAATAGAAGTTCTTCCACTGGGGGGGGGGGGGGGGCAAAGTATTTACCGACTGGCTGGTAATTTTTACCGACTGTTTTTGCAGAACAAGAGCTACGAGCTCATATGGCACTTGTTACGAGTAGTGGTACGAGAAAGTAGAAGAGAACTTCACAATAAACACCCCGCCATTCAAAAATGCGGTTCGGACCTAGAATTAGGATATCTAGGTTCATTCAACCTGAAAGCTCTAGATGACATATTTAGAACTTATGCTTGTTCTTCCCACCAAGCTTCATCCCGATCCCTCCACTCTAAGCGATTACAAAGATTTCCGGTTCGCCCCTTCAACTCCTCCCAATGTCACCGGATCTGGTCCGGATTTAAAATGGGATGTCTGAGTTACGAGACACCTTTCTAAATATCAAGTTTCGGTTCAATCCGATAACCCGTTCAATAGCTGAGCTTGCCACTGGATTCCGGATTCCTCTTTTGTACACTCCCCCTCGACGGTCGGATCGGGGAAACGACATTCTCAAGTCAATAGTTCGGGTACCTGACAAGCATGCCAAGTTCATTGTCCTTGCACATCAGCTGAAGTACCGAACTCGTGGGATTACTACAAACTCGGATCCCCTCCAACTCCCCCACAGTGACCGGATCCATTTCGGTTATGCTATTCACTTGCTCTTCCCACCAACTTTCATCCCAAACCCTCCACTCTAAGCGTTTCCCAAGATTTCCGGTTCCCCCGTCCGACTTCCCCCAATATCACCGGATCCGGTTCGGATTTAAAATGTGGCGTCGGAGACACGAGATCTTTCTATACGTCAAGTTTCATCAAGATCCGATCACCCGTTCGCAAGTTAAAAATACCTCACTTTTCGGATTCCCCCTCTCTCCAATTTCCGGTTCCCCCCTATACTTCCCCCATGTCACCGGATCCGGTCCGGATTTAAACTGGGATGTCTGAGACACAAGGTACTTCTATATATCATGTTTCATTAAGATCCGATCACCCGTTCGTAAGTTAAAAATACCTCATTTTCCTGATTCCCCTCCCTCCAGCCCCCCCCCCCCCGGATGGTCGGATCCGGGAAACGACTATTATCAAGTCAATCTGTTCGGGTCCCTGACATGCCTGGCAATTTTCATCGTCCCAGCACATCAGGAAGCACCGAAGTCGCGGGATCACTAGAAATCCGGATCCCCCCCTAACTCCCCCAAAGTGAGCGGATACGGTCCGGTTATGTCAATCCCGTATGTAGGACTTGTGCTTGTTCTTTCCACCAACTTTCATCCAGATCTCTCCACTCTAAGCGATCTTCAAGATTTCCGGTTTCCACCTCCAACTACCCCCCATGTCACCGGATCCGGTCTAGATTTAAAATGGGAGGTCTGAGACACGAGGTACTTCTATATATCAAGTTTCATTAAGATCCGATCACCCGTTCGTAAGTTAAAAATACCTCATTTTTCCGGATTCCCCTCCCTCTAGCCCCCCCCCCGGATGGTCGGATTGGGGAAACGGCTATTATCAAGTCAATCTGTTCGTGTCCCTGACATGCCTGCCAATTTTCATCGTCCTAGCACATCAGGAAGCACCGAACTCGCGGGATCACTAGAAATCCGGATCCCCCCCCCCCCAGCTCCCCCAAACTGAGCGGATCCGGTCCGGTTATGTCAATCCCGTATCTAGGACTTGTGCTTGTTCTTTCCACCAACTTTCATCCAGATCTCACCACTCTAAGCGATTTTCAAGATTTCCGGTTTCCCCCTCCAACTACCCCCCATGTCACCGGATCCGGTCTGGATTTAAAATGGAAGGTCTGAGACAAGTGGTCCTTCCATATATCAAGTTTCATTAAGATCCGATCACCCGTTCGTAAGTTAAAAATGTCATTTTTCCTATTTTTTCCGGATTCCCCTTCCCACCACTCCCCCTCAGGTGGTCGGATCGGGGAAGCGACTATTTCCAACTTAATCATTTGGGGTCCCTGATATTCCTGCCAAGTTTCATCGTCCTAGCTTATCTGGAAGTACCCGAACTAGCAAAACCCGGACCGACAGACCGACCGACCGACCGACGGACGGACAGAAATTGCGATCGCTATATGGCACTTGGCCGAAGGGCAAGTGCCATAGAAACGACTGTTTTCAAGAAAAGAACGACAGCTTTGAACAAAAAAATTGACTCATTTTCAGAAAAAAACGACTGTTTTGACGAAAAATCGACTGATTTACTCATAGTTCTGCTTCAGAACATGCACCTGCTATGAGTTTTCAAATGTGGAGTGAAACAAATTATACAGAATAACGATCAGTAAAGTTCGCACTGAAGATGCGGTCACGTTGATAAGAAATATTGCGCAGATGGAAGCTGAGCATTCTGCGTAGGCAATATTATGTATTCCTGCATCGAAAGAACACCACTTAAACACTACCGTCAACGTCTCAAGCAACGACGCGGCTATCACAGAAACAGTTCCCGTCCTCCACAAATAGTTACCACTGGCTAATCTTCATCGTTAACCTTTAAAGCTTTAGGCAGGGTAGCTTCGAAAATCTGATTGTGGAACAAAAATTGGGGGTCGCTGTCAACCTTTAAAGCTTTAGGCAGGGTAGCTTCGAAAATCTGACTGTGGAACAAAAATTAAGGGTTGCTGTCACTTTTTGTGAAGGATAAATACACAATTTTCATTACAATACAAGCCTAAAAAAAGCTATCAAGATATTCGTTTAGTGGCAGTCCGCACAGTAGGCTACTAGATCCATTTCATCTCTCTGTCTCGCTCTTGCTTGTTAGTTACCATGAATCGGTCGGTGCGGGGATTCATTCATGGAATCGTAACAAGGTTATTTCAAAATAATTAACAGAACTCATAACAAATTTTTCGGTTGAACCCGACCAAGTAATCCACACGGATGAGAGTTAGCCAGCCGCTCTGATTATTTTATATTCATTCATAAGTTTTGACTATGAATATTGTCTATATATTTTTATTGGCGACCAAACGAATATTCGGCTTGTCCGCTTCACGTTTTGGAAAAAAACTGAACTGAATTGAAGTAACGAAACTGAAATATCCGGCCAGAGAAGAGGAAAGTTTCTTCAAAAGAAAAGAAGATCGCGTTTTCGGTGTCCTCGAGCATGTGTCATTTAGGTCATATCTGAATACTCGATGATTTCCGGAGAGAAGGCTTTACCTGTTTCTCAAGATCCCCGTTAGATGCCTCCAGCTGTTGCCACTGGTCCCTTAGACTAGAAATTTCCGAGATGTGTTTTGCCTGCTGATACTGAAGCTCTTTGTTCGTCACCTCGACATTTTCCAACTGAATTCGGAGTCTCCGAATTTCTCCATCTACATCAGCTACTGGCTGATCTCCTAAATAAACAAAAAACAAAACAAATGAATGATGGCCAAGTGATAATGAGCGTGCTCCACCCTTCTAACAAAGGTAACTATTAGTTACTATTCTTGTTCCAACCTCGTGAAAAGTTACTACGTTGACCGTTCCAACCTTCTCATAATAGTAACTAACAATAACTATTTGTGTGATGATAGCCGAAGTAGAAGTAACCACGGTAAGTAGGGTGGAACACGCCCAACATGGAACGACTTGGAGGTTGGACATACCAGTTGATGATCAAGCACCGAGCAGGGTGTACGTAAGCCTAATGTGCCTGAAAGTTTTTTGCGACAGATAAGTTTCGGGCTGTACTACCTGAGAGGGTTAAATAAGGACACGGTAGCGGCTTTATGTCAAGAAGGCACGCTTAATGGAACAGTAAACTTGACTACGCAACTTTCGGCCATCGAATCGCCCGGGGGGCTTGGATAAATATACAGGGTCTTATTGTCGACAGGCCCCCCCCCTTCTTTGTCATCTCGAACTGTCTCGAACCCCCTCCTTAGTGTTCCCAAAGCTAGCTGGCACGTCCTTGCCCCTTATGCACTGTAATTGTGCACTCATGTACTGCAAAAGTTCGCCTTTTTACATGTAGACTACAGAGTAACGACCTCCCCGACTAGACGGCCGGGGTTCGATTCCTAGTCGCGGCACACAAACCTTTTGCTTTTGCAAACCTTTTGCTCAAAAGTCGAATTCTCGGAAACTGCCCGGAAACTGCAACGGTCGTAACGAGAATTTTTCTTACTCTCAATATCGACTCAGGGTACATTCTTGATATGTTAGCTAGCTCCACGAGTCAAGTTTGAGTCAAGTTTTCTGTTCCTTTAAAGGACCCCTCTTGCTTATTCTGCCGTTTATAATATACCTAGATCCCTTGTGGCATTACAAGTTTCTAAAATCCCCACCTCTCTCCATTGTTCCGTTTTGCACCTACGAATTTTAGCGCTTTTTCGGCCATGCCGAGTTTTGCCCGTCACACAACACAAAGTTTGCCGGAACTTTCAATGTCCGCTGACAACTCTTATACACATAAGGATATAAGAATCTTCTATTTTTTACTTCTTTTATTTGCTTAGTTTCTCAACGTTTTAACCACGGTATGTTCAGTTTTCAAATATTTTGCTCCCAGCCGCCGCGTCGGAGATCAGAAAGGCTGGATAGTGTCAACAAGCGCTAACAAGAAAATCGCAAATTCCAGGTGGAAAGCAATAAGATTTTTGAAGAACGTTTTTCCGGTCCCTGTCGTAGGGAAAAGATCATTTCTAGTAAGAGCTGTGCTTTAAGGATAATTATAACTATACATAAATATTAATTTAATCCATATTATCTTTAAAATGTATAAAATAGCTTTGGATGTGTCAATGTTCAAATAAAGACACTCAATTCGTAAATAAAATAGATCAATCAACAAAGACAGGTCAAAATTATACAGATAAAGAACAACTGATTTTTTTTTTTTAATAATAATTACTTTGAGAGAGAGACTTTAATTTCAAAAACGGCTTTCACAGCGCGTGGCGCCGAATTAGCGCTTCACGTCAGGTTATTTATACACTTATCAGATAAAAACCGATCGTCAACGACAAGGTGAGTCAACACAACAAAATAATACACAAATCACTGGTTAATAAGGTTTACAAACGCAGGTTTACAAACGAAGGACGAAAAGAAGGTAAAGTCGAGATAAATGGTTAGTGATGAGGTAGCGAATTGCGAAAAAAAAATCAGCGAAACTGAGGAACGAATTATTAACAAAGAAGAAACTTGACAAACAAACAAAATAATGTATTGCTTCTTGAGTGTGGTTTATCAGAGCAGAACAGCCAAAGATGTTCAGAAAGGCTTCATGCCTCGTCAGGTATGAAACTATCCGCTGAACCGGTCCAACCTTCTAACAGCTTATTTGAGGAATGTGCTCTTGCCACCTCTCAACTTAACCCGAAACAGATCACCCGTTCCTCATGTAAGCATGCCACAAGGTTCCGGATTCCTCCAGTTTCACTGATTGTCGCGTCCAGAAAATGAGGATTGTAACTGAGTATTTTCATGCACTAAATAGCCATTAGCGAATCTTTAAGAACATTATCTGAGGCCAGGACAATTAAAATCCCTTCTTCCATACTTTCAGGCTCCTATGACCAACTGGTAAAGTTAGGTTGGGTGTAGGTTTTTTTCTTTTGATCTAGCTATATATGAAAGGGACCCCCGAAGCCGCAAGTAGCTTAAGACGGATTTTCTTTCCTCCACTTGAGAGTCGGGAAGATCCTAGTACCCGAGACAAACAGAGCCAAGTAATCGTAAAAGTACGAACTAATATTATGGCTTTCCTTAGGATTACGAGTAGACTAGGCCAGGACGGATCAAGATAACGACCATCGAGTCCATCGGCATCGATAAATGGATCTGGGACAGAATCATGTCTGCATCCTAAACGGACAGTCAATCAACGTAGCATCGTAACACCTGTTTTCTCGGCTATCGAAAAAAAGGAAAAGAGAGGAAGGATCAAGGATGTCAGCTTAAAGGACAACCTCCAAACCTGCACCAGACTTTGGCTTGGTCTCAATCTGGATTTTCATCTCCATCAAAGGACTTTTCGTATTTACACCACGTCACTGTATTTCCGAACCACTCGATCCATTCGTGTTTCCGAAAATTACGTGTCAGCCTCGCCTGAACCGGTGTAAACCTGAACAGTACACACTTGACGTTTACTCTATTCGATTTCTACTATACTATTGCCGACTATTACACAACGCTTGATCACCCCCTTGCGAAGCCGTGGAAACATGCCGTTTATCCTTATCTGATTCGCACTCCCCCTCCCCTCCCTTAACAAGAGCGAAGAGCTCATACGACCCTTGCACCAAACCATTTCAGCCGGGACCCGCACCGTAGCATGACCAAAGGGCACGTGTTTCGTCTCGAGTTCCACTTACCGGCAGTCTTCAATCGAAGCTGTTCACACTCTGAGCTGAACTGCTTCGCTTGATCTTCTGATCTCTCCCTAAGACGCTTTTCCTTGTCCATGTCGGCCAGAAGATCTTCATTCCGCATCTCCAACTCTCGCCTTAACTTGTCCGACCTTCGAAGGTCGCTCCGAAGACCGTCCATCTTCTGAAGGGCAGATTCGAGCTCTTCCTCTTTGTCCCGGACTTGTCTGGAGAGTTTGGCCTTTTGCTGACGAAGTTCAGACAATCTGTGAGAAATTTTGTAAGACAAAATGATTCTGGTAATAAAAACCATTTCATGCGTTCCTATGCAAGCACAGCGGTAAAAAGAGGTCAATGTAACCCACTGAACGACAAGATGCAACGTTGTACATCATCAAGGATGCGCAGCCGATTCAGTTATCTTTTCTTCGTGAAACTTGACACTTAAACAAGTTATAAGTGCTATTCTTTATGAAAAGATGACAGGAGGTTTAACCGCATTCAAAGCAAGTATCCGATTCCAAAGACCTAACACTTCTGACAGTGCAGCTAAGGCTTAACTACAGTCCGGAATCAAAAGCTGATAAAACAGAATGTTCGAGCCGGGTTAACTCCGATGTACAAGCCTGGTTGGTTCCGATCCAGCTTTAAATCCGTCACCTCTACCCTATCCGAAACACTATAGCGCTAGAAAACTAAAGTAGTAGTCTTCCTTACAAGTCCCCCCCCCCCCCCCACAAAAAAGGAGATAGTGCTGCGTATAGAAGAAAGTGCTTTTTCAGTAGTGTTTCGCAGATTTCTTTGCGAATTTCTTCGCACATCCGTACTGGAAAAATAAAAACCAAAAAAAAATCCCGGTTCTTTTAAAACTTCATCACATCTTCCACTCATGCACTCAGCCACAAACCCATCTGTTGTAGTGTTTGACGGTCTAAAAAGCCCCAAACGATTCTAAGTGGAAGACAGTACACCCCTCCCTACTTACTTATCGCTTATTTCTGTGTACTCCGTCATGGCTAACTTTCGTTGCGCCAGAGCGTCCTGAAGCTCTTTCGTTTGCAGTCGGAGCTTTTCGTTTGCTTCCGCCAGCTCCTGGAAAATGGAAGTCAATAACACCACACTTTTTGTTTTTGAAGAGAAATTTTCCAAAGGACAGCTTAGCAAATTGTATTTTTTTTTTTTCCCCTCTATGGAGCTGAATGGCAATTTAGCTTTGAAGGTCATATAGGTCCATGAAAAATGAAATGTCACTTTCCACTAGACTTCGCATAATAACTTGGTGCCTGGTGGCGGACGGTGGACCTAACAAAAAAAAAAATAAGTTAAAATTAAGGAAACGGTGTTTCGCTAAAAAGTGTATTGGCAATTGTGTAGTATAACCTACAGATACAAGTGGAATACGAGAGTCTAGTACGCGGTTTCCGACATCCATATGTATATCAGCGTCGCGGCGATCCGCTCTTGCGTACTTGGGCGCGATGTCCTATCTTCGCGAACAGAATGAGACCCTGACTAGAATCAAACGGAATGACATTTTTCGAACCTCGATACGGCAATCATAGCTGATTCACGTAGGTGTCGTAGCGTTCACCCGATAACAGTTTTACCTTGCGTTTCCTTCCCGTTCAAAACGCGGCCCAACCAAATTACGTAGAAACTCACACTAAGTCACGCCCATTTTACCGAAACTTGTACAGACACAAAGGAGGTACTATTGCGTACTATTAGAAAACGTGCGGTGCTCTGATTACAGGTCTGAACGATTGTATTTAGCGCCTTGGTGGTACTGTAAAACCAGAATACCTTATGGTGTCCTCTGTCCTCTGAACAGTCAATTCTGTTCAGCCAACGTGGCTTAAGAACTATTCAACAACGACAGGACACTGACGAATGATCTGAAGTGGGAGGCTCACATTTGTTCCATTATTAAACAAGCCAGTGCGTCTCTGTCTCTCCTCAAACTGTTTTCCAAATTTTCGTGCCCTAAATCACATGTTCTCCGCCTTTACGTTACATTCATCCGTCCGCTACTTGAGTATGCTTGTCCGGTTTGGCACTTTGGCCTGACAGTAGATCAGTCTGATAGGCTTGAAACTATTCAGAAGAGAGCTTTCAGAATCATCTACCGCCAGGGCAAAGTGCCTTATATCCTCCTCCTCAAAGAATTCCGCCTCCCTACTTTGGCAGCCCGACGTCTTACTCTTTGTACTGGTTTCGGGAACAGTCTGCGTTCCCACTCAGGTTTTGAGCACCTGTTTCCTACCCCATATTGCCCGCCAAAACCTCGACTACCTCGAGCTGTAGCACAAAAAGTTCCGGTTCTTAACCCTGTTTGTACAAGAACCGATCGTTACAGAAAGAGCTTTGTACCATCTTTTGTTGAAGTTTTGAACAATTGATCAACTATTTCCCTTTAATGTTTTAATTGTCTAGGGTTTTTATTCTGTTTGATCATTTTTTGACTATTGCTTTATTATGAACAACCGCCTTATTAAATGTTTTGTAATTATGATGTACCTGACGAAAACGACAAGTTCGGCAATCCAATGCTGTGAAAGTTTCGTTTTACAATAAAGTATCAGTACAGACAGGTTATCCGTTTTCCCCAAACTTAAACATCGCAGACGACCAACTCGTTGCGGTTTGTACAGAGAATCGGCTACAACCACTGATCTTCTTAGTAGCGCAATGGTCTTTGCAGCGACTTTACTTCCTTAAAGAGCGTGTTCTACTTTCTTCAAACAGTAACTATTGGTTATTCTTTTCGTTCCAACTTCGTGAAAAGTTACTACGCTGACCGTTCCAACCTTCTCGAAATATTAACTATTTGGTTACTCGCTCAGGAGTGAGTTAGCGTGGTATTTACGATCTTTGTGACGCGATTGGCAGGATTACCGTATGGCGCGATATTTTGCCGAAAGTAGAAAAAATCGTTCCAGCCTCGAGGCCAAGAAGCCATAAGCCAAATTACTACGGTAAGTAGGGTGGAACACGACCTAAGAAGAAGCAAGGGATCGTTGTTACCCGTTGTGCCTCATCCCTCTCAGACTTGAGCGACTTGACGGCTTTTTCCAGCTCTCGAACTCGCTGGGTCTTCTCCAAGTCCGACGTTTCCAACTGCCGGGCGGCACCGGATATATCCCTTAATTCTTCATCCAGTGACGTCAACTGTCGAATCAGTTCTAAAAACAAGAATAGCGCAGCCGTTAGGTAAGTATACGTTAAAGTTTCAACAATGGAATTATGATCGTAGTTTCATTCATTCCAACAGTACACTAGAGGGCCCCTCCGCCCCCCCCCCCCCCCGCCCTTACAAAACGCGGATTTAGTCTGAATCACCAAAAGGCACTGCTATTATGCTACGAACTATTACTAGCTTATTAGATTACTATTTATTATGTTGCATCCTAACTGGGTGACCCCTTCCGGAGTTACCCATGCCAAAATATAGCCGCCCCCCCCCCCCGCGGGTGATCGAATCCGGGAAACGACAAATTACAAGTGAAGCTGGTCAGGCCCTACTAAATTTCATTCTCCTATACCATCTGTAAGACCCTAAGTTATTATCGGACCGACCGACGGACAGACGTAAAAGCGATCGGCACACGGCCCCTGAGCCAGAGGCTGCAAGTGTCATAAGGAGCTCTCAACTAATGTAACCACGGAAATACAATTTTCTTTTTCCTTTAGGCTATCTTACACTAATTTACGGTGGCCGACTTGACAAATAAAAAAATTAATTAACCTAATTACCTCCGTTTTTCTTGGTCAGTGTGTTCACTTCATCTTGCAACCTTCGGAGGTCGGGACTCGAGTCTCCACTTTTCCCATTAGTCCCAAGGCTTTCTCCGTTGTAATTTGACGGATCTCCACTCGGACTGCTGGAGCTGATTGCCGGAAGGGCTCCGCTCTTCGACAATATGCTGGAAATAAAATGGGTTATTTATTCAAAGTTGGCAAAACAAAGAGTCTAGTTTTCATTTTGGATGCCAACGACCGGGAATGAAATTCCTCAGGGACTATTCTCTGGGTAGTCAGAGATTTGCTGAGAATGAAGAAAAAGCAAGGTACGTAAGGTTAAGCGGGGTGGGCCCGATGAAAAATTATCTCAAAATAGTAGTATGAAGTTGTACGAAAAAGCAGCATGCAGTACCAAATGATGCTACTACATGCTCTACTAGGGGCTTGGGAACAAGCCTCCGACAAGGCCGGCTCCATGACTGAACCACAAAATACAAACCAGAGAAGACAAGAATAACCGACAAATAAGGATCAGTTTCGTATCCCTTCCCCCTTCCGGCTAGAGAGAATGAAGGGTTTATTGAAAAAAAAAAGTCGTGGAATGAAGCCCACCGTCCCTCCCCAAGGCAGGTAAGGGTCACCCCTAACTCTCGAAGGGAATGAGATATTTTGATTAAACTTGGTGTGAGGACTCTTTGGGTCATGTGACAGGTCGAGTTCTAGAAGGGCTCTGTAGCTCAACATTAAGGGGTGGGGGGGGGGTTAAATAAAGGGTCGAACAAATTTTTTTTTAAAGCTAATGAGATAGTCGATTTAGGGGTAAACAGACATGCTGAACACGAATCTACAGAAATGCTGGATGCTACTGGAGCAAGGCGGGATGCTACTGAATACTACTGCTTACGATTAGCCAGTGTAAGGCACATTAAATAAAAGTATCTGTACTACTGCATATCAATACATGCAACTTTTTCGTCCAACTACCCTACAACTACACAGGCTACAAATTTTTCATCGGGGGGAGAGGGAGGGTCTACTCCATCTCTAACGGTAACAGCCTACGGACGTATAAGACAACGTAGCGCGGTGGTGCACCTTATGGATTTATATATTGTGTATTGACCAAAATAGCGAAGATAGCTGGAAAAGAAAAGTCAACCTAAAACTTTCCATAATATAAAACACAGAAAGTGTCCAGTGACAAATAATACCAAAGATATACGACTAAGAAGTCCTGTTGTTCCCTCAGAATATACGCTAACAATGACATAATGGCTAAAAAATACTACATTTATTGTCAACCACACGGCTTCATTCGGAGGGACGCCAAGGGTTCCGCAAGGATCAGCAGTGTTCTTTTCCAACTGAGTTGCTAGCTTTTATTCTTAAAAATGCTAGCTTAAAAACAGCAAATCCATAGATTTTAATAGCTGAAGTAGGCTATGGCTGAAGTTCAAATGTTCTGTTACTATTATTCTCAATAAGCTACGTTATCTTCGGCCAATCTAGCAGTCTACTTTCTTTTCGTAGTTGCTGTTATTACAACTATAATCATTTTCTTAAATTAATTCCAGAGGGAGAGCTTTCCCTCTGTGGAACAGCCTGTCTGAATCAACTGTCACCAGCGAAACATCCGAGGGTTTCAAAAAGCGACTCGACGAGGACCAGAGCAAAATAACACTAGGGAGTTGCGCCATGACCTATGCTTTCTATGTTTTGCAAAAGGGCCATTTTCGTAGCTCCACCCACTACGCTTGGTGCGGTCTGCACACACCAAGGAAACAATGGTGGCTGTAGCATTTGTTTGCTATGTTCCGAATATGAACTTATCGGAGCCAGCGCTGATGAACTACTGAATGAGTTTCAGTAGTGACGTTCTCTATCGCTCTTGGTGTTATTTTGCTCTGACGCGCGCAGCCGTGGAGAGAGGACTGGTGCACCCCAGAAGCAGTAACCAGGATATAGGCATAGCACCATCATTATCTGCAAGCTACTCATCGGGATACAACATCCTTATCGTTTGCGAGTGCAATTTAAGGTAATACTGGTCCGGCCAATATAAGAAATAAAAACATAACGTCATTATAAATGAATGAAGGAATGAATATATTCCAGGAAAACCCCGAGGGCCATGGCAAAATAAATTATATAAATACAACAACGGGTTTAACACTGGCAGAACTTACAGCAATTTCAAAAGAAATCGCCCATATCAGGAACACGAGCATTAATTGATCCTTGAAAATTGGAAAGAACGAAATAAAATACTAGAAGGACGAGCAAAATAAATACAAAGTAAAGGTCTTTCTGAAATGTCGCGTTAAATACGAAGCAAAAGGAATTAAAATTCCCTCAGAGGAGTTCACCGGCAGTTGTAGCTTTTGATGTGTCGAGGTAGATGATGACTGATGCTATGAGGTTGGTCGTAATAGAGCTTTCAGCTATAGCACGCATGGGGCCACTTTCAATATCTCACAAATGGCCTCTAAGGCTTTGTCATCTGATTGATAAAAATTTTAAAACATAAAAGCAACAGACGAATCCCGGAACTGCCAACGGCTCTAAATGGCGAGTTCAGGAACTCAAGAAGAATTAACATTTCTCTAAAGAAGAATAAATTACGTCTAACCCTTCCAAGTTCCAATAAGCTGAAATTAGTTAGGGGACTTTCAAGACGTCAGTTTAAAATACTGTTGAGTAGAACTGTCGACACGGTCTACGGAACGGCTGGGCTCAGCCAACTTCCCAATAATCCCCAGTAAGGTGATTAAGTTTCAGACAGCCGTCTAGCTTGGGCCTGGACGGAGTTAGGAGAGAAATACGAATATTAACCAGTGACCTGTGGTACCGGCTAGTTTGTTTCGGGACGATATACGCGGTATAGACCAGAGCAAAATAACACTAGGGAGTAGCGACAAGACTTGAAGAAAGTTACACACACTCGAACAGCAGCCACACTAGCGATAGAGAACGTCTCTATTGAAACTCAATCAGTCGTGCGCCAGCGCTGGCTCCGACAACTTCATATTCTGAACACAGCAAAAAAAGATAAAGCCTCCGCTGTTTCCAGGATGTATGCAGGCCGCATCTTAGCTTTACTAGAAATTTCCAAGCCCACAAGTTTGTCTAGCTTTAAATGCGGCAAGCGTACAATGTAATAAGTTTTTCCAAGTAAGGATTAAAGTTAACTGCAGTATTTGCTACTGGGATCTTCTCTCTACTGGGATAAGATTAATCCGAATTAGAAATAATCTTATCTCAGTAGAGACAATACTAATCCCAGTATAAGCAAATACTGCAAGATTTTTTTTTACAGTGTAGTGGGCGGCGCTACGAGTATGGCCCGTTTAGGAAGCATAGAAAGCATAGGTCTTGGCGCTACTCCCTAGTGTTATTTTGCTCTGGTATGGAGGGCTCTTTAAGAGCTCAAACGGGGAGGTGGGGAATGGGAAACAAAGGACGGTGGAATTTAGAGAAGAAGAGCGGATCAGTGCGAAAACTACACTGCATTTCCTTTAAAAGAACCATACCTTCCTCGAGTGTACGTGAAACCAATGAAAGGCAAGTGTAAGGTACTAAACACAGGGTTGGCGGTGGGGGGCACCACGTCGGAGCTTCTGAGGTCATTTTCATCAACATCGAAATTCGACGTATCTGTCGGACTAGAGACATCAGGAACGTAGGGGGCCGTGTTATCGCGAAGGGACTCCCAGTCGAGCCCAGCAAACCAAGGGTGATTCTGAAAGAGAAAGTGGCTATTCATTTGATTCTCAAGTAGTTTTAAAGGCACAGAAAACTTGACTACGCAACTTTCGGCCATCAAACTGACCTGGGGGGCTTAGATAAATATACAGGGACTTATTGTCGACAGGACCCCCTCCTTAGTGTTCCCAAAAGCTAGCTGGCAGGCCCTTGCCCCTTATGCACTGTAATTATGCACTTATGCACTGTAAAAGTTCGCCTTTTGCCGTGTATTGGGATAGTAGTCGAGAGGTCGTGCGTTCGATTCCTACTCCCGGCACACAAACCTTTTGCTTTTTTTTCTTCTAACTCAAAAGTCGAATTCTCAGAAACTGCCCGGAAGTGCAATGGTCGTAACGACAATTTTTCTTACTCTCAATATCGAGGTACGGTCTTGATATGTCAGCTAGCTCCCCGAGTCAAGTTTGAGTCAAGTTTTCTGTTCCTTTAAGTGACCTAAAATGTATCACCACATGGTTCTGCTTGCTCACCTTCTTTTCACCCACAGAACTTTTTTAATATATAGCCTACAAATGGCACAACAATATTTTGTCATGCCACAGTCGGTGAAAAATGGTGTAAGCTAAAGGAATTTATAAATTCTTCCGTGAATTCAAATTTGTCATGGCAGCTACAGATAAGTATCTCTCAAAACCCTCCAGTGAACCTTTTAGTTTTCTTCTTCAAGTTCAGTTTGAAAAAAGTGTCTCTATAGGCCAACTATCTTTGGATGTGTGACGGATATATTGCTCTGAAATACTCATACTAGTTTACTTCCTCCCTATTCCACCTACTTTTCTCTTCGCCTTTATTTATTCATTTATTTCCCTCAAACCTTTGGAGTACAAAAAGGTACAAAATGTAATATATAAAACAAAACCATGCTTAAAGCAACTGATCCATTCAATGACACCATAAATACTAGAAAAAAATTCATATGGTTAGGGCAACTAAATAATTGTTTACGTACTACATTATTCATTTCTGAAAAATCGGTAATGTGCACCCCTCCACTGGGAACAAAAGGTTTTTCATCATCACCATTGATTTCCCAGCATTTCCCAGCTTCGATTAACACAATGAGTCTTGGGCAACGGATCTTAGCCGTGACCCAGTATAAATCTGTTTTGCCTTTGGTTGAGTGTTACGTTATACATCAAACTGTACTATTTAATAATAATATAATTGCAATAATAAGCTTTCGCCTCTATAAATTTTCGGGACACTCTACACACTAAATTGAATTTCAGGAAGGTGGTAGTCGACACCTGCTTTGAATTGGTTGATATTGTCGGCATTCACAACACTTTCTGGGAGATTGTTCCAATATTCTACTATTCGGTTTCTAAAGGATTAGCGACCCTTGTCTACTTCGTTTTCATGCAGTTGCGACCGCAGGATCAGCAACGCTATTAGACTTTCGATTTCATTATTTAGTTAGGGACCCAGTGTGTATAGTTCTTGTGTAAACCTTGCGCAAACCAAAATTAAACCCTGTGCAGGGATAGTGACACCGTCTTTCTTCCTCTCCCCAACAACCCCAAAAATGTGCACCCCTCCACTGCGGAAACAAAAGGTTTGGCATGTCGTTTAGGAGTTCAACCCCGGTTCTCAAATACTGCGAGCTTAATGGGCCGTGAACTGAGGCAGCATCTTTCCTACCTTAAAATCGCTGAGTCCATTTCTTCCAAGTCGCTGATCAGCGCTGCATATTAAGTGCTCGATTAAATCTTTTGCTTCCTCAGACACGTCACAGCCGGAGTCGGACGGAAAACTGAAGCTTGCCTAGAAAAAAAGACGCCATATAATAACAGATGAACATTTTGCTGAGAGCAAGCTTTATGCCAGCCAAATAACGGTCTAGGCCAGCATTTTGAGATGTTCCTCCCCTTACTTTAGTAAATATTTTCTCACTACGAATCATAACTGACAGGCTAAACGGATGCGTCAGCTGAATTCTTTTAAAGCTATGTGTCGGCCCTTCTTGGCAAGGGTCCTCTTCAGGCTTAAGCCGGAAAATGAACTTGCAATTTTCATTTTCCAGCTTAAGCAGCTTGAAGAAGGGTTGAAATATAGCTCTAATAAAATTCAGCTGACGTATCCGTTTCGGGCTATCAATTATACCTTACTTTAGAGTACTATACGGCGCTATGAGATTTATTCTAGAGATATTTCATCCTTTTGTGGCATGGGTCCTCTTCAGTCTCGAGCTTAAAAAAATGAATATGAGATCCGTTTAGTGTGGTCAAATCACCGGTTATTCCCTCCGTCACTTTTACTACACACAACTAATACTCTTGCTAATACTTACGACTGGCCGCTTGTTGGTCGCACCACGCCGTAGAAATCCGTTTGAGAGACGAACAAACCTCGCAGAATGGAATACAATGTGAATTATCAATGTTCTACACTACATTTTGTTGAGCTGTGTGATAATTATAATCAATCAACTAGCCATTGTACTTGGATTTCCCAGTATATTACCCATCCTAGACATGTATAGACGCTTTCAATGAAAGAAAAATACTACCCTATAATCGGATGTAACGGATAGTTAAAGATGATGTCGGTAATGTTTCAGTGAGTTTCAGGATTTATGTATGTTTTCTAATTATGGTTTTCCAAAATGGCCAGTTTTGGGACTGCCTGTCTGGTGCACCACTCTTGTAGCCTAATTGAAATATATTATTCCCGACGATTGTGTCTACTGCACAGTTATATTTGAGACAGAGGCCGTAAAAGCAACGGCATCCAAGCGCAGAGCTTTCGACGTGGCTGAAACATGGTTGACCCACAATGCGACTTGGTGCCTCTGGCTTTCATCGAACTGAGATTCGCGCTAAACTTCGCCTGGCTTCTGTCTTGCTGAGAGCTGTGTTGGATGCTATAATGCAAGGCACAAATAATAATAATCATTATTATTATTACGATCGTCGATATTAAAAAAAAGGCGCAAGCATCTACAAAACTCTACAAATTGTCAACACAATACTTCACGTTCATCAAGTGCCTTTTGGAAGGCGTCGACTGATGGGCTGCCAACGACGTGGGACGGAAGAAGTTGGTTCCACGTCTCGACTTCCACTTGCCGATGATTTTACAATGCCAAAAAAACAGTCATCGGCTGCGTTCTGCTACGGTTTTCAGAACAATCCAACTACCCAGTCTTGTTATTTATTCATCGGTTTGCCAATTAACCTACCTTATGATTCATGATCCGTCCGTAAGTTTCAACCAGAGACTCGGCGTAAAACGGTGTTTCGCCAAAGAGCATTTCGTAGAGGCAGACGCCTAGGGACCACCAGTCGCACTCTCGGCCATACCGACCCTGTCCATCCTCCATTGCCTACAAAAAAAGTTCTTGGTTAGATTAGCGAAAACGTCACTCGCAGACTTGATTCTATGCCATGTGGCATGCTGGACTTACAGTTCAGCAAAGCGAGAAGTTGGAGGGGATTCAGAAGAGAGCTTGCTGTATCATTCTTGAACAGAAATACGAGTCCTACGAAGGCAGCCTAAAGACATTGCGTCTGCAAACTCTCTCTGATCGAAGACGCGATCTCCTGATGAAAATTTTGCCAAAAAATTTCTGGCCTCGGATGTGCACCGGTCCATTTTGCCCCCTGTGCTTACAAACCTGCCAGTTAAGCACAGACCTGCACAGACAGACCCTAACCTACCATAGCACAGACTCACAAAGGATCCAACTGACGAAACCGCATGCAAAATCAACGAACCGTTATCTCAAGTCCTTTGTTCCCTATTTTGTAAAGTATTTTAACGTACCTATATGAATCCCGAATTTAAATTGATATATTTTGTAGTTATGTTTGTTATCGTAGGCTTATTTTAAAAAGTGTAACATATGGGTGACAATTGTGACTATGTGACCATGTATGACTATCCACCACTATTTTTAGAATAATAACATTCATTCACTTCTTCGGTTTATACTTAGTGTGTGCAGCGTGGTTCTCATTTTATCTGGTTTAGTCTTTGTTTTCTTTCTTCTCTACCCTGCTGTTCACACTGTGAACGAGACTTTGTATTTTATTTCCTATTTGAACAAACACAGATCTATAAATGTGACGAACGTTTTTTTTTCCTCCTGAACCTCTGAACGAAGCCATAAGGGTTCGCCTTAGCCTACACTTCTGTACCCCTGGTTCACAAGGGCTACAGCAGGGCTGGATCCCGCCTACAAGGGGGACAGTGCCACCGTTCAGTGGCTAAAGATCACTTCCACAAATTCAGATGCCATGCCACGACGCCTTAATCTACGTCGGCAGCGAACTTCTGTTCTTGGAGCTTCGTCTCTTTTTCAGCCAGTAATGAAACTGCAGGTTTCGTTTTTGTTTGGTAGGTACCCCAGACGATCGAAAGAGAAAAAAAGGTCTCAAAATACTTTTGTTGGAAATACTATCTTTGATATACATGGCTGCCTTATAGGTAAAAATTCACTTGTCTGCATTTCAACCACCACTCCACCAATGTCTAGCGAGAAAGAATTATTTTCTGTGAGAAAACTTGTCGCAACGAATAAACTTTCAGGGGCCCGGCCCCAAGTCCAAACACGCATCTACCGAGGGGTTACCCACTCCCCGGCACTTGCTGTACACCCTATCTCGGCACCGGCCGGCACCGACCGAAATTAGCGGTGCCGGCACCGGTGCCGTCCATAAGTTGAGTGATTTCGCTTCTAAACATGCTTATTTTAACGTTTTAACATATGGCAACCGGAGCCGGCTGATGTCAGTCGGTGCCGGCACCGGCAGGGCACCGGGCACTTTCTGTACGCTAAAATCAAAGTGGACAACCCCTCGGCATCTACTTTGTCACGAAAAGTACAAGCTGCTTCTGCTCAATGGCATATAAACAAAATCGGTTGACCGTTCTGTCGAAAATATTTGTAGAATTTCCTGAACGTGTACATTTTGTGCGTCTCTAAGTATAGACGGCAAGTAAAGGGACGACTACGAAAATGAGAAGTTACAGGAGACTGACATGTCCTTTCGACATAACAGATTTACCAGATCTTTGTTCGGTGCCCGGCCGCTGCACACCAGCTGATGGCAAGTGAGCAATCCCTCAAAGCTGACTGACAGTTTTTCGAAGCATATCATGAAGATATCATCAATCGCAATGCCGACCAGCCAAAGCTATGGTGTCGCATGAAGAATGCAAAACCGCGCCAGCCCGCCAACGCTGACGCCACAACTCAAACGTCAGAGCCCAACCACGTCCAAGGGGACGCTGTCCAAAAGTTTATCTTAGCTATTGGCGAAATGTCAACGCCAATATTTTAAAATGAGGAAAACAAAAAGCCTGGATGTATCTCTGGGAAATCTTAAGAAGTGATCAGACGATTTGCGGAGTTGGCGACAGCGGTGCAGAGACCAAAACATTCCACTGCGCTCCTTTGAATCAACGCAAGGCAGCGCTGAGCTGGGTTCGGCTAAACTGAGGAGGGGTGGAACAGCTTAGCGCGTGGCCACTGCTTAAAGGAACAGTAAACTTGACTCAAACTTGGCTCAGGGAGCTAGCTGACATATCAAGAATGTACCCTGAGTCGATATTGAGAGTTAGAAAAATTCTTGTTACGACCATTGCAGTTTCCGGGCAGTTTCCGAGAGTTCGACTTTTGAGTTAGTAGAACAAAAAAAAAAAAAAAAGGTTTGTGTGCCTGGAGTAGGACTCGAACCCACGATCTTTGCCCCGAAAACAAAGTAATACAATGTATGTCAACAGGGTTGCCACCGGTAGTACAATTGTGCTCACAATAGAACTTTCTTTTTACTTTGGCAGCAGATTTTAAGAAAAAAGTAGTTGTCAGGTTTTATTTTCAAGGTAACTATGACCCAGCAACACGTTCTGAGTACTTTTCTTGTTTGGTATTACTTTTTTCCTTTTGCATAGTGAATTTATTTTAGTAAAGTGGCAACCCTGTATGTTGATAACACAGACAATCGCGAACTTTTACAGTGCATGAGTGCGTAACTACAGTGCATAAGGGGCAAGGCCCTGCCAGCTAGCTCTGGGAACAATAAGGAGGGGTTTCGAGATAACAAAGATGGGGGGTCCTGTCGACAATAAGTCCCTGTACATTTATCTAAGCCCCCCAGGCCGGTTTGATGGCCGAAAGTTGCCTAGTCAAGTTTACTGTGCCTTTAACAATAAAAGGACGGCGTCTTCCAAAGATATCTGACGACGATCTTTTCCAACACCTTGGATTCTTGGACTGCCTTTCTTCCACATTAATACCTACAGCGAAAGACCGAACAGGGACAAACTGCAAGGACAATACTTACTCCACACAATAATTCTTATTAAATTGCATTTATCTTGCTTTACAGAATCTCACAGATGGCACCAGTTTTGATTATTCAGAAGAGCTAGCCTAGAAGTTCAATATATTTATAAGTGGCTTCTTCTGGGTTCCTGAACGCATTCAGAAATCCTACTTCAAAAGATTGTTTTGGATATTATTCCCTTTGTTCTGTTGAGATACGTCACAAAGATGAATGAATGAATTTCCTGTTGCCGTTCCAAGTACCTGGTTTTCGGTATAGACAAGTTTCCGAAAAAAACAGGGTCAAAAGTACCACAGAGGTGACAAACCAGCTTATTTTTGTACCTGTACTTGGATACACTGAACATTTTGACTGATTGGGGGATTTTCATTTTTCATCTGACGTTCTGGTTTTCAGGACTAAATAAATTTCAGTAGAGACAAGGTCAACGGTGCCACAAAGATTGTCAGTAATCATTTTGATCTTTATGTTAACTGAAAAGCCAGCTTATTTTTGTATCTTGTATTGGATACACTGAACATTTTCCACCAGACGTTGAGAATGCAGACGGCGTCCCGCCAAGATCGAATTCTTAGTTAGTCCGAGCTATTCGAATTTCATCGAGGTCGTGGTGCTGGCTGATCTTAATATTTCAAAATAAATAAAGCTACCACGAGCTTGAAAGATTTTTAAAAAAATTTAAAAGCATAGCCTAGTTTTACAGTAGGCTATTCAGATAGTTCTGAATATTGGAACACAAACAGTAAAAGATGCAAGGTGTGCTTTAAGAGGATTTTTTTTGCAGAATCTGCGAGATTATCATCACGCATGTTCATTCGAACGTTCCTCCGGAGTAAAGCAAAATGACGAAGATAGTTAAAACAATTTTCGCGCGTGTCAACAAACAAACTCAAGTCAGGATGACAGGACTGACAAAACGGTAAACAAGATTGACAGCGGAACTAAAGAGTCAGTTCCGGCGGAGACCTTGCGACTGGAAAGGGGTTGGGAACTCGACCAATTCTCCATATTCCGGTTTAGAGCCACCGTGCGGTTTAGCTACTACCCAATGCTCATCACCAATAACACCAGTATACCGTGCAGTCCCATGATATCAGTCCTATCCTACACAGTGCCAAAATTTTCTGGTATTGCCCTGATGTTAAAAGAAAAGAGTTCCAACCGGGCGTTATCAAAATAAATAACACCCGGGCGTTATTTATTTTGATTACGCCCGGCGGCCCGGTCAGCCATGCCATATCAAGTGAAAACGCACGGTTGGAATTTTTTTCTTTTAACACCAGGGGAATACCAGAAAATTAAAACAAATGTACTGGTGTTATAATCATTATCGCCCTTGCTTTTCTTCGGGCGAAAGCGGAAAATTTGGCCCTTGGGCAGCATGATAGGCAGATATCACCCTCGCTGCGCTCGGGCGATATCAGCCTATCATGCCACCCGCGGGCCAAATTTTTCCGCTATCACCCTCAGCAAGGGCGATAATATATATTATCAACGTTTGAAGCACAGGTTGAAGTAGGTACATTTTATGTTCCAATATTAGAACATAAGACTCCCTTGGTTCTGAAAAGGAACACGGAGAAACTTACATCAGAAACGACACGCTTCCGATCCGATCTGTGTCGAAAAACGCCAAACGGGGAGAACCTAGGTGGATAAACATTACACAGGAAGTCCGGAATCTCGGAATGGGGTAGGATGGAACGATTAGGGACTCAGGGTTGATCAGTTATACAGGCAAGACGGGCCCTTTCTCTAAAACCCCGCTAGGACAGGTGTTCTCATATATTCCTTTAGCAGGTAAAAAGGCGCGAACCTCCAGACTCGGTAGTGCGGAGTTTCGCAATTTAAAAAGTGGAAGCTGCTCGTTCCAGTTCATTAACTCATGGGTGTATTGTACTATCTCTTTGTAATGGATGATGATAATATTAAAACAACGGATAAAACGGATACGTCCGGCTACGATGCTTGGCAGCGACATTTCGGCCCTTCTTGGCAAGGGTCCTCGTCAGGTTGTCGAACGTCATGCATCGCAGCTTACGTATCCGTTTTATCCATCGTTTGAATATACGTTTCCCAGTCAGCTTGGGCTCAAGGAGGATGATATTGAGGCAAGAGCATGCCCGTATCCAGGTTTCGGAGGGGGTTTTGCCCGCGGGTCGGACCTAATCCATACAAGAAAAAAAATGCAGATCAGAGGTAAAAGCCTATAAAACAATCATTTTGATTGTGATTCGGAGGGGGTTCAAACCCCCTAACCCCCCCCCCCTCTGGATACGGCCTTGGGCAAGAGATACAACCGGGGACTAATCCGCTTGGAGCGCTGACCTAGCATAAGGCCAATAGATCAGACGTCGACGGCCCTACCATTCCTTTCCGAAAAATGCCAAGGGAAAAATAGGGTACGTGATGGCCCTTGCTTCTGCCCTATTTGTGGTGCAACTGATGAGAACCTTTTACGTTTAATGTGTGAATGTGGTGCGTTGGGGGGATTAAGGGAGGAAATGTTTGGGAGGAGTGTTTTAGGGAGGAAGGGTTAATAAATTTGATTGGAGATAACTGCTTCGCAGTAACGAGAAACTTGGCGGTGTTCGTTCGTTCAGCGAAGCATCGGGAGGGTCTAATGTAAGTCTTATCAAGTTATATCTAGGATTTTAGTTGGGTATTTTTTCCTGAACGTGGTTGCTAGTGCCAGTTGGCTTTTTGCAATAAATATCAATGTATCTATCTATACGTCTCCTTTAAACACTACCTCCATATCCCACATTTAGGTTTGATTCGTTTGAATACGAAGCTGACCTAATCACTACAGCGACTTTAACGCAGCTTCTTTGCCCATCTCAGTTCCAGGAGATTCGGATGGCCTCGTAAGAAACCCATCAGGACTTCTGGCAAGGTTTGTGTAAGAAAAAAAAATGTCATCTCAGAGAACCTTCCTAGAATTGCATGTCACAAATACCTGGTTCCAGCTCAATTGGCTTCGGTAATGGAAAGAAAATAAACGCCAAAGAAGATTATTTCTAGAGTCCTCCTCTGTTTTCCTTATTTCGAGGAAGGGAAAATTCCAGGGAACTGGAGAGGATAGCAGGTGCAAGAAACTTTCCCAAGAGTCAGCTGAACGGCAAGGCAATTTTTACAAATGAATCAAGTTCGCCGCTAACGACGGTAAGAACACGGGATGACGTTGCAGTCAGACCCATAAGGAAGATGAAGGCGTGTCCATCAGGGTTGCCAAGAGCTCCACTCATAAGAATGTAAAAGTTCTTGACAAAATGGTACTTCTGGACAACTCTAAATTGCTAATAAGTGGTAATTATTCTAAACTGTAGTAAGATCTTTCGTAGCATTTCATAATTGTTAGATCACACTTTGGTAACAAACAAGAGCTGTAAGCTCATATGGCACTTGCATGGGTTGAGATGTAGTGTTTGATCAAAAGTACTTTTAAGGTTACCTTTGCGGTTCAGATGCGCACTTAAGGGAGCTAGAGAAAAAGTATTTTGTTTTAGAACTTGGCTGTAATGATACGAACTTTATAGGCGCTAGAAATTCATCTGCAAGAAAAACTATTGAGACAAAACGATCACAGGCCCTGAGGGATCATTGATATATACCGTTTGGTAAAAAGTATTTTTTTTTCACTTTTCGGTTAAAATGTGCACTTTAAGGGTGATAAAAATAAATTTTTGAGCAAAACCCTTGTGGCACAAATGATCATGGGTTGAGATGTATCGTTTGATAAAAAAAAGTAGTTTTCGACCTTGTGGTTCACATGCGCACTTTAAGGGAGCTAGAACTTTATTTGTAAGCAAAACCCTTGAGGCAAAAATGATAATGGGCTCATGGGGATCATGGAAATGTATAATTTGCTTAAAAGTATTTTTCTAAATTTACGGTCAAGATTGGTACTTTAAGGAATGTCAGATTTGGAAAGTGGCGATTTCTGAGCCAATCTTGTCAAATCTCTAATATTCCAGCCCAGTTCCATCGTCCTAGCACATCTGGAAGTACCTTAAATCGCGATCACCGGAATTCCGACCCCCCCCCCCTCGAAATCTCACACAGCCGCCGGAGCCAATCCGGTTCTGTAAGTGATTTATCCAGAACATATCTTTATTATTCCCACAAAGTTCCATCCCGATCTCCCCAGTCTGAGCCGGTCACGTATTCCCCCCCCCCCATTGTTGTCGAATCCGGTCCGGACATGACAAGGATCACCAGAGACATGTCCTCTGATCAGTTATCAAATTTCACTCTAATCCGATCAACCGTTCCAAAGTTACGCATGACTCAATATTCCGGATTCCCCCTCCCGCTACTCCCCCCACGACTACCGGATCATGTAAATTTGTATTTATAAGTCAGTTTGATCGGGTCCCTGATTCGCCTCCCCAGTTTCGTCGTGAAAATCCCCAAAACCGCCATTACCGGAATTCCGGGAAAATCCCCTCCACCCCCCACCCCCCCAGTGTCCGGATCCAGTCCAAATATATAAACGATTTATCTGGAGCAGATGCCTGTTCCTCCCAGCAAGTTTCACTCCGATCCTTCCATTCTAACCGTTTCTCGAGATTTCCGGTCTCCCCCCCCTCAACTCCCCCATAACTGTCGAATCCGGTCCGGACTTCAAATGGGACATCAGAGGTGGGTCATTTATTCAGTTATAAAGTTTCATTCCAATCCGATCACCCGTTCGAAAGTTACACACTACTCCAGTTTTCCGGATTCCCCAGCCCTCCACTCCCCCCCAGGTGGTCGGATTGGGAAACTGATTATTTCCAGGTCAGTCCGGTCGGGTCCCTGATGCTCCTGCCAAGTTTCATCGTCCTAGCACATCTGGAAGTACCCCAACTCGAAAAAGTGTGACAAAAACTACTTAATTTTCAGAATTCCCCGGCCCACCACTCCCCCCCAGATGGTCGGATCGGGAAACTGATTATTTCCAGGTTAGTTTGGTCGGGTCCCTGATTTTCCTGCCAAGTTTCATCGTCCTAGCACATCTGGTAGTACCCTAACTCGCAATCAGCGGACCGACCGACCGACCGACCGACAGACAGACCGACCGACCGACGGAAAAGTGATCGGTATATGGCACTTGAGCGAAGCTGCAAGTGCCATAAAAACGAGAGTCGGACCTTCTCCCAAGTGCTCTAATTTGGCTAATTAGAGCCAAAATTTGACTTCTCGGCTCCTAGAAAACAGTTCTGGTACAGGAGTACCTCGAATCAGCCATTTCTAGATAAACTCAAAATTGTCCCTTCTCCATGAACGGCCCTCTAGTTCTTGTCGTTCGCACCATTCAACAGTCGTCTCCATCTGTTTGTCAACGAATACACTACTTCTTTGTCCCGTTTCTCCTAATTGTTGTACTCCTAATGCGTATGTCAAATGCGTATGTCACTGTTGCTCCAATCTGTATATCCCACCATCCAGGTTAGAAGGACCTGGCAAGACTCTCAGAAACTATTTACCAGGAGATTGGAACACATCTTTATTGTGTCGCTCGCTGTTTGTCCTCTCTTGTATGAATAAACCTTACAACAAGGTCGGATAATTTAGATTCAGTTGTTTTAAAGAAAGTTGTGAAAAATTATTTAAAAAATTTAATTGAGACAAAAAAATTTCAAATATTAAGGGGGAAAAATAGTACCGTAAATAAAATATGGGTTTATTTTCAAAAGTTATGTGACGTGAATAGTTAAAAGTAGGTCAAAATATATTTAAATTAACGACACTGAGGGATGGAGGAGTAACCACAAAAAGTACGAAATGTGATTTCTTTGTTTTAAATAGTAAAAAAATAAGTTAAATTACAAAAGATGCTAGGGAAAAAAACAAAAATAAAACAACAACAAGGGCCCATAATAAGCTGTCCACATAGACATAATTATAAACAAGACTTCACGGGCCCCTATATATGTATAAATGTTAAACACATCTCACCTACAAACAAAAATGACCGCCCTTCCAAAAGAAGCTTAGCCGCAACGTCCTAGAGACAGTGCTCAATCATTCTTTAACGAGTGGCAGTTCTAATGAAGGTAATGGTGTCTATCTCTCACACCAAGGGCACATAATATGCTGTTCATGCAAACATAACTATAAACATGACTTCACGGGACCCTACATATCTCATCTCATACATATCTCAACCACACACGAAAAAGACATCCCTTCTACAACGTCCTATAGACAGTGCTCAGTCATTCTTAAACGAATGACACTTCCAATAAAGTAATGTTGCCTATCTCACAGGCCTCAAAATTGGCCTTTTAAGTGGCTGGCTAGACCAGGGTGTTTGGTTTCACAAATTAGCGCTCAGAGAGGAAAGCAGGTGCTACTTCACATCCAATATTTTAAGTGGGTGACGATGGTGTGTACAAATAAGTCATGTTTTCTCACGTTTAGTGCGCCGGCGAATTAAGCTTTTATCATGCTGTGACGACTTTTAAAGCAAAGAAGCTGCAGTGTACAAACAGGACGGAGCTACGTAGGGTTTTGCTTTGGCTACAGTAGTTTTCAAGTGCCGTATTTCACGTACTTGGTAATTTAGACATATCCTATTTATTAAAGGAACAGCAAACTTGACTCAAACTTGGCTCAGGGAGCTAGCTGACATATCAAGAATGTACCCTGAGTCGATATTGAGAGTTAGAAAAATTCTTGTCACGATCATTGCAGTTTCCGGACAGTTTCCGAGAGTTCGACTTTTGAGTTAGTAAAACAAAAAAAACAAAAAAAAAGCAAAAGGTTAGTGTGCCGGGAGTAGGACTCGAACCCACGATCTTTGCCCTAAAAAAACAAAGTAATACAATGTATATCAACAGTGTTTCCACCGGTAGTACAATTGTGCTCACAAGAGAACTTTCTTTTTACTTTGGCAGCAGATTTTAAGAAAAAAAGTAGTTGTCAGGTTTTATTTCCAAGGTGACTATGACCCAGCAACACGTTCTGAGTACTTTTCTTGTTTGGTATTACTTTTTTCCTTTTGCATAGTGAATTTATTTCAGTAAAGTGGCAACCCTGTATGTTGATAACACAGACAATCGAGAACTTTTACAGTGCATGAGTGCGTAACTACAGTGCATAAGGGGCAAGGCCCTGCCAGCTAGCTCTGGGAACAATAAGGAGGGGTTTCGAGATAACAAAGATGGGGGGTCCTGTCGACAATAAGTCCCTGTACATTTATCTAAGCCCCCCAGGCCGGTTTGATGGCCGAAAGTTGCCTAGTCAAGTTTACTGTTCCTTTAAACATCCGTGAATCGTTGAAAAATGCAACAAATTTCGCCTGATTCTTGATAAAAACATAAGTTCTATATGGCGTTTGCCAAACAATGTTTTCTCAAGTTCAGTGAGCAGGCGAATTAAGCTTTTACCATGCTGTGACGACTTTTGCAAAGAAGCTGCGTTGTACAGAGTGGAGCTACGTAAGGCTTTGCATTAGCTCCTTACAGACAATACAATAGTGTTCCTATTTCGCAATATTTAGGGGTATTTCGGGATTTAGACGCATCCTGCTAAAAATCCGTAAACAGTTGAACAAGAGCTGCAAGCTCATATGGCACTTGCAAGCTTTTTAGCTTGTATTCAAGTTATCGTAGTAGGATGTGAATGGATAGTAGCTTTGTCAGTGTGATGGGTTGTTTGGTACTACAGTTACGTTCAAAAGAAATGGTCAATTAGTTATATTTGCTGTTGTATAATATATTTGAACAATTTGTTTTAAATATTTTGACATCTTATGGAAAAATCAGCGAAATTTTCAAGCACTTCCTTTCCGACGGTGACGCTCGGGAGGTTCCGATCGCTCCATTCTAACCGTGTCACATGATTTTCGGTTCCTCCCTCCGGCCCCCCCCCACATTCATCGGATCCGGTCTCGACTTGAAATGGTATATCTGAGAGATGAGGTCTTTCCAAGTACCAAGTTTTATTAAGATTCAATCACCCGTTCGAAAATTATGAATGTCAATAAAATTCCGGATTCCGGCTCCTCTCCCTCCCCCCACTATGGTCGGATCGGGCAAGTGATTATTTCCAAGTTAATTTGGCCGAGTCCATTATACACCTGCCAAGTTTCATCGTCCTAGAACATCTGGAAGTAACTTAACTCCGTAACACCGGAATTCCGGAACCCCACTCCAACTCCCCCCGTAGTGCACGAATCCAGTTCGGTTCTGTCAATGATGAACCTAGGGATTCTTTTTGTTCCTCCCACCAAGTTTCATCCCGATCGCTCCACTGTAAGCGTGTCACATGATTTCCGGTTCCCCCTCCGACCCCCCCCCCACATTCATCGGATTCGGTCCGGACTCGAATCGGGATATCGAGACATGAGGTCTTTCCAAATATCAAGTTTCATTAAGATCCGATCACCCTTTCGAAAATTATGCATGTCACTAAATTCAGGATTCCGGCTCCCCTCCCTCCCCCCACGATGGTCGGATCGGGCAAGTGATTATTTCCAAGTTATAGAAAATCATCTGTAATCAAAACTCTTGAAGCAAAAAAGATGATCATCAGGAGCACGAAAATGTATCTTTTGCTCAAAAGTATTGTTTGTACATTCAAGAATTTAGTTGTAAGCAAAACCCTTGAGGCAAAAATGATCATGGGCTCAAAGGGATCACGAAAATGTATGTTTTGATTAAAAGTATGTTTTTGTACTTTGCGGTTAGCATTAGTACTTTAAGGAACGGCCGGATCTGGGAACTAACTATTTCTAAGCCAATCATGTCAAGTCTTTAATTTTCAAGCCAAGTTTCATCGTCCTAGCATGTCTGGAAGTACCTTAACTTGCGATCACCGGAATTCCGGACCCCCGCCTCTAACTCCCCCACAATGCCCGAATCCGGTCTGGTTCTGTCACTGATCTACATAGGGCTTGTGCTTGTTCTTCCCACCATATTTCATTCCGATCGCTCCACTCCAAGCATGTCACAAGGTTTCCGGATCCCCTCCGACCCCCCCCCCCAGCTTCATCGGATCCGGTCCGTACTTGAAATGGGACATCCGAGACATGTTGTCTTTCTACATATCAAGTTTCATTATGATCCGATCACCCGTTCGGAAGTTATACATACCTCAAGATTCCGGATTCCCCCTCCCTCCACCCCCCTCACGATGGTCGGATCGGGAAGCTGACTATTTCCAGGTTAATCTGGTCGCGTCCCTGATTTACCTGCCGAGTTTCATTGTCCTTGCCCACCTGGAAGTAACTTAACTCCGTATCACCGGAATTCCGGAACCCCACTCCAACTCCCCCCACAGTGCACGAATCCGGTCCGGTTCTGTCAATGATGTATCTAGGGGTTGCGCTTGTTCCTCCCACCAAGTTTCATCCCGATCGCTCCACTCTAAGCGTTTAACATGATTTCCGGTTCCCCCCTCCGACCCCCCCCCCCCCCCCACATACATCGGATTCGGTCCGGACTTGATATGGGACATCTGAAGCATGACGTCTTTCCAAATATCAAGTTTCATTAAGATCTGATCACCCGTTCGAAAGTTATGCATGCCACGGATTCCGGCTACCCTCCCTCCCCCCACGATGGTCGGATCGGGAAAGTGACTATTTCCAACTTAATCATTTGGTGTCCCTGATATGCCTGCGAAGTTTCATCATCCTAGCTTATGTGGAAGTGCCCGAACTAGCAAAACCCGGACCGACCGACAGACCGACCGACGGACGGACAGAAATTGCGATCGCTATATGGCACTTGGCCGAAGGGCAAGTGCCATAATAACAAGAGCTACGAGCTCATATGGCACTTGTTCCGAGTAGGCGGTACAAGAAAGTACACGAGAACGTCACAAACTAAACCCGCCATCCAAAATGCGGTTCGGACTTAGAAATAGAATATGCAGTTTCACTCTAGCCTGATCATTTCTGGCATCGCCTCGGATCATCTGGGGCAAATGACTGTTGTAATTTCCAAGTATCATCCCAATAAACCCACTGGTTTGATCCCTAGACGTGCCACGGTTTCCAATACCTCCCTCCAACTTCCCCTACCGCGGCGGAATCCGGCTCCGATTCGTGAATGGATCACCTGAAGCATCTTTACTCACCACCTACCAAGTTTCACTCAAACCTGGGCGTTTTTCGGTAGGTGCCTCCCCCCCCCCCACCGTGGTCGGATCCGGTTCAGACAATAAAATATGCCATCTAGGACACATGCTTACTCTACATTCCAAGTTGCATTTAAATCGCTGTACTCGTTTGACCCCTATGCGAGCCACAAGATTTACAGGACTCCCCCTACTGTGGCCGAATACGACTTGAAAACTTAAAATCCGAATCTCTGACATCTCCTCTTCCCGCCCAGCAGGTTCGACTGGAATCGGAGCGTAGCCTATCCAATCCCTCGACTGCAAGTGTTTCAAGAATTTCCTGTGCCCGTCTCCAACCCCCGCACAAGTATCGAATCCTATTTCATTCATATCCCATCACCCGTTCAAAAGTTATGCACGACACTAGATTCCGGATTCCCTATCCCTCCACTCCCCTACGATGGTCGGATCGGGGAAACGACTATTCTCAAGTCAGTTTGATTTCCATCGTCCTAGTACGGTATATCAAGACGCCCAAATTTCGCACAGTGCCCGGATCCGGTCCGGTTATGTTATTGACGTATCTAGGACTTATAATTGTTCTTCCGACCAAATCTCGTCCCGGTCCCTCCACTCTATAAGAGTTTCCCAATTTTTCCGGTCCCCCCTCCAACTCCACTCTCTCGAAAGTCACCGAATCCCGACCGGATTTGAAGTGGGACGTCGGAGGCACGAGGTCTCTCTAAATATTAAGTTTCATTAAGATCCGGTCATCCGTTAAAAAGTTATAAAATATTTATATTTTCCGGATTTCCCTCCCTCCACTCCCCCCAGATGGTCGGATCGAGAAAACCACTATTCTGAAGTCCGTCTGTTGGGGTCCCTGACATGCCTGCCAAGTTTCATCGTTCTAGCACATCAGGATGTAGCCTACCGACCTCGCGGGATCACTAGAAATTCGGACCCCCCCCCCCCCCCGCAACTCTCCCACAGTGACTGGATCTGGCCCGGTTATGCCATTCACGTATCTGGGGCCTGTGCTTGTTCTTCCCACCAAGTTTCATCCCGAACACTCGATTCTAAGCGTTTCTCGAGATTTCCGGTTCTCCGCTCAACTCCCGCCAGTGTCATCGGATCCGGTCCGGATTTAAATGAGGCATCTGAGACACGAGCTCTTTCTATATATCAAGTTTCATTAAGATCCGATCACCCGTTCGTAAGTTAAAAATACCTCACTTTTCGGACTCCCCCTCCCTCCACCTCCCCTACCAGATGATCGGATCAGGAAACGACTATTCTCAAGTCAATCTGCTCGGGTCCCTGACACGCCTGCCAAGTTTCATCGTCCTAGCACATCAGGATGTACCGAACTCACGTGATCACTAGAAATCCGAATCCCCCCCCTAACTCCCCCACAGTGACCGGATCCGGTTCGGTTATGTCAATCACGTATCTAGGACTAGTGCTTATTCTTCCCACCAAGTTTCATCCCAATCCCTCCACTCCAAGCGTTTCCCAAGATTTCCGGCTCCCCCCTCCAGCTCCCCCCAAAGTCACCGGATCCGGTCCAGATTTTAACCACGTCGTCTGGGGCACGAGGTCTTTGCAAATATCAAGTTTCATTAAGATCCGATCACCCGTTCGAAAGTTATAAATTCCGAAATATTCCGGATTCCCCCTCCCTCCACTCCCCCCACGATGCTCGGATCGGGGAAGTGGCTATTTCCAACTCCAAGTTAGCTTATGTGGAAGTGCCCGAACTAGCAAAACCCGGACCGACCGACCGACAGACCGACCGACGGACCGACAGAAATTGCGATCGCTATATGGCACTTGGCCGAAGGTCAAGTGCCATAAAAATGCAACAGACGTGAAAACATTTTTGAATGGCGCTTGTGGCCGTGGTTGGTCAGTCGGTCCGGTAATGACGAGTTAAGGCATTTCCGAGTTGGTTACGGAGATGAAACTAGCAAGGCTAGACCAGTTAAATTTGATAATCGTCGAACTGCGAATCATATTTGACAAAGCAAAACGGTCAGCTACATTTTATTGGATTTTCTCTTGGAAACAGTCGATTTTTTCATATAAACCAATAAAATGCAGCTGACTTCTCCCTTTTGCTTTGTCAAATATAAAGATACTAATAAAGTGTGGACATTCATGTGCGCTCCGAATCATACAAACGAACAAACGAGGGGATATATCAGAGACCTTAAATGTGCGATTTGTAGATCCGTTCTGGATCCGGCCACTTCGAAGGGAGTCGAGGAGAATCGCAACAACTTGTTCCCAGACCACTGCAGACCAGTAATTAACAAATTCCTTCTTCTCCGAAGAAGAAGAAGAAAATCAGAACAGGGGTCTTGCCTCCTTCGTTTTTCTAAGCTATGCTACTTTTCAAAATCGCGTATTTACCATCCAAACTGCAGCAGGTGGTGTTTAGCTGGAACTACTTATTCGCTGCATTAATTATATTTTGTTTGTATCAGCCAAAGTTTTGTCATCCGCTTCTCAAAGGAAAATTGCTCATACACAGTTTAACAGCTAGACGCAGTAGGCTACTTCATAACGAACCCTAGGAAAATGTCTCTAACATCCTTCATGCGCTTAGCAAACTGGCCAGCATCGAACACAAGGCAAAAGACTACCAGTACGAAATCTGATGTAGCGTCACACGGAAGCATTTCTAATTTACCTTTCATGTACTATAGATAATTAATATGCACGCGTCAAACCACTAGGAAAAAAGTCGGGGGGGGGGATTTTTTCTCTTCCAGCTCGACAAATAGACCCCTCAGAAACAGGACTATGCGTGAATCTAGAACGTAAGCATTATAATTATCGACAGGTCTGTTTATATTTTCTGTCATTTTTTTTTTGGGGGGGGGGCTGTTCAAAGAGTGTACAAATTTCGTTATATTGTTCCGTTCCAACATTTAAATATACATTGTTGTTCCGCTGTGTTTCGTCATAAGCGGGTTTTAAATAAATTGTCATTATTGTTATAACGGACGGGATAAACTTACCCTCAGAATCTCCGGTGATATATAATCCGGCGTCCCGATAGCCACATTGCTTTGTACTGTCCCATCTTCCCTCAGCCTCAAACAAGATCCAAAATCGGCTAGGCGAATGTGTCCGTTTTGATCCAACAGGACATTATCAGGCTTTATGTCTCTATGGACATAACCCAGTCTGTGGATAGAGTCAATCGCTAAAACCATCTCAGCAACGTAAAATCTGGCCATGTCTTCAGGTAGTCGGTCTTCAAACTTGGAGAGTAGCGTAAGGAGATCCCCACCGCAGTAGTAGTCCATGACGATGTACTGCAAAGCAGAGGTGAAAAGTTATCACTGACCACCACTCGCAATTGTTTTCATTTGTTTTTTTCTTTTTTTCCCTCCTGTCAGTGACACCAGTGTGGCACCTACTCTTCCGTTTTCACTTTGAAATCTTTACTTCTTTACTACTTCTAGTCTTAATTTCACTTTTTTTTTCCCACTTTCTTTCCTTTCCTCCTTTCCAGTGATCAAATATTAAAAATAAAAATCAACGACAAGCATCCAAAACATTTCTTTAAGATGAAAAATAAGATCGTCATTCAATTCAACAGGCAGCTCATCAAACATGACGGCTTCTAAAGTAGGGTGGGTAAGTTTTATTTGAAAGTAGAGAAATTCTCTTGTTTGTTTGGTATTCATATTTTTAAGGGTCAGGTGGTAGTACAGGAGTTAGAGGACAGCAGGTGTAATATATGACGAACGGGGATCCCTCGGCACTGCCTGAGCCTTTTTTATTGTTTACTTTATTTTGGTTTTTGGTTATTTGACTTGCTTTCTTTTTCCATTTCGACTCAATTGGTGCCCACCCACAGTGCCGAGTCCAACTTGAACCTGTACCGTAACTCAGCATCAGGACACATTACTTTGCAAACACTGTCCTCTTTAAGTGGCAAAAATATCTTGGCACTTCAAGATGCTACGAATGCTTACCAGATTATGATCATCATGAAATGCGTAGTGCAAATTTGTAATCCACCGTCTGTCTCCATTTACAAGAACATCTCTCTCTTCTTGAAAGCAGGCTGCCTCGGCTCGCTTGAGCATCACCCACTTGTTCAGTATCTTCATAGCATACACTTTGTCCGTACCACGTAGCCTTACAACACATACTTCACCAAAGGCACCTCTACCAATCACTTTTATCACATCAAAATCATCTCGTGACAGTCGAAGGGTCTTGAACTTCTCTACAAGAGGTCGAACTGAAAAAAAAAATTCCAAGAATGAGGTTTTTTAAACTAAAACTCTGCATATATTCTTGTTTTTCCACTTTGGATGTGAATTAAATAGTTATTTTGCACACCTATATGGAAGTTAATTCTGTTGTTCCGGTTCTTCTGTTCAAGTTGTGGTTTTACATTTTACATTTTGTAAATGTATCATTTAATTGTATATATAATTCGAGTGTCTAAATTTGTTGACAATCCTACGCTATTTTTGTGAAAACATAAATATTAAGGAAATAAATATTGATTGATTGAACACTCACCTGTTTCAATAAAGTTTGAAACTGTTCGCTCCCTCCTAAGTGACGACTGAAAACATTCATCATACAGAATAAGAAGGGAATCGAGAAGACCTTCAACGCTTGCTGCACAGTTGGCAGGATTAACTGGTCCTTCAGCTTGGGTGAGAATTAAGTGTTCGAGATCCTTCACCCTTGATTCAAGCGACTTCATGATTGTTTCGTTGGACAGCTGGTCTATAATCCTGTCTCACATCTTGAACCCTGCAAAAAAAAAAAAAGTTTCAGTTAAGATTGCTGTTTTTTTCAATGCCAGTTGAAGCTTGTAACAGCTTCTGGAAACAGGTGATGATATGTTTGATATGTAAAACAAAGCCACATCGGGATGTATCAAATTCTCCTCCTAGACATGTACCAGATTACAAACAGCCAGGCATAGACATTTTGGACCTGAAGCATTGTATTAGAAAAGAGATTTCTGAATAATTGGGCTAGGCTAGCATTTCATTCTTAACTATGATCTTTTTCAGTAGAGGTGTGCAGTCAAATGGGAATAATAAACTAAAAACTTGATACCTACGAAGATCCAGGACTTTCAGTTTTCTAAACAAAAATTTTATGTTACTTATTCTTGAATAAAAGGTGACATAAAATAGTTACAATACATCTGGTATCCAAAGTTATAAGGCTTTTCTTTTCTTTCACCCTGCTTTAATAAGGATATTTCTTGCAGTCTATCACAGACCCCTGATTTTTATACCCCTAGCGTTTGACATGCCCTATGCCTAATGCTGAAAACACTGTGCCAAATGTTCGGTACTCTAACCCTTTAAAATAGCCTACTGATGATTTGAGTGAAGCTCAGAAATCATGCAATCAGAACTCCTTTTTACTGGAATAGGTCAGCATTAGGATACTAACAGGTATCCAGCATTCGGCACAGGGTATCCCATTCTACCACAAACCCCTAAATTTTGGATAGCCTACGCCAAGTGCTGGGTATATCTAGCATTTGGCATACCATATGCCTAAAGCTGGATGCCTGTTCGGAAATTAACCAATCAGACTTTGCCTATAGTGGGGTAGGTAAGGGATAGGGTACCAACAGGTATCAAGGGTTTGGCATAGAGTATCCAGCGTTAGGCACAGGCTATGCCAAATACTTGATATAGTAGAGGTATTCTTATATGAATGTACCTTAAAAGTGACTGATGGCTGAAGAAACAAGACCAAAGTTTTCGATGGGATCCCAAAAATTTAATATTAACTACGTCTTGTCTTCGCCAAATCCAGTCTTCGCCAGGCTAATCATCTGAGAAAACCAAGTTCAGATATACCTGTATAAGCCATATCTATTTGACGATACTGATCAAAACTTCCTATTGTACTTCTGCCAAATTTCCGGTTTCGGCCGAATTCCGAGCAAACTACTTGCCCAGCAAAAACAAAAAATAGTTCAGAAACGAGTTCAGCGTATCTCCTTATCCCTATAAAGAACATCTAATCAATTTCAAATAAAACTTTAACTTCTAAAAAAAAAATCCGGTTTCAACCGGATTCCGGACGAACTATATGTCCGGTTACAAAATGATTGTCATATATAGATTCAGCGTTTTTTCTTACCCTTAAATCTATCATCTAATCAACTTCAAATACAAATTTTGCTTTTAACAAATTTTCCGGTTTTGGCCGGATTCCGGACGAACTATTTGTCCGGCAAGAAAATGGTTTTAACCATCGTGTTCAGCACGTTTACTTACCCCTAAATCGAATATCTAATCAACTTCAAATACAAATTTTGCTCTTATCAAATTTTCCGGTTTTCGTCGGATTCCGGGCGAACTACTTGTCAGGGAAGAAAATGGTTTTCACCATCGTATTCAGCATGTCTTCTTACCCCTAAATCAAACATCTAATCAACTTCAAATACAACTTTTACTTTTAACAAACTTTCCGGTTTTGGCCGGATTCCGGGCGAACTACTTGTCCGGCGAGAAAATAACTTTCATATTCGGATTCAGCGTGTCTCCTTACCCATAAATCCACTATCTAAACAGCTTTCAAAAAATATTTTTTTGCCCCTTAATTTGAACCCCCTCCCCCACCCTCAGATATAGAGCTACATAGCCCATCTTCGAACTTGACTTGTACTTTGACCCGAAGGATCCTCCCACCAAGTTTCATCAAAATATCTCAATCCCTTCGAGAGTTATCGTGCGGACAGACGGACAGACAGACAGACGGACAACTTTTGTGATGTCATAGGTATCCGTCACTAACGTTTTGGGATCCCAAAAACCAAAACACAAATCAGGCATTTTTTACTATAAAAAACTTAATGTTTTTATCACTTTTTGATTATTGTCCTGATAGCACAGTTGACAGTTACTCAGCTACCACCTGGTTTTCCTATCACAATTTGAACACCACTTTGCCAGGTGGAACGCACCTTCAGCCAAGAAGATGGCGGTTCGAACCAACAGATACCTCAAACAAAAGAAGATGCACATTTGCAAATTCAAGGTAAATTTATCAAATTGAAATACTAAAGAAACTTTATGTCAGGATAATCCTGAGATAATTGGCTATTAGCTGATTTCAAGTTTGTTATTTTTACTTTCAATTTGACTGTTTTATAAGCAAGTAACAAAGCCAGGGTAGTGAAACAGTTGGAGAAGTGTTCAAATAAGCATACCTCTACTGTACATCCAGCATTTAGAATAGGGTATCTAAAAATAGGCGGTTTGGCAGAGGCTATGCCAAAGCCAAAGCAAAGCCAAAGGCAAGACACACAAGTGTTTGGCATAGATAGGGTCTGGATAGGTAAGGTATCCAAAAATCAGGGGCTTGTGGAAGACTGATTTCTTGTTGCTACACTGTATTTTTCCATCACTTTTACATCACAGCAAGGCCAAAGACTTCAAACTGAAGGCCTCAAGTGAGAATGAACAAAACTCAAATCCCCTTTCAGAAGACTCCTCTGGCTCTGACTCTGTTCTGTTCTCTTCCAACATGCAAACTGCATGCAATCCAGAGACAAACAAACCACGGTTTTATTTTTCATTTTGTATTTTGTCACATTTTTTCTTTCCTTTCTAAGCCAGAAAGATCTTTCTAAAAAAGGAATTCTTTTCTGGAAATTTGATTCGATGTTAGATATCACTCCTGTCCTCTAACTCTACTTTAGCTCTGCTTTGGGCTGGTACAACTCTTAAGGCTTAGCCACATAATACATAACAACACTGACAATTGTCATAACGAAATGACTTAGGGTAGCCACAAAAACACCTAGTGTCAAAAATTGGCAATTTTGTTGTAATGAATGCATAAATTGCTGTGAATTTTCCTTATTAGTTTTACCTATCTAAAACATCTCCAAAATATATTTTAAAAATACCATTGAATTCAGGACAAAATTGTCTATTTAATAAGGCTAACAGTAAGATGTCCTAGCTATTTAATATTATTTCTTAATATTCAATGTAAATTTAGATGTAAAAAAAAGTAGCTGGCTGAGCTGAACTTGCCTTGCCTACAAAAATTTGTTGATACTAAGGAGGAAAAGTCAGCAGCCTATCCTATAGCAGCAATAGGTCTATTGGTAGGGTGGCCACAAAAACACCTAGTGGCAAAAATTGGCGTTTTTTTTGTAATGAATGCAGGAATTGCTGTGAATTTTCCTGATGAGTTTTACCTATCTAAAACAGCTTCAAAAAATATTTTGAAAATACCATTGCATTCAGGACAAAATTGTCTGTTTTGTAAGGCCATCAGTAAGATGTCCTAGCTATTTAATATTATTTCTTAATATTCAATGTAAATTTAGATGTAAAAAAAAGTAGCTGAACTTGCCTACAAAAATTTGTTGATACTAAGGAGGAAAAGTCAGCAGCCTATAGCAGCAATAGGTCTATTGGACTATAACCTTAATGATTTTATTCATCTTTTCTCATCTAACTCACTTGCTGGGGCTCCCCATGCACTCAAAACCAGCTCAAAATACCTAGTTTCATAGAATTTCATTGAAGCACTTAGTTCCAAGCTGGTCACTAGATGGACAAAACCCTAAAGTCAATGGATGAACATAGGCATTTTCTTATGGAAAATACTGTTTTCTAAAGAAGATTTAGGATGCTTAGAGGCAAGATAGAGAGGTGATCTTGGCCTCAAATCAAAGCTAAAAGAAAGGAGAATCACATTCTGATCTTCAACAGCTCAGGTTTGATTAAAAAAAAATTTACTGGCTACCCTAGTCATAGGCATTTCCTTATGTAAAATACTGTTTTCTAAAGAAGATTTAAGATGCTTGGAGTAGGGTAGCCACAAAAACACCTAGTGGCAAAAATTGGCGATTTTTGTGTAATGAATGCATGAATTGCTGTAAATTTTCCTGATCAGTTTTACCTATCTAAAACATCTCCAAAAAATATTTTAAAAATACCATTGCATTCAGGACAAAATTGTCTATTTTATAAGGCTTACAGTAAGATGTCCTAGCTATTTAATATTATTTCTTAATATTCAATGTAAATTTAGATGTAAAAAAAAGTAGCTGAACTTGCCTACAAAAATTTGTTGATACTAAGGAGGAAAAGTCAGCAGCCTATAGCAGCAAAAGGTCTATTGGACTATAACCTTGATGATCATATTCATATTTTCTGATCTAACTCACTTGCTGGGGCTCCCCATGCACTCAAAACCAGCTCAAAATCACCCATTTTCATAGAATTTCATTGAAGCACATAGTTCCAAGCTGGTCACTAGATGGACAAAACCCTAAAGTCAATGGATGAACATAGGCATTTCCTTATGTAAAATACTGTTTTCTAAAGAAGATTTAAGATGCTAGAGGCAACATAGAGAGGTGATTTTGGCCTCAAATCAAAGCTAAAAGATAGGAGAATCACATTCTGATCTTCAAAAGCTCAGGTTTGATTATTATTTTTTTTAGTGGCTACCCTACTTGGAGACAAGATAGAGGTGATTTTGGCCTCAAATCAAAGCTAAAAGATAGGAGAATCACATTCTGATCTTCAAAAGCTCAGGTTTGATTATTTTTTTTTAGTGGCTACCCTTACTCTTTATTTTAGTTTAGAGACAAACAAACTTACTGCAAAAACTGAATAAGTGATTAAGAAAAGTAATCCATTAGCACATTCCGGGCTCAGTCAGCACATCCCAGGTATATCCTAGTAGGCTATGCTATTAGGCTACGATGATTGCCTAAACTGTAAACTTGTAACAACAAAAAACAAAACTAACTGGGCTGGAGCTGAGTAGGAGCCTTTACGAGATTTTTGGAGTGTATTTCATTTGTACGTATTTATACGAGACGTGAAATATCTCGAGGATGATCCTAGCACACTGTTAGCCAAATATTTGATCGTATCAAGTTCTAAGAAAAAAAAAAATAATTACTTTTTCATTTTAAATCTTTTACAGCTTGGAAAGCAAATATCTGGCATCAGGGGTAATTATGTTAAATTGAAAGATTTTAAAGAAGCGTGCTGCATCTGCCATCTACTGCAAAAGTAAATTACCTAAAAGTTACTCTGGTTCTGACCAGGTTCTGACACTAGATGACAGGACTGCTTGTTAACTGTCAAACATTTTAGCAAAACAGGAAGAAATAGAAGAATCCGATATTGAAGGAGGAGGTGATTCCCAATTTATAAAAATAATTGTCCTTTTGATTCTCTAAAGTAGAGGTATGTTAAATTATCCGAATTCTGAAATATTAGCACTTGTTTCCTTTATGTCTTCTTCTGGTTTTGCATGGCCATGGGTTTATACCTAGTTCTGGCTCTGGCTCTCACTTCATAAATTTAGACCGCCTTGTCCTTGCTGTGTCCTTGGTTAGCGTATAGTGGCGTTTTTTATTGCCAATGAGTTCGGCGATAGCATAGCCGTTTGACTTTTTGGCATTTTTGATGTTCGCCGGAAGCCGATAGCCGTAGCTGTTTCTTCTAATTTCTGTTTTTGACTTGTGCTCAACGGTTAATGTCTATCACCTAAATTCCTGTCCATCGCCTATCGGCCTAGGACTCGCCGATAGGCTATGGACGTTGCTTCCAACTCCAACGGCTATGGAAAACAGTAAAGAAGCACGAATCGGCAAACTTCCTTCGTCTACCGCCGGGGAAATTTCATCGGCGATCAGAAACGCCACTTATGAGTTATGTCTTTTGCAGTAAAAGCCAAAAGTTAAAGTTTAAATGAAAAGCCAACTTATTTTTATACCTTTGATTTGGAACCACTGAATTATTCTGACTCCTATAAGGGATTTTTCTTTTTTACGTCGCGTAGTCTAGTAGTGACGTTGGGAATCTCCGCTGGTTGTACGACAAATAAGTTTACGACAAGTCGCGGAAAATTTGAATGTCTGCAAAAGCGTGCGTTTCAATGGCCAACGAAGTGAAGATTATGAAATGTTCGATTCCAGACTGCAGAATTACATCCGAAGATAACCCTCTATTCCGTGCTACTCCGAAAAGGTTTCTTTGTGGAAGCACACAATCAACACAGATTTGCTGAAGAGAATTGCATTTCAAACATAGAGGTACGTCCGTATAGAGGTACAACAAAAACGGAAGAGAAAATACGTCAGCTAAAATTTAATAATTGTGGATAACAAAGCAACGAAGTAACGCGTTTTCCTCGGTTCTTCGAGCCTAAGTAAGTAAAAACATGATGGGTAAGCAGACTGTCATATCTTAGCCCTATTCGGTTAACCTTTAAAGTAGTCTACAGTCTAGTACACTAGCCCCTTTTCAGGCATGGTGCTCAAACGTCTAGCCAGCGTCTAGCACCATGCCTGGGTGCTAGACGTTCAAGCACTGTACCTTGGATTTCATGTAGGGTGCATGGATTTCAGTATACAGTGCATGCATGAAAAACACAGTTTCTGTCATCACAACTGAGCACCGGCTCGGATAGGGCTGAAATTACTACCATGAATTAGAGAAATCAAAGACAATCCTTATCATATTTTTCATAACAAAAACAAAAGGACGCGACTGATGAGGGAGATGAAAAACCTCATTTCCTTTTCTACATAGTCAAGGGTTTTGCATGCAAAGTGTCCTGTGCCTCAGCTTTTTCTACCTAACAGTCAACCAGAATATTGGCTCCTAGGGCACTCTACATGGAAAATAGATAGGCTGCTGTCAGATTTTTCATCTCCATCATCAGTTGCGTCCTTTTGTTTTTGTTAGGAAAAATATGATAAGGATTGTCTTTGATTTCTCTAATTCTTGGTAGTAATTTCAGCCCTATCCGAGCCGTTGATAAGTTGTGGTGACAGAAACTGTGTTTTTCATGCATGCACTGTATACTGGAATCCATGCACCATACATGAAATCCAAGGTACAGTGCTTGAACGTCTAGCACCCAGGCATGGTGCTAGACGTTTGAGCACCGTGCCTGAAAAGGGGCTAGTGTACTAGACTGGTAGTCTAATAGGAATGATAAATTAAGATCTTAAATTATACAAGTCAAAAGTGTGTCAACTATATAGTTGTGTCAACTTTTGACTTGTAGTTTTGACTTTTGTTGTTTGCATGAATATTTGGTAGGTTCAGTTTTGATCATAATATTATTAAGACTGCCCCAGTCTAGTACACTAGCCCCTTTTCAGGCATGGTGCTCAAACGTCTAGCACCATGCCTGGGTGCTAGACGTTCAAGCACTGTACCTTGGATTTCATGTATAGTGCATGGATTCCAGTATACAGTGCATGCATGAAAAACACAGTTTCTGTCATCACAACTGAGCACCGGCTCGGACAGGGCTGAAATTACTACCATAAATTAGAGAAATCAAACACAATCCTTATCATATTTTTCATAACAAAAACAAAAGGACGCGACTGATGAGGGAGATGAAAAACCTCATTTCCTTTTCTACATAGTCAAGGGTTTTGCATGCAAAGTGTCCTGTGCCTCAGCTTTTTCTACCTAACAGTCAACCAGAATATTGGCTCCTAGGGCACTCTACATGGAAAATAGATAGGCTGCTGTCAGATTTTTCATCTCCATCATCAGTTGCGTCCTTTTGTTTTTGTTAGAAAAAATATGATAAGGATTGTCTTTGATTTCTCTAATTCTTGGTAGTAACTTCAGCCCTGACCGAGCTGTTGATAAGTTGTGGTGACAGAAACTGTGTTTTTCATGCATGCACTGTATACTGTAATCCGTGCACCATACATGAAATCCAAGGTACAGTGCTTGAACGTCCAGCACCCAGGCATGGTGCTAGACGTTTGAGCACCGTGCCTGAAAAGGGGCTAGTGTACTAGACTGGACTGCCCCAGGAATGCCCAAGCTGACTATAAAAGTTTTACTGGATAAGGATTTAGTATTTGCTACTGGGATTAATATTATCTCTATTGGGATAAGATTAATCCGAATTAGGGATAATCTTATCTCAATAAAGACAAGATTAATCCCAGTAGCAAATACTGCAAGATATTTTTTTACAGTGTACAAACCATATTTCACAGTGTCAATAGATACGTCAGCTGAAACAAAAATAAGGCTATATTTGAGCCTTCTTGGCAAGGGTCCCTTCAGGCTCAACAGTCTAGTACACTAGCCCCTTTTCAGGCACGGTGCTCAAATGTCTAGCACCATGCCTGGGTGCTAGACGTTCAAGCACTGTACCTTGGATTTCATGTATGGTGCATGGATTTCAGTATACAGTGCATACATGAAAACCACAGTTTCTGTCATCACAACTGAGCACCAGCTCGGACAGGGCCGAAATTTTTACCATGAATTAGAGAAATCAAAGACAATCCTTTATATATTTTTCACAACAAAAACAACATGGCTCGGCTGATGACAGACCTGAAAAACCTCATTTCCTTTTCTACATAGTCAAGGGTTTTGCATGCAAAATGTCCTGTGCCTCAGCCTTTTCTGCCTAGCAGCCAACCAGAATATTGGCTCTTGGGGCACTCTACATGGAAAATAGATAGGGTGCTGTTAGGTTTTTCAATTCTAGCTTAGCCTTAAGTATCTGATCCGATCAATTCCATTACATGAGTTGCTTGGAGTTAAAGTTGGTGCTGTGATTTCATTTTGGACACTTCGCTGAATGTTTAAAGTTCCACACCTCTGCTGTATCCTAACCAGTCTACCACAAACCCTTGATTTTTGGACAGCCTAACCTGTGCCAAACAAATGCCAAATGTTGGGTATATCTAGCCGTAGGCATAGCAGCTATGCCAAACACTGATACACTATTCCAAATGTTGAAAATGGTACTGGGACCCAATCCAATATTGGTGATTTTAATGTAGCTCAGAAATCAACCAGTCAGAATCAGGTCAGTCAGAATCAATTCACTTATATTGAAGTAGGTCAGAGTTAGGGTACCAACAACTAGCCAGCATTTGGCATAGGGTATCCAGCATTAGGCATAGGCTACATGCTTAATGCTTGATATACCCAGCGTTTGACGTAGTGTATGCTAAAATCAAGGGTTTATGGCAGACTGATCCCAATAGACTGTACCAGACCATCGAAAACATAACAACAGATGCTGCCGTACAGACTATATTCTACACTTCATAGACTCACAATATTTCAGTATTAGACTCAGTATTTCATGAACAGATGGCAATCAAAACAAACCAAATCACTGTCGTATTTTGAAATATTGCTAAATCCTTCAAAGTACATCAGAAACTGGAGGCAGAGTACAAGTAGATTAGAGGTATCCTTCTTTGAAGGTTAGTCAACCTTAAAAGTGCCATTTTTACCAGTGTACCACAAATCCCTTATTCCGGGATACCGCATGCTCTGCCTAGGCCTCGAATGCAGGCATATCAAAGGTAGTATAGAAACTTGCTCAGTTACAGGAGCCATGTCCAACCTAAAACCAATTTTCAAATTTCTGGGAAGCCGTACCTTCAGAAAGATCTGTCTGACTAAAAATGAACTGAAAAAATGTGAAAAATACTAAATTGATATAGAAACAGTGGTTTACATGTTGGAAGAGTAAATTCTTCTTCAGTATTATTAGTTTAACAAACTTTGAATTTCGTACTGTCATCTTATTCTCACCTGAGTTCAGATTCCTCATCCCGTTTACATGATGATAAAAATCATTACTTTTAACAACCAGAACCATTACCTCTTAAAGTAGGTCAAAACTAATGAAAAAGCAAATAATTGAGTAATATGGGACTACTTGAGTAGAATGGGAAATAGTAAGATTTTACTTCTTGACTGTAAGGATTACATGGAAATTTTGTCTTTACATTCTTCCACCAATCTTCAATTTGGGGTTGATGACCCTCCTATAACATAAATCTGCTGTGGATTTTGTTTCCCTTCAAGGCTTCTGGGCTCTTACAAAATATCTTGAATTACAGGAATGAAAAATTTGCATTTTTTTTCATTGGTATGATCAATATTATCCATTGACATAAACCCATCCCATATTTTTAAGAACGATTGTGTAGGCTACACTGTGCTATGCTTGTCGCGTATTTTATTGGGTTAGGGAACTTAACATTTGGCATAGGGTATCCAGCATTAGTCAGAAATCAAGGGCTTATGGTAGACTGCTTCCCCCTCATGCTCCCCTCCTCTCTCTTGCCCCAGGTGTGGCAAGTCCTTAAAGGACACCTGAACAATGAAACCATACTTGAACACACCATGGAGAATGCATTTACAGACATGGCCACGGAAAGCATTCTTCTCCTGAGCGTGACGTTTTCAAAATAGGGATGTTCGTTTCTGGAGGTTTGCACAAGCAGACTCCAAGACAAAAAGCGCAATTCATTCAAATCTTGTACAGCGCTGGCCGGATCGTATTGGAATTTCTTCTAGATATACGTTTGGGCTTAACTGGTTAAAAAATATTCCAGAAGAAGGGTTGATTGGAGACATTTGTTCATTTCTAAAATTGTTAGGTACCGAAATAAGGACAGATGCAAAATGGAGCAAAAATCATAGCTTGGAAACACTATTTCGTATTTGGATTTGGTTTTCTGCAGGCAATGTTAACGGAAGTCATACAGATAGGATGATACTTGGTACTCTTCATTCAGGTGTCCTTTAATAATATCTAAATTTCTCTTTAGCACTAGTGAGCTATTTCCAAAAGTAGTATGCACTGAACTGAACTGGACTGAATCTATATAATAGTGTCTTTTTTTTCAGATAGTAAACAATGCAGAACTCTAATGGAGAATCTGCTGTGATGCTGAGCAAGGTAAGAAAGTTCATGAATTCACTCTTGTTTGCTAAAGTTTTTACTTTTATTTCTGTGTAAGAGTCAATAGCCCCATGATTCCTAATTGTTCCAAATAGCATAGCCACTAAGCGGAAGCCGATAGTGGTACAGAATACCGATTCAGGGGCGCCTCCCTGGTTCAAGAATGGACCAATCATCTAGCCTAATATGTTGTCATTACTTATGTGCTAGGTTGTTTTTATCTTAAAGTAGTTGATTCATGTGGGCCGAGAAGGTAGGACACACTATCATTTTACGATGGGTCGAATATTTACGAACACACTGTCACCTTTGGTTTCTCCTAAATCTCCATGGTATCCAAGGTAATCCACAAATTACTTTCACTCTTGAAAACAAGTTCGTCAACTCGCCATTACTCATTAAATATTCACTGATCTCCTGTTGCGGGTCAGAGCTATACTAGAATCTCCGAGAAGATCAAGGGGCGTGTAAGAGGATTAAAACAACGATGTATATCACCCTGTGGACGTTTAGATATGTCAGAAGTAAAAACTATCGGCTAGTTTGACAATTTTTGGTATCGGAAGCTGAATATTATTTTGCTTACTTTCATAATATCTAAGAAATCGTTATAACGAATTTAGTATAATTTACGGCGTTTGTTTATTGTGATCTGGTTTACATCCTTAATTCTTTGGACTTCAGGAATTATCAAGAAAAAAACAGAAAACAAAATACTCAAAGAAATCGCTAATGCAAATAGTTAGTTTGATTTTTCTACACATTTTCCATGTGCCTGATACAATAAAAACAATTTGTTAGATACAAAGTCAAACTATGATCCCAGCCTCTCCATGTCGTGCAGTTCCGACCCGCGCCACTAGATGACCCAGCGGTCGGATTGAGTCGTGTCTTCATCTTGGGTCTTGGGTGGGGGGGTTCTAGACGTTGCAAGTGCTAGAATGCTTATGATGCATCTCCTTTAATTCTTGCGCAGAATGCCAGGAAATGGGAAAAGATATTTACTTTATTTTCTACGGCTAGATAAGAAGGTTGTAATCTTTAAAAATTGGGCAAGTTAGTGTTTTGACACCCTTCAAGTTCAGCTGAAAAACCAACTTATTTGTGTTTCGTTTAGCTGAATACACTGCGTTATTTGGATTGTGTTATGGGAATTTTTTGTTTCACTATTTGCTCTAGTATGACGTTCAGAAAATCTGCGGCCGTCCTCACAACGCAAAATTCGACTATGAAGCGGAAATTTTGAATCTCAATACAAACGCGGCGTTCATTGTCCAATGACCATCTTGCGCCGGAAGGTAGCTCACTGCGTGAACGCAAATCGTAAATCGTTCTCGTCAATCATACAAAACAGGGACAAGTGCATAGAGGTACCACAAATCCGACAGGGAAATTCCACTATGTGAAAATCGATTATTCGTGAATAGGGGAGCAACGAATGAACGCATGGCCATCGGGCCTTCAAGCCTCTTTAAGTGAATAAGTGATGGGTAGCTAGATTGTCCTATCTCAGTCCTTTTCGGTTAAACTTTAATCTCAGATTTCTTTCAGCCTGAAAGGTCTGATACTGTTGACCTTTCCGACAGCAGTCTTCAAGTAGACATTTCTGATGCCTTGAGTGAGCGAGATAAAGTTAAGTTCACAGTTCACACTAAGGTGAGTTCATAGGTCTACTTGTTAGACTCCCTTACCTACCTAGGTCGATCACTGTAGAGATTTTAAATTAATTTTTTTACATGGGCCTTTTGGGGGAAGATATGAGCACCTGTGATTCAGGTTTAGGTTTAGATTCATTTATTTTGAACTAAAAGTCACGGCTTGACTTTAACCAATTTCGGCTGGATCACCACTGAGATAAGACATGAGTTGCGTTTTTGATCCGAATTCTCCGTTCTGAATTCTCGATTCTGAATTCTCGATTCTCGTACAAAATTACCGTTTTTGCTACTCTAGCTTCTCCATTCTCGCTTTTGACAAAAACACTAATTTGACAGATCGTCTGCCACCCGGTATACCTGTTTGTGCATTTTAAACACCGCACCCTGTTGATCAATCAGGGAGGAGAACGGGGAGAGGAGAATCGAGAATTCACTAGCGGAGCAACTTCTCGATTCTGCAGAATTCGGAGGCTTTCCCCGTTCTCGATTCTGACAAAAACGCAAGAAAAGGAGAATTCGCTTCATCTGAATAGTCCAGAAACGCGAAATAGGAGAATTCGGAGGAGAATCGCGAGGAGAATTCGGATCAAAAACGCAACTATGGCTGGAATGTCAGAAAAAGACAAGAAAAAAGGCGCGTTTTCTAAAATCTGAAATGTAACGATATGAAAAAGAATTTCGGATTTCAGCAATGTGACCGAAATGAAGGAGAACCTAGTAGCCTATATTTGTGGGTAGTTGTAAGAGTGGCATCAAGATTTTTGTTTATTTTTATTGGAGCGTCTGTGGCATTGTGTGTGGGAATTTAGGTATGCCCTAAATGGCTTGGTAGAAAGGTTCCCTAGTTTGAAGTGACTGATTTAGTAAGATCCAGCATTAACCGTCATCATCGGGGGCACGCGCGTACAAGCTTGCAAAATCAAGATTCCACAAGGACGTTTTTAAGTGGGGTTTTGGTAACAGAATCGTTGATCCCTGGAACAGCCTTACCGAAGATGCGGTTAATGCTGAATCGATCAATAGTTTCAAGTGCATTGTTGATGGGATTTTTAACTCCGATCAGTTCGATTACTCAAAATTTCTTAGAGTTATTTAGAGGCGAAAGCCTTTTCTCTTGCTTTGTATTATTATTATTATTTTTAATATATATACAATACTAGTATACATAGTCGTATTTTCCTTCGCGTCTTTCTGTTGAACTTTGCGGATCTTCAGTTAGACTAATATGAACTACCATGCCTTTCATTTCAGACCAGTATGAGAGAGTTCAAGAAACCTGAATTCTCCGTTGTGCGCCAACACGAAGAGTTCATTTGGCTTCATGATCGATATGAGGAAAACGAAGAATATGCTGGCTACATTGTAAGTTTCCCCTTAGCCCTTGGCTGGAAACAGCGCAGAATTACCTTCGGCGTTATAAAGTTGCAATTGCAATACTTTCCACAGTTGGCCAAAGGGAAATTATGTTTCCTTTTCTCTCGAATTCTTTGTTCTCGAAACCCCATGCTCGTGATTCTTTCGAGTCCCCAATGAGACTGACGTTGCCTGTGTCTTTAGTCTGGAACCGCGAACTAAATGTTGTATGTAAAATGGCTCTAGAAGCTGTATACAGCTTCTAGAGCCATTATACAATTTATTTAACTTTGACTATAGTCAAAGTTAAATAAATAAATAAATATTTTCTGTAAGTGCCCAGTCACACTGGGCTCAAAAATCAGCCTATTCCACAAACAACTGAAAATCCCTAGGGGACGTGAGATTCAATGGGCTTTCTGGCAGCTTGGGGATAATGAGCAGACTGCAATTAGGGGTCAATTAGGGTTCCTGTAACATAATTATACACGCTGTTTCGCTCTAATTGATCTCCTGAATTTAAAACGACCACATTCAGAATTAGTTGTATCTTGTTCCTTTTCTTTTTTCTGCTTTTGCAACCCAGAAAGCCAGGAAATGAGCCAAGTGTGACTGTGCTCTAAATGAGAACCCTTGAATGAAGAACACTCGGAGGTGTTTTTACCCGCTAAGGTAACAATAGTTGCGTTTTTGCAGATACCATGGTATCTGTTACCACGGTAACTGGATCTGCAAATAGTCGTTTTTGCAGTTACCGTGGTATCTGATATACATCCACTGCAAAAATGACTACTGCCGAACTTGCACTTTTCGAAGTCATCCCAAAAGAAAAACTGATATCCAGTTACATCACTAAGTGCTCAACTTCTTTCTCACCAATTTGACAAATTTTGATGAAAGTGAGATGACTTTTCAGATACCACGGTCCACGACCAGATACCACGGTCGGACCGTGATATCTGATTATCAGTTACCACGGTAACTGGCCAGATACCACGACAACTGCAAAAACAGTTTTTGACCGTGGTATCAGATACCACGATAACTGCAAAGACGACTTTAGACCGTGGTATCTGCAAAAACGCAACCATTTTAAGAACAAATCACGGAACAAACACTAAGTCTCTAAGAGTGACTCCGAAAGATGAGATGAACTGTGATATGGGGGGAAGCCCGAATGTGATGTTTAGTGCTTTTCTTTTTACTTTAGGGCCGGAAATTTTAAAGATGTTATGCCGAGGGCTTAGATCATGAAATTAAGGTTCTGTTTTTGTACCGAGGAGGGCAAAAAGAGGACAAACCTTGCGAAGTGGCGATAACAAGAACGAGAAAATGGAGATCTTTCTTCAGATTTGGGTAAAGGCCAAACTTTATTGTTCGCACGCAGTGGCAAAGTAGTGTAAGCGCGCGCTAACTCGGCCACCATCAGCAGCTTGATTTTGATACTGTAGTCACCATCGTATATGTAGTTACATGTCTGAAACCTGCTTGTTTTTTTTTATAACAAGTTTTTGACAGCAATGCGCTCCTACAAGCGTGACTGAGAACAGTCAACCACAGAACCATGCCTAACGCCGGATACCTGTTTATACCCTAACCCTTACCTTCTCCACTGTAACAGAATTCTGATTGTTTGATTTCTGAGCTCCACTTGAATCTTAAATCATCATTGGGATTAGAGTATCCAGCCAATCGACATAGTGTATCCAGCGTTAGGCATAGGGTATGCCAAACGCTGGATATATATACAAAAAAAATCAAGGGTTTGTGTTAGACTGACTGAGAATTTCCTTATTCAAGTTAAGAGCCACCATTCGTTTCAATAATAATATTATAATATTACTTTTTTTGAACAGGCGTGTAATGCATATCCTCTTATGACCCACGGTCAGTTATATTACGATAATCTTCACACAGAAAGTTAGCGGTAGATATGAGAGGATGATATAAGTCATAACAGCCTCCAGAGAGGATGATATAAGTCAAAACAGCCTCCAGAGAGGATGACATAAGTCATAACAGCCTCCAGAGAGGATGATATAAATCATATCAGCCTCCAGAGCTGATTTCTGCTCTAACAGTTAACACACCACCATCTTCCTCGATGGCCATTTAAAAATATCAATTTCGCCTTCGGCTCGGTGAGATTTTTCATAACCTACCTCGCCTTCGGCTCGGATAGGTTATTTTCAATGACCGTCTCGGTGTTATTATCCGATATCAACCTAGATGTCTGAAGTTAACCTTTAATAATTGCACTAAAAAAGGCTTCTCCCTCTGTAGATTCCTCACAACACTATATACACTAAATTGAGTGTCAGCCAGATGACGGTCCACACCTGCTTCAAACTGATAATTATTTTCTGCGTTTACAACACTTTCAGGGAGAGGATTCTAGGATTCAACTATCCGGTTTCTGAAAGCTCCACTTTCCAATGTCTTTTCGAAGTATGTCACCACGTAGTTTATGCGCGGTTGCGAAAACCACGCAGTTTTTGCAGGTTTAGTTCTTATTAATCACCCAATGAGCATTACCATCATCACCGTGTTCCTAACATTCTGCTAGGATGTGTGTTTAATTTATATTCCTTCCGCAGAAAATTGGCGCAAACCTTCCTGGCGAGAGTTTTGCAGTACCCCTCAGTTTAAAAGAGAAAGCTTCTCTTTTCTGTTCATTAACATATTGACCTATTGTACTATCTCTGTGCGATTGATGCTGATAGTGAGTTGAGGGAGACAAACTGAAACTAATCCGCTTGGAACGCTTAACTTTGTATAAGGCCAACTTCTTTTCTGTTTCTAGATACCACCAGCCCCACCACGACCCGATTTTGAAAGCTCAAGGGAAAAACTGCAGAAGCTCGGAGAAGGTGAAGGATCAATGTCAGCTGATGAGTTTAAAAAGATGAAGCAAGAGCTCGAAGCGTAAGTGTATTTTGTGACGGGTTAAGAAGGATCAGACGGCGTTCGTAAAGTGCCTAAAGTCGTTCCGAAAGTTCTTAAAGTTGTTCCGTTAACCTGCAGTTTTTTCCTCGAGTCCTTTACGGTTCAGTTAACTTGTTCGTAAAGTTCATAATGTCGACCAATAGGAGAAGAGATCTAAAGCAAAACATTCAAATAAATCTGAAACTAAGGAATCAGGAAACTGGAGATGTGCTGGTTTGTCGGGTCGAGATAAACCCCATGACTCTTCTCGATGGAACCACACAGGCAGGATCTGTGTAACAACCCTTGATTTTCGACACACAAATTTTCTCAGAGTTAATAAATTCTCATCAGAGGGGAAAACTTTACAGAACATATTTTGTAAAACTTATGAACGCCGTCGAAATCCGTCATTTACTTGGACCTTTGTCCTCCCACGCCATCTGTGTTACTCACGGTGTCGTTTCGCGGCGACAAATTGTATCACTTCTCCTCCCTTCAAAGAAGATTAAATGTAAAAGAAGGCAAAAGATTGTAATTAATTATTAAATACAAAAGATTAAATGCTAATTACTATTTTAGTTTATCTTGAATAATAGTTACTCTTTCAACCCAAGCTGACTGCGAATCATATATACAAGATCACGCTAAACGGTGACGTCTGCTAAGATCAGAGAAAAATAACACTAGGGAGTAGCGCCACGACCTATCCTTTCCATGCTTCGCAAACGGGCCATAGTCGCAGCGCCGCCCATTACACTTGTGGCATTTAAAGCGAGACAAACTTGCGGATTTAGTAATTTCTAGTAAAGCTAAGTCGCGGTCTGCACACATCTTGGAAACGTGCACCAGCACTGGTGCACGACTGATTGAGTTTGTGTAAGGACGTTCACTATCGCTAGTGGTACCAGCGTCGCTGCTATTCGAGTGTCAATTCTTTTAAGTCTTGGCGCTACTCCCTAGTGTTATTTTGCTCTGGCTAAGATGTGCTACCTTCTTGGCAAGGGTCCTCGTCAGGCTGCAGCTATAGAACTAAAAGAAATAGGTATTCCTTCAGCCCAAGTTGACTTGAAGTTCATTTTCCAGCTTGAGCCTGAAGAGGACCATTGCCAAGAAGGGCCGAAATATAGCTCCAGTAAAATGTAGCTGACTTATCCGTTTTGTGTTGTCAAATATTAAAAGAAATGAACCTCCAACAAGTTCGTTTCTTCCAACACAGCCTGACGAGGACCATTTCGAAGGAGAGACGAAATGTCGTGAGAAAAGGCCTATAGTTTCGAAACATGTATGGAAATTGCGATGAATAGTCCTATTTCAACAGTTTTTGTTGGCAAAATTTTCGAAAAAAAAAAATCTCGGTGGTCGGAATTGCAAAACTAATTGTATTTGTACTTTTCAGTGAATACCTCGCAACATTCAAGAAAACCGTTGCCATTCATGAAATATTCCTCCAGCGACTAGTATCACACCCGGTGTTTAAACATGACCATAACCTACACGTCTTCGTTGAGTATGAGCATGATGTAAGTAACAATCCATTCTTTGTAAGGTTCCGTAATTCGGTCCGTTGTCCAACCTTATTGGCCAAGTATTAGGTTGGCCGTTCCGGCCGTCGAAGAGTTATTAGTATTGGCCGATCCTGCCAACCTTATTAGGTTGGCTGGAGTCCTTTCAGATAGATGGGTAGAGGTCACAGCATGTTCGCCGAACTTGACGTTTTACGTAATTCCACTGGAATATGTGTATAAAATAATAAAGGTTAACTTCAGATATCGAGGTCGATATCGGAAAATAACACCGAGTCGACCATTGAAAATAACCTGTCCGAGCCGAAGGCGAGGCAGGTCATGGAAAATATCAGCCGAGCCGACGGCGAGGTTGATATTTTTAAATGGCCATCGAGGTTGTCATTCCGATATCAAGCGAGATGGAGGTGTGTTAACTGTTATAACTTTTTCGACCTCAGCATGTCGTTGGAGGAGGATATGACTTATATGTACTTATATCCTCCTCTCCGGAGGCGGTTATGAATAATTCTGTAACGTGATTGGCTGGATTATCCCGTGGAGTGATATTTTACGTTTTCTCTGTGAAGATTACCGTAAGATAACTGACCGTGGGTCATAGGAAGGTATGCATTACACGCCTGTTCGAAAAAAGTTATATCAGAATATATTTAAAAAGGGACAGAAAAAACCAAAGAAATTTAAAAATAATTGTGACTATAGTTGAAGGAAAATTTGCAGGCATATTAATTTGCCTGTTTTCTCACCCATTATAGCCGATGATCTGAATTCAGAACACTATTTTTATTCAAAAACTTTGGGTTTTCACCGAACTATTGATCCAGTGACGAAAAGTGTAGAGACAGATTGATCTTCTTAAACCTGCTGACATTTTAGTCGCTTCAACAGAATTGTTGTTCCCGCCCAAAATTACAACACCTTCCCCCTTAAATACAGGGATACCCCCTTGAACTTGAGCAGCATTTTGAGGCAAAACCAAGTTTGATCCAAACAACGTGCCCCGCCGAGAGCTGCGGTGACGGAAACACACAATTACGATGCTAACAGTTTGGACCCAAGAAAGCCGCTCCAAAAATGTCAAATGACTTCTTCTCCACATAATCAGTGCCGTCTTTACCCTTAGGCCGGTCAGGCCGGTGCTGGGGGGGGGGGGGGGCAGGGGAACGAGAGGCCAAGCGGAAATTTTTGAGAAATATGACCAAGGTTGCTAGGCGTGGAATATATTACTATTCCGAACCTGAAGCGCTGACCTTGTTCATCACGATCCGGGTGTGACCAGCTACGTTGAATCGTCATTTACGTTACCGAAATTGTGCTCAAATGTGATGTGACCATAGTGTGGCTAGACCAAGAATCGTGTATGCTAATGTTTTAATGCGTTTTTTGATTCATGACAAGGGGTCAAAAACCCATGGATGGCCTAGGGTCCACCAAAAGTAAAAGGCCGCACTGCGCAGAATAACTAGTACAGCTAACGCGCTAAAAATTATACTGTAACGTGTATATTGTGTACACCACAGTTTGTTTTTTAGCGGGTTCTAAACATAAATAAGGATATCCACTAAAGCCATTAGATAATTCACTGCAATCAACTTAGCATGTACCTAATACCAAGAACAAATAAGGAGACAGAACTGCTGTCTCCCTATCTCGGTCATACAAACATGCTGAGTCGAGTAAAATACGACCGACTCCCGATGCAAATTAGCGGCTTCGCGCCACATCACGTTTCGTTACCTTTACAAATAGCTAGATCGCCGGTAAGTTGCTAAAGAGGAAATCTAGAAGTCAACGCTGATTGGTTCTATGGAGGCGCTCCAGAGCGGAGCAGCGCGCGGAGTACGCCTTCTGCTCGCCCCTTTTGATATTTCTTGTGCGATAGGTAACGGTGAAGACGGAAGAGAAGTAAACGGGTATCAACATCAGCTCAAAGCTAGAGTAAATACCTCCAGCTCCGCTCAGATTTGTCGGGGTTTTCATAGTCGCTGCATGCGACTAAAGACAGAAGTTCTTTCTGATTATTTGTTCTTGCTAGTACCTATAATTTTTGTTCCCCGTAGCTTGTGGATTTTTAGCCTCTTTTGTCAGGTCGGACGGAATCCGTGGGATAGTTTACTAGAAAAAAATAATTGTGTGACGAATTTGGGGATGACCTACAAATTTGGTTTCGCCAGAGCGCGTTGCTCAAATTGAGCCGTGTGTAGATAGTAACGTCCCATCCTCCCCGCCATCCATGGAATCCGGTGAGAGGCCCCACATTTGGTTTAACGGAAACCCGATTTGAGCCGGTGTCGGTAAGGGGGATAGAAGACATTCTTCAACAAAATAATTGTCGGGCTCATTGACTTGTAAAAGACATGCTGTATGCTTCATTTTTTTTTTCGGACGAATAGCTCTACCGAAATCCGGCTAGAACTGGAAGTAAATTTTGTAATAAATTTCCTAAAAATCATGTTGGATCTACAGATAAAGGAAGAGACGATAGGCTAAAGCTTTACCTCAGATCGTTTCGTCGCTGGACCAGTTATTTAAACCGGAGTACGGTTGACTGGTATGGGTTAAGCATACCTCTACTGTACTAAAGTTAGACCTTCCTTCGAATTTTGCTTTTTTTCAGCTCTCAGTCCGAGGAAAGAACAAAAAAGAGAAAATAGAAGATTTCTGGCGGTCCTTTACCAAGTCGACAGACGAGATAGTCCTTTCGAGTACACAGAGAGACACCGACGACTTCTTTGAAATGGAAAAACACATGCTAGTCGCGCTCCACGAACATTTGAAGGATACCACAGCCAAAGCCGATAAGATGACACGAGCTCACAAAGGTATGGTCTCCTCCCAAAATCCCCACCCCACACAGATAAACACTTTTGCTTCGTTTTGTACAATTGGGGTTCAGGAGCTCGCTAGTGGTCCTAAAAATCCCTGGCATTGGGCCGCCTTTACTGTTCAGTAGCGTATATTCCGATGTGTTTCGGGAGGGGCGACAGCTCAGTGAAAATATGCGGCCAAATTCCATCCCCTTTCCGGCCGTAAGGCCGAAAAATTTTCGGCGATTTTTTTTTTTTTTTTACCGTTTTTAACACTAAAACACCTCTAGCCAGACTAAAATTCGATCCAAAATGACGATTTTGTTAAAAACGAGGCGCAAACAACACCTTTTAATCTTGTAATCATTCACATTACGACTCAAAAACTGTTTCTGAGATCTATTACTGAACCGTGTTGTAGATAATTTCGATTGATCTTCTCAGTTTGTATTTTAGCGTAGGTTTTTACCGTAAAAAACTTCTTTTCCGAGAATTTCGGGTTAGGATCGCCCCTGTCGCCCGTGTTTCGCACACGTTTTTCCCACTAAAACTCCCTTTTTCAAGAACTTCGGGGGGGGCGATCGCCCCTGTCGCCCCCCCCTAATATACGCTACTGTTACTGTTCATAATAAGATTAGAGCGGGGTGGCCTGTAAGGCATGGTGTATAATAATGATAATTATAAATAATCCTTGAGCCCAAGCTGACTGGGAAACATGTATTTAAACAATGCATAAAACGGATGCGTCAGCTACTATGCTTTGGCAGCGATATTTCGGCCCTTCTTGGCAAGGGTCCTCGTCAGGCTGTCGAATTTCAGGGACAACGTCAGGTAAGGAACGAACCTGCGTGCAGGTTCCGTTTTATGCATTGTTTAAATATATAATAATAATAATTCAAATCAACAGAAAAGGCTTTCGCCTCGAAATAACTCTGAAAAATTTTGAGCAAACGAACTGTATGATAGGAGGCGGATAGCCTTGTGTGTGTTCGATCTGCAAACCGTACTGTACCGAGGTCTTCGTAATGAACCTTGAAGCTCTAGATGGGCAGTGGGTCTTCGTGGAAACGCCACGCCATCCTGACGGTATTGACCGTATAGCCCATTTCTGGAGGCCGCCATCTATATGTCCCGCCTACTATACGCCTTGCCATAATATCAGGTTGAGTATGCATGAGTCTTCAACACACACATTTTCGGGCGAAAGGTTCCGTCAACTCAGACCCGATGTTTGGAATGGTAATACCCAGGGTCCCTTGGTTGAGTGGATGGAGGGAACTGTTTTTGGGATCCCAAAACGTTAGTGACGGATACCTATGACATCGCAAAAGTTGTCCGTCTGTCTGTAAGCACGATAACTCTCGAAGAGAATGAGATATTTTGATGAAACTTGGTGTGAGGATTCTTTGGGTCAAGAGTAAGGTCGGATTCGTAGTGGGCTTTGTAGCCCTACATTTAGGGGTGGGGGAGGGGGTTTAAATTAAGGGGCAAACAAAATATTCTGAAATAGCTAATGTGATAGACGATTATGGTGTAAGAAGTCATGCTGAACGCGATGGTGAAAACCATTTTCTCGCCGGACTAGTAGTTCGCCCGGAATCCGGCCAAAACCGGAAAGTTTTAAAAGTAAAAGTTTTATTTGAAGTTGATTATATGTTCGATTTTGGAGTAAGAAGACATGCTGAACACGATGGTCAAAACCATTTTCTCGCCGGACAAGTAGTTAGCCCGGAATCCCGCCAAAATCGGAAAATTTGTTAAAATCAAAAGTTTTATTTGAAGTTAATTAGATGTTCGGTTTAGGGGTAAGAAGACATGCTGAACACGATGGTGAAAACCATTTCCTCACCGGATAAGTAGTTAGCCCAGAATCCGGCCGAAACCGGAAAGTTTGTTAAAAGTAAAAATTTTATTTGAAGTTGATTAGATGATAGATTTAAGGGTAAGAGGAGACGCTGAATCTGTTTATGACAATCATTTTTATGGCACTTGCCTTCGGCCAAGTGCCATATAGCGATCGCAATTTCTGTCCGTCCGTCTGTCGGTCGGTCGGTCCGGGTTTTGCTAGTTCGGGCACTTCCACATAACCTAGGATGATGAAACTTGGCAGGCGTATCAGGGAACCCAAATGATTAAGTTGGAAATAGTCATTTTCCCGATCCGAACATCGTGGGGGGAGTGGAGGGAGGGGGAATCCGGAATATTTTTGAATTTATAACTTTCGAACGGGTGATCGGATCTTAATGAAACTTGGTATTCGGAAAGACCTCGTACCCCAGACGACCGGATTAAAATCTAGACCGGATCCGGTGACTTTGGGGGGAGCTGGAGGGGGGAGCCGGAAATCTTGGGAAACGCTTGGAGTGGAGGGATTGTGATGAAACTTGGTGGGAAGAACAAGCGCAAGTCCTAGATATGCGATTGACATAACCGGACCAGATCCGCTCACTGTCGGAGAGTTGGGGGGGGGGGGTCCGAATTTCTAGTGATCCCGCGAGTTCGGTACTTCCTGATGTGCTAGGATGATCAAATCTGGCAGGCGTGTCAGGGACCCGAACAGATTGACTTGATAATAGTCGTTTCCCGGATCCGACCATCTGGGGGTGGGGCTGGACAGAGGGGGAATCTGAAAAGTGAGGTATTTTTAATAAACGGGTGATCGGATCTTGATGAAACTTGATATATAGAAAGACCTCGTGTCTCAGACGCCCCATTTTAAATCCGAACCGGGAGGGGGAGTGTACGGAAGGGGAATCCGGAATCCGGTGGCAAGCTCAGCTATTGAACGGGTTATCGTATTTAACCGAAACTTGATATTTAGAAAGCTCTCGTGCCTCAGACGTCCCATTTTAAATCCGGACCAGATCCGGTGACATTGGGAATATATATATATTTATATATATATTTCTTATAAGAAATCGCTTAGAGTGGAGGGATCGGGATGAAACTTGATGGGAAGAACAAGCATAAGTTCTAAATACGTCATCTAGAGCTTTCAGATTGAATGAACCTAGATATCCTAATTCTAGGTCCGAACCGTATTTTTGAATGGCGGGGTGTTTATTCTGAAGTTCTCTTCTACTTTATCGTACCACTACTCGTAACAAGTGCCATATGAGCTCGTAGCTCTTGTTTTACCCGGACATATAGTTCGTCCGGAATCCGGTTGAAACCGGATTTTTTGTATAAGTTAAAGTTTTATTTGAAGTTGATTAGATGTTCTTTATAGGGATAAGGAGATACGATGAAGTCGTTTCTGAACTATCTTTTTTTGGCTGGACAAGTAGTTCGCTCGGAATTCGGCCGAAACCGGAAATTTGACAGAAGTAAAGCAAGAAGTTTCGATCAGTATCGTCAAATTAGATATGGTTTATACAGGTATATCTGAACTTGATTTTCTCAGATGACTAGCCTGGCGAAGACAAGACCTATATAGTTGTCTGGGTCAAATATTAAATTTTTTGGATCCCATCGAAATATTTGGTCTTGTTGAGATTGAATCGGCTTCCCCTCGGTTAAAGTTCAATGGGCGGATCAAACAATCATGATGCCACATCACCACCCCTTGAATACAATGTTACATCAGAAATCAGCAGATTCCTCGACAACTTAGGGAAGTGTTTTTCAGTTTGAGCCGGCTACGGCTCGCCCAAATTAGGGCGTCCTTTCAAGCTGGAGCCCCCTCAGGCGTTTACGTGAACTGCAGTAGAGGTATGCTTATTTGAACGTCGCCGAACAGTGAACGGTGGCCGAAGAAAAAACGGAAATCCATACAAGGCAACTTTTGTTGCAAAATACTTGCCAGAGATGTTCACTCCATTAATTTTTTGTCGTGTGCCACTTCTCATTTGAAAACTTTGCTGTCAGTTTGCTGTTAACTGCCACCTGGCATCTGGTATCCTTTCATTTAGCTAAGCGGGACATAGTTTCACCAAATAGATAGCGTTCAGCAAACCTGCAGATGCTCTCAAATAAAAGAAAATCACATTTAGAAATTCATACTAAAATCTAAATTGTCCAATTTAAACTTTTAGTCTATGCTAGGACAGCCCTGACACAGTTGGCTTATTGGCTGATATCAAGTTTGTTATTTTTTCTTTCCATTTGACTGTTTTGTAAGCAAGTAGAAAAAACAGGTTAGTGAAACGGTTAGAGAAGGTGTTCAGATGAGCATACCTATACTGAATATGACAAATTACACGCTCCGATGTTTGGATTTATTATGCCCATACAATGAACATTCAGGCTTAAACCTCGTCATGGCATTTCCAACTTGACTTTCTGCCACTCCTTCAGCTCTGAGTCTCCTCCCTTCTTTTTTTCAACCTCCAGTTCCATGGATTTTATTTCCGTGTCTCTCATTCTCTGGTCCCAGACCGTGAAATCGGTAAGTGCGACGACGGCCACCGTCAAAGACAAACCGATCCACGAGTAAATGACGACGCAAGCTCGTAGAGCGAATGCTTCAACTGGACTTTTGCGCTCGCCTGCAATGAAAGTTACAGTTATAGTAAAGGCGTGTTTGATCGCTCACCTAAATTTGAGAGCATCGAGCCAAGTTTTAATAATAAAAAAAAAAAATTATATAAACCAGTAGAGGTTTAAATATGTATATATTGTATGTAAAAAAACGACTCAAAACGAACAAGTTGAGGCTACAGCCTAAAGAGGTTCCTTGCCAAGAAGGGCCGAAATATCCCTGAAGAATATCCTAGCTGACCTGATCCGTTGAAATTTGGAAATTTAAATATAGTTGCGGTTCTCATAATGGTCACGATTTTTTCTCATTTGTGTTTTTTTTTGCTTTTCATTTCTGTTGTAGTAAATAAGTTAAGGTCGCGAAGTTTATGAGTGAATATTTAAAGTATAAATAATAAATGAAAACGATTATTATAAGAATAAGATTGCTTTCAAATTTCATAGATTAAAATAGAGCTGAAACGAAAAAACAAGTCAGCGTTCTCATAAAATGTGGCAGGGCCATCGGGTGTCATCTTGGACCATTTGAACTGTCCAGTGTCAGAAGTTTCAAAACAGACAAGCCAAGAATGCGCAGTTCTAAGAGATAACACTTAGGATGATAACTATTATGTTTTTCAAACGTTACGCATTGAAACATAATGCGTAATCTGCTTACTTTTTTGTTTGTCGTCATGATGTCAGGAAGTCAGCAGATGCTTTTTCTGCGGCTTTTCGGCTCTTCTTGGCCATGCTTGTAATGCATAACGTTTGGAAGATCGTAAAGGTGTTGACTATCTTTTATCATTCGATGAAATTGAAATGGACGACAGCTCTTCCTGAACTTGGCTCGGGAAAGTTCTGTTGTTTTCTGTTCTGTCGAAATGTTGCCGAGAGACTCATCTATTATGGCCGTAGTCGGTCGGTATTAGACTCAAATAAATAAATAAAAGTCTCAGTGGTTTTCAGAAGGCCAGAAGAAATCGTGAAAAATGTTAACTTACTCGGCATCATATCTGATTCCAGTGTAAACATCCTCGTAATTATGAACGATAATGATTCCAGAATTGACCATTCTTCAAGCCACACTACGGTCAGTACACCAAGAAGAAGGTAGGAAGCGAAGGCTGCCAGACCAAAGGAATAGTGAAATTTGACTTTGTTCCTCATTTCTTCTTGCTGCGTCTGCCGCTGAAAATATACCTCCTTGTCGACCGCTTTTATGATGTACTTCCCAGATTCAACTTTGCGTTTGATACTAATGTAGCGGGGAAGACCGAATAGCAAATAGTCACCGATGCTTAGAAGTGAATCTGTTGTGGAACTCTCATCGTCGTCCGACCCGTCATCATCAAACATTGGGACGATGTCGGGCAGGTTCTGTTCTTTTCGGTACATTTCCTCGATTTCGCGCCGTTTTTCTGGCTTGTGTTTGAGGTAAACGGTATGCACGATCTCGGCGATGGCCTCGGCGGCGTTTTCGACCGAGTTGACGTAGACGGGGATGCCGATGAGAGTGGCGAAAACGGTTAAAAGGCGCGTAATTTCCACTGTCGCATCCAAATCGACGATTAAAACAGAAGAAACGGCGAACCAGACGAAGAAGAACGCGTTACTGAAGCGCCATTTGTCGTCGTGTTCAGGCGGGTACAAGCTGCAACGCTCCTCCTTCGCGCACTGCTCGACCTTCTTCGACAGGCCTTTCAGCACGTTGACGATCGACTCGAGCACTTGGTCGCCGCTCATATTCTTGCCTAGAAGGTTTTGGACCTCTCGGGCTTTTTCGAACATTTCTTCTTGAAAAGCTTGGCTTCGCCGAAGGCGGATTTGGTAGAGTTCGAGCTCTGCCTGTCGCTCCGCTGGAACTACTAGCGCTGTCCCGATGATCGACAGGAGAATAAGAGTCAAGCACGAGCCGGGAAGGCAGAAGGAAATGCGATAGACCAACCGCCAAAATTTCCTGGTGCAGAAACTGCTGAAACTGAGTGCATCCCTCTTCACGGCCATCTCTAAACTTGGGCGCGCTGGGCAATTTTATTGGTGTTGATCCGGTGAAAGCCCAAAGCAGACTGAAAGGCAACCGTCGAGAAAGACCGTTAATGATTTGATAGAAATGGCAAACCGCCAGACTTTTTGTGAGGCAGGACGCTTGCTCTCGAGCATATCCGGTTTCCAACATTTAGGTATCTCTTCGTTGTCTGATACGAAACAAAAATTTGTAGCATGTAGCCTACTACTTTGCATGGGCTTGAACTCACTTGAGCCACTCAAAATTCCTCGTCAGCACACATACAAACACAACCAATCTCGATAGATCCATTTTGGTTCACTCAGTTCAGTTCCTCAAGCAACCGTCCGCAATACCTTTTCAACAAGCGACTGATCACTGAACGGTTGATTTGATTTTACCCCGACACTCTCTACGACCTAGACGTAGTTGCGAGCCACTATATGGACTGGTTAGCTACTTGATCATTTGCTGCGATAGTTTTGCCATATTTGTGTGTCCGATTGGGGACATTTTCGATGTGAATGACCGTCGAGCTCCACGGAAGATACCGTCCACGCGAAAATGTCACCGGATGATGCCATTCACACGAAAACGGGTTGAGACAGGGGAAGATTATATCTGCCTCTGTACTTTCAGCAGGTCGCGAGGAGTGTCGTTGAACGAGAGCCACCCATTCATCTGGATGGTGACGTCACGTCTTGAGCCATTCTCGCGAAAATGATCATCGAGCTGGATGGCATCAACGCGAAAATGGCCAATCATGATGATAGCCAATCGAGCCCTTGGAATCATCTAGTGAACTGTAAGCAGTAGGAGTCCCAAGGTGATCATTAAGTTGTACTCCTCACTCGTCAGACCGAAGCTGGAAGTTGGAGTCTCACTAGCATACCCGCAATACGAGACGGACAAACGCCTTATCAAAGGTGTCCAGCGACGTGCCACAAAAATCGTCAAAGGACTGCAAAGCTCCCCATACCCAGAAAGACCCAAAGCCCTCAACATCCCAACAATGGCCGATAGAAGAAATGGTGGTGATATGACTGCTGTGCCCAAAAATTTGAGCAATAACATCCCACCAAGCATACTTGTGCCAAACACAGGAAGAAACACCTGGGATCACTCAAAAAAGCTGATGAAGAGGCCAGTACTCAAGCGGCAAGCACAGACCTTCTTCACAAGCAGATCAGTCAACCTGTGGAACTCACTAGCAGATATCTTACAACAAATAGTTTCAAAAATCAATTGGACAATGAGTGAGGAGACAAACCGCCCAAACCGGGGAGATTCGACTAGAAATCTGAACAAGGCAGCACCCATAAAGGGGTATATTAGGAGAAATCCTACTTGCCTGCAATTACAAATTTGCAGGTAATAGAACGTAACATCCAACGGAGCCATCCACGCCAAAATGTACCCTACACTGTAAAAAGTTTCTCATGAGTCGGACTTTGGTAATTGTGAATCGCCGAATTCGGAGATGTTTTTTCCGAGTTTCGAACCGATGGAGGATTTAAAAGTTAGAATGCAGTATTATGTGCTTTCAGATGTTGCCGACGCCATGTTGAAGGTTGCCTCCCAGATTACACAGCTGTGCGCTATGGACTCATCAGCTCTAGAGACCGACTTCCAAAAGTTCATCGATTACCTGGAAAAGGCAAGGGTAGGTACCATCTGCTCGCTAATTTGAGAACATCCCCGAGGAACATAGTTTTGTAATATTTGTTTATGATGTGTTCCAGTTGTTAGTGCCTTAGGCTAGGGTTTTGTCATCCAACGAATACCAACGATATAAATCAATCACTGAATTAACGAAGCGTCATTTTGTGAATGCCACTGGCTAGTCTGACGCTTGTATACCGCTGTAGAATTGCGGGCTTTGGTTGAAATTCAAATTCTCCGCGTCTGGATGAATTTTGGGTTTGTGTGCAAGCAGCGCACATTCTCAACGTTGTTACTACAGCCCCGGGTGAAAAAATACAAAATCTCTTAAATGAGTCAAAATAATTCAGTAGGCTACACTAAAATATCAGATGTAAAAATAAGCTGCCTTTTCAGGTAAACTGTAAGCCCTTGAGCTAACAATAAAGATGTTATTTATAATAGGCCTCCAGCCAACATTAAAAGATGTTGTAATTTTGTAGAAATTAGAGAGCCGCGTCTCATCGGACGAAGACCTGAAGCTGTCCGACACTTTCCGGTATTACGTCCAGGAGACCGCCGCCGCTAAGGCCCTCTTGTACAGACGGATGCGATCACTAGCGGATTATGAAGCTGCCAACAAAGCCCTGGATAAAGCAAGAGCTAAGCATAAGGACATCCAAGCGGTAAGCCCCCCCCCCCCCCCCCCGCTTCCTTCCTCGGCATAGTATTTAGGATCCTAAAATTATATGTGGATACGCATGGCATTATGATTAGAAAAACTACATGGTTAGATCATGTATGAAATAGAGTAGGTGTTTCAACCAAAGACGATATGTCGGAACTCTTCCTTAGGACCTTCCTCAGGTCAACGTCAGGTCCTTTTTATGCTATATTTGGACAACGAAGCCATTGCCCTTATCGGGTCCTTGGCTTTGCCAACAAGGTCCTGATTCCGTAACGTTCTTCAAGGTGTGCTCATTTTTAATTATCTTTTAATTATTTTGTGTTTGTTTTAATTGTAAATGCCTTAGCCTAGGGTTTTGTTATTTCGTTTTACAAATCAATAATTAACATAAGCATTATTAGTCTGTGCCACTGTGCATGTCTGACGTTCTTATGCCATTGGAACTGTTACCATTTTCAGTAAAATTGTACCTTCCTTACCTTAGTCACAGCTTTTCCGTTCTCCGCCCGTCTTAGATGTCGTTCGCCTCAGCGCAAAAACGCAGAGAGAATGGTTTCCACCCTTGAACTCGCGTTCTTGCGACTGTATTTTTGACCCTATCTCTCCCGAGGGGATACTCACTCCTTAGACCAGTGTACAGTAGGTGCCTGTGCCGGAAGGGTACCAGAAAGGTGCTGGGAATGAGTGTACACAGGGTGACGGAGAGTGAGTACCCCCTAGATTTCACCTCGTAAGGCCTTTTACGGGATAAGGATTCAATTCAATTCAATTTATTTCAAAAACGGGAAGCGGACAAGCCGAATATTCGTTTAGTCGTCAGTAAAAATATATATACAATTTAGAGTCCACAATTATGAATTAAAATAAAAGTAATGGTCTAACTAATCTCAGGTACATAATGACTGACTAATTAAGTTAATTACAATACTAAAATACTAAAACTACACAATAACGATCTAATATAAATATTATTAACAAACTATAGCTGTAGCTGCGCTTGCTTACTAGCACTAGCATTAAAAAAATTAACAAACGAGGGAACAAAGCTTTTCAGATAACGGTTTCGAGACACCTGGATAGGCTGTATTTGAGGTACAGCTTCTGCCACCGCTCTTGCGGGTCTTTCTCGGTGTGGCTTGAAATCGGGGGAAGTATGGAGCGATGGGATGTGCTGCTCAGCAACCCATTACCAAAAGCAAGCGACAGCTTGCTCCAAACCAAACTGTTCTAACTATCTAAACCAAACTGTTCAAGGAGGGCGCAGTATGGAATTTTTGGTGCTTTTGAAATCACCAACAATGCCCGAAATTGTACTCTCTCAATTGCGTCCGACTGCTTCTGCGTCAAGCCGTAGTGCCAAACGGGGGAACAATATTCTAGGCAAGACCGTATAAAAGAGGTATAAACACGCAAAAGGTGATCTGAAGGATTCCACTTTCAGCAGTAAGATGCACCCCAAGCAGTTTAAGTTCAGTTACCCGGCTGGAAGCAGGAAGGGGGGGATAGAATTGGGGGTTACTTTTAAGGAAAGAGAAGGTCACCACAACGGACTTCTGTACATTAACAGTCATCATGTCTGCGGCAGCATCATCCGATATATCAGCCATGATTGTAGCTGCGCTGCTTTGGATATTTTTGTAGCATAGTTCTGCAAGAGATAAATCATCAACATATTTCCAGCGATCTGGCATGCTTATTGCCAGATCGTTTATCATAATTAGAAAAAGTAGTGGTCCTAGTATTGTACCCTGAGGCTCACCACAAAAAATAGGCATTTCATCGGAAAAAGTTGATTTGTACTTGGTGCGCTGTGTTCTGTCTGAAAGGAAATTAGCTACAATTCGTGCACAAAAGGATGAACATTAAACTTAGAAAGAAGTTTCTTTAATAGCTTACTGTGGCAAATTAGGTCAAAAGCCTTTTTTAGGTCGATTGCTATTAGATTTACCCAACGTTCAGGCTCATCCAGATGTTTGAGGATTTTATCCAGCATACTTACCAGATAGTGGGCAGTTGACGTTTTGGGCATGTTTCCGAACTGTCTAGGATCAATAAGCTCTATTACCTGTCTCTTTAACCAAGCCGCCAGAAAACTCTCATACACTTTGCTAAACACAGGCGTCATTGTAATCGGTCTTATTCCAGAAAAATCATTTGGCGCATCTTTTTTGGGGATTGGTGTAACATATCCGTTTTTCCAAATGGATGGGTAATCACCGGATTTTGTTATTTGATTAAAAATATGGGACAATGGGAAACATAATTTATCAGGGAATGCTTTAATTAAATCTACAGGGATATCAACTGGTGTTACACTAGTTCTTTTCAAAACACTTAGCTTTCGTTTTACCTCATTTGGCGAAATAATAGGAAAATCACTGAAATCAAGTGGAGGACTCGGAATTTCTTCTTTTGGCAAGGGAGGAATTGATTGGACAATGCTAGCAAGGTGGACCACTTTGCTGAACAAACGCGCTGTAAACCTACGTATAGATTTTGCTCGTGGTCTCCTTTTTTGTCATCGGTCGACGCCTAGTCTTTGCACCAAGGCCCAGTATGATGCGGGAAATTATTCTTCTGTATGTAGAGAAACTTCATCTGTTTGGGAATAGGCAGTGATGTGCCTTTTTAGTTTCATTATATTTTTTTTATAACCCACAAAAAGGAACAACTCAGCGGAGTAAGCAAACGAAAAACAAAATAGGATAAAACGTAATACAGACACTAATTTAAAATTTGAGACAGGCCTTGATGTGCGGGAAAACTGAGGTGGGTTGTTGAGGATATTATTATCTTAGGAATGAAAGTTTTAAAAGACATGTTCGGGAGCTTGCATCGCGAAATCAGATTTCTTCTTTTGTACCAGGTGGGGGGGGGGTAAAAGTGGAGGAAAAGAGAATCATTGGTCCCTCTTTGTTCCTGACCAGTTTCTCTTGGAATACGTAATTTATGTTTAGCATAATTTGTCGCAGAAGTCGATAAAGTATTTATGTGCTTATTTTTCATGCTCCATACCGAAGGCACTGGACGTTGCAGATGTGAGTTTAATATGTGTGGAGTTAGTTGTGACTGTTGTTGTTGTGTTAGGCTGAATTCCCACAGACTAGTGATTTTCTCGTCTCCTCGGCAGATTTCTGCCGCATGACCAAGTATTTGGATCCAGCATTAAGCTGAGTAGACACATTCTGCAGATTCCACAGATTGCCGTCAGTGCAAAGGATTCGCTCCTACGCTGTAAATACTCTGTCGAATTTTCCCATGTCGCCAGCTTGATTCCGATCCATCCTTCATAATCATGCCACGCATATTTTGCGCAACGAAAATCACATCGTGCTCTACAGGAATTCAGCTTTAGTTAACGATCACGTTTTACTTAGTGCCCACTTTTGTTATAGTTTTCTGGTTGAAGATTTTCTCATGGGTGTTTGGTTGGGATTGGGTATGTGTGAAGCACGTCTCCTGTGCAGTATCTGGTCGGACAGTGTCCTAACTTAAATTCCCACGGAAGTCGGTTTCTGCTTTCGGTTTCCTCCGCGTCCGCTGGATTCTGCCGCGCCCGAGGACAACCAGCATCCACAAGTAAAATGAGGCGGGCGGAGTGGAAAGCGCCTTATATGTGGAAATATAGCTTTAGCTGTCTTCTCTTTCCCGAAAATTGTCAGACGCAGGAAAGCAGTTATCCTGTTTGGTCCATCCCAATTATTACAGGTTAAAAAATTTATTTTTCGTGGGTGAGGTCTATTTCGTGGGTGAGGTCTTGTCAAAGCTGTTGGCAGTTTTGCTTTTTTTTGCAATTTCTCTATTGGCATGGCTATTGGTTATTAGGTCCTAACAACTTTTTTTTTAGGCCGAGTACGCGCAGCAGAAAGCCTGTGAAAACTTTCAAGTCATATCAGAGAAAGCCAAAGAAGGTAAGATTTGTTCATCCCTATTCTGTAGACGAGAGGGGTGAAGAGTGTCTGAAAAAAGGGTGACTGATCTAACCACAGCTTCTGGCTGAATACATTGAAAATGGACCGTCGAACGAGGTTCCAATCGCCACGGGAGAAGGTGTGATTCCTCTTGGCTTCAGATCTCGGTGCGGCTGATTGAGACGGGGATTCATGGAGTCGTCCGCCAGAAGTCATCGCCTTTGAAACAGAGATGGGCGAATCCGATCATGAAAGGATTCGAGTCCAAATCCAGGGCTAGGTACGAATCCGATTCCGAATCCACGATTTCATGTGAGGATTCGAACCCGACCTTGACAAAAATCAAGTCATGTACATAGGTTAGCCTTAGGTTAAAATCAGCGGTGACAAGGCACTGATATCAAAGGTAATCAGATAACGTGATAGATTACTGAAGGTGGTTGGTGGGAGAGATAAAAAAGTTGGATCGCCTAGCCTACTGTGTAAAAATTGGGAAACGGGAACTGGAAGGATGTAGACCAGATATTTGAGCGGATTCGTAAGATTGAAGGTTTGGAATCCGAGTCCGAATCCAGCCTGACTAGGAGAAGATTCGAATCCGGATTCGCCCATCTATGCTTTAAAAGTCGTGTAACCTATATCCCGAACCAAGTACAAGTAAGTGGTCTTCTGGACCATCAGTCTGGATTTCGCGGTCCACTATTAGCCAAGCCGTAACCATACCCCATTCGCTGTGGTCCAGGGGCGTTTTTCTGCAGTGTTTTCCTTTCTAAGGTTCGTTTATACGGACTGGATTCTTGTACGTACTAGTACTGCTGTGCAGCTCTCCCTGGCAATAGCATCTGACTGACCTAGTCGAGTAGGTGGCGTTAAAAAGGTTAAAAAATGTCACGACACATAAGTCACGAACCAAGTACAAGTACGTGGTCTTCTGGACCATCAACCTGGATTTCGCGGTCCACTATTAGCGAAGCCGTACCATACCCCATTTGCTGTGGTCCAGGGCGTTTTTCCGCAGTGTGTTTTCCTTTCTAATTTTCGTTTATACGGACTGCACTCTTGTACTTTCTCGTACTGCTGTGCAGCTCTCCCTGGTAATAGTATATGACGGACCTAGTCGAGTAGGTGGCGTTAAAAAGGATAAAAAATGTCACGACACATAAAGTCATAGCCCAAAAAGTAAGATACTCGAAATAAATTAGAAAAGATGCTACGCCGGTCAAAACAAAAAATAACTGGTAAAGGATCATCGTCGTTACAGCGCTGTGAATCTGTAGCCCAAAAAAGCAATACATGCTCATGTTCATTAGTGTCATGTCAGTGTCATTAGTGTCATGTTAGTATGTTGAAGAAACGTTTACTTTCAGATTTAATGAGCCTGAAGGTAAGGCGAGTCGAGACAATGAAGAAAAGTTTAGTCGACGTGTGTGACTTAGGAGTAAAACACGCAAAGGTGAGTGCCCCCCCCCCCCCCCCCCCCGCTCAGTGCGTTTCGGTGGGCCGGCAACATGTCAGCAGAATTCTCTGAGGAATTCAGCAAAATGGTCTTTGTGAACCTCGGGTTACGAATAGCTGCGGTTGTATACTTTTTTAAAGCTTTACCTTCGCAGAGAGTCACCCTTCAGTATTGGAGATTGCAACTGAATTTCGCGTTTCGGGATTCCTCGGGGTGTCGCCGAAAGATTCATGGAAAGAAAACTATCGTAACTCGCTTTGGCCCAAAAATTTGGGCTTGGCAAAATTGCTGGAGTTCGAAGATTCGCTCCACAGTGTTCCTGTTTAAAGTTTAACCGAAAAGGGCTGGGATTGGACAATCTAGTTACCTACCACTTATTCACTTAGAGCGTGTTCCACCCTACTTACCGTAGTTACTACGCTAGTCGCCGTTGTTACTACGCTAGGCTGGAACGCTTTTTATTTTTTCGGTCGAATATCAGGCCACGGGGTGATCCGACCAATCACGTTACAGAGATGCGGAGTTACTACGCTAACTACGCTCCCGAGGGTGGTAAGCAAATAGTTACTATTAGTTACTATTTTGAGAAGGTTGGAACGGTCAGCGTAGTAACTTTTCGTGAGGCTGGAACGGAAATAGTAATTAATAGTTACTATTGGTAGAGGGGTGGAACACGCTCTTAAGTTGGCTTGAAGACCTGCTGAAAATGCGTTACTTTGCTATTCCACTATTCACGAATAATCGATTTTCAAATAGTTGAATTTCCTTGTGATTTGTGGTACTCTATGCGCTTGCAATTTTGTTGTATACCTTACGAGAAAGATTTATGATTTTTTTTTTGTTCAGGCGCTAAGCAATCTTCACCAATCTCACCACTGCCCACTGAAAAGCCGCGTTTGTGTTGAGATTAAAATTGTCCGCGTCATAGTAGAATTTACGCTGTGGGGACCTTACCTTAGACCTTAGTTCCTCCTGTGCCGCCAGAGGCACCCAGGGCATCCAGAAAGAGCCGCCAGTCATCCCTCATATGTGCTGCTGCCCAGACGTCTTCCCATTGGGGTTGGACTGTCGAATTGATAGACTTCAGGTCCCGCTGGTATGTGCGACGAAGTGTATTTTTTGGCCTTCCTCTTCTTCGGGTTCCCTCTGGTTGCCACTCGAGTACCGTTCTGGGCAGTCTATCTTCCGCCATGCGGATAACGTGTCCCAAGTAGCGCCATCTTCGTTGGCGTATGACATCTGTTACCATGGGCTGATGCGTGATAGAGCGAACTGTCTGGTTGGTTACGTGGTCCCTCCAGTTAATGTTCAGTATCCTGCGAAGACAGTTGTTCTCGAAAGCGAGAATCCTCTTTTCTTGCTGTTGGTTCAGTTTCCAGCATTCACAGCTATAAAGGAGGGCGGAGAGGACGTTACTGTCGAACAGCCTCAATTTCAGTTTCAGGGAACACTTTTTCGATCGCCAAACTGGCTTTAGTCGATTAAAAGCTCCACTGGCTTGTCCAATCCTAGACTGCACCTCCTTTTCGCTTGATCCAGTTTGTTCGACTGTACTTCCAAGGTATCTAAATTCCACTACCTGCTCTACTGCGTTGTCCCCGCACTTTATGCCCAGTGGTGAGTCGCTCGTTGCCATGCTTTTTGTTTTGTCCGAACTGATCTTCAGCCCCAAAAGACTTGCTTTCTCTCGGATTACATCGAGAAGCTCCTGGAGCCTTTCCTTGTTTGCCTCAGTCAGGGTGATGTCGTCAAAAATCAAGATCTGCTAGTCGCTTATTATCGCAGATTTGGATACCAAACCCTGTGCAATCTCGGAGCGCATAATCAATTACAAGGACAACAAGAGCTGGAAGCTCATATTGCACTTGCAAGGCTGGGTCAGAGGATGAAAGTAGGAATTCGTCAATTTGTGGGTTTGTTGTGATCATTTGTAATCAAAACTCTTGAAGTAAAAAACATGACGAACTCATCGGGAGCACGAAAATGTATATTTTGCTCAAAAGTATTGTTTGTACTTTAAGGAAATCACTTGTGAAGGATCATAGGGATCACGAAAATGTATATTTTGCTTTAAAATATTTTTTTGTACTTTGCGGTTAGCATTAGTACTTTAAGGGATTGTCGGATCAGGGAACTGACTATTTCTAAGCCAATCATGTCAAGTCTCTAATTTTCAAGCCAAGTTTTATCGTCATAGCACGTCTGGAAGTACCTTAACTTGCGATCATCGGAATTCCGGACCCCCTCCCTCTAACTCCCCCACAGTGCCCGAATCTTGTCCGGTTCTGTCACTTACGTACATAGGGCTTGTGCTTGTTCTTTCCACCAAGTTTCATTCCGATCGCTTCATTCCAAGCGTGTCACAAGTTTTCCGGTTCCCCCTCCCCCCCCCCACCTTCATCGGATCTGGTCCGGACTTGAAACTGGGCATCCGAGACATGTGATCTTTCTACGTATCAAGTTTCATTATGATCCGATCACCCGTTCGGAAGTTATACATACATCAAGATTCCGGATTCCCCCTCCCGTCACTCCCCCCACGATGGTCGGATCGGGAAGTTGACTATTTCCAGGTTAATCTGGTCGAGTCCCTGATTTGCCTGCCAAATTTCATTGTCCTAGCACACCTGGAAGTAACTTAACTCCGTATCACCGGAATTCCGGAACCCCCCTCCAACTCCCCCCACAGTGCACGAATCCGGTCCGGGTCTGTCAATGACGTACCTAGGGTATGTGCTTGTTCCTCCCACCAAGTTTCATCCCGATCGCTCCAGTCTAAGCGTGTCACCTGATTTCCGGTTCCCCCCTGCGACTCCCCCCCCACATTAATCGGATTCGATCCGGACCTAAATTGGGACATCTGAGAAATGACGTCTTTCCAAATATCAAGTTTCATAAGATCCGATCACCCGTTTGAAAGTTATGCATGCCCCTAAATTCCGGATTCCGGCTCCCCTCCCTCCCCCCATGATGGTCGGATCGGGGAAGTGACTATTTCTAAATTAGTTTGGTCGGGTCCCTGATATGCCTGCCAAGTTTCATCGTCCTAGCACATCTGGAAGTACCCTAACTCGCGATCACCGGACTGACCGACCGACAGACCGACCGACGGAAAAGTGATCGGTATATGGCACTTGGCCGGAAGGCAAGTGCCATAAAAAGCAAGGACAAAAGGACGCTGTGGGGACGGCAGCAGATATTCTGAACGTCATAAATGAAAAAATTCCTTTGCACAGTCCAAATAATTCAGTGTATTCAGTTAAATGACACAAAAATAAGTCGGCTTTTCAGTTAAACTTTAACGACGTTCCTCGAGCTTTGTTGAATAGGTAGAGGAAGGTTGCATCATCCTCTATCTCAAGCCCATCGTCGTGTGGATGGCGTCATGCGCAGTGACATTTTGACTTTGATGGTATCTTCTAACGCTTTCAACAGCCACTCACGTGAAAATGTCCCAGAAATATCCGTATTTCAAATCTCAGCTTTCGGTTTTCAGTATTTTGCACAGGAGGTAGGACAGGCCGCCGATCCGAAAAGGCTGCGGGACCGAGTAAATTCTAAGTTTGTTTTTCAGAGCCATATCGCCTTGCTGAAGTCAAGTTTAGCCCTGTTACAAGAGGACTAGTGATACTGTCCTTACATCCAATTCTCTGCAGGATTCCGAAGCGACTGCGTGAGTAGCGCGACTCTTAATGTTGCTAAGGCTGTTGTCAAACGGACTTATCCAGAGGCCTGCCTCAGCCCCCGCTAGGACTCGTGAGCGGTTACAGTGTTCGGTTAATTATTAAGCTGATCATGCTGCAACAAATTTAAGTGATAATTGGAATTGATGGCAGTAATGGAAATAACATAAGGAGCCCTGCTTTGGGGTTTAGACAAGCCTGTGAGTGAAAATTTTATGAACCACCATTCTGTTGTGGCTGAATGTTCGCAAACAATTTCAGTGCTCTGTTTGAATGTGTGAAAAAGGTCTATGGTATCTTGGAGGAAGTATCTTTCTGTGATAGGATCGTTAGTTAGAATCAGTAACCCGTACTGTCCGTTCAGACGGAGTAGAAAAAGTGTGACTTGTAAATCTTAAGCTAAAATGGGCAAGTAAGCTCAAGTCGACGCTGATTTACTGATAGCTATTAGCTAAGTTAGCTGATAGCTAACCGTTACCGCGCAAACACATAAACCTAAGGCGTTTTTCCGCGACAATCCCGGATTATAATCCTAGATAACTGGTTCATCAGAGACACAACAAATCGACTATCTCAGATTACAAAACGATGATCCGACGATCTCGCTCCGTTGCAAGATTCCCGAATCGACGATCCAGGGACGAACCTGGATTGTCAGAGAAAATGATTTTTCAGAATCTGGATTAGGCTATCGCAGTAAACGCATTTCGGAGAATCCGTATTGTGAATCGTCAATCTGGATAAAAACGCGGCTAAGATTGTAGGTGTGTCGGTCAGGGGAAGTTTTCACTGACGTTTAAATGACATGTGAATTTCGCAGCGAATGTGATGCGGACCCAACGAAAGCTGTCTCAGATCGTGTGTCCCACCGGTCTGCAGCAACTTCGGGTATCAGTTTCTAAAAAAAAAGTGAGTCGCACCGAGCGACCGGCGTCGATCATTTGGTATTCGACTTCTGATTGAGGGGGGAGCGCACGCTGCTGTCATCAGGTCTTTGCTCTGTGTTATTTGATGTGATAAGAGAACCTGCCATAGGGCTACCACTACAAGTACAGATAAACATGCGCCAAAAATCTCAGCTATCCGACTTTGACGTTTTATCGCCATATTTGAGGATGCAAAACGGAAACATCAGCTACATTTTATTAGAGCTATATTTCGGCCCTTCTTGGCAAGGGTCCTCTTTAGGCTCAAGCCGCTCAGGCTGGAAATGAACTTGTGGGAAAACAGTTAAAGATTCTTCCTTAAATGTCTGATTTGTAAACTTCTTCTCTGAAAATTGGTTGGAGTTAAAGCTGGTGTTGTGATTTTATTCTGGACACGGCTGCTGTTTTTGCTGTTCGATTGGGTCGTCGAAAGGGTAGAGATTCTTCTGCATTTTGGTTTTGGCTAGCAAAATGTAGCTGACGTATCCGTTTTGCATCGTCAAACATAAGAAGGGTTAATTGAATGTGGAGGGGTATTCGAATTTGGCGCCATGTGAGTAACTGTTGAACCCATTCCCTGTCGTGTTTATTTTTCTTTGTGTCTTTACGTGTAGCGAGTAGGTTCTTTTCCAAGAGTGGTTACGGAACCTTGTCGGAGATCCCAATCATTGATTTCTCCTGTTTTCTCAGTACGTCTGTTTTGTTGGCACTTCTTTATATGTTTGATGCATTTTGTTATGTCCTTTGTTGAAAAGAACGAATTCCAGATATTTTAGAATTTCCTATCTAGGGGAATCAGATTGTCGTGAACTTCTTTTTGTTCAAACGTGTCTCTGGCACACTGTCCGCTCAGACGGCTAGTCCGGCCAACTGCAGTAGACTACTCTCGAAGTCTGGGGTTGATACGAAGTCATATCAACCTCGAGAAAGGTCATCAGTAATATGTCCTCGCATTCCTCTTAGGACAAAAAAAGTCCTCCCTGTTAAAGATTATGTTGATATAACTACCTGTTGGGCATAGGACGATATTCATATTACATACCTGCTCGAGAAAAAGTATTTGTGAATATTGTCGGCTGGTGTTAGGATTTGCAAGGTAGCCTACCCTGAGTCGTTACTAGCCAAAATGTTTGGGGGGGACAAGGTATTTACCGACTGGCTGGTCATTTTTACCGACTGTTTTTGCGGATAAAAACGACTATTATTGAGAAAAAAAACAACTGTTTTGATGAAAAATCGGCTGATTTTAAGAAAAAACTACTGAAAAAAACAACTGTTTTGATGAAAAATCGGCTGATTTTAAGAAAAAACTACTATTTTTAAGAAAAACAGACTGTTTTTAAGAAAAATCGATCGTTTTTAAGAAAAAAAATCGACTGTTTTTACTAAACATCGTGGCGCGAAGCGCCGACTCGGCTCTTTTTTATCGACTGGCCGACAACATTGGGGGGCGTCCCCCCCCCCCAGTAGTGACGCCTCTGAGCCTACCAGTAGGCTAGTGTCCGCAAAAAAAAAAATGCTCCTACACTGTCAGAAGTTTCATAACAGATCGCGCATAACACTTTCAAGAATAAAACCTTTTCACCTAGAAATAAAGGGTTATGACCAATTAAGTTTACACTATTTCGTGCCTAGATCTCCAACAACACCTTCAATTGGTAAAAATACTGCACTGTCAGAAGTTACATAACGACAACAGAAGGATGCCCGGTTTCAACAGGTAACACTTTGGGATGTTATCTGTTATGTTTCTTTCGTTCCCGTTAGTATTTTTACCAATTGAAGGTGTTGTTGGAGATCTAGGCATGAAATAGTGTAGACGTAATTGGTCATAACACTTTATTTCTAAGTAAAAAGGTGTTATTCTTGAAAGTGTTATGCGCTATCTGTTATGAAACTTCTGACAGTGTATCGGCTAGTAATGGTTTCCTCCTAGTTTTCCGACGTATTACTTGACACCTTTCTGTAAAGCCCCGTTCACACCCATGAATAGGCACAGATTTTTGGCCAGGCACAGAGTTCCAGGCTCTAGAACTCGCTGCCTGGCTAAGCCTGGGCACGTGCCTGGGCACGTGCCTAGGCACCTGTGCTTTGCTAGGCGTGCTTGTCAACGATGCTTAAAGGAACAGAAAACTTGACTCAAACTTGACTCGGGGAGCTAGCTAACATATCAAGAATGTACCCTGAGTCGATATTCAGAGTAAGAAAAATTCTCGTTACGACCATTGCAGTTTCCGGGCAGTTTCCGAGAATTCGACTTTGAGCAAAAGGTTTGCAAAAGCAAAATGTTTGTGTGCCGCGACTAGATATCGAACCCCGGCCTTCTTGTCGGGGAGGTCGTTTCTCTGTGGTCTACATGTAACAAGACCAAAGGTTTCGATGGGATCCCAAAAATTTAATATTTGACCCAGACAACTACGTCTTCTCTACGCCAGATCCAGTCTTCGCCAGGCTAATCATCTGAGAAGATTAAGTTCAGATATACCTGTATAAGCCATATTTATTTTGACGATACTGATCGAAACTTCCTGCTTTACTTCTGCCGAATTTCCATTTTCGGCCGAATTCCGAGCGAACTACTTGTCCAGCCAAAAAAAGATAGTTCAGAAACGAATTCAGCGCATCTCCTTATCCCTATAAAGAACGTCTAATCAACTTCAAATAAAACTTTAACTTATAAAAAAAAATCCGGTTTCAACCGGATTCCGGACGAACTATATGTCCGGGTAAAAAATGATTGTCATATACAGATTCAGCGTATCTTCTTACCCTTAAATCTATCATCTAATCAACTTCAAATACAAATTTTACTTTTAACAAATTTTCCGGTTTCGGACGGATTCCGGGCGAACTACTTGTCCGGCGAGAAAATGGTTTTCACCATCGTGTTCAGCATGTCTTCTTACCCCTAAATCGAAAATCTAATCAACTTCAAATAAAAGTTTTACTTTTAACAAACTTTCCGGTTTGGGCCGGATTCCGGGCTAACTACTTGTCCGGTCAAAAAATGGTTTTCACCACCGTGTTCAGCATGTCTTCTTACCCCTAAATCGAACATCTAATCAACTTCAAATAAAACTTTTACTTTTCACGAACTTTCCGGTTTTGGCCGGATTCCGGACGAACTATTGGTCCGGCGAGAAAATGGTTTTCACCATCGTGTTCAGCATGTCTTCTTACCCCTAAATCGAACATCTAATCAACTTCAAATAAAAGTTTTACTTTTAACAAACTTTCCGGTTTGGGCCGGATTCCGGGCTAACTACTTGTCCGGTCAAAAAATGGTTTTCACCACCGTGTTCAGCATGTCTTCTTACCCCTAAATCGAACATCTAATCAACTTCAAATAAAACTTTTACTTTTCACGAACTTTCCGGTTTTGGCCGGATTCCGGACGAACTATTGGTCCGGCGAGAAAATGGTTTTCACCATCGTGTTCAGCATGTCTTCTTACCCCATAATCGACTATCACATTAGCTGTTTCAAAATATTTTGTTTGCCCCTTAATTTGAAACCCCTCCCCCACCCTTAAATATAGAGCTACAGAGCCCATCTTCGAACTTGACTTGTACTTTGACCCAAAGGATCCTCCCACCAAGTTTCATCAAAATATCTCAATCCCTTCGAGAGTTATCGTGCGTACAGACGGACAGACGGACGGACGGACAACTTTTGCGATGTCGTAGGTATCCGTCACTAACGTTTTGGGATCCCAAAAAGGCGAACTTTTACAGTAGGCTACATAAGTGCATAAGGGGCAAGGGCCTGCCAGCTAGCTTTTGGAACACTAAGGAGGGGGTTCGAGACGGTTCGAGATAACAAAGAAGGGGGGCCTGTCGTCAATAAGACCCTGTATATTTATCTAAGCCCCCCCCCCCCCGGGAAATTCGATGGCCGAAAGTTGCGTAGTCAAGTTTACTGTTCCTTTAAATTTCCGATTTAGACAGTCACCACGCGCGTCTTTAGCGCACGATTTAAGAAGCACAGGGATACGAACAAAGTATGGGCAAGAACAAATAATCTGACAGAACCTCCGTCTCCCTGTCTCTGTAATATGACTATGCGGAGTCGAATATTTCCTCATACCCTGTCCGCTACGAACGAGCGGAGGTTAGTAGCTTCGCGCCACTCACGTTTCGTTACCTCTACAAATAGCTAAATCGCTGTGAACCAGCCGGTGAGGAAAAGAAGGAGTCAAAGCTGATTGGTTCCCTGGACGCGCTCCAGAGCGGGTCAGCGCGCACAGTACGCCTCCTGCCAGCCCCCTTCACTATTTTTTCTGCGATAAGCAACGGCGAAGACGGAAGATGAGTAAACGGGTATCAGAATCAGCTCAAAAGCTAGAGTAAATATCTCTACGTCCGCTCAGTTTCGTCGGGGTATTCATAGTCGCTGCATGGGACTAAAGACAGAAGTTCTATCAGGTTATTTTTTCTTGGTATGGGTGTAATAACTGTTGGGTGTGGTTGGGAATTGGGATTGTCGTGCATGCTCATTGATTATAGGGAAATTTTAAGCGCAGGACGAAGCTGTCCTCCGTTAAAGTTTAACTGAAAAGCAAACTTATTTTTGTATCATTTAGCTGAATACACTGCACTATATGGATTGCGTAAAGGGATTTTCCTTATTTTTCACTATTAGCTTCAATATGACGTTCAGAATATCTACAGCCTTGCTCACAACGCAAAATTCTACTATGACGCGGAAAATTTCAATCTCAACACAAACGCGGGTTTTCAGTGGCCAGCGGTCAACTAGGTCAGTGGTTCCCAACCGGGGGTACGCGTACCCCAAGGGGTACGCGAGACCCTTGCAAGGGGTACGCGAAGGAACCAAAATCGTTTTAATTCGGAACTTCAAAATCTCGCCTAACTCACTTTTGACTGCCGAAAGCCTAATATTACCAGCAGAGGCATCACTAGCCTAAACATTTTGAGGGGCAAGGTATTTTTATCGACTGTTTTTCAAAAAAATAACTGTTTTCACGAAAAATCGCGGCGCGAAGTTTCTGTTTGGGGAAGAGGTGTTGCCAACAAGTGCGTGACGCCCCTGAATACAGCTAGCCTACTGCCGTAAAATCTGTTCCTGTGTCTAACAATATTGTTTCAGGAAGAACCAAAGACATAACAAAACAAGTGATAATTATTGTCATTCAGGTTACGAATTAAGCTAACGAAAACGTTTGCGATGCAGTTTGATGAAAGCAAGGAGGACATCAAAACCATACACAGAAACAGGCTGCTGTGAAACTAGTATTGCCGTAAATGACGTCGAGCCGAGATTTCATAAAATTTTAGCTAAAAAGCAGACTTAAATGTCTCATTGATTTTGTATAAATTTCTACTCATGTATGCCTTATCATTTATGATAATAAATATCGTCTTTTTAACGTTCTGGAAAAGGGGTACGCAACATTTTCGAACCTTGATTAGGGGTACGCGGTACGGAAAAGGTTGGGAACCACTGAACTAGGTGATCACTGATCACTGCACAAACACTTATTTCTCGTAAATCTTTTGCACGAATCATACAACAAGGAACAAGCGAATGGAGGTACCACAGATACGACAGGAAATTCCACTATATGAAAATCGATTATTCGTGAATAGCAGAGCAACGGAGTAACGAATTTTCATCGGGTTTTCACGCCTATTTAAGTGAACGAGTGATGGGTAACTAGATTGTCCTTTCTCAGCCATTTTCAGTTAAACTTTAAAGGACCCGTCTAACTCTTAAGCCCGGAGACCCAAATTGGATATGTTACATTCTAAGCCCGCTAACGATACCTCACTAATCTTTGCACTTGCCACGATACACTGTCCAAACTCATTATGCTCCCAACGAATGTTTGCATCTCATGCGATTGATGCGTAAAACCGGTTATCTCAATTTGCCAAGATTTTGCTAGAAGTCAATGGGCCTGGGAAAAGGCTTAAAACAGGCAAAGCCATGGATTTTTTTTTCATAGCAGAGCCTAGTTCTACAGTATTCAAATGGTTTTGAATATTGAAATAGGAACAGTAAATACTGCGATGTGTGCTTTAAGCTTGTATCTTTGTGGGGAGAACGCCCTTGTTGTCACGATGACGCCGTGTCTTCGTCATGAAATGTTTTCGTTTCTTCGTTCGGTGTATTGTAGTATCCAGCAGTTGGCTACTTCTCCGATTAAGGTTTCCCCAGACATAGGAGAAGTATCCGATTTCAAGCCTCTAATAGTCGGAATTTTCCAGATCGTCTTGTTATTCACTGATTGTAAACCCACAGAGTCGGCCTATAGTTTCTGTTTGATCCGTCGGCTGTATACTAAACGCTGTGTAGTATCGACGAAACTACTCAACCCTACGTATAGTTTGTGCGAGCAGGTCGAATCGGTACTGCGTAACAGAAACTGTTTTTGGGATCCCAAAACTTAAGTGACGGGATACCTATGACTTCATTAAAGTTGTCCGTCCCCTGTAAGCACGATAACTCCGGGAATGAGATATTTTTTTCTTTAAACTTGGTGTGAGGATTCTTTGGGCCAAAGGACAGGTCTAGTTCGTAGATAGGCTCCATAGACCTGTATTTACGTGTAGGGGAGGCGGGTCGAATTAAGGGGTGAACAAGATATTTTTTGAATGCTCATGAGATAAGCTGTTTAGGGGTAATGAGATATGCTGAATCCGTATATGAAAATTATTTTATCGCCGGACAAATAGTTCGCCCGAAATACGGCCAAACCCGGATTTTTTTTTTCTTTCAGGAAAAGTTTTATTTGAAGTTGACTAGAGGTATAGTTCGCCCTGAGTCTGGCCATAACCGGAAATGTGTTAAAAGTAAAAGTTGTATCTGACATTGATTAGGGATTTGATGCAGAGGACAGAGGTTAGAGACATGCCGAATCCGTGTATGAAAATTGTTGACTCACCGGACAAATAGTTCGCACTGAATCCGGCCAAAACCGGAAAATTTGTTAGAAGTAAAAGTTTTATAGTGAAGTTGATTAGAGGTTCGATATAGGGGTAAGGAGACATTTTGAATTCGTTTTTTAGCTTTATTTTCTTGCCAGACCAGTAGTTTGCCCAGAATCCACCAAAGTCGGAAATTTGGCAGAAGTAAGGTAGGAAGATTTGAAACACGATGACATAGTCGATATTAGACATGCTGAGTGCAAATCTGAAACTATTTTCTCACCGGACAAGTAGTTCGCTCGGAATTCGGCTAAAAACGGAAGTTTTGTAAAAATAAAAGTTCATTCTAAGTCGATTAGAGGTTCGCATCGGTGATAAGAACATGCGACGAATCCATTTCCGAACTTTATTTTCTTGTCAGCCAAGTGATTCTTCCGAAATTTGCCAAAACTTGGAAATTTGGTAGACTCGCGAAAAGTTAAGTTCGTGTCGACTACGGAAATAGTTTATTGTTAAGTCGGTAAGTCTACACAGAGAAAGTTCGCCCAACCATTAGAGCCTCAAACTACCGATCGAGAGGTTATTGGTTTGCCTATTACTGTCAATAGCTGTCCCGTCCATATTTTGTGAAGTCTTGGCTGCTAGGCTTCGATTAAAGAGTCGAAATGAAATACATACTGAAGCCATATTTGAACTTGTATTTTCCTGCCGGAAAAGAAGTTTGCCCGGAAAACAGCTAAAAGGAGGAATTTCGTCAAAGCATGAGCTATATGAGATATAGGTAAACATATATGATGAATCCATATCTGAACTTGGTTTTCTCAGATGGTTAGGCCGTAATTTGTCAATAAAACACTACTCCGGTAGTGCTCCGGACATCCAAATGATCAAGTTGGAAATAGTCATTTTCCCGATCCGAACATCGTAGGGGGAGTGGAGGGAGGGGGAATCCGGAATAATTTTGAATTTATAACTTCTGAACGGGTGATCGGACCTTAATGAAAAAATAAGTCCTAGCTACCTGATTGACATAACCGGACCGGATCCGCTCACTGTGGGGGAGTTGGGGGGGGGATCCGAATTTCTAGTTATTCCGCGAGTTCGGTCTTTCCTGATGTGCTAGGATGATGAAACTTGGCAGGCGTGTCAGGGACCCGAACAGATTGACATGAGAATAGTCGTTTCCCGATCTGATCATTGGGGGGGATGGAGGGAAGGGGAATCCGGAAAAGTTAGGTATTTTTAACTTACGAACGGGTGATTGGATCTTAATGAAACTTGATATGTAGAAAGACCTCGTGTCTCAGATGCCCCATTTTAAATCCGGACCGGACCCGGTGACATTGGGGTGAGTTGGAGGGGTGAACCGGAATTCTCGGAAAACACTTAGAATGGAGGGTTCGGGATGAAACTTGGTGGGAAGAACAAGCAGAAGTCCTAGAAACGTGGATGGCATAACCGGGCCGGACACTGTGGGAGAGTTGGGGGGGATCCGAATTTCTAGTGATCCCGCGAGTTCGATACTTGATGTGCTAGGACGATGAAACTTGGCAGGCATGTCAGGGACCCCAACAGATTGACTTGAGAATAGTCGACCATCTGGACCATCTGGGAGGGAGTGGAGATTGACTTGAGAATAGTCGACCATCTTGACCATCTGGGAGGGAGTGGAGGGAGGGGAATCTGGAAAATTGAGGTATTTTTAACTTTTTAACGGATGACCGGATCTTAACGAAACTTGATATTTTGATTAGACATCGTGTCTCAGACGTTCCACTTCAAATCCGGACCGGATCCGGTGACTTTCGGGGGAGTTGTAGGGAGGAACCCGTAATATTAGGAAACGCTTATAGAGTGGAGGGATCGGGATGAAACTTGGTCGTCCTAGTCCTAGATACGTCATTAACCGGAACGGATACGGGCACTGTGCGGGAGTTGGGGGGTCCGGATTTCTGGCAATCCCGGTAGTTCGGTACTTCTTGATGTACTAGGACGATGAAACTTGGCAGGCATATCAGGGACTCGAACAGACTGACTTGAGAATAGTCGTTTCCCCGATCCGACCATCGTGGGGGGAGTGGAGGGATGGGGAATCCGGAATCTAGTCGCATGCATAACTTTTGAACGGGTGATCGGATTTGAATGAAACTTGGCAGGTGGGAAGAAATATCGTCTCTGATGTTCATGTCAAGTCCGGAGAGGATCCGATACTTGTGAGGGGGTTGCAGGCGGGCACCGGAAAACTCTTGAAACACTTGTAGTCGAGGGATTGGATAGGCTACGCTCCAATTCTGGTCGAACTTGATGGACGGGAAGAGGGGATGTCAGAGATGCGACTTTTGTGTTTTCAAGTCGTATTCGGGAAAAATTGTGTGGTTCGCATAGGGGTTAAACGAGTGCAGCGATTTAAATGAGACTTGGAATGTAGAGTAACCATATGCCCTAGATGACATATTTTACTGTCCGAACCGGATCCGACCACGGTAGGGGGGGGGGCGGAACCTACCGAAAAACGCTCATATTCGAGTGAGACTTGATAGGTAGTGAGAGAAGATGCTTCAAATGATCCATTCACGAGTCCGAGCCAGATTCGGCCGCGGTAGGGGCAGTTGGGAGAGGTCCCGGAAACCGTGTGGCTCGTCTAGGGATCAAACAAGTTGGTTTATTGGGCTGAAACTTGGAAGTTACAACACTCATTTGCCCCAGATTATCCGAGGTGATGCCAGAGATGCTCAGACTTGAGTGAAACTGCATTCTATTTCTAGGTCCGAACCGCATTTTTGGATGGCGGGTGTAGCTTGTGACGCTCTCATCAACTTTCTTGTACTGCCTACTCGTAACAAGCGCCATATGAGCTCGTAGCTCTTTTTATTTTCTACTTCTGGAAGGAATTGCCTTACAGTTAAAACGTGAAGTACATTCACTATGCAATGTTGCGGTTTTCTCCGGCATTTGCCGCAGCCTACATACTGCGTATCCAGGCATAAGGTTTGTCGCGACAACAGATTACATCCTAAGTGTTGTCGCTTGAAACCGCGCATCCTTGTGTTATCTAATATGAAACTTATCAAACTTCTGACAGTGTAGAAACTTCTCGTAATCTAGAGCAATGGCCGACCATTAGATGTAAAAACCCTTGTTTTCGAGAGAGGTTAATCAAAGCTTTTCTGATGAAACCTAGCGACCCTCCCGAACGGCAAAGGACTGTTATTGCGTCAGAGAGGGCTGTTGAATCACGCTTTCCTTGAAGTTGGTGTAAACAATCCAATCCATAGATCGCTGATTGAGGGGCGGAAGATCATCAGTAGAATGGTAGAAGGGAGAGTTGACAGTAAAAACAGAGAAGACGACTGGAGTCGGTGGAATCTTTCGGCTGATGATGGAAGATTGTAAGTGATCTAGTTACTACTTCCTTTCCTTGCTAGCCTGGCAAAAACATCTACAGCCAAGATGAGATGAGTGGTCTCAGTCGACAAACCAGGAATAATGCTTTTTTTTTTAATCCGTGTACTGGCAGCCGAAGTGTCGAGTTCCGAAACGTCTGTGTCGAGCTCGAGCCTTCGAGGAAGCCGTCAATTGACACTTGTGCTTTCTTCCTATGTTTTTCTGTATTCTTTGAGCGTGTTCCACCTTACTCGCCGTAGTTATTACGCGTGACGTCACGCATTTTTCTATTTTCGGCAAAATATCATGCCACGGGGTAATCCGGTCAATCACGTTACAGAGATTCGTAGTTACCACGCTTACTACGCTCCCGAGCATGGTAAGCAAATAGTTACTATTTTGAGAAGGTTGGAACGGTCAGCGTAGTAACTTCTTACGAGGTTGGAACGAAAATAGTTACTATTTTTAGAAGGTTGGAACATGCTCTTTGTCTATTCCCTTTTTCTTTTCTGTCTATGACCATCCACTATGGCAAACTATAAGCTGTAGTAGAGGTGGAAGGGGTTGTCGAGGGCGACGCCACAGCGCCCAACTGGCACAACGGCTGCGTTCCACCGAGTTATTGTTAGTTTACGATCTTTATGGGTCTGTTATTGTTTTCTTTCCATTGTCCGGTGTGACAAGAAAATTTGCTCCTCCCTCTTATCGTTTTCCTTCCAAAAGAGTTACGATTGTTACAGTTTACTTTTATTTGCCGTCGGGAGCACGAGAAGTGATTGCAACTATCTGTTCAGCATCTGTCTACACCAGAGTTATTTTGCTCTGATCTGTGAGAGGATAGTGACCACGACAAATAAAGAGGTTGCTCCTTAACTCGCGGAACACAACCAATGGATGTGTTTCAGCCGAGGTTTCAGACACCGTTCGTTCAACAGTTTTCAAAAGCAACTGACCTGCAGCATCGTACAGAAGTCATCCCAAACCACTGAAAATAGTCACCAAGGGGTTGCCGACTCTCGATTTTAGTGTACAGCAAGTGCCCGGTGCTTAGGTGCCCAGCTGGTCTCGGCACCGTCTGACAACAGGCGGCAAGTTGCCACATCTTAGAACATTCGGACCAGCATGTTCAGAAGCGTTTGCAAGATGAATCGCCCAATTACGACGCCGGTGCCGGCACTGCTGGTTTCAGCCGGTGCCGGAAAAGGGTGTAGAGCAAATGCCGGGGAGTAGGTAACTCCTCGACAGAGGCGTCACTACTAGGGGGGACGCCTCCCCCCAATGTTGTCGGCCAGTCGGTAAATAATAGCCGAGTCGGCGCGAAGCGCCGCGATTTTTAGTAAAACAGTCGATTTTTTACTTAGAAATAGTCGTTTTTTCTAAAAAACAATCGATTTTTCTTAAAAACAGTCGTTTTTCTTAACATCAGCCGATTTTTCGTCAACACAGTCGTTTTTTCTCAATAATAGTCGTTTTTATCCGCAAAAACAGTCGGTAAAAATGACCAGCCAGTCGGTAAAACCTTGTCCCCCCCTCCCAAACATTTTGGCTAGTAACGACTCTGCCCGGTGCCCCTCGATAGTTACCACTTGTAAATTTGTACGTGCAGCGTTCCGGAGTGTGTCCCGGTTATGGTAGACTATGAGAAATAATGCCTTTGACGAACGACCAGGGTCGCCGGAATTCGTGCCAGGATTTCCCGCACCATCATCACTTCCGTACGGAAAAGTTCAAGTTTATGATTAAAGCGAAGAAATCCAGCCGGGAAAAACCTTAACGTCTGTTCGCAGCATCGGTGGGGAAGCCGAACAACTAGACAAAAGATAGTTGAGGGTAGCTGTAAGTGCTGTAACTATCGAAACCCCTGAATCTTGTTCACTTAACATTTTTGGTCGAGCTGGTGATCTAATTCCGCAGAACTAATTGCGTAATCGATTGTGTATTCTTTCCTGGAAATGTTAGGGCCTCCTCAAAAAGCTGGCGGTCTCTCCCATACGAAAAGTGTCAACCCGTCGAACGGCTTGGAAAATTCGTACGTCGGAAGCAATTTTTTTATTTTATTTGTACCGGCCGAAATCTGCGAGTACATTTCAAAGAGAAAATCACAGGAAAATGTGGGGAAAATGCACATAATCGTCGCACTCGGAATGCCTTTCAAGGAACGACATTTAAGTCATTTGACAGATAAAATCTGCAGGACACGGTTTGACCATCTAGTGGCCGCGATTTTGAGAATACACCTCTGTGAACTGTCAAAGTAACTCCAGTACAACAGTCAAAGTAAGAGAAAAATATTTGGATGAAAATAAAAAAAAATGTAGCTAAATATTTGGCAGTGGCTATTTCCTTCAGTAAATTATTTGCTGTTTTTTAACAGTTTCTGTGTAACAGTCGTGTTCAGTAAGCTAGTCAATGCTATTCGGCCCACGGAATAAGTAACCTCGTAAGTAACGATCCGACAAAATTGAGCGAATCCTAGCTGTAAGGTGTTAATTCGAGTGCCTGGTGTTACGATTTTGCAGAAAAAGGTACAGTTGTGTCCAAAATAATCATTGGTATAGTTTCTCCCCATTTTCTGCTATGTCAGTCAACTCCTTTAAGTTTCCTATGCTTCAGTGAATCAACTGACTGAACGTGACCAAAGCCTTCATTCGTGATATCACCCTTTTCGAGCAATGACCGAAGCAACGCTGCGGGGTTGTTTGTAACCAGGGTGCAAATGACCGGGTGTTATAACAATGAATGTACGCAGCTGTCAGACTGCTGCGCTGGGTTGATGCCAGGTTTGGGGAAACGGAAGCGAAAGTTTGGAAAACCCGGTCGGTTATACCACGCTTTGTTCTCTGGAATTTGTGGCCTAATATGGGTAGGCGGAACTACATAATTAATGATCATTTATGTACAATCCAGAACATAAAGATTGGAGTGTATTCGAAAAACGAAAAAAGTACCACAGGTTCAAAACCAACTATCCAGAACGAAAAAACTCCCCAAAAAACTTCAACCAAACAACTAAATAATGGAAAGAAAGCAATAACAGAACTAAGGACGAAAAACACTAGAAACAGGATCCAAAAGATACTAGATATAATAAATGCTTTATTTGTGGTTGAGGGTGAAATACTTGCTTAGCAGGTTGCGGCAGGTTGAATCTCTACCTTAACTTAATTCTTGCCTACAACATCGAAAATCTGCCATTTACCTGTTCACCTTCACTTATAAGAATCTGGTCCTACCCCTGCTGCATTCGAACCTGGATAATCTCATGTTGTATTCACCTAGTAGAGTTGTCAACCCCTTCGGTGCTACAGAGCATCCGAGTTGAGCAAGGCATTATGCGCGCCTCATTGCATTTCTATGGGTAACACCAACCCTTTGGCGCCGTAATGCCTATAGAGCGCTTTTGTAAGAGGTTATTCGCGTTCATTGCAGGCCTGCCGGCCATCGCCGGGCTACTTTCGAAACAGTATTGCGTTAGTGTTAGTGGAGCTTGTTTTCATTTAATACTGTGTTGTTCGGATTGGTCGATGTTGTAGGCCTATCCAGGACTTGAGGGGCGATTTGTCTTTCTCGACCCTATCTTTGGTCCTAGTTTTCAAAGTGCTGGAGTAGTGTTACCTGATCTGGTAAGATAATAGCTCTACGTAACACGTAACTAGTGTGGCTACCTATCACGAGACAAGTTTTCACGAGACAAAAATTTCTAGACAAATCTTCGCGAGACAAGTCAGTCATTTGGCAATTTTTTACAAGACAAATTACCAGGAGACAACTTATCACGAGGCAAACCTTGCTCAAGACAAATTTCTGTAAGACAAATCCGGCATAAAGACTTTCTGTCAATTTCACCGACTGAATTTTATTTGATCTATACACACATTCGTTGACAATCGCTGCGGGGTTACATATGTGGTTGTGGGAGCCGTGGAAGTTACAGCCTTTGTCAGAGCCACGGTCAGAGCATCTGTAGTAGCTGCTTTCTGAAGATGTTGAAAGCAGAACGAACTTGTAGTTGTAGCCAGTAGCCACTAGTATGGACTCCAGTCCCTCCTCTTGAAGTTTTCACCATTTCGAACTGGATTTGGGTTGACATTATGTTTCCAAAATCAAAACCTCTACTATATACACGGTAGCTCACTCTAAGCAGATTGTCTTAATCCTGCTTTTCTTAATCCGGGTTGTCTCGTGGAAGGTTTGCCTAATGAATACTTGCCTCTCGAAGATTTGTCTAATGCTCTGATTGCCTCGTGCGGATTTGCATAGTGACACTTGTCAAAAGCCGATTGTCTCGTGAATTTTTTCTCGTGATATGCTCCCACTAGTGTTGAGTGACCACTAGTGTTGAGAATTCTGCGATTTATCACAGGTTTTCGACTTCTCCCCAGTCACAGGAAATCGCACTTTTGGCAAAAATGTCACAAATTCTGCGATTTCAAAGCAGTTTGGTTTGGCCTATTTCAAGGCAACTCTTTTCTGGAAAAAGTATTTATTTGTTTTACGAATATTAGCTCGTGTTATAAGAGTAAACTGGAACCTCAGGCTCAGGATCCACGAGTTTTTTGTTTACAGAAAACTGGAAAAAAAAGAACCGAATTTGTAGGCACCAGAATTTCACCGATTTTTGTGGCCAAATGTCACAGGTTCCGTCAGAGAAAATTGGCAACAATGGTTGTAACGCAGCATATAAACGGTCCTTAGTCGGCTCGGCTGCCACGGCTCCCAGTGTTGCCAGGTCGCCGAGACCCAAAAGCACTTTGGTTGACCCGAAAAAGCACTTTTGGGTCCCAAAAATCACTACGCAACTTTTTTTTCCGATTCTTGAATAAATATAAAACGAGGGGAATTCACAAACTGCTGCTATGACCTCGGCTATGACCCTGGCTATGACAAAGCGCTGTATTTGAGCAGCACATAGAAATTCAGGGTTCTTGGGGCAACGATAGGGTTGTCTGGTGTAGGCCATCTACACTTTAAAAAGTAGCTCCGAATATGGATTGAAGCTAACAGCAGTATATGCTACTCTGATTATTCTTATCACTATTTCATATCAATCTTACCTCAGTAGAGATAAGAATAATCCGAGTAGCAAATACTGCAGTTAAAGTTTAACCAAAAAGGGCTGGGATAGGACAATCTAGTTACCCATCACTTATCCACTTAAATTGGCTTGAAGACCCGCTGAAAATGCGTTACTTCGTTGTTCCGCTATTCAAGTATAATCCATTTTCGAATAGTGGAATTTCCTTGTGGTTTGTGATACTCTATGCGCTTGTATTTTTGTTCTATATGCTTTACGAGAAAGATTTATGATTATTTTTTTGTTCAGGCACTAAGCAATCTTCACCAATCTCACCACTTCCCACTGAAAAGCCGCGTTTGTGTTGAGATTAAAATTTCCCGCGTAATAGTAGAATTTACGCTGTGGGGACAGCCGCAGATATTCTGAATGTCCTAACTAGAGCAGGTAGTGGAAAATAAAAAAATCCCTTTGCAGAATCCAAATAATTTCGTGTATTAAATCAAATGACACAAAAATGTGTTGGCTTTTCAGTGAAACTTTAACTTTAATCCTTACTCGGAGATACTTTTTGCAGTGTATTTGGTTTACAAAAACTCGGTCAGGGTACTAAATCTCCCAACTTGATATGTGAGAAGCAATCACAAAACGAAATGTATTGGATACGATCAAAGACATGTCTGATGTAGTGATGGGTTGAAGGAGCTGTCCAGGCTCCTGCAACTAACATTAATCGCACCAAGGCTATTTATCTTGAAAAATAAATTCTAGCTCAGTTAGATTCCCTGCTATCACGGATAAAAGTATTTCGCATTCGCACATACAGTGCTCCTGCCCCTTCCATTTTCAAATAAATTCTCTAGCGCTGGCATAGTCGAAAATCACTACGTAATGCCAAATTTTACCAGAAAATCACTACCGCACTTTCGGTCCTCGAAATCACTACGTTTGGTGATTTATCACTACACCTGGCAACACTGGGGCTCCCAGCCAGACACTCCCAGTACTCAACTTGCGCTATAAGCGATGATGTATATCAACAATTTTAACGCGGTAGCAATCATCGGAATTTCGCATGATCTTTTTTTCATCGTGTCATCTTCACGCGTTTCATGCTGGAAACCTTGAGGACATTTTCGCGTGGGGGCTTCGTTGGATGTTGCGTCCATCGTGATGGGTGTTTTCGCGTCGATCCCATCTAACTCAGTCAGTAGCCATTTTCGTAACAAGTCCGCTGAATGGCACAATTCAGTGGCATTTTCGCGTGGATGGCATATACTCTTGATGACTAATTCCTCGTGCCGACGAAGAATCGCCGTGTGCCCAGCGGAAGAGCCAGAAACATCACCGCAGCTGTCCCCAACAAACGTCGTGGATTGGTTTGAATAGAAGTTGAACCATCGTTCGGGTGACGTTTCTCGTTCTTCCCGAGGTTCACTGGCGTGTTTCGTCATATACTCGTAGATAGTATTATGTCGAGCGCAACACTATTCAACAGCCATTCACGCAAAAAAATTCCCCCTAGATCCTTCGAAAGCGTGTATCTCTGGTATCACATCGATAAGACTATAAGTGAGTCTTCACCTTCCGGAATCTGGGTTCCCAGATTTTTTTTTTGAATTTCTTCTGCGGTACTTAAAAATTCCGGAAATCTGGAAGTTCAAAAGCCCCCTTTTTCCGGATTATTTTGATATACTTTCGGACCGGTTCATATTCTAGATGCAGTTTACAGAAGACGTCAAAGAATAATCTGGAAGCCCAGATTCCGGAAGTTCCGGGAGGTGGTGAAGACCGGACTTATCCGATTTTTTTTTTCTGGCCTGCCCGCCCTCTTCCCTGTAATTGTGACCACATTCTATGCTCTATGGATTCTCCGACGTCTAGTTTTTGGCCCGTGAAAGTTATTTCACACCCTTTGCAATACACTATATGACTATCTCTCCTTGCCGCTGCGAAATCTCCGGCCTCTCCGGGTATCTAGCGGATGAAAGGCAGAAGTCGTGTCACAGCTGCTCCCAAAGATCGTCGTGATTGCTTGAGACAGGATGTGAGTCGTTGAGTTTGAGTCGTTACGGACGCGCCTACTCCTTCTTCCTGAGGATCACTGGCGTGTTTTGGACTTCGTCATATAGAGTATTGCAGATTTGATGTACGACGAAACTCGAAAGCGACAACTCCCAGGGCGAAAAATACTCATAGATAGAGAATTCTGTCGAGCGCAGCACTACTCAACAGCCATTCACGCAAAAATGGCCCCCTAGTTCCTTCGGAAGTGTGTATCTCTGGTATCACATCGCTAAGACGATCCGATTTTTTTTGTCTGGCCTGCCCGCCCTCGTCCCTGTAATTGTGACCACATTCTATGTTCTATGGATTCTCCGACGTCTAGTTTTTTGCGGTTTTTTGCCCGTGAAACCTATTTCACGCTCTTTGCAATTGCAGATTTGATGTACGACGAAAGCGACAGCTCCCAGGGCGTCGTTCGCAACGTCCGTTTCAACATGATGGGCCAGATTGACAGGAAAACCTACAGTCCGGAAATGAATGGTGAACTGCCCCTCGATTTCTCTAAACGCCGAAGACTCGACGTACCGAAAATCGAAGTAGAACCACAGCCACTGACCAAGCTCACTAACTTCTCACATCAATTCCTCGCCGAGCGGATAACCCCTCCCCTCCTCCACCCCATATCCCCGCAAACGTCTGTCGATGGGAACGACTCTTCAGCCCTTCCTTTAGAATGCAGAGTGAGTGTTCACTATTCTGCGAGTCAGGGGCCAACGCCATCACCGATGCAGACACCATTTTCCCGCCAGATGTCAGCACCGAGTGATAGTTTCAAGCGCGAACCGTCAGAGGCACCATGGGGTGGTGCGTATACGCCGCTGCCAACGTTAGAGACGTCTTTCACTAGGATGCCGAAACCGCCGCGGAGTCTGGTCAGTTCGGATGTCGATTTCAGTACCCACTTTCGAAATTTCACTGGTTCGGAAACGGAAAAGAAACTGAGAGAGGTACGTTTAGATCTGGAGTTATAATTCCTATTAGGTGTTGAAGTAGCCTATATGTAGCAATTTCCTGGTATTTGGGATCGATCCTGTGGTTGGGCGCCCTGCAAAGTGCATATTCTGTTCTGAAATTCATTGTCAGTGCCCTCATTTCAGTAGGCTCGCTGACTTAAACCAGCACTGTATTTTATTGTCCTGTTATCATAGACTACACAAAGTTAGAAGCTGTCCGGCGCGTCCGCTGCTGTGGTGTAAAGTTTAGCTTCGTTCGACAGTGGAGAACGGTGTATCCGCGGTGTTCTGCCGTCCCCCTCAATTCGCGACTGCGTACATCGGCAGACTCTTGTTGAGATACGAAGAAAATGCGTTAGGCATAAAAGTATATATATATATATATATATATATGATTAAATATAAACTTACTCTTTCCACATTGACTCCATTATGCTGCGGACAGACGAAGCTGCAGACAGGTGCTGGAATTTCTGCAAGATTTTACGCACTGTCATCAGTTTCGTACGAATCTGGCTCGAATCGAATCTAGGTACGAATCTAGCTAAAAAAAAAATCTGGCCTGGAAATCTTGCTTGTCTGTCCGCATTAACGATTGATTTCCATAGTACTATGACTGGATAGGTGTCTGCGGGTCAGGTATCCGGCTTTTAATGGTGCGAACAGACTGTAAGGGTCTTCCGGGCCATTTTCTGCACTTTCATCGAAAATAAAATACATCTCAACTTTTCCGCACGGAATTGATGACGGTGCATTTATACATTTCTTTGGATGTTACCATTGGCGTACGCGGCACACCGGCAGTTGTTCTGCATATTATGACCCGGAAAAAGCAAGCCCGTGAGTGGAAGACGGTATCAAAACACGCTATTTCCGCTTAAAACCAACTTGACTCTCTTCCCCACACACAGTAGTAAATTTTCTTTCCAGCTAATTCTCACTGTCTATTATGAACAAATTGCGAGTACATTCACCTCTTTCAGTTGACATTTGCAGAATCTCTAACCCCTTGCTGATCGTTTCTTTCATATCGAACGAATGGATGATGTTGGGATTCCTAAATTCCCTCCGTGAGCAGTAAGAAGCATGTGGGAATACTTTTCACAGGCATACTTGCGATGTGTTAGATATGGACATGTAAACAATTCACCTTGTTCAGCGATCCAAGTGACTAGTTTCTGTTAATCCCGCATTATCTCAATGCCTTGGACACCGATCAGGGTCGGATGCTCCTGGGCTGGAACTCCGCGTTTCCGGCACCATCATCACTTCCATATGGAAAAGTTGAAATTTTTATCAACTTTATGATGAAAGTGAGGAAAATCCGACCGGGAAATCCTTACGTGTGTTCGTTAAGTCGGGTCTTCACCTTCCGGAATCTGGGTTCCCAGATTTTCCGAGATTTTTTCTGAATTTCTTCTGCGATACTTAAAAATTCCGGAAATCTGGAAGTTCAAAAGCCCCTTTTTTCCGGATTATTTTGATGTACTTTCGGACCGGTTCATATTCCAGATGTAATTTACAGAAGAAGTTCCGGGAGGTGAAGACCGGACTTTACAGTCAACACTCGTGTAGACATAGTAAAAAGTCGGAGCCATAGGGTAGTGGGTAACTTTCACTTTCTACTACAGAGACATATGCAAAACCTCCATTATCTGGGGGTCCCGTCAGTACCGCAACACGTCAGTTAACATAAACGTCAGTTAACATAAACGTCAGTTCGCCACAGAATTCCGTCAGTACGCCAACATTTTCCGACAGTTCGCATACACGTCAGTGGACCCTCAAAAATCCGCCAGTTGACCAACACGTCACTTCACCCACACTGTCAGTTAGCCAACACGTCAGTTTACCAACACGTCAGTTGACCAACCGTCAGTTCGCCTACCGTCAGTTGACCCAAACGTCAGTAGACTTACACGTCAGTTCACCTAATTCTATAAATCCGACAGTCCACCTACACGTCAGTTCGCCCACCGTCAGTTCGCCCACCGTCAGTTCGCCTACCGTCACTTCACACGAGCGTCGGTTGGCATAAACGTCAGTTGGCATAGACGTCATTTCACTGAAAATTTCCGACAGTTCGCTCACATATTGTTGTCGATGGGATAATTACGGAAGAATGCCCAGGGGATTAATAAGAGAAGCCGACAATTTCGCTTTCAATGAGGGCAAAAATTAAGTCAGGAGCTTTATTTGAAGTTGATTAGATGTTCGATTTAGGGGTAAGAAGACATGCTAAAGACTTATGTGAAAAACATTTTCTACCCGGACAACTTGTTCGCCCGGAATACGGCCAAAACCGGAAAATTCGTTAAAAGCGAAAGTTTTATTTGAAGTTGATTACATGACAGATTTAGGGGTAAGGAGATACGCTGAATTCGTTGCTGAACTTTCTTTTTTTTTTGCTGGATAAGTAGTTCACTCGGAATTCGGCCGAAACCGGAGATTTGGCAGAAGTAAAGCAGGAAGTTTCGATCAGCATCGTCAAAATATATGGCTTATAGAGGTATATCTGAACGTGGTTTTCTCAGATGATTAGCCTGGCGAAAACTGGGTCTGGCGAAGACAAGACCCAATTGTGTGGATGAAATATTAAATTTTTCGGATCCCATCGAAACCTTTGGTCTTGTCGTTGTCTGCCTCAATCGAAAGGTTGACATGAACGCTTGACGCGTGAAATCTTCATGGTGACCCGTAACAGAGGATGGATTTGAGTAAAGCAAAAGCTGCTGATTAGATTGGGGTTAATATGTCAATGTTTGTGTACGGGATTTAATAAGAATAATTTTCCAGGAGTCCAGACGTCGGTTTGAGGATTTTCGAAGGGATATGATAGAGAAGATGGAACACACAAGGAAGTCCCGTGCCAAGAGCGGGAGGAACAAGTCTATAAGTGAGAGGAGAGATAGTCTTTGCTACTCGAGTAAGTGTGGCGATCATTCTCGCGGACTAGTATAATACTCTCGATTACGGACAAAAACAAGCTTATCACTGTTTTAACAAGTCTGTGAGGCAGAAGCGCCACTCCGCGGAAACCAAGGGGGGGCAACGGCGTCGTCCCGCGCCCTCTTCGCATTCTTTGAGATACATCTTACATAGGGCGATACCTAAAGTACTAAATTGATTAATGACATAGCTCTAGGCCCCCTTGGAAAACCAAAGAAGCAGCTGCCCCCTTCCTAAATGAAGGGTGAAGTGCACTAATACACAAACCATAACGTTACATAATCCCATTCTTTATTAGACGTCCTGAGGCACTGTGGGCGTTATTCACGCAGTAATACGTTGAAATCAGTAAACTTTATCGCACTAAGTACATTATGACATTTGAGCTCAGTGGGCTGCACTAAGAATTTGTGAAGCAATTTCTTGGCTGCACTGTGTTCTCCGTCAGCGATAATCAACTTACAACGGGAAAGGGATCTCGGAAATAGATTCCCGCCCGAGTGATTTGAAACTGCACAAAACTGGCTTCACAAATGTGCAACTGCTCACAACCTAGTTTCAAATGTGCTTTCTGAAGCCGAACTAGAGATCAGAGCCTCGTTTTTGTTGCACGCTGCAGGTCCACTTCTCGGCCACTTCCGCACTGATTCTTTCTACATCCGTTTTTGCACTGCACTGCTTCCGAGGAAGACGGCAGCGCTTCCCGAGAATCGCGGACTTGGTCACCGACCAAGTCCGGGCTTCCCTGCAAGATGCGAAGGAAGTGCAAGAGCAAGGAAGTGCAAGAGCAAGGAAGTGCTGCAGCAGCGATGCGGCAGTGCTATTTAAACAAAAACGAGACTCAGGTGTTGCTGCTTTATCCGGACAGGTTAGTTGTCGCGATTCAAAAGTGTGTCCGTCTCGAAGAAGTAGCCGCGCCAGAAGGAATGGTGGAAACACGAATAACCTGAAGTCGCCTTCTTTAACCAGTAATGCTGCGAACAGACAGTTTTTTTTTGTTAAATAATCCTTCAGCTCAAGCTGACTGCAAATCATGTTTGACAGTGAAAAACGGATACGTCACCTGAAATTTATTAGAGCTATATTTGGTTTTTTTTTTTGGCCCGATTTTCTGCACTTTCATCATCAAGTCGAAAAAGAACTTGATCGTGTATACAGTGATTGGTGGGATGGGCTACGGCCCCAAGGTCACGTGCCCAAGCCAAAGCTAGATAATAGGAAGCAAAAGAAATTGAGATGAAAACACATAGGTAGGCATATGTAGACGACGTTATATACTTTGGGAGTAACCAATTGTAAGGAGAAAAGGTGTCGATGGGATCCCAGAAATCTAACATTTGATTCAAACAATTGGGTCATGTCTTCGCCATTCAATCTTCATCAGATTCCTTGAAGATTTTTACTGTTAAAATAAAGTTCAAAAATGGATTCAGCATGTCTCCTTGTCCCGATGCCGAATCTCTAATGAGCTTCAACCAAATTTCTAGTTTCGGCCAAATTTGTGATTAACCATTTGTCCAGCAAGAAAGCTAAGTTCAGATATGGGTTCAGCGGACCTCCTTACCCCCTCAATGAATATCTTATTAGCTTATAAAACATGTTTTTACCATACATTCGAAACCCCTCCTCTGCCTCTAAAGATAGGACTAAAGAACCCATCTACGAACTTGACCTGTACTTTACCAGTGAATCCTCATTGAACAACATCCTCGCTTGAAAAACATATTTCCTCGTTTGGACAATATATATCAACCCCTTCGACCTTCGATTACACTATATCTCTCCGACGTCCATAGAATAAACAAAGAATGTCGTCATCCACGCGCAGAGGTATACTGGTTTGAGAATAAAGGGGTAGGGACTGGCATAGCCGAAGATTGGTCGACAAATTTTCTGTCCGGTTTTCGCCGGATTCCGAGTGAACCGCTTGACATTCCTTAGTTTGAAACTCCTCCATCCCTAAATGTGGAGGTACAGAGCCCATCTACGAACTCGACCTTTCCCTTGATCCAAACGATCCTCCCACCAAGTTTCGTCAAAATATCTCATTCCCTTCGAGAGTTATCGTGCTTACAGACGGACAGACAGACGGACAACTTTTGTGATGGCATAGGTATCCCTCCACTTTCGTTCCTATAGTGGGGATCGGGCATTAGGCTGTGTCTTTAGTTGAAAGCGATTCTCCCTCCGTCTGTTCGAGTTGTCGGGGAGACTATTAAATTTTCAATGTCTTACCAAAACTCTTTCAGGTGATGACCAAAGACCCCTTGACGACCCAAGCAACCCCGACTCCAACTGCAAAGATAACGAGTATTTCTTCAGACGACAGAAGAACAATGAGGCTGCCAAAAAATCACGTGATCTCCGCCGCACCAGAGAAGAAGAAAACGAAATTAAAGTCCAGTTCTACGAGATGGAAAATGAAAACCTGCGGAACCAATTGAGCCTGGTTCTGCACCAGCTGGCTCTGTACCAAGGACCTGGTTCTGACAGCCATGGGATTGCCAGAACCATGATGTCCCTGCCGTGTTTAGATAGGAACTAGAAACTCCAGAACCCGTGCTTTTCTACTAGCCTAGTTTACGGAAGACCTGTAGCTCGTGATAGCAAGAGCCCATAATGTTCGACAGAGAATCATGGGCCCTTGGTAATAGGAAGACCTGTAGCTCGTGAAAGAGTCCGGTGTCATGTTTATCTTTTATGCAAGTTATTTATTTATTTTTGTGCTGTCTATCCGAAGATTATAGAGTATATTCCATATGAAACGATTATGAAGCTGATGGAACCAGTAAAATAATGCCCTCCAAAGTTCCAACCGTGAACAGCACTGCTAAAAAATTGTCGTTAGCGGCTAAGCGATTTTTATACTTGTGTCATTTTCGGTACAGAAAAATTAAAGCGTCCAACTTCTGGAATGATGAAAGGAAGAAAAACCAAATAGGAATTCCGGTTGTGGATACTATTCACGATCAGGATTAGTTGCTGGATTTTTTCAGCTTTCAGCATCTTTGCAAGGATAGTTAAAGCTTAACCGAAAAGGGCTAGGATAGGACAATCTAGTTACCCATCACTTTTTCACTTAAATTGGCTTAAAGACCCGCTGAAAATGAGTTACTTCGTTGTTCCGCTATTCACGAATAATCGATTTTCAAATAGTGAAATTTCCGTGTGATTTGTGGTGCCTCTATGCGCTTGTATTTTTGTTGTATGCCTTACGAGAAAGATTCATCACTTTTTTTTTGTTCAGGCACTAAGCAATCGTCAGCAATCTCACCACTGCCCACTGAAAAGCCGCATTTGTGTTGAAATTAAAATTTCCCGCGTCATAGTAGAATTTACGCCGTGGGGACAGCCGGAGATATTCTGAGCCTCATAACTAGAGCAGATAGTGGAAAATAAAAAAAAACTTGGCAGAATCCAAATAATTCGGTGTATCCAATTAAATGTCACAAATAAATTGGCTTTTCAGTTAAACTTTAAAGAAAACAACTTTTCCGTACGGAAATTTGTTACCGTTGATCCTAAAGTCGATTAGATAAAAGTTGCGTTTTTAATGGAGTGTTCCTTGGAACAATCCACTATTGCGAGCGCTCTATAGCAGTTTTCGGTTTTCACCATATTTTGTGGAGCTCATAATTTGTGAACCAGTGCAAGTATCAAGTTCAAACTTGGTACACTTGTGGGCATTGGGGACTAGTTGTGCCCTTTGGGGGTCCCACACCCACCCGGTTCAGGGGCAAATGGGCCCAGATTGCCCAGTGAATAATGTCAATAACTTGACCAGAGTTGGACACAAGACGCTGAAATTTCTTGTACTTGTAGATCCTAGGGATAGGAAATTGTTTTTAAAGTTGCACCTCCCCCACCCATCCAGTTCATGGGCAACTGGGCCCAGGTTACCCAAAAGTAATATTCGTGACCCGTGACAGAAATCAATAGGTATCAAGTTGAAACTTGGTAGGCTTGTGAGCAATTGGGGTCTCTTTTTGTTTTTTAAGGGTCCAAAACCCCACTCCCACTTGGTTCAGGGGCAATCGAGCCCAGATTGCCCATTTCTCAATGTTTTAACTTCCCAGTAGCTGGTGTTATGGCGGTGAAATTCCTTGTGCTTTTGGATCTTAGGGTTGGGAATATATACGCGGAGTTACATCCTCCCACGCTCATGGGCAAGTGGGTCCAAATTGCCCATTATTAAAGTTTTGACCCGTGACTGGAATCAAACTCTAAGCTGGTATACTTGAGGAAATAGAGGTGTATATACACAGGTCACAAGTTTTACTCTTGTATATAATTGTGGATATTATGTACATATCCTCTGGCCACGAAGAACATCTTGAGACTGAACCTCCCCCACCTGGGGAAATCTGGGCCCAGCTGCCCATGAACAGGAGGGGGGGGGGGGTCGGGACCTATCAAAATGCGTATCTACACCTCTATTTCCTCAAGTATACCAGCTTAGACTTTGATTCCAGTCACGGGTCAAAACTTTACTAATGGGCAATTTGGACCCACTTGCCCATGAGCGTGGAGGGTGGGAGGATGTAACTCCGCGTATATATTCCCAACCCTAAGATCCAAAAGGTCATGGTCATGGGCAACAGGGCCCGCATTGCCCATGATTTGAGATTGTGTGAGATTTTGCAACGTGAACGATGACACTCGTTAAAAATTAAAACCTCGTATAGTTGTACACAGTACTTTTCGTAAGATGCGCATTGCGTTTGTTTGGTTTCATGTTTCGCAAAGGGTTTGAGCTGTCAATTAGTCACAACATGTGTTTTCGCGGAAGGATGGGAATGATGAAATGGGATCGGAAACTTTATGACTTTGACATTAATTAGTGTGTTTGAACATAAACGAAATACATTTCAAGATTGATGAAGGTAATGCCAGTAGTGTATTGGAACAAGCCCACGGGGTTTATACGAAGCAAAACTGGAAAGACAATACTGCGATTGGAGACCGAATTAAGACTGACGCGAAGGGAGTGTGTTTCTAAATGAACTAACATGTGTTCTCACGTGGAAGGTGTCAGATGAGACGCACTTTGAAAATCTATGACTTTGACATTAGGGTGTTCGAGCCTGAGCCGTGTTTGGAGATTCGTTGAGGCTCAATGTTGGTTTCACGGATAACTATGCAATACGGATATTAAACTTTACGGGAAATTCAACGTTACAATCCAATTCATTCTTTTACACTCCACTTCTGAGCGCTTGCGCACCTGTTTATCTCCATTCTCCTTCATCGTGTTTTATTTACTGTTGAGATGAAGCCAATTCTCCTTTTCTTGTTGGGATCCTGTCCCGTGGGATGTCTGTCCGTCCGTCTGTGAGCACGATAACTCTCGAAGGGAAATAGATATTTTGATGAAACTTGGTGTGAGGATTCTTTCGGTCAAGAATAAGGTCGAGTTCGTAGATGGACTCGGTACATTTAGGGGTGGGGGTTCAAATTAAGGGGCAAGCAAATATTTGTAAGCAGCTAATATGATAGTTGATTATGGGGTAAGAAGACATGCTGAACACGAATATGAAAACCATTTTCTCGCCGGACAAGTAGTTCGCCCGGAATCCGGCCAAAAGCGGAAAGCTTGTTAAAAGTAAATGTTTTCTTTGAAGTTGATTAGATGTTCTATTTAGGGGTAAGTAGGCGTGCTGGAGACGAATATGAAAAATCTTTTTCTCGCCGGACAAGTAGTTCGCCCGGAATCCGGCTGAAACCGGAGAATTTGTTTTAAGTTAAATTTTTATTTGAAGTTGATTAGATGTTGGATATAGGGGTAAGGAGATACGCTGAATCGCTTTTTATTTTGATTTTTTCGCCGGACAAGTAGTTCTGGAATTTCACCGAAACCAGAAAATTCGCAGAAGTAAGGCAGGATCGTTCGATCGGCTTATAGGGGTGAACACACATGCTGAATCCATGTCTGAACTTGGTTTTCTTGATGATTAGCTGTTTGGCCTTAATCTGTTTCTAAATTTAAGAGTAAAAATGTTCAAGGGGTCTGGACAACCTAATTGTCTGGATCAGATATTGAAATTTTTGGATCTCATCGGAACATTTGGTCTTGTTCTTGGGATCCCAAAACGTAAGTGGAGGGATACCTATGACATCACAAAAGTTGTCCGTCTGTCCGTCCGTCTGTGAGCACGATAACTCTCAAAGGGAATTATATATTCTGATGAAACTTAGTGTGAGGATTCTTTGGGTCGAGAGTAAGGTCGGGTTCGTAGATGGGCTCTGTAGCCCTACATTTAGGGGAGGGGGTTCAAATTAGGGGGGAAAGAAAAATATTTTTAAACAGCTAATATGATAGTCGATTATGGGGTAAGAAGACATGCTGAACACGAATACGAAAACCATTTTCTCGCCGGACAAATAGTTCGCCTGGAATCCAGCCAAAACCGGAAAGTTTGTGGAAAGCGCATAGTAAATGTTTTCTTTGAAGTTGATTAGATGTTCGATTTAGGGGTAAGAAGGCATGCTGAAGACGAATATGAAAAATCACTTTTCTCGCCGGACAAGTAGTTCACCCGAAATTCGGCTGAAACCGTGAAAACTTGTTACAGGTTAAATTTTTATTTGAAGTTGATTAGGTGTTGGATATAGGGGTAAGGAGTACGCTGAATTCATTTTTGATTTTGATTTTTTCGCCGGACAAGTAGTTCTGGAATTTCGCCGAAACCGGAAAATTCGCAGAAGTAAGGCAGGATCGTTTCGATCGGCTTATAGCGGTGAACACTCATGCTGAATCCATATCTGAACTTGGTTTTCTTGGTGATTAGCTGTTTGGCCTTATTCTGTTTCTAAATTTTAAGAGTAAAAATGTTCAAGGAGTCTGGCGAAGACAAAACCTGATTATCTGGATCAAATATTGAAATTTTTCGGATCCCATCGGAACCTTTGACCTTGTTCCTTCCGTACCGTTCCTTTCTGTACCCCACGGTTTGCAACCAAGGTTCAAACACTATTTTTTTGTGAAAGTCTGGATATTTTGATTGCTTGCTAAAACGGCCGAAAAATATTTTCTCCCACCAGCAACCAGGAACTAGCCTTAGCTGCAACCTGAAAGGAAGGATCAAAATAAAGGTAGACGATAAAGAGAGCGAATACAACTTTTATCCCGGAATTCCCGGTCTCGAGCTCGATGCAGGTTAGATAGGCGTAATGCGGAGGAGTCTACCAGACCAACAAGACCAAAGGTTCCGATGGGATCCCAAAAACCGAATATTTGATCCAGACAAATCGGTTTTGTCTTCTCCAGTGTCCGCTAGACTTCTTGAAGATTTTTACTGTTGAACTCTGGAAAAGGATTAAGGTGAAACAACTAATCATTAAGAAAACGAATTTTAGAAATCATGGTAAAAAAAACAACAAATATAGTATCTTCATGATTCATCGGATTCTGGGCAAACTACTTGTCCGGCGAGAAAATGGTTTTCATATTCGTCTTCAGCATGCCTTCTTACCCCTTATTCGAACATCCAATCAACTTCAAATAAAACTTTTACTTTTAACAAACTTTCCGGTTTTGGCCGGATCCAGGGTGAACTAATTGTCTGGCGAGAAAATGGTTTTCATATTCATGTTCAGCATGCCTTCTTACCCCAAAATCAAGCATCTCCTCAACTTCAGACTTTTACTTTTAACAAACTTTCCGGTTTTGGCCGGATTCCGGGCTAACTACTTGTCCGGCGAGAAAATGATTTTCATATTCATGTTCAGCATACCTTCTTACCCCTAGATCGAACATCTAATCAACTTCAAATAAAACTTTTACTTTTAACAAACTTTCCGGTTTTGGCCGGATTCCGGGCGAACTACTTGTCCGGCGACAAAATGGTTTTGATATTCGTGATCACCATGTCTTCTTACCCCATAATCGATTATCACATTGGCTGTTTAAAAATATTTTGCTCGTCCCTTAATTTGAACCCCCTCCCCCACCCCTAAATGTAGGGCTACACAGCCCATCTACGAACTCGACCTTACTCTTGACCCAAAGAATGCTCACACCAAGTTTCATCAAAATGTTTCATTCCCTTCGAGAGTTATCGTACTCACAGACAGACAGACGGACGGACGGACGGACAGACGGACAACTTTTGCGATGTCATAGGTATCCCTCCACTTACGTTTTGGGATCCCAAAAACTACAGTTCTGGTTCCAGGAACCAAGATGTTTCATTTGTTTGAAATTTACACGACAACCGGTGGGAGACATCTGATCAACCGTTGCGGTTTCGTCAAGTGATTGGTTGAGCTCTGCTAGCTTCAAGAAACCGCTTTAGCTCAGCCAAAATGCACTCCTTGTAGGAATAGTGTCGAACTGTCGGTTGACAAGAATTAGCTGTTACGTCTTAACGGAAGTCGCAAAGATATGTCTGGCGTGAGCTGGGTACGAGCTAGCGATGACTCTCCTTCCGGACACCTAAAGTCGCTCTATATTTCTGTGACTGCAGGCTCACACAAATAAATACTCCTTGAGCCGAAGCCGACTGGGAAACATAATTCAAGCAATGCTAAAATTGTCAGCTACGATGCTTTGGTAGCAATGGCAGCCTGACGAGAACCTTGGCAAGTTGCCGAAATATTGCTGCTGACGTATCCGATTTATGCGTTGTTTGATTATATCCCACACAAATTCTTTATGATTACAACATTTTTCTTCTCTGTTTCTTTCCATGATCAGCTTTATCGGACAAATGTACTGTGGCCGTGCCAAACCATTGATGGTACCTCTATGCGCAGGCGAAGGTTTTGAAAAAAACTTAACGTGCCCCACGCGAGATCACTGACAAGGCAGAATAATGACGGACGCAACAGAAAAGGTACCGTAGTTTGCCGTAGTTTTAACTATCCAGGAAAAGACCCTTTTCTAGTCCTTTAGAACCTAAACAGTATATTGAACAATGCCTGAACATTGAACATTGCTTGCCTGACTTTTTTGTCACTTTTTTTTAACAGTCCTTTCGTTGTCAGAGACTTTAACATTGAAGAATATGATGAAAAATCAACCCTAGCCTAGCAAATATTGTATGAGAGCAAGCAGCAATTTAAGTTTATTATAGGGTAAGAGCAGGGTACGAGTGGCGGTAGTCGGGCAGTTAACTCCTCACTCAGCTTTGAATCACCTTAAAAACTAAATCACTCAACTCACAGACCTCATTTACACATTGAAAAATTTGTTTGAAAATCGCGCTTCTTTTTGCCGTTTCTTGACACCACTGTTGCCAAACAAGAATCCTCCGCCTGATTTTCGCATATTCCGCCAAAACTATTTTCACGGGCGGTCCTTTTTGTGCTCAGATAATCACGGCCAGTCACCTTTAAACTCGGGCGGCTTCAGTTTGGTTTTGCCTTGCTTTTACTTTAGCTGCTGATTTTTATACAGCAACCATTGACGGACATTGAGCTTCAGCAGAACAAAAGAATATATGAGACAAAATATTCAAAAATTACTTCACGAGGAAGAAAAATCAGGTAGCTTAAACCAAGTGCCCGAGATTAACTCTTGGCTGGACGCTAGCAGCAACTGGTTAGTGTAGTGCCCATGTTAATCTGCCGCCCGACTACCGCCGCTCGTACCCTATACTAAATTGAAGGCAGAGCCTGTTATTCTTTTGAAGCTTTAGCTCTCTTTTTGCTCAGTTTATTCTGCATTCTTTCTCCACGACAACTCCACGAGGCTATGATATCTGGTGTTTAGCAGTAGTATCATGCCATGTCATAGCCAGGCTATGGCCCTATGGTACCATATGGTCATTCAAAATATCCACCCAACAGAAGAATATTCATGTACAAAAAATTTGCAATGAAATATTGTGATTTCATTCTTTATGTGAAAAGAAAGCTGAAACACTTGGCTCTTTGCTGATTTTAAGTTCTTAATTTTTCATTCTTGTTAGGTGTACAAAATTTAGAGAAGTGTTCAAATAAGCATGCCTCTACTGTACTAAAGGATGGGTCTCCTCGAAGTAGTTTTGATATTTACGAAGTAGTAAATATCGAAACAAAATTTTCATGCAGTCCTAACAGTTGCTAACAGTCGAAAATCTGACTATCTTCATGTCCCAGCCCCCAATCAAAAGAGGTCCCACACATATCCTTGTGAATGAAATCGAGGAAGAAAAATCAGGTAGCTTAAACCAAGTGCCCGAGATTAACTCTTGGCTGGACGCTAGCAGCAACTGGTTAGTGTAGTGCCCATGTTAATCTGCCGCCCGACTACCGCCGCTCGTACCCTATACTAAATTGAAGGCAGAGCCTGTTATTCTTTTGAAGCTTTAGCTCTCTTTTTGCTCAGTTTATTCTGCATTCTTTCTCCACGACAACTCCACGAGGCTATGATATCTGGTGTTTAGCAGTAGTATCATGCCATGTCATAGCCAGGCTATGGCCCTATGGTACCATATGGTCATTCAAAATATCCACCCAACAGAAGAATATTCATGTACAAAAAATTTGCAATGAAATATTGTGATTTCATTCTTTATGTGAAAAGAAAGCTGAAACACTTGGCTCTTTGCTGATTTTAAGTTCTTAATTTTTCATTCTTGTTAGGTGTACAAAATTTAGAGAAGTGTTCAAATAAGCATGCCTCTACTGTACTAAAGGATGGGTCTCCTCGAAGTAGTTTTGATATTTACGAAGTAGTAAATATCGAAACAAAATTTTCATGCAGTCCTAACAGTTGCTAACAGTCGAAAATCTGACTATCTTCATGTCCCAGCCCCCAATCAAAAGAGGTCCCACACATATCCTTGTGACTGAAATTGTGTTGTCTGTTGTGAAACTTCTGACTGTGCAGCCCCCAATCAAAAGAGTGTCTATGGTTTTTAATTGTAATATTTTTATTATTTTGTAAATAATGGAGAGGATTCAAGCTCAGGTCAGAAAGAAATGATTCTGACAGAATCACCCCATTCTCATGCACCAAGCAAATGGACAAACAAAATATTTTTGGTCTGATCTGGATTGAACCTGACCAAATATGAGAATCCGGAAGTATGATGATAAATGATGATGCAGGAAAAATTCAAAAATCTTTGAATTAGAAGTAGGTATTGAAGAATAATTTACTCTTCCAACATGTAATCCATTATTTTATCTTCAATCTAGTATTTTTACGAGCATTGAGCCACCAAAATCGGTTACTAAATTCTTTGTTTCTCTGGTAGCCTAATATCAACAATACCAGGAAATTGCATTAACTGGCATTCCGTCCTCAGTTTTGAAGGCAAACAGAGAATTTCAAACAACCCATATAAGTTGTCCCCCAGACTGGGGCTTAGTAAGGTGAGAAAACCTGTGCTTTTTCTTTTGTTATTTGCTGTTGAAAGAACCCAATCGGATCTGTTGCTGCTTGTGTAAGGAGATGAGTTTCTGTTCATGCAGGTTCGTTTCTTCTTGCTAAAGTCTGACGAAGACCCTTGCCAAGACGAGCCGACGCTGACTTACCTGTTTAGCATCATTTTAATTCACAGACACATTGGGCTAAAGGCGTGTTTGACATGCTTTTTGCTAAGGGAGTAGCTGAGAAAATGTTTATTGATATAATTATATACAATTGTAACAAAAATAGAGAAACGGGAGACAGGATTGCCATGCTTAATCTGTGTCTTTGTTCTTGACAACTATCTTAGGTTAGTTGTTTTATCTAGACCTAAGTTCGAGAGGGAATTAGCTTGCATTTTTTCACCAAGCACCAGATAAGCTGTTCATCTTATTTTATTTTCTAGGTTTCTGAATACAAGGAGACTGTAAAGTCAAAGGTACGTTGTGTTTTAAATCATCTTGTGAAATATTCATATGAATATTAGGCCTTTGTTTGAATTCTTAGTCTGTGTAGCGATCGTTTGCTTAACCGTCACAGCCACGTGGACACGAGGTCCGATTTTCGCAGTCTTCGCTCCGAAATTTGTACGCATCGCATACAGATTTCCCCATAGTGACGCCAGTTTCGTATGCGTATGAAGTCTTATTCGTGTTTGTGCATGTAGCTTGAAAGGGTTCCCGAAACTCTACCTCGGCCCTTGTGAGGGACCACCCTAGATGACCTTACAGCTGGGATATTCCTCATAATTTGTTGTAGGAAATTGGCCTCTAAAACGAGGGAAATAGGGAGGATCAGCCCAACAAAGAAACTCCTCCAGATAATGTAGAAGGCAGGAGGTGCTCAAGTCATCTACCAGGAGTAATTACTGGTTTGTTGCAAAAAGTGGAAAAGTTTGGAAGAGGGATGTTACTTTTTTTTGCGAAACGTTCAGATAAAACTGGAAATTATTTCGATTTTTTTATTTCTGCCATGTGTTGAACCAAGCAAATACATATTTCTAACATCTAACAACTCACAATATATATGACTTTCGAGAAATTCTTTTTTTTCGGAGGCGATGCGTCTCCTCTGAGGCCGACAGGTCGTCCTCTTGCCAGGAGCATCCAGTCTGCAAACGATCAAACTCTTTGTAATTGTTACTTAAGTCGCTTTTTATTGGATGTAGTTTCGGTGGAGTATCACTCTTGTTTCCTTAATTCGTTCAAAAGTTTTGCCTTGTACTGGCTGGCTTTGTCTATTCCAGATACTAGAGTTTCACAACGAAGACAATTACGTCAAACTACAGTGAAAATACACAGAAACTACACTGAAAAAAACGTAACTTTAGTCACTTTTTCTTGATTGCCCTCGATCGAGTCTACTGATAGTAACTATCTATTCAGAAGGACTTCCCGTCAGGACGGGCGGGATCCGTATCGTCTGTCCGTAGTGTTACAGTTTTCCTTCAAGAGAGGGTAAAAACTACCCAGTAACTACAAAAATAAAAAGTTAGCTCCTCTTTTTATCGTCCTAACTCAATAACGTCTGTGGAACGCATCCTACAGCCAAATGTCATGTTTCGTAACATCTTAAATATTTGCTGCGTTTTTGATCCGTTGATTCGCGCTTCTCATTTCTTAATTCTCGTACAAGTTAGCGTTTTTGATCCTCTCGTTTCTCAGTTCTTGCTTTTGACAAAAACACCAAGAATAAATAATCTGATAGAACCTCCGTTTTTGGTCCCATGCAGCAACTATGGATACCCCGATAAAACTGAGCGGAGCTAGAGGTACATGCTATGGGGTCTGAGTTGATACCCGTCTACTTCACTCTACGCCGTTGCTCATACGTTGTTGTAGTTGTAGCGCGATACAGCTTTTTGTAGAGATAATAATTATGATGTTCTGTGTAGCTCCTCCTCCGCTCGTTTGCATCGGGTAGGGTATAAGAATATATTTGGCTCTGCATTGTCGTATCGCAAAGATAGGGAGACAGAAAATCTATCAGATTATTTGTTTTGAAAATACGAATTTAGCCAACCGTTAATACATATTGAACATCCAACCTTTATTGGACATTAAGGAAACACTATGGAGAACGAAAACAAGAAGTGACTATTGAACCAGCTTGCCGATTCTGCAGAATCGCGAAGCTTTCCCTGTTTTCGTTTTTATAGAAATGCAAGAAAAGAAAAATTGGTTTCATCTCAAATTTAATTTTTTTTTAACACGCAAAAAAGTACAATTGTAAGGAGAATCGGTAGGAGAATTGAGATAAAAAATGTCGTAAACTGTTTCTATAGCAACTTGTCACAGGTCGAGACGACGATGGTAGCTTGTGTTCACCGTCAGAAGGAGTTTGAAACACACAGGGTGGGCTGCGTTAGTTAACGTGAGTGTTATTTTCTAGGCAGAAGTTTTGGTTCTCAAGGAATTTCCGAAGAAAATAGTTGTACTAAATGAAATCATGGAAACCAAGTTGTTCACTATCGAAGTCCTTTCTGAAGTCCGAGAAGAACTAGCAGTGCCTATTCCTGACCCAGTGCTATTGAGGTAAGCCAAGTTTCTTTTTTTTTTTTTTTTTTTATTCAGCTTAAGAAACGGGTGTGACCCCTCGAAACAGAACTTAAAAACAGAATAACTTCCAGCTGCCTTACTTCTGCCAAATTTCCGGTTTCTTTCGGACTCTGGGCGAACTACTTGTCCGTTAAAAAACGAAACAGAAATTATACATGGGAACATGGACGGGAGTCTTGCGTAATTGCTAACGGAGAGAGACGAGTCAACGGAGAAGTTCCGAATTCAAGATGCAAGTTTTACCCTTTTAGAAGTTTCCTCGTCACTACCAAAAATCATAGACAACTGGGGACAACTTTTTCTTTTTCTTCACTGGGCATAGTTCTAACCTTTGAAGTGGAAACTTGGGGTTTAGTAAATGCTCTTTCCTGTTAAAAACATTGTTTTTGGGATCCCAAAACGTAAGTGGAGGGTTACCTATTACATCGCAAAAGTTGTCCGTCTGTAAGCGCGATAACTCTCGAAGGGAATGAGATATATTTTACGAAACTTAGTGGGAGGATCGTTTGTGCCAAGGGAAAGGTGGAGTTCGTAGATGGGATCTGTATCCCTACATTTAGGGGTGGGGGAGGGGTTTCAAATTAAGGGGAGATTTTTTTTTTTAAAGCTATTGAGATAATGTGAAAGTTATTTTCTCGCCGGACAAGTGGTTCACCCGGAGTCCGGCGAAAACCGGGCACAAAATTTGTCGACCAATTTTCGGCTATAGCCCTACCGCTTTATTTTCAAACCAGTATAGCTCTGCGCGTGGATGACGACATTCTTTGTGTATTCTATGGACGTCAGAGAGATCTAGTGTAATCGAAGGTCGAAGGGGTTGATATATATTGTTCAAACGAGGAAATATGTTGTTCAAGCGAGGATATTGTTGAATGAGGATTGACTGGTAAAGTACAGGTCAAGTTCGTAGATGGGTCCTTTAGTCCTATCTTTAGAGGCAGAGTAGGGGTTTCGAATTTACTGTAAAAACATGTATGTTTTATAAGCTAATAAGATATTCACTGAGGGGATAAGGAGGTCCGCTGAATCCATATCTGAACTTAGTTTTCTTGCTGGACAAATGGTTCATCACGAATTCGGCCGAAACTGGAAATTTGGTTGAAGCTCAAAGTTGTTTCGGAAATCGAATAGAGATTCGGTATCGGGACAAGGAGACATGCTGAATCCATTTTTGAACTTTATTTTAACAGTAAAAATCTTCAAGAAATCCGACGAAGACTGAATGGCGAAGACAAGACACAATTGTTTGAATCAAATGTTATATTTTTGGGATCCCATCGAAACCTTTGGTCTTGTTCTTTTAGCGATATTGAAGCTTCAGACCCTGCTGCCAAGAAAAGGAAGTTAGAAGATGTTTCAGGGACAAAAGTGATGCTACTGCCGGATGGAGGTATTATCAGATCGAACGGCAAAATCAAGAAGATGATTGAAATTGTGAAACCGCATATCTGGAAGTTAGTCGAGGATGCCAATTTGGTGAGTATTCGCACATGTTCTGATAGTTAGAACTTTGGTCAAGAGCAGACAGTCCACGTCTTACGCCTGTCCTAAATCTCGCCCAAGTCCGCCCAATGGGTCGCGTATCAACGGTTCCACCCACAGACTTCCCACGCGAGATCTAGATACAAATTTCCGTGGTTCGTTGATAACACTATCGGAACACTATCGCCAGGCACTTCCCAATAGTATGGAGACAAACAGGGCCGTATCCGAGATTTTTTTTTTTGGGGTGGTTCTTCCCGAGGGTCGGACCTAATGGGGAGGGGAGGTCGACCCCGCTGGATACGGCCTTGAGGACGAAAATATACAGCGGAGCAGATAAATGATATTCAGAAAAGTAAATAAAAGACAGTAAGTTCAAAGGACATGACAGAAAACACACTAGCAGAACAAGTGCGCAAGCGCTCAGACGTGGAGTGTGAAAGTAAAATGTTTATCACATCTTATATACAAACAACAAGATATTTCACATCCCCAATAACCAAAAATATTGAAATAACCTAATTTGAAATCATCCCAGTTTAAAAGCTTAAAACAACCGCAAATCTCATAAAGATCTTCAAAATCTTGCAAGAACGGTCTATGTTTCAACACTGAGCCAGTCCGACACTTAAACCCCTTTTCCATTAGCAAGGTAATAACAAGTGTAATAAAACCAAATCGTTTTATTGCCTGATACCCCCCTTGTCACAACTTCATTAAGATCATTAATATCATCGGTCATATGACAAAACCGTCCAGTTTCCAACTCATCATTGAAGAGAAAAGTACGCCGCGTGGTCTTATATTTGTTGCTGTTACACCGAAATCGCCATCTGTACATATATATCTACAAGTATACAAGAGTTGAACTTGAGACGTGCCATAGACGAACTTAACTCATGGGAAATCTGGGCCCGGCTACCCATGAACGGGAGAGGGTGGGGTGGGGGGTCGGGACCAATCAAATTGCATATGTAGATCTAAATATCCTCGGCTATACCAACTTAGAGTATGATTCCAGTCACTGGTCAAAAACTTTACTCATGGGCAAACTAGGCCCACTTGCCCCTGAACGAAGTGGGGGTGGGGTTTGGGGCCCGCAAAAAGCAAAAAGAAACCCCAATGGTCACGAACCTACCAAGTTTCAACTTGATACCTGTTGATTCCTGTCACGGGTAACAAACTTTACTCCTGGGCAATCTGGGCCCAGTCGCCCTTGAACGGGGTGGGTGGGGGAGGTGCAACTTTGAAAGCAATTTTCCAGCCCTACGATCTACAAGTACAAGGAGTTTCATCGTCCTGTGCCCAGGTCTGGTCAAGTTATGAACATTATCAATAGGGCAATCTGGGCCCATTTGCCCCTGACCCGGGTGGGTGTGGGGGGTGGGACCCCCAAAAGGCACAACTAGACCCCAATACCCACAAGTGTACCAAGTTTGAACTTGATACTTGCACTGGTTCACGAGTTATGAGCTCCACAAAATATGGTGAAAACCGAAAACCGGAAACCGAAAGCCGAAAGCTGCTACAGCGCTCGCAATAGTGGATTGTTCCAGGGAACACTCCACTAAAAACAAAACAAAAACACATTAGTTCCTATGCATTAAAGTTTAACTGAAAAGCCAACTTATTTTTGTGTCATTTAACTGAATACACATAATTATTTGGATTCTGCAAAGGGATTTTTCTATTTTCCACTATCTGCTCCAGTTATGTCGGTCAGAATCCTACGGCCGTCCCCACAACGAAAATTCTACCATGACGCGGAAAATTTAACCTCAACAATAACGCGGCTTTTCTGTGGGCAGTGGTGAGATATGTGAAGATTGCTTAATGCCTGAATAAAAAAAAAAAAATCATAATTCTTTCTCGTAAGGCATACAGCAAAAATACAAGCGCATAGAGGTACCACAAATTACACGGAAATTCCACTATTTGAAAATCAATTATTTGTGAATACCGGAACAACGAAGTAACGCATTTTCAGCGGGTCTTCAAGCCAATTTAAGTGAATAAGTGATGGGTAACTAGATTGTCCCATCCCAGCCCTTTTCGGTTGAACTTTAATTCTGGCAATGTTTCTTCTCTATGAGAGCGCACTACATATTACCCACAATCTCGACTGCCATCATCAACGAACGTTGTCTCTGATTGGTTTCTACGGTTCGTACCTCGGATTTAACCAATCACAAACAACCGGAGGGGCGGGGCTTAACTGTGGAAAAAAACTGGACGGGAAGACTGGCTGTCGCTTGAAAACAAAAGCATGAAAACGTCTGTAAAAGTAAAATCGAAACCAGGCAGGCTGGTTATAGCACTGGTTACTGAGAAGGGAAAAATGGAGTATTGTCTGGTTCCAGTTCTGCTTATTGTAGTTGAATAGAGAAGTAAGCTGGGTCATGGCAACTATATTGTAACTGTTAATAATCTTACAGCTTAAGATGTGGATAGCTTTCTTGATCCCCAAAATCGAAGATGGAAACAATTTTGGAGTCTCTATCCAAGAAGACACGCTAGCTGAAATTAGAACTGTCGAGTCGGAGGCTGCTGCGTTCTTCGATCAGATTTCCCGTTATTATAGCACTAGAGGAAAACTAGTCTCAAAGGTAAGTTTACGATTTGACTTTAACGTTGGATTTGACGTTAACTTGAATGACACTAAGGATTTGCAGGTAGTTAACTGAAATGCAAAAATGCCTGGACTGGAAAAATGTCCTGGGTTCAAGTCCTCAGCCGGGACTTGAACCCAGGACCCTCCGCTTTCAAGGCGACCGATGTACCAATTGAGCTACCGAGGGGCTTGTGAACATAGTTTGCAAACCACTACAATGATCAGATAGAAGCCAAATTCAATCTAATCAGTTCACATCCCCATGTCACGGAACATTATAGAGATAACATAGTGTAGTCTCTAGTACACTAAGCCGTTTTTGGGACTCAACAACGTAAGTGGAGGGATACCTAGTTGTTGTTGTCCGTCTGTCCGTCAACCGGAAATTCGGCAGAATTAATGCAGGAAGTTTGATCATTTTCGTCGAAGTAAATGTGACGCATAGGGTCAAACACACATTTTGAATCAATATCTGAACTTTGTTTTCTCAGGTGATTAGCCACTGGCCTTAATCTGTTTCTAAATTTTAGTAGTAAAAATGTTGTCTGGCAAAGTCCGGATAATCTACAAGCTTTAATTGCCTAGATCAAGCATTAATTTTTTGGGATCCCGTCGAAACCTTTGGTCTTGTCTGATCCATGCTCAAACGCTGTGCATGGGAGAGCATGGTACTCATATTCATATTCGTTCATCCGCAGCAGAAAATACCAATATTCAGTTTTAATATGATCAGAAGATTGGTTTTGTTCTAATTTGATCTCCTGAATTTACAATAAAAATATTAGGAATTAAGTTTTTCTTTTTACTTTTAATTTACAATTTTGCAATGGGAAGCGTCGAAATGACATGCATTATGTAGCACGCGTCCGAATTTGTGTAGAAAGATCTACAAGATTTTATTTTGTATGTGCGTTAAACGGTTCTGCATAAACATCCTTGTATGGAAAGCTTATTTATGCGTTGCATATGAACGTCGTCGTTTTGTGTGAGACGCTTATGTTCTGTCACGAATCTAATAGATTTTTTCCTTCACTCTTCAGCACACCGCCTAGTTACGGATTTTGGAGAACTGCCTATCGTTATAGCAGCAAGGAAGTTGGATTTTGCTCTTGGATTTAGCTTTTCAAACCCACCCTCCGGTTTCAAAGCTCAGTAAACTGCATTCCATCTTAGCTCACGCACAAGCTCCTTTTCTAATAAGCAAAGAAACCTTGTTGAAACGGCACAAACCGTGGGTGTATTCTACCCTACTTACCGTATTTGCTGCGCATGACGTCACGGAACGTGGCGTCAAGGCTGGAACACAGTTTTTATTTTCGGCAAAATATCGTGCCGCGGGCTGATCGGGCAATCACGTCACAGATATCATAGTTATCACGCCAACTACGCTCCCGAGCGTGGTAAGCAAATAGTATGTATGTATGTATGTATTTATTTATAACCCATCTACAACAGCTACAAAAGCATGAGACGGAGTACAGAAAAAGAAAAGAAAAAAGAAGGAACTAATAAACTCATACCCAAATACAAAACAACAACAAATTCGATAAATACTAAAATAGAATGCCGCTTACTACTAGTTAGTATTCCGAGAAGGTTGGAACGGTCAGCGTAGTAACTTCTCACGAGGTTGGAACGGAAATAGGTTACTATTGTTACAAAGGTAGAACAAGCTCCATGTAGAGTAGCATCCAATGGTTTTTGTCCACCCTTCGAAGACAGCCAATGAAAAAGCATTGGGCGACATATGAGTTTAGGACGGAATTTCTGTATTCAAGCCAGAGTTGACATGTTTGCTGTGTATGCTATTGTTTGTTGTTTTGTTAATGTATTGTTAGGACAAGTGACAGGCTGAATGGCAAATCAAAATCATTCAGCTCGTAGTGTTGCGAAAACCGACTGATTGTTTGACACTTACTTAGACGTTGGCGGCTGCTTCTTTCTTAAGAATTATAATAGTTTTTTTTTGTTCATCCGAAAGGCCACACAACATAAATGACATGTATCCTCGCATGTAACCAGGGCTGTCACGACTAAGGGGGAGGTGGGACAGCCGAGTCGGCGCTAAGCGCCGCGATTTTTCGTAAAAACAGTCTATTTTTTTCTTGAAACAGTCTATTTTTCTTAAAAACAGTCGGTTTTTCGTAAAAATAGTCGATTTCCGTTTTTTGTTCAAATCAGCTGATTTTTCGTCAACACAGTCGTTTTTGTCTGCAAAAACAGTCGGTAAAAATGACCAGCCAGTCGGTAAATACCTTGCCCCCCCCCAAACATTTTGGCTGGTAACGCCTCTGGTTTTGGGCACTCAGTATTTTTTTTTCGATAGTCCAGATACGAGATAATTAGCGACTAGCAGGTAACTAGAGTCGCGCATGCTTCAACCGTTGTTATCCCATGTCTTTCTCCGTAAACCTGAGAAAAAGTTCAACTATGGTACACTATATTAAAACAATGGATGCTTTGACGATGCTTTAACAGCGATATTTCGGCTCTTCTTGGCGGAACCTGAAATAATCCGTAATGGTTATTGCAGGTTCGTTTCTCCAGTCTAGCAATTACACACACATATATATATATATATATATATATATAAGTTTCGTTTTTAGAGATCCCATGCTATCTGATACCACGGTTTAAAGTTTAACTGAAAAGCCAATTTATTTTTGTATCATATAACTGACTACACTGCTTTATTTTGATTGTGTTAAGGGAATTTTTTTTTATTTCCACTATTTGCTCTAGTATTATGTTTAGAACATCTACGGCCGTCCTCGCAACGTAAAATTCTACTATGACGCAGAGAAACTGAATCTCAATACAAACGCGGCTTTTCATTGAACAGTGATTTAGCTCGAGGAAGGGGGCTCACTGCGCGAACACTTATCTTTCGTAAATCGTTTTCGTCAAGCATACAACACAGACACAAGCAGATAGAGGTACTTCAAATCACAAGGAAATTCCACTATTTGATAATGGATTATTCGTGAAGAGCTAAAGAACGAAGTACCGCATTTTCATCGGGTCTTCAAGCCTCTTTAAGTGAATAATTCATGGGTACCTAGATTGTGCTATCACATTTCTTTTCGGTTAAACTTTAAAGTCATGCATTTACCGTGATATCTGAAATTCAGATACCATGGTCCCGACCGTGGTAACTGGTCATGGTATTTTTCATCTACACCAACAGCTCACTTTCATCTACACCAACACAAGAGCCTGTTTTTTTTTGTCAAATGGATGGGAAAGAAGTTTCGTACTTCAGATGTCAGTGGACGGAAGTTTTTCTTGTGTGAATTTGACAACTGTCGTTTTTGAAAGCAACCGTAGTATCATGTACCATTGTAACTGCAAAAACGACAAAATGCCGATCCAGTTACCGTGTTTTCAGATACCATGGTATCTGCAAAAACGCAACCATAGTATTTGACGAGAAGACGAACGTTCGGGATTTTATATTGCCGTTAGAAACTATTCTTTGAAGAATGAATGAATAATTGATTGATATGTATATTCTCATCTAGGTTACGAAGTATCCGTATATCGATGACTACCGTGAGACAGTCCAAGAGCTTGATGAGAAAGAGTACGTTAGCCTTCGACTAGTTCTTGCTGAGGTTCGGAACCATTACTCAACCCTTCACGATATTATCACGAAGAACTTCGACAAGATCAAGAAGCCCAGAACGTCCAACACCGACAATCTCTACTAAGAGTTCATTCCTCTGGCTGATATGAATTTGTACCTTTCTTGGCGAATATAATTTGGTATAGTATTTTTACCTTAACTTGAATGTATTTGAAGGTTTACTGAAGGCTTTTTGATCAAATCCAGTGTTCAGGTTCAATCTCTATCTCATTTGTTCAGTCTCCAGATTTCAGTCCGAAATCCCAGTGTGGAAGTATGTGAAAGATCTAGGTATCCTGGTCGATGGGGGCCTGCGTTTCTATCAATACTACAACCTTATCGTGAAAAAGTGTAATATAACCCTTGATATAATCAGAAGAGCCTTCACATTTAAGCAAGGGGTTGTTTTCACTTCTATTCAAGTCTCTGGTTCGGCCGATCGTTGAACATGTTCAACGACAGTGATGCCTTACTGCAATTGTGGTATGAGCCTTATGAAAGAATCCGAAGGAGAGCTACCAAGAGAAGGTTTTTTCGTGGATGGCTCCGCTGAATGTTACGTCTTATAATAATAATAATAATAACTCATTTATTTCCTTAATAGCATTTACAACTGCTAGCTGCGGATCGTCAACATAACAAATTACAAATCACGGCTGATCGATATTTACAGACAGTTAAAATTACGGATAAAATAAGGCACAAACGAAGATAAATACCTTTCGGTTGAATTTATGGGGGGCTGAAGAAGCCGTGGCTTGTCAATGTTAGCTACTCTTCCCCTTGTGTTCGGTCTGGTCTGGTCTGGAGTCTCAAAGTCTGGGAAAATATTCCGGTGGTGGTCAGAAGTTAAACATTTTTTTCCAAAGTTCATCGTCATGATGTTTTTTTCCAAAGTTTTTCGCGTCAATGCCATCTACCTCAGCGGACTTTTTTACGTGAAAAGCTCGACGGTTGACGTCACCATCCAGCTTGATGGATGTCTCTTGTTCAACGACGCTCTTTGAGCACTGCTGAACGGGAAGGTGAAGATAGCATTTTCCTCTGTCTCAACACCTTGTCGGGTAGCCTAGATGGCATCATCAAGAACAAATAAGCATCGGAACTTCCGTCTCCCTATCTCTGTAATACGACCATGCGGAGTTGAATAGATTCCCGATACACTGCCCGATGCAAACGAGCGGAGGATAGGAGCCACGCGGAACATAGCAATTCGCTACCTCTACAAACAGCCATATCGCAGTAAAGTGCCGGAGAAGAAATTTCGATAGTAAAAGCCGATTGGTTGTCTATCGCTGTGCCGTCACATGTGACGCGCTGCAGAGCGGGTCAGCACGCCTGCAGCACTTTTTCCTCTGAAATACGTAGCGGCGAAGAGGGAAGTAGACGGGCATCAATCCGAAGCTCAGCAAGTACCTCTAGCTCTGCTCAGTTTTCTCGGGGTATCCATAGTCGCTGAATGGGACCAAAGACGGAGGTTCTATTGGCTTATTTGTTCTTCTCATCATCCAGTGTTGCATCTTCTGTTGAAGATGCGTAAACGGCGGTGTCTCATGGTGAAAACCAAACAAAACCAAATGCAATTTTTGATGGGGAATACGCCCCTGAGATGGAAATATCTTAGAAGTAGTAGAAGGTCCTGGGTTCAAATCCCGGCTGAGGAGCATTTTTGTCTTTCAGTTCACTACTTCTAAGATATTTCCATCTCAAGGGCGTATTCCCCATCAAAAATTACATTTGGTTTTGTTTGGTTTTCACCATGAGACCCCGCCAAGTGGGTCCTGGTTTGTCTACGTGGCTCCGACATTGGAGTCCTAGACTTCTACACTAAATTCAAAAAGTTGCTCTTGGTTTATTAGTCACGGTAAAAGTCCCTTGTATAAAGTGCCATCTATGTATTATAGGATACCTATGACTTCGTAAAGTTGTCCGTCAGTCCGTCCGTCCGTCTGTCAGCACGATAACTCTCGAAGGGGTTGAGATATTGAGAAGGGGTGGGGGAGGGGGTTTAAATTAAGGGGAAAACAAAATATTTTTCAACAGCTAATGTGATAGTCGATTATGGGGTAAGAAGACATGCTGAACACGATGGTGAAAACCATTTTCTCACCGGACGAGTAGTTCGCCCGGAATCTGGCCAAAACCGGAAAGTTTGTTAAAAGTAAAAGTTTTATTTGAAGTTGATTAGATGTTCGATGTAGGGGTAAGATGACATGCTGAACACGATGGTGAAAACAATTTTCTCGCCGGACAAGTAGTTCGCCCGGAATCCGGCCAAAACCGGAAAGTTTTTTAAAAGTAAAAGTTTTATTTGAAGTTGATTAGAGGTTCGCTTTAGAGGTAAGAAGACATGCTGAACACGATGGTGAAAACCATTTTCTTGCTGGACAAGTAGTTCGCCTGGAATCCGGCCAAAACCGGAAAGTTTGTTAAAAGTAACAGTTTTATTGGAAATTGATTAGATGTTTGGTTTAGGGATAAGAAGAACCCATTTTCTACCCGGACAACTTGTTCGCCCGCAATCCGGCCAAAACCGGAAATTTGGCAGAAGTAAAGCAGGAAGTTCCGATCAGTATCGTCAAAATAGATATGGCTTACAGAGGTATATCTGGACTTGGTTTTCTCAGATGATTAGCCTGGCGAAGACTGGATCTGGCGAAGACAAGACCCGATTGTCTGGATCAAATATGAAATTTTTGTGATCCCGTCGAAACCTTTGGTCTTGTTTCGAGGGTGTTTAGGTTGTTAAAACAAGACTACTTGGAAGAACAGGGCTCCACAGTCGAAAGATTAGGGCTCCGACCTTTTCTTCACTGACTTCCGGCTCCAGGTCAGGAAAGAAAATTTAGTAACTGTATAAGGCCCAAAAAACTTCTTTTGGACAAGTTTCTGTTTCAAATTATACTAGAAAGAGGCAGTGCCTAATACGGTCTGGAACTGGGTCGTAATGCTTCAAGGACCTGTATTATTGCTTTCACTCTGCGTCCCTAATCGTTTCACCCATTCTCATTTCCGATTTTGAACTTCCCATGCCGTTTTTATCTCCCCCCACACTACGTCGTTGTTTGCATTTGCTGCGCTTGACTCTTTTCGAGGCAGATCTGGCTTCCGGTTATTGCTCGTTGATCAGAATGACCGGTAATTTAATGCTAGTTATCCATGTTTCTCACCAAGCCAAGGAGCTATGCGCGGCTAAAAATAGACAGAACTGGTCTGTAAGAAAAAAAATCGCAATTGTAGGCTATTGACATCGACTTGTGCTTATAAATATTTCTACCTGTCGGACGAATTTCCCGTTGTCAGTATAGGTTACCATGGAACTCAGGTAGACTCCTTCCCCAACCAAAAGTCCCAAATTTGCCACTGCACAGGTCGCAACAGTATTAAGTCCGTTGCTAACCGCAAAACCAATGGACAGCGACATTTTTTCGTCATGACCCACATAACTATGACGTCTTCTTCGGTTACGCTATCTGATCTTAATTACCCATGTGTCGGCAATTTGGTACGTTATGACTCATTTCATGCGAGTATTCGGTCGAACAGGCATCTTTAATACTCCAAAGTAAAACAAAATCAATTACCACTTCATTTCGGTCCCAACATGTCCTCTGGCCTGACCCATTTGTCAAACTGCTCTTCGGTGAGATAGCCGAGGTTTAGTGCGGTTTCCTTCAGAGTTGCTCCTTCCTTGTGGGCAGTCTTGGCGATCTTAGCAGCCTTGTCGTAACCAATATGAGGATTGAGAGCTGTTACAAGCATAAGGGACTCGTGAAGAAGCTTGTGGATTCTCTCCCTGTTTGCTTCGATACCAACAACGCAGTTGGTAGTGAATGCTTTAGAGCTGTCGCCAAGAAGCCGGATGGATCTCAAGACATTGGAGACTATCAGAGGTTTGAATACGTTGAGCTCGAAATGACCGTTGCTTCCGCCGATGGTCGCAGCAACGTGGTTGCCCATGACCTGAGCGGCCACCATCGTGATGGCTTCGCACTGCGTTGGATTGACCTTTCCAGGCATGATGCTGCTGCCCGGCTCATTTTCCGGTAGAGAAAGCTCCCCGAGTCCACAACGCGGGCCGGAGGCAAGGAACCGGATGTCGTTGGCGATTTTCATTAAACTAGTAGCAATGGTGTTCAAAGTACCAGAGAACTGTACAAGGGCGTCGTGGGCAGCTAGGGCTTCAAACTTATTCGGGGCTGTGACGAAAGGTAATCCGGTGAGCTCAGCCACCTTGGCTGCGATGTTCTCGGCGAATCCTTTGGGGGTGTTGAGCCCAGTACCAACGGCAGTGCCACCAGCTGCGAGCAAGTAAATATGAGGAAGGTTTGCTTTTACTCGTTCAATGGAAAAAGCTATTTGTTGGGCATACCCACTGAACTCCTGACCTAGGGTCAAGGGCGTAGCATCCTGCGTGTGAGTTCTCCCAATCTTGATGATGTCGTCAAACTCCTTGGACTTCGCAAGGAGAGCATCGTGAAGTAGCTCCAGGTTGGGAAGCAAGGTGTTGTGGACCTCAACTGCAACAGCAATATGCATAGCAGTGGGGTATGTGTCGTTTGAGCTTTGGCTCTTGTTGACATGGTCGTTGGGGTGGACAGGCTTCTTACTGCCAAGCTCTCCACCCAAGATTTCAATGGCGCGATTGCTGATAACTTCGTTGACATTCATATTGCTCTGCGTTCCTGATCCAGTTTGCCAGATGCTAAGAGGAAAATGCTTGTTGTAAAGGGATCCATCGATTACTTCATCAGCTGCCTTTGAGATGGCATCAGCGATTTTGGCATCAAGCCCGTACTGCTTATTGACTTCAGCAGCTGCTTTTTTCAGAACTCCAAAAGCTTTGACGACAGGAAGGGGCATCCTCTCGGAGTCTCCACCAATTGGAAAATTGATTGTCGATCTGACAGTCTGGGCACCATAGTAGCAGTCAGAGGGTACTTCGAGCTCTCCAAAGGTATCGGATTCTAGCCTATAACAAATAAAATTATTCCCTGCCAAAGAGCATACAGCAAGCAAAATTAGGAAAGACAACAATACTGTAACCCAATAACTGTTGATTTGAAGTTGAGAAAACAACCAATCAGGATTTCTTTATAGTGTGCTCAGCGTTTGACACAGGGTAACTGGCATTTGGCATAGGCTAATCCAAATTGTGCGTTGTTTGGCATGGCCTATCATGAAATCAGGGATCTGTGCTAGACTGCATGTGCTACATAATCTTGTGCTACTGTAGTCCATATTCAAGGGAGATCCGTTTGTTTAAAATAATAAACTCCAAAATAAAATCAGGTTGTGGGTCTTCAGTACCGAAGTTATTTTTTAACAACAGTTCATGCTGGGTACATGTCAGAAATATGTCAGAACACCTGCCATGGCCTAGGATTTGCCGAGTGTGTATGATCAAAGCATTGTCTATAATATTTGATAGTGCAACATGGATACATCAGCTGAATTTTATTAGAGCTATATTTTGGCCCTTCTTGGCAAGGATCATCTTCAGGCTCAAGGCCTATCAAGTTGAAAAAACGAACTTGCGGAAAACTGCTCAAGTTGGAAAGACGAACTTTTTTCCACAAGCTCATTTTTCCAAACTTTGAAAAAATCTTTTCCACAAGTTAATTTTTCCAACTTGATTGGCTTTGAGTCTGAAGAGGACCCTTGCTAAGAAGGGTTGAAATATAGCTCTAATAGAATTCAGCTGACGTATCCGTTTTGCACTATCAAATGTGATTTGCAGTCAGCTTGGGCTGAAGGAATATTTATTGTCTATAATGGGTCTGATATACAGCCTTGGTCGGCTTCTTTAAACATTAGTTAACTTGCTGTGACAAAATGCTAAAACGTTAACTACGAATCAGCCGATGTAACTAATTAAGCAGTAACAAAACAAAAGGGCTCCTAAGAACCCATGAATGAGTGTTTTGGGCAGCCCGAAACTGCACTGTACAAAGTTAACTAAAAGTAAAAAAAAATAACTGAAGGGCTACTGTTGGCAACAGTTCAGTAGTCAATTAACTTGGCAAGTCAAACTCGTGTATACTGGTACCCCTCTGGGGCATAAGGGACATGTCCACCATGCCCACCCTACCACAGCCTTTGAGCATGGTTATCAAAAAAGGTCTTAGACAGTTAATGTACAGTAGAAGAGGTACAGGAAGGGTAATATATATAAATCCAACCTTGAATTTATATAACCTCGAACCTGGCCTAAAAAGGTTATAAGAAAATTTCAGTTTCAGTCCTAACAAAGTTCTGACTGTCAAGCAGCTGTCAAGATGGAAACCTGCTATGACCTAGGACCTGTTTCGGACTGCACAGAAGGTTGCTTGTAAGATTTTCAGGTTAAGTACGAGCAGAGTGCGAGGTCATATAAGTTCGAGGCTGGATACCCCTTCCTGTAGCCTATGCTTATTTGAATGTTTGTTAACTTTAAAATTTGCCATTTTCATGCACTTGCTGTGACTAAAGTCAACTTACAGTAGAGGTATGCTTATGTGAACGTTTGTTGACTTCGGACTTTGCCATTTTCATGCACTTGCTGTGTCTAAAGCGAACTACCAGTTTGGCAGTTAGCCAAAGTAGGTAAGAAGGGCAGCTGAAAACACCTGTACAGGTATTTTGGATCTTCAGACTACCATTTAGCCAAAACTGCAGTGTTCACATTAAAGTAACTGTTCACATAAGCATACCCCTGATTACCCCTACTGTAATTTTAAGGGCCTCTAATGTCTGAAAACACCTGCACAGCTGAATACAGTAGGTATTTTGGATCTTCATTCTACCATTTAGCCCAAAACTGCACTGTTCACTGTTCAAATAAACATACCTCTACTGTCGGTACAGTAAAAGATCTACTGTACAGTTCTCAGTAAAGTACTAAAGTTACTGTCTGCCAGAGCAAAATAACACTAGACTCTAGAGAGTAGTGTAGCGTTTGCGTCGGTTTGGTGTGAAGTCTATTTATTCAAAACCCAAGCACCTATAAAAATATCAACAATAAGCCGGGGTTACATAAGCAATGCTGCACACTAAATACTTAAGCAAGCAATACTGCATCTTCCTTCTTCTTTTTGAAAGATAGTGCTTGCGAGGTCACATATCGAGTCGCTTTGGGGGCTTGACGACTCGTCCGCTTCTGGTGTGGTGCAGCGTAGCATTGGTGGTCGCCGGCCGCGAGTGGGTGGTGCCCCTGACAGGTGAGGTGTCAGGGTCTACCACGCTCGGCCCTACTGAGGTAGGCTTTGCTGACGTGGTTCCCACCGACGACGCTCCGGTGACTATCGTAGGTGATGGTGGTTCTGGGGTTTTCTCACTTTCGCTGGTGGCGTTTTCTGTTGCCTGCTCACTTTCAGTGTGGAGTGTTGGAGCATTCTCGGCACTGTAGCAGGGCATGGGTGGATGGCGGTGAGGGGTTGGTTGTCTGGATATGTGGATCCTGTTCCTTCTTAGTCTTGAGCCGTCAGTTGTTTCGACGACGTAGGACCGTGGGTTGCTATGGCGTGCTGCAATCTTCGCCTTGGTCCATGTGTCGTTCGGCTTTCGTTGGACGAAGACGGTGTCTCCTTCATCCAGTTCAGGAAGGAGTTTAGCAGATTTGTCATGGTACGTTTTCTGACGTCTCTGCATGATGTTTCGACGGTGGAGGAACTCCGACTTGGTGACAACCTTTGGTTTCAGGTGTTGGTACGTTGTGGGTAGGGATGATCTCAGCTGTCGACTTTGTAGTAGCTGTGCGGGTGATGCCAAGTTGTCTACCGGGCTGTTACGGTACTCTAGGAGAGCTATGTACGGGTCGTTACCGCTATCCTTTGATTTTGACAGGATCCTTTTACAGGTTTGTACGGATTTTTCGACAAGTCCGTTTGACCTGGGGTACATTGGGCTTGAGGTCTTGAGTTCGATTCCCCAAGTTTGAGCGAATTCGTTGAACTCGCGCGAGAAGAGTTGAGCGCCGTTGTCGGATGTCATCCGCTGTGGTATCCCGTAGCGTGCGAAGTGAGTCTTGAGTTTGCCAATGATTGCCGCTGATGTTTGGTTCTGGAGTCGGTCGAATTCGAAGAAACGGCTGTAGTAGTCAACCGTGATGAGGTATTGGGCTTTTTCCCATTCGAACAGGTCGACTGCTACGTGTTGCCATGGTAGAGATGGTATTTCCGTGTTGATGAGTGGTTCTCTCTGGTTGTTCATGGCATGGTGTGCGCATATTTCGCATTTTCCGACGAAAGATTCAATGTCGCCGTTCATGCCTGGCCAGTACACCAGCATTCTCGCGCGTTGTTTTGTTTTTTCAATGCCAAGATGTGCTGCGTGTAGCTGGATCAGGATTTCTCGTCTGAGGTCGTGGGGTATGATGATTCTCTGGCCTTTGAATACCATTCCGTCAACTATGGCCAGTTCGCTTCTTATGTTCCAGAATCTTGCTGCATCAATCGAACATGTTTTTCGAGTCACTGGCCAGCCGCTTTGTATGACAGACTGAAGCGCGCTGAGTTGTTGATCTTGTTCAGTCGATTGACGGATTTGCCTGAGTTTACTGTCGCTCACGGGTAGTGTCTTCATTACTGAGTGCTGTGGTCGAAAAAAGCAAGGTTGTCTGTGATTGACCGCTTGATGGCGCTGAAGCATTCCTCGTGAGGTGGTTTCCACTCGAACTTTGCTTCCTGTATGAGGTCTCGTAGGATCTTGTTTCGAGATGAGAGACTGGGGATGTATCGGGATAGGAAGTTGAGCATGCCCAGAAGGGTTTGAAGTTCTTCCTTAGTTGTTGGGTTTGGCATGTTCTCGATGGCGTGGAGTTTTTCAGGGTCAGGTTTGATTCCTTCTTTGCTGATGATGTGACCAAAGTATTTCACTTGTTCCATCCCGAATGCACATTTTTCCTGATTGAATCTTACTCCCTTTTCTCTGGCGCGTTGAAGGACTGCACGAAGCCTGGTGTCGTGCTCTTCTTGACTTCTTCCGTATACGAGGATGTCATCGACGAGGATACGGATGCCTTCCAACCCTTCGAACACCTCCTCCATTTGACGCTGAAATTCGTCTTGTGCTGATACCAGACCAAATGGGTATCTTTTCCACCTGTATCTTCCGAAAATGGTGCTGAATGTTGTGTAGAATGACGATCGTTCGGTTAGCGGCAGTATCCAGTAGCCCGATCGGACGTCTAGCTTACTTACGGTTGATATGCCGTGTAAGTCCTCTGTTGCGTCTTCGAACGTGGGGATTGGGTAGTGAGGCCGTCGGATTGCTTTGTTCAGATCCACGGGGTCTATACATAGACGGACGCTCCCATCTTTCTTTTCGACCATGACCATGGCGTTTACCCAGTCAGTTGGTTCGCTGACTTTTTCAATTATGTTTAGGGCTTCCAGTCTGTCCAGCTCGTCCTTCAATTTCTGTTTCATTCCTAAAGGTACTTTTCTCGCAGGGTAAACGGTAGGGACAGCATTTTCCTTTAGGTGGATCTCACATTTGGTTTTCAGGTTTCCAACTCCTTCGAAGGTGTCCTTGTACTCATTTATCAGTTTGGAAGTAGCGGTAGTTGTCCTGTCTTCTTTTTGGATGTTTAATATCAGCTTGATCAGTTCCAAATCTTTGCAGGTTTTTAGGCCCACGATTGGAGTTGTGTTTGACTTGACAATGTAGAATGCATGTGACTGTGTCTTTCCATCTTTGTATTGGCAGGTCAGGTGACTGATTCCCGCATAGGGGATGGATGATCCACAATAGCTTGTCAATTTGTGGGTGCCTTTTGTTAGGACGGGTTTTGTTGACAGTTTGTTGTAATACTGGAGTGGTAGCACATTTACCTGTGCTCCTGTGTCAATTTTGAATTTGACGCACATTTGCCCCTCAATGGATAATTGGGCAAAAGCTTCGTCTTCTCTAGTGTTGTTTTTTATGGTGTAGAGGAACACCTCGTCTGTGTCGTCCGCATCCACTGTTTCGGAGATTGCTTTATCGTCCTCCACAGTGTGTATGGCTTTCATTGTTCCGCTTCTGCATACTTTTGCAAAATGGTTTGGCTTCCTGCACTTTGAGCAAGTCTTCCCTTTTGCTGGGCAGATATGGTTCTGTGAGTAGGTTCCGCCGCAGAAGTAGCATTCTGGTTTCTTGGCCTTTGGGTGTTGCCGACTTCTGGCAATGGAATCGATTTCCTGCTTGATTTCTCTGCCTTCAAAGGTTTTCAACTGTGCTTGGGTTGTTTCAAACGCTCTGCATATGGTTACCGTTTGGTTCAGGGATAGGGTGTCTCCTACTGAGAGGAGTTTCTCACGTATTTTGGGATCAGCCACTCCGCCCACTATTCTGTCTCTTAACATTTCGTCTTTGTCCGCATAACCGCATGGTTTCACTAGAATTTTCAAATCCGTAATGTATTTGTCAATGCACTCCTGCTTTTGGTCATGCTTTTGGAAAATGTACCGAGAGAAGACTTGATTTTTCTTTGGGGCTGCATATTCTCTGAATTTTGTGAAGTGTGCATCAACATCTTCCTTTTCAGCATCAGTCAGGTCAAATGTGCTGAAAATTTCTCTTCCTTGTTCGCCTGCCCAGATGAGGAGATACGCACATCGCTGTTTTGCTGTCTTTCCAGCCAGTGGTCCAATGAACATTAACTTTGCATGGTTTTCAAACTTCGTCCATTCGGATTCCAGATTATCCGAGCTCCAATTGATTCTTGGCGTTTCGGCGTCCATCCCACTTCTGACACCATGTAGCGTTTGCGTCGGTTTGGTGTGAAGTCTATTTATTCAAAACCCAAGCACCTATAAAAATATCAACAATAAGCCGGGGTTACATAAGCAATGCTGCACACTAAATACTTAAGCAAGCAATACTGCAGTAGAGCCAAGACTTGAAAAAAGTGACACACACTCGAATAGCAGAGACACTAGCACCACTAGTGATACTGAACGTCCCTACTACTGAAGCTCATTCAGCCATTTACCAGCGCTGGCTCTGATAACTTCGTGTTCTGGACATAGCAACAAAAATGATACAACCTTCGTTGTTTCCTTGGCCTTGGTGTGTGCAGACCACACTCTTTGCTTTACTAGAAATTTCTAAGCCTGCAAGTGTGTCTCACTTTAAATGCAGCAAGCGTACTGGGCCGAGCTACGAATATGACCCGTTTGTAAGGCACGGAAAGCATTGGTCTTGGCGCTACTCCCTGTGACCCTAGCTATGCCTAGCTAGTGTTATTTTATTTTGCTTTGCTGTCTGCCTACTACAGTAACAGAAAAATGATTTTTTTTACCTGAATGCTTTCGGCATCGCAGAAGAGCACGAAAATTTGCGACACAATCCAGCCAGTGCAGAGTCACAAGCGACACGTCTCTGAATTAAACCTGCCATTCTGGTTTAGGCTAGATTCTGAAATTTTCGCCAGGAGCGGAGAAAAGACAAACATCAACATCAGAAGGACTCTGGAAGGACTCGGGTTGCGCTACCTATCCGTCAAAGCTGCTGTTCATAATGTATCCGTTTTGCGGCGCTGTGAGAGACAGTAATTTATTCTGCCAGGATGCTGCAGAAGAAAAAGCAGATTGAATGGATTGTTGTTTTGTTGTTTCTGTTGTTTTTTGTGTTGCTGGTACAGTTTTTTATCCTCCTATCTCCACCTCCCAGGCCTAGCTTAAGCTAAAGCGTGTTGATAAACCAAGATTCTTTTAAGTTCTAAAAAACCTATTATGCCAATCTTAGATTAGAAAATATTTATTGCCTACCAGCAGGGGCGTCACTAGCCTTTTACCTTTGGGGGGGGGACGTCCGGTTTGTGCCGACGGACTAACAAATGTGCCGACAAAAAACGCCGCGGCAACGGCGTACATTTCCCCCCAGCATAGAATAGAACCGGGTTAAAACTAACTATAATGCATCAGTTGAGGTTATTCCTTTAATGCAATTTCGTACATTAAAATTCACATATTCGGCTTTTCATTTCAGCTTTCGCTAAAAAGCGAAGCTTCCAATGACTGTACCCAGAACAAGTTAAACTATGCGCCGCAGGCAAAATTTTTCAAATCTATAACCTTTTTTCGGAAAAATTTAGCTGTACCTACCATACAAGTGTTTCATACCCCCAAGAATTTCGATCTTAAAATGCCAACTAAGTGAAACACCATTCTTCCAAATAGAGAATACTACAAAATGCGCCGCAGGCGAAATTTGTGTAAAACTAACTGTAATGCATCAGTTGAGATTGTCCCTTTGACGTAAATTTGTATATTGAAATTCACATACTGGGCTTTCGTTTAAAACTTTCGCTAAAAAGCGAAGCTTCCAACGATTGTTCCCAGAACAAGTTAAACTAAGCGCCGCAGGCGAAATTTTTTAAATCTGTCTTTTTTCCCGGAAAAATTTGCACCGACAAATGTTTGTAGAATTTGATTTCTCATGTATAAAAAGTACCCGATGTGCTGAAAAGAATATCGACGCCCTACAAAAGTATTTCAGAATTCGATTTTGTCTGTGTTTTGCCCGACAAGACTGTGAAGAACTTTATTTCTTATGTGTAAATAGAAACCGATGTGCCGACGAAACTTAAACTTTCTGGATGCGCGCGATACACGTTTAAAGAATTTGATTTTTACGTGTAAAATGAACCCGATGTGCCGACGAGAATACCGACGCCCGACAAATCCATACAGCCATTGATTTCTTCTGTGTTTTGCCCGACTAGACTCTACAGAATTTGACTTCATACGTTTAAAAATAACCCGTTGTGCCGATGAGACTTGAACTGCAAGCGTGTGACCGACAAAGTCTGCAGAATTTGATTCCTTACGTATAAATAGAACCTGATGTGCCGACAAGTCGACCGAAGCCCGACAAAAGCATACAAAATTCTATTTCTTCAGTATTCCTTATGTATAAAAAGAACCCTATGTGCCGAAGAGAAGCCGACAAAAGCATGCAGATTGCGATTTCTTCAGCGTTTTGCCCGACAAATGTTTGCAGGGTTTTATTTCTTGCGTAAAAATAACCTGATGCGCCGACGAGTCAACCGACGACCGACAAAAGCCTAAAAAATTTTATTTCTTCTGTGTTCGCCGGCGCTTCGCGCCGACAAACAAGTGAACTTTCGCCGGGCTTCGCCCGACGAAAGTACTTTCTCAAGACCTTTGGGGGGGGGGAGTCCCCCCCCTCCCCCCCCATAGCTGGTACCCTGGTAGGCCCCTGCCTACCAGGGTACCAGCTCAGTACTCAGTACAGACCAGGTACCAGGTACAGGCTCAGTGGACAATGACAGTAGACAAGTAGCCTAGAGAAATTCAGTTAACTTTTTTTGATTTTGAGTTTACTAAACAGGTCCCTGAGTCAGGGACCTGTTTAGTAAAATCAAAAAAAGTTAACTGAATGCAGTCATGAACCAGTCAGGGCCTGACTGGTCCTTCCTTGTTTGAAGGCATCTGCAGGTTCGGACCGCCATCTTCTCCATTGATGGTGCATTCCTTATTGCAAACTTTTCAAATTATAAGAAGTAAACCAGGTGTCAGTATAGTCACTTTCAGGTGTGAAGGGTTTTCTTCAGAACTTCTGCTCTGTAACAACCTCTCAGACTTATGTTCATTCCCTTAAAATGTGCCAGGAATGCCCCATGGTGAAAACAGTAAACAGTCCCCATCGTCATCTCAGTCAAGCACAATTTCACAAATCCTCAGTTATTGGGCATGGTGCCCCAACGGCAGGGCATGCCCCAAGGTATGGGCATGGTGCCCATACGTTGGGGCACCATGCCCTGGAGCATGCGCATGGTACTAGCATGGCACCCCCATGATATTTGGTTGAACTGAGATTGATTAGATACCTAAATAGGGCTGTCTTCCTGTCCTAGACCACAAGATACCAGATCTTATGTTCTATCCAACCCCTTTTTCCAATTTTAAAAATATTAGAGAACTTCCAAGAAATTTAGCCATGAACGAATTCCCCTTGTTTCGCTGGAGATGGATAGGTAAACCAATAGGAAAAAGTGGCCTTCATTAAAGGCTAAATTTCTTGGAAGTTCTCTAATATTTTTAAAATTGGAAAAAGAGGTTAGATAGAACATAAGATCAAGTATCTTATGGTCTAGGAGAGGAAGACAGCGCTATTTAGGTATGTAATCAATCTCAGTTCAACCAAATATCATGGGGGTGCCATGCTAGTATCATGCCCATGCTCCAGGGCATGGTGCCCCAACGTATGGGCACCATGCCCATACCTTGGGGCATGCCCTGACGTTGGGGCACCATGCCCAAAAATTGAGGATTTGTGCACGACTGCGTCATCTCCAGCAAAATGTCACCACCCAATTCTCATGTCCGTGAATGGCATGAAAGTTTTTGCATTTTTTTTTTATCTGAACTCTCAGTTCTCTTAGCTTGTTCACACGGGGCTGAAACAGCGGCCGATTCTCGATCAGCGGCCGATTTACGCGCGTAAATAGTGGCTGAAAAAGATCCAAAAAACAGCCGCTGATCGAGAATCGGCCGCTGTTTCAGCCCATCGCGGTCACCAATCGGGAGAAACCAAATCCTTTGGTTGATGACATTTGATGACTCTGGGGACAGTAAACAGACCGTAATTAGGGGATTTGGGTCAAACTTGGCGAGTTTTGGTCAATCCAGTTCAAAGTCTGTCAGAGCTATGTGAACATAATAAGATTTTTAAATTAACCACCCAAGGATTGCTAAATAATTTCGAAAAAGTTATAGTAATTTTCCAGTTACAGCGGCGTATGTTCTGTTATATATTCCATACATACGGCGTATGTTCTGGTATATTCCTCGTTGTTTTTTATTTATTTGTTGTGAAATTTGGCGTTAAGCTTTAGCTTGTTCTTTGGAAAAAAAAACAATAATTTGATTCATTTCTCCATTCAACCCTCACTAAAAAGTGGCTTTACAACAATAATAATGTTCTTGTATTATTTATATTTATTATTAATTATATTTTCCTTTTCTCGCTTAAAAACAAAACTTTATTTGATTTTTAACTTAAATTGCCCCGTCTCCTGAAATTTGTCAATATTCAATTTCTGACTTTTTTCTAGCCTAAAGTCAACTATATTTAACTTTGAAAAACTCACAAGATGTTTTTGTTGATTTTGTGTATTTTGTTACAAATAAAAATAATATTCGGAATTAGGTTTTTCTTTTTAATCATCCCGTCAACTCCAAACAGCTTGTTTGTCGTCTGAACAGATCAGCCGCTGTTTCGGCGCTTATTTCGGTCCCGTCTGAACAAGCTATCTGTTCTTGCACCTCAGTTCTCATACAAATTGCTGTTTGTCATTGTGCTCACTGCTCAGTTCTCGCTTTTGACTTTGACCAAAACACCAATCTAGCCACCTGTTAAAGCCAAAAGCTTTGTGTTTTTGTTGTTTTCTGTGTATTTTGGTTGGAGAAGTCAAACTCTCTCATCAAGCACCTTTTTATATGTTATTTTCCTTCGATTGTGATACTTTTAATAGTTGAAAGTAATGCAAAACTGTGGGTTTCGTTAGAGGTTACAAAAGCAACTGAGCGTAAAAGAGCAAAAGATTGAAAAAGCAAACAATATGTAGCTTTATTTTATTTAATTTTTGTTCTACTCATTACTGTGCGTAACTGTTTGTTAGGTTTGAATTTCATCATATAGAAGGACTATGGATTGATCCAGGTGGGAAACACCAACTAATAGAATGAGAGACTTACTTTTTTTAGTAGAACTGTGAAAGTGCAAGATCTTATTTCTGATTAAACTTTGCTCCATTACTATCAATAAACAATGAAATAGGGTGGGAAGAATGCTCCCAATAACTTACAGTTTCAGAATAGTTAGGCTACCAGACTCAGACCATTTTGATATGCTGCTTTATGATACTTTTTTTCAAGGATATTTAGCTTATCGTTAGGTTTCCTACCTCACTGCAGATAGGGTAGACTGTAGAGGGTGGACTATTCTGATCATAACTTTTTTTGCAGATAACATCTGCAAAATGACATCAATACCAAATGATGAAGACTTAGTGAGATACAAGCTGGTTGTGGTTGGGGATGGTGGTGTTGGTAAAAGCGCCATAACCATTCAGTTCTTCCAGAAGCTCTTTGTGACAGACTATGATCCAACTATTGAAGATAGCTACCTTCAGCATTGTGAAGTGGATGGGCAACTTTGTATCTTAGATGGTAAGTACAGCCTAAGTGAATCCATTCTTCTGTGTTCCTAGGGACGCAGATATGGTTTTATCCTTTTATCCAAGGGTAAGAGTTGGAACTCAGCAGTTGTTGGAGTGAGCTTCCATTGTAACATAAAACTCTTTCGCCGTCTGGTATTTTAATTTGGGAATCGTTGGGTAAGGTGGTCTGGTCTTTTGATATTTGTGATTTTTCCTTTAGGGCGTAGCACAAACTGCTTGGGTAGAATTAAAGAGAAGATGCGCAGGCTAATCTGCTGTTTCTGTATTGGAATTTTGACGTACAGTCTTAAAGCATCCCTCTTGCTTATTCTGCCTTTTATAAATACCCGTCTCCCATACAGAATTATAAGCTGCTATAATCCCTACCTTTCTCAATTGTTTCGTTTTGTGCCTACAAAATTTTAGCGCTTTTTATGGCACTTGCAGCTTCGCTCAAGTGCCATATACCGATCACTTTTCGGTCGGTCGGTCGGTCTGTCAGGCCACTCATCTCGAGTTCGGGTACTTCCAGAAGTGCTAGGACGATGAAACTTGGCAGGCATATTAGGGACCTGACCAAACTAACTTGGAAATAGTCACTTCCCCGATCCGACCACCGTGGGGGGGGGAGTGGAGGGAGGGGAATCCGGAATATTGACGTATTTATAACTTTTCAACGGTGAATCAGATCTGAATGAAACTTGATATTTGGAAAGACCTCGTGTCTCAAATGTCATACTGCAAGTCCGGAATGGATCCAGTGACTCTGGTGGGAGTTGGAGGGCCGGAACCGGAAATCCTGCAACTTGTTCAGATTTAACGGATCGGGATGAAAATAGGTGGGAAGAACAAGCACAAGCCCTAGATACATAGCTGACAAGACCGGACCGGATTCGAACTCTGTGGGGGGAGTTAGAGGGAGGGTTCCGGAATTCCGGTGATCCCGACTTAAGATGCTTACACATGCGCTAGGACGATGAAACTTGGCAGGCATATTAGGGACCCGACCGATCTAACTTGGTAATAGTCACTTCCCCGATCCGATCACCGTGGGGGGAGTGGAGGGAGGGGGAATCCGGAATATTGACGTATTTATAACTTCTGAATGGGGTATCGGATCTTAATGAAACTTGATGTTTGGAAAGATCTCGTGTCTCAGATGTCACACTTCAAGTCCGAAATGGATCCGGTGACATTGGGGGGAGTTGGAGGGAGGAACCGGAAATTGTGTGACATACTCAAAGTGGACGGATCGGGATGAAACTTGGTGGGAAGAACAAGCACAAGCCCTAGATAAATAGTTGACATGACCGGACCGGAACCGAGTACTGTGGGGGGAGTTGGAGGGAGGCTTCCGGAATTCCGGTGATCCCGAATTAAGATGCTTAAACATGTGCTAGGACGATGAAACTTGGCAGGCATATCAGGACTTTACAATTTTAACTTAAGAACAGTCGTTTCTCCGATTTGACCATTTTGGGGGGAGTGGAGAGTGGGGGAATCCGGAATCTTGAGGTTGTCCAACTTTTGAACGGGTGATCTGGTCTTACTGAAACTTGATATTCGGAAAGAACTCATGTTTCATATGTCCTATTTCAAGTGCGGACAGGATCCGATCAATGTGGGGAGTCTGGGTGGGGATTGTGTGAAACGCTTAGAATATAGCGATTGGGATGATACTTGGTGGGAAGAATAAGCATAAGCCCTAGATGCATCAGTGACAGAACCGGACCGGATTCGGTCACTCTGGGGGAAGCTGGAGGGGGGTCCAGATTTCCGGTCCCATGATCATTATTGCCTCAAGGGTTTTGCTTAGAAATGAATTTCTAGCACCCTTGAAGTGCGATCTTAACCGGAAAATAAAAAAAAATACCAAACCATATTCCTAAAGAGCCCAGGATCATTTATGCCTCAAGGGTTTTGATTACAGATGAATTTCTAGCGCTCTTAAAGTGCATATCATCACAAGCAAGTACAAAAAAAAACTTTTTATACAATCTCGTGATTTCCAAGGGTCCGTCGTCATTCTTATTTCAAGGGTTTTGCTTACAAATGATCAGAACAAACCCAAGAACCGGCGAATTCCTACTTTCATCCTTTTACCAAGCCTTGTGCCATATGCCATATGAGCTTACAGCTCTTGTTTGGCCTTGCTGAGTTTCGCCCGTTACACAACGAAACATTTTCCGGGATCTTCAACGTCTGCTGACAGCTCGTTCATACATAAGGATCTGAGAAGCTTTTGTTTATTACTTCTTTTATTTGCTTAGTTTTCACACTTTTTAACCACGGCGCGATCAGTTTTCAAATGTTTTGCGCCCAGCCGCCGCGTCGGAGAGCAGGAAGGCCGGACATAGTCGACGAGTGCTACAACAAAATCGCTATTTTCAGGTGGAAAGATAGTATTTTCGAAAATGTTTTATTCTGATCCACTTCATAGGGAAAAGATCATTTCTAGTAAGAGTTGTGCTTTAAGAGAGTTAATTTGGAACATAGTTGCACTTTAGTTGCCTTGCTCACCCAGATTCAAGTTGCTGATTCTGACCACGACTCGGTACGACTGTGGGATGATCTGGTCGCGCTGTTTGGAAGTACATGTATGGGCTTAACGGCTTAACAGTGACCACATTTTAAAAATAAATGGCGTGTTCATTAAGCTAGTCATTGATGTTTGACCAACTGAACAATTAATGAACGGGCAAGATTGACGGACTTTTAGCCATCATTTTAACTCTGTTTGATTTGATTGATTTTACAACGTTTTTTAACTCATGCATTGTTTTATACATGGTTGACAATCCTAGCGCTTATATTTTTGACAATAGATAGATAGATAGCTATAAGCAGCCCGAGGGCCATGGCAAAAATTTAACAGACAAAAAAACAAACACTAACATATAATAATACTTGAACATAATTTCCGTTTAATGTTTTTACTTACTCCTAAATACCACTGTTATTTTTTACCGCAAAGAATTCTCGCGAAAAATAAAGCAGACTGAACAGAATTGTAGATTACCCAATTGACATTGTAACACGAGTAAATTGTATATAGTGTATGCGTTAGTATTTTTTGTTTCGACTAAGTTTGTATGAAACCAAAACTGTATTAAAATCGTACAAAATATTATGTGAATTAACGAAAACACAATGTACTCGCTGTAATCTGTATTGACATTTCCGATGCTATTTTGTTTTACGAAGAATTTTGGGAAAAATAAAGCGAATTGAAATTGAATTGAAGGATAATTCAATTTTCTTAATTTGTGAATAATGTTGGCTGGTGTTAGCAGAAAGAAAATATATTGTTGTTTTGAAAACAATCATTCCTATTGACTGGCGATTGGTACTCTCTAATTTCTCGCTATATCAATCACGACCTCCTTTAAAAAGTGTTCACTGCATAAATTGTGAAATTGTTGTGTTTAAAGGAACAGAAAACTTGACTCAAACTTGACTCGGTGAGCTAGCTAACATATCAAGAATGTACCCTGAGTCGATATTGAGAGTAAGAAAAATTCGCGTTACGACCATTGCAGTTTTCGAGAATTCGACTTTTGAGCAAAAGGTTTGTGTGCCGCGACTAGGAATCGAACCCCGGCCGTCTTGTCGGGGAGGTCGTTACTCTGTAGTCTACATGTAAAAAGGCGAACTTTTACAGTACATGAGTGCATAATTACAGTGCATAAGGGGCAAGGGCCTGCCAGCTAGCTTTGGGAACACTAAGGAGGGGGTTCGAGATGACAAAGAAGGGGGGGGGGGGCCTGTCGACAATAAGACCCTGTATATTTATCCAAGCCCCCCGGGCGATTCGATGGCCGAAAGTTGCGTAGTCAAGTTTACTGTTCCTTTAAGCAGATACTTTATTTCAGTTTTGGACACAGCAGGCCAGGAGGAATTCAGTGCGATGAGGGAACAGTACATGAGGAAAGGAGATGGATTTCTTCTGGTATACTCTGTAACGGACAAACAGAGCTTCGACAATATTGACAACTTCCGCACCCAGATTCTCAGAGTTAAAGACAGGTACGTGAGAGTAGCAGTAGCTTGTAAACTAGAACCAACACCCTTGTTCAGAGAGCCAGGCGCATATCAAATGTGCCCAAGAAAATAGAGCTTAGAATCTTTAAAAGTCAGGGGAGAAACATAGGCCTACTTTCGCCATCATATGGAGTATCCCACCCAGTTTTTTTCGGAACCAGCCGACTACCTGTTGTGAACATGGACATTTTAGTAGCCGTTTGGTCAGACAGAATTCATAAAAAAAAAAATATGCTTTAATCACTTACATCCTTTAAATTTATTTAGCTAAAGCCCTTTTTGAAATTCCACTGGTGTAATTAACTTTATTGCGGGCTTTCACGCCCATTAACAAAAAATTGATGTGATGAAAAGCGAATTTTCTGGGTTGAAAAATACAGGACTGTTGAAGGATAGGACATTCGACGTCATGGACCATTCCTGAATGATAATCTCTGTTTTCTAGGGACGCTGTTCCAATACTGTTGGTAGCCAACAAAATTGACCTGGTTCATGCAAGAAGGGTTTCGGAAGAACAAGGGAAGGAAGCAGCGGCCCGATTGTCTATGCCGTACATGGAAACCAGTGCGAAAGATCCTCCCGTTAACATTGACTCTGCTTTTCATCAAGTAAGCATGCCCTTTTTTTCAATACCTGCGTAGCTTCTTTTGCGCTGCTTGTTCCGTCCATCTAAAAGCTATCATCTTCCTTTTTTAATATTTCGTCCATCGAATCTTTTACCGATTCCATGCGATTTTGTTCAAGAAAAAAAATACCATTCTAATTCTCTACCTGATTATTTGTATGGACCCGCTGGCTTAAATTTTAAGCATGATCATAGCCGCGTTCGATTCACCAACTGTTATCCATCTGCATTATAGTAAAATTGTCTATAGTCGTTTCGTTCACGAATAATGACGTCATCGTCGACCATATTTTCTTTTCGTGAAGCGAATCGAACGACAAGAGACGAATGAATTTCATTCAGAAATCCCAGAACGAAAAAAATCCACTACGACTACGACTACAGCTTTTCAATAAAACGGCAACGGCGCTACGCCGTAGTTTAGTAAAACAGCATCTTGGGTTGGTCATCGACAGTGAGAGATAATCGTTGGTGAATCGAACGCGGCTCATAATACGCGTAGTCAAAGTAAAACTCGGCGACCTCAATAATTTCGGAACGAGTCAAGATGTTTCATTGAGAAGCACTGCATTTAGGGTATGGTGCAACATAGCGAAATAAACCTTGCACACTAACAAACCTCACAGGATCAGTGCTAGATTGTAAAAGAAAAATGATTACTTAAGTAAAAATTTCGTTGTAGCTTGCAGCGGCTAGTCCCAGTTCGGTTCCTTGTTCTGGATGTGAATGGATGGTGGTTACTATTACGCTACTGGTTCTGTTATTTTAGTGTGGCACGCCTCGCACTATTTACTGTTTATGTTCCAGAATTCAAAGGTATCTGAATACTGTAAAACTAAGCTCTGCTTTTAACAAATTATCGACGGCTTTGGCTGTTTTAAGCCATTTCCCAGACCCGTTGACTTATAGCAAAATCTCGGCAAAATTCAGATAACGGGTTTTACGCATCAATAGCATGATACGCGAACACTCGTCGAGAGGATAATGTACATGGGAAATGGTGAATCGTGGCAAGTGCAAAGATCCTTAGGTGTCGTTATCAGGTTCAGAGTGTAGTATATGGAATTCGGATCTCCGGATTTATGAATTTAGTTACGGAAATAGGTTGTATTGGCATTGTAGGGACGACGGGTCCTTTAAAAGTATATATAAATGTTCGCCATTTGGCCATCGCATATTACACTCTGTCAAATTAGTTGCGTTTTTGCTGATACCATGTTATCTGTTACCACGGTAACTGGATCTGCAATTAGTCGTTTTTGCAGTTACCGTGGTATCTGATATACGGTCCACTGCAAAAACGACTATTGCCGAAATTGCACTTTTCGATATCCAGTTACATCACTAAGTGCTGAACTTCTTTCTCACCAATTTGACAAAATTTGATGAAAGTGAGATGACTTTTCAGATACCACGGTCGGACCGTGATATCTGAATATCAGTTACTAAGGTAACTGGCCAGATACCACGACAGCTGCGAAAACGCCTTTTGACCGTGGTATCAGATACCACGATAACTGCAAAAACGACTTTAGACCGTATATCAGATACCATGGTATCTGCAAAAACGCAACTATTGTCTCCTTATGCAATCATTGGGATTTGCTTGAGCTTGAACCAACCTCTGTGAATGGCCATACAAGTTCGACGGCGGTGGTACTCTAATTAACCACTGATAGGCAGAGAATGTTTTTTTTGGGGGGACAAGGTATTTACCGACTGGCTGGTCATTTTTACAGACTGTTTATGCAAAAAAACGACTGTTTTCAAGAATAACTAAAGTTTTGACGAAAAATTTACTGATTTTCAGAAAAACCGACTGTTTTCGAGGAAAAACCTACTGTTTTCAAGAAAAATCGACTGTTTTTAGACTCGGTGATTCGGCTATTTTTTACCGACTGGCCGACAACATTGGGAGGGGGGGGGCGTCCCCATTAGATACTTTTCTACCTGATTGGTGCATCATTTTCTGTACAAAACCGATCAAATTTGGGCCTACTATTCAAATCCAAGATTTTATTCGTTAGATTCAGTTTTCTGGCAGCAAATTTGGAACGTAAGATGTGCGTACGATATTCCATTTGATGGATGATAAGCCTGTTATTTAAACCTTAGAGTTTATGTTGATTGTACAAACTAAGCCAGTTTTTGGGCATTGACAAACGTTCAGCTATATGCTATACGTATAATACAGCAATACGTAAGACGGTGCCGCGGCCCTGAGCCAAGTCTTTTAGTTGACCTAAATTTAAGTTGTACTCACCTCTTAATATGAGTTTTTGAAATTCTTTAGGACAGAAAGCCAGGGAAAATCACAAAGTAAATCTTTGCAATCAGGTTGTAAAGATATATTTTTGCAGGTCTTGCGTCTGATCCGGAACTCTGAGCAGGATACGACGCCTCAGGAGAAGAAAAAGAGGAAACGTGGCAAGTGTGCCGTTTCCTGAGTGCCGTACGTTCGAACCCAGTGAAATGGTGATATTATTATAGCATTCTGTGATTCACATCCAGAGAACGGTGAACTCAACCTAAGAGATAGTGGTTAATCTGTGACCCGCCAGTGCTGCTAACATGAAGCTGCTGATTGTAGAGGCAGCTAGGTAATGGGCGTTAGTTGTAATTCACGATATAAAAAAACCATGTCCGAAGTAACCCGAGTGTAAACCATGCATAAGTATTTCTTCAGTCCGAGCTGCCAGCAAATACAAGTGTAAACCCCAGTACAAGAACCGTGACGAAAAATACCGTTTTCAGTCAATGCGCCCTGCAGAAATCCGCGATTGTGTTTTGTAAATAGTAAGTATACTATTTGCATTGCATAGCACCGTATGATTGGTATTTTGAAGATTGCATGGAAGTTTGGACAGTCGGTACTGGCATGGAAGCAAGGCCCAATTTCGAGTCAGATGTATATAAGATGTAGCATTATAATTTCTTGATAAGGACTAGTTTTCAACGTAGTGGCGCGGATTCGTCCGCGCAAACACCCGAAGGCTTAAGTAGGAATCAAGCTTCATTCAGATCTACGGAACGCTTCCCGCGAGTTCTGTTGCAGGCTCTGTCTACTTGGATTTGGTGCTGAGCACGCGCCGACCTTTAAAAGGATATGGGAAACTCCTATCCGGTACCATTATGAGTATCCTTAATGTGATATCCCAGACGAACGGTGTTGGTCGCGTGGACATGTTGTGTGAAATATTGGCTGCAAGGTATCACTGAACGGACAAGCTAGGTGCGGGATTCTGATTTATTTTGTTACCGTTAAAGGTGCTTTTCCCGTTCTCGTTTTTAGTTTTCGCTTTAGTTGGACGCCGATCCTTGTTCTAGGTCTGCGTCCATTCGTACTGTCAATTAATATCTTCTAAGACCATTGACGATTTTGCAAAGCTCTATCTTCCGGTGACAACTTCGGCCTACTGGTTGATCCAAACAAAATATTTGGTCAAAGAATGTCTTGCGATTATTAATTTATTTTAGTCAAATGCCGGCTGACTAGTGCTATAACAAAGGAAGGGGAAAAAGGACTTCAAGGGAAAGTCGCCATGACATTTCATTAATCTGACGAAAAAATGTGCTTTGTTTCATGGTAGATGTATCATGTTGTAATGAGAAATAGCTGTGATCAGAAAGTGTGTCAGAAAGAAGCGAGTCTAGTCTGCATTTTTGATTTATTTGCTCATCTAAATCCTCGTAGTAGTGGCAGTAATCCTTAGCTGCTGTCAGAGCTCCACTTCAGTTCAGTTGCTCAGGAGTTTCCTCGATCAGACATGCTTCTGTTCGTTATCGCTACTCTCTTCGTATGTGTTCTTGCTGTTACGTATCTTCCAAGTTATCTGTTCCGTTGCTGATGTACTAATTGATATTACCGTACGTGAAATGGAAATCGAAAGCTGTTTGATGGACTAAAATTGTTTAAATTGAATTAAACGTTTAAAAAAATGAAAGACTTCTCTTTATTCATATGAACTCCTTATACATCTGAAACTGAAGAATTTATGAAAAGAAAGAACAAAGTAAGCGGAAAAACTTAGTTAATCAGTGAAAAAGCTGAACGGGTTTACTCCAGCGCTGTCGGCTGCTGGTGGCATATTGCCAAAAGCAAAAGAAAATTCCATGTTTTCGGAAGGAGGGCCGTCGTTCGGATTACCTGAAACAAAAACTCTTAATTTGCCACTTGAAGTCATTCAGAAGGTCAAAGAGAGAAGTGTCCTTGACCCGATATCAAATCCAGTCTACGTTATTGCCTAAAATCTCGTCAAGCTGGGCTCGGATTCTACGTTCTTCCCGCTGCCAAATTTGTCATGCCCAGCGAGAGTTACAGGTTGGCAGAAACCTGCTCAGGTTTTCTAAAAATTTCAGCTGGTTTGAACGGAGTCCAAGCAGGGTCCAAGAATCCACGAGATGAGTCTACCAATCGTCGAATCTTCCTCTTTTGGCCCCAAGCTGCTACCCACTCGCCCGTTGCACTCCTTTATGGTTAACATTATTTATGATAATAATGTCGATTAGACTCTAACACCATAAAAAAAAACAAAAAAAAAAACAGATGCACTGGGTCGTGGGTAAGACAAGAGCAGATGCACTGTGTCGGGGTTAGGACGGCTCTTTTTACATGACAGAAATTTCATCTGTGAATGAATGAATGATTTATAACGCACTGCCCAAAGGCATACGTGCAGTAGAAAAATACTAAGAAAAATAGATTAACCACAAAACACTCACAAATATTTTCAAGAAAGGTTATTCACAAATTTAGAATTAGGTTCACTAATTGCTTCTAAATACTCCTTGAGCTAAAGCTGACTGGGAAACACATATTCAAATAATAAGCTAAAAGCGATAGTCAGCTAAGATGCTTTGGCAGCGACATTTCGGCCCTTCTTGGCAAGGGTCCTTGTCAGGCTGCTGACCGCCAGGGACTGGACAAGGTCGCGAGGACCCTTGTCCATCAACTGACGGATTTCAAGAGTGGGCCAACTGACGGATTTCAAGGGTGGGTCAACTGACGGATTTCAAGAGTGAGCCAACTGACGGATTTCAAGTGTGAGTCAGCTGACGGATTTCGAGAGTGGGCCAACTGACGGATTTTAGGAGTCGGCGAACTGACGGGTGGGTGTAGTGATGGGTGGGCGTAGTGACGGGTGGGTGAAATGACGGGTTGGCGAACTGACGGGTAGGAGAAGTGACCGGTGGGCGAACTGACGGATTTTGGTGGGCGAACTGTCGGAGAAAGTGGGCGAACTGACGGAATTTTTAGGCGAACTGACGGGTGGGCCAACTGACGGGTTCCCAGACCCTTGCCAAGAAGGATCGAATTATCGCTGCCAAAGCATCTTACCTGACTATCTGTTTCTGGCCATTGTTTGAATCCATGTTTATAATTTTAAAATAACGGTTTATTACCTGCTCCGCCGGCTGCAGGACCAGGTTGAAACATGTCGAAGAAGTTTGGGCTTCCCTTCGGCTGATCCTTACCAGCGTTGCTCGACGACGTAGAGGGTGCTAGAAGAAAGAACAAGAGCTGTAAGCTCATATGGCACTTGCATGGGTTGAGATGTGTTGTTTGATCAAAAGTACTTTTCGACTTTGCGGTTAAGATGCGCACTTTAAGGGAGCTAGAGAAAAAGTATTTTATTTTTGAAATTGGCTATAAGGATGCGCACTTTAAGGGCGCTAGATGTTTATCTGTAAGCAGCAAAACCCTTGAGGCAAAAACGATAACAGGCCCTTAGGAGTTAGGGATCATTGATGTATCACTGAGCAATCGACAAAATGTACTCAAACGTGTTTTAAAAGAATTTGGTATAGGCCTTGCTGTTTTTGCTGTATGTTACTATTATTATTACGAATAGCGGAGTAAAATGCCGGGCATAAAAAAGCAAACACGAATCGTTTCTCGAGGGAGGTTCGAACCGAATTTTCCACAAACCAGCCATTTCTGAATACTCTAGTTTAATACCTTCTTAAAGTTTAACCGAAAAGGACTGGGATAGGACAATCTAGTTACCCATCACTTATTCACTTAAATTGGCTTGAAGACCCGCTGAAAATGCGTTACTTGGTTGTTCCGCTATTCAGGAATAATCGATTTTCAAATAGTGGAATTTCCGTGTGATTTGTGGTACCTCTAATTTGTTGTATGCCTTACAAGAATGATTTATGACTTTTTTTTTGTTCAGGCACTAAGCAATATTCACCAATATCGCCACTGCCACTGAAAAGCCTTGTTTGTGTTTAGATACAAATTTCCCGCGTCATAGTAGAATTTTCGCTGTGGGGACGGCCGCAGATATTCTGAACGCCATACCTAGAGCAGATAGTGGAAAACAAAAAAATCCCTTTGCAGAATCCAAATAATTCAGTGTATTCAACTAAATGACACAAAAATAAGTTGGCTTTTCAGTTAAACTTTAAAGGAACAGAAAACTTGACTCAAACTTGACTCGGGGAGCTAGCTAACATATCAAGAATGTACCCTGAGTCGATGTTGAGAGTAAGAAAAATTCTCGTTACGACCATTGCAGTTTCCGAGAATTCGACTTTTGAGCAAAAGGTTTGCAAAAGCAAAAGGTTTGTGTGCCGCGACTAGGAATCGAACCCCGGCCGTCTAGTCGGGGAGGTCATTACTCTGTAGTCTACATGTAAAAAGGCGAACTTTTACAGTACATGAGTGCATAAGGGGCAAGGGCCTGCCAGCTAGCTTTGGGAACACTAAGGAGGGGGTTCGAGACAGTTCGAGATGACAAAGGGGGGGGGGGCCTGTCGACAATAAGACCCTGTATATTTATCCAAGCCCCCCGGGCGATTCGATGGCCGAAAGTTGCGTAGTCAAGTTTACTGTTCCTGGAACAGTACTTTTAGTAGTACTTTTACTGGAAGGTTGTGAAGTTGCCACGGAAAAAAAACAAGCGGGCTTTGTCGTGGGTTCAGTTTCATTCAGGACTCAGGAGTCAGTTCAGTGTTTCATTTTCACTGCCGGTCGACGGATCGTGCGTTCAGCCTGAAACTTTGGGATAGGAGTAATGGTTTAATGGAAAAATTGCCACAATAGCAATAGTAGGCAACAAAAGAAAATAAATAAACACATCTCACTTTCGTTTTTGTAAATTTCTTCTTTTTCCACCTCCTTGGCAAAGAAATTCTAAAATTATTAGTAAATATTCTCTACCGGATATTATGGAGAAATTCTCTGTTCTCCACAGAAAACTGTCCGAAACGGCGTATGAGCGTCTGTCGCCCTCTCATGGTCTTATTCGTCTGTTTGACTCTTCAGTTGTTTTTGTTTGTATGTGTTGTGTTTTCCCTATTATGTGTTCTTATTTTCTTTTGTACTCCACTGTTTTTCGTCTTGCACGATTTGTAGGTTAAAATAAATTATTATTATTATTATTAATATATAACAACATCTAAATAAGCACTTTGCTGCCTTCGTCTCTGTAGCAGTTGGAAAACGGCACTACTAAACCAGCAGTCTTTCGCGAATATTTTTAATCTTGGCTTTTACCATGATAGTTCGGAAAGAATAGAAGTGATATCTATCTATCTATCAGCAACTCGGAAAAAGTTCGTGTTACTCACCGAAAAAGAAAGCTTCCGAGAACGCTGTGGCAGTAGTATCGTTTTTCTTCCCTGCATTGCCGAACTCGAACGGAAAGCCACCGTCGAATCTTCCGGAAGAAGCAACCTCTTTTCCGGAACCACCAAATCCAAACTCAAACCCGAAATCAAAATTTCCATCCGGCAACTGCGATGGGGCTTCGAACCCGGGCATGAAAGAACCCTGCGTACTTTCAACATTTCTCGGTTGGGACGGCGTAGAGACTTCGGCTTTGCTACTCGGTGCCGGGACTACCGACGGGGTAGCGGCAATCTGCGTTGGTTCGTTGGTCTGAGTGGCGAAGTGAGGCGTTGGGAGGAGAACTTCTTGATCCGTATGCGATGGTAAGTCCGAACTTCCGGGTTTAGGTGGAACCTGAATCTCCCATTCCATGTCTTTCCCTGCGAACTGTACGGTCCGGACGAGAGGCCCGTCGGGGCGATTTTCGCGCAGCCAAAATTCTTTTCTCTGATTGTTTTCCATCATACCAGCAGCGAATTGATTTACCGGTGCGCGGCTTTGGTCACTGGCAGGACCTAGTAAAGGGCGTTCGGAATCTTTAGGCACATGTGGCAGCGCCTCACTGCTCTCATTACGGTCTTCGGGGTTATGCGGCTGTGCTTGACGGTTGTGCATATCCTTGGTCATCGGGTAATCTTCTGTAACATTCTCGGTTTCACCTCTTGCTGGTTGAAGAGTCATGTCCATCGTTTGCTCGAAGTATGGGGATCTTGCTGAGCTGGCCTGCTGGCTCGACCCTGATAGCTGGCCAACGTCGTTCTCTTTTCTAAGGTTCATCGACTCGCCACTTGGAGACAACCCCATGAAAGGCGACCTGGTTCTTCCTGCGTGAGGCTTCGGGGCGTCGCCCCCTTGACATCCAGATTGCTGGTGCGTTGCATCTCCCCGAGAATGGGGCTCAGGATTGTTGTCCACGAAGCCAGAACGTGAGATATCGGGTCTATGCGACTGCGCGGCAAGATTCTCAGGGACCGAACCCATCTTGCTATCCCCGGAATAGTTGGTCTGGCTTCTGGTACTAGTCGATGGTTCTAGATGATTTGGCAAAGTTGGTTGTGGGCGACACACCTCAGTCACGCCGTTGCTTGAACAGGCCGAAGTGCCATTCCTTGGGGCAGCGTCCGGCAGGTGTCGAGAAGTGCTACTACTGTCCGCTTGTTTCGATGCTGTATGAAAACTTTCCGGGTATTGCATTTGGGAAACCAGAGTGCCTTTTGGAGAAAGGCCCTGGCCTTTGGTACTTCTAGCGAAATATCCGGTGATCTGCATCTGAGCCATTTTCCTGGGTACAACGTCCATAGCGTCGGAGTCATGGCTACGCTTCATTCCATAATCCTGAAATCCTGCCTTGTTCGCATCTCCACACGGCATCGGTGGGTAGGTTGATTTTGCAGTCGGAAACACCTCTTTCCGAGTCGAGGCAGAGGACTGAGGGTCGCGGGAGGCGTTGGCCTGGGAAATAGGAGTCTCTGCGTCGGAATCTTCATCGTCGTTCATTTGGTCGGGATGATCAGGTGGTTTTATTGCTGCTTTATTGGTGTGGTTTGGAGTTTGTCGTTTTGGAGTGAGATGTTGGAACTTCAAGCGTGGTGTGTACGGCGTAGTGCAAACAGAACGCGAGTCTCCGTCGAAGCCGCTGTCTGCGATGGAACACTGGTCGTCTAGGTGGTCGGTGCCAGCAGCAGCGTACTGCTCCTGCTCCACCTTCGCCTCAACCTGAAATAAGCAAAAATCAAGACTCTCCCTCTACTTTCAGTCCACGCGATCCTCCCGACGCGAGTGTGTAAATCTTCACGTAGTTGAATATTAAATCTTTAAATCATCCAATTCATAAGTTTATTTTTCTCCTGCTTCACATCTTTGGGTTATATGACGTACGGAAGAACATCCCAACGCTGACGCACCAGGAAACTGACCTTAGTTGCGTTTTGCAGATACCATGGTATCTGATACCACGGTCTAAAGTCGTTTTTGCAGTTATCGTCGTATGTGATACCACGGTCAAAAGGCGTTTTTGCAGTTATCGTGGTATCTGATATTCAGAAACCACGGTCCGACCGTGGTGACTGAAAAAGTCATCTCACTTTCATCAATTTTTGTCAAATTGGTGGGAAACAGATTTGGCTCTTAGTGGTGTGACTGGATATCAGTTTTTCTTTCGGGGTGACTTCAAAAAGCGCAATTTCGGCAATTGTCGTTTTTGCGAGCAACCGTATATCAGATACCACGGTAACTGCAAAAACGACTAATTGAAAATCCAGTTACCGTGGTAGCAGATACCATGGTATCTGCAAAAACGCAACTCTGGTCTTTTAAGATGATTCTGCAGGGGACAAAGAAACACTCGAGGGATGACTACAGAACTACAATGAAGACCCTGGTTGCAATCCACTACTTGGGAATTTCAGTTTTCTTTCATGAAAAGGCAGAGCAACTTTTAGTCTTGAATATTATGTTTTTTCGACGCATATGTAATTTCTAGTGGAGTGTTCCTTGGAACAATCCACTCTTGCGAGCGCTGTAGCAGCTTTCAGCTTTCGGTTTTCGGTTTTCACCATATTTTGTGGAACTCATAACTCGTGAACCAGTGCAAGTATCAAGTTCGAACTTGGTCCACTTGTGGGTATTGGGGTCTAGTTCTGTCTTTTGGGGGTCCCACCCCCCCACACCCACCCGGTTCAGTGGCAAATGGGCCCAGATTGCCCAGTGAATAATGTTCATAACTTGACCAGAGTTGGACATAAGACGATGAAATTCCTTGTAGTTGTAGATCCTAGGGCTGGGAATTACTTTTGAAGTCGCATCTCCCCCACTCATCCCGTTTATGGACAACTAGGCCCAGATTGCCCAGGAGTAAAGCTCGTTACCCGTGACAGGAATCAACAGGTATCAAGTTGAAGTTTGGTAGGTTAGCGAGCACTGGGGTCTCTTTTTCCTTTTTGCGGGTCCCAAACCCAACCCCAACTAAGTTCAGGGGCATTTGGGCCCAGATTGCCCATTTTTCAATGTTTTTAACTTGACAATAACTGTAGTTAGGGCGATTAAATTCCTTTGTGCTTTTGGACCATAGGGTTGGGGATTTATATGTGGAGTTGACCCCCCCCCCCACCCTCCCCGTTCATGGGCAAGTGGGCCAAATTTGCCCATGAGTTAAGTTTTTTACCCGTGACTGGAATTAAACTCTAAGCTAGTATAGACGAGGATATTTAGGTCTAGATATGCAATTTGATGGGTCCCCCCCACCCACCCTCCCGTTCATGGGTAACTGGGCCCTGATTTTCCATGAGTTACGTTCTTCTATGACATGTCTCGAGTTCAAGTCTTGTATACTTGTGGATATGTATGTATAGATGTGGATTTTGTTGTAACAGCAACAAATAAGACCACGCGGCGTACTTCAAAGCTCATGGGCAAGTGGGCCGAAATTGCCCATGAAAAAAGTTTTTGACCCGGTGACTGGAATCAAACTCTAAGCTGGTATACTTGAGGAAATAGAGGTGTAAATACGCATTTTGATGGGTCCCGACCCCCCCCCCCCCCCGTTCATGGGCAGCTGGAACCAGATTTCCTATGAGTTAAGTTCGTCTATGACAGGTCTCAAGTTCAACCCTTGTATATTTGGGGAGATTTATCTATGGATGAGGATTTTGGTGTAACAGCAACAAATAAGACGACGAGACGTACTTCAATCTTTCATGAACAGTTGGAAACTGGACGGTCTTGCCATATGATCGATGATATGCCGTATCTTAATGAATTGTGGCAAAGGGGGTATTAGGCTGCTAAGATTTGGTTTATTGCACTTGTTAAACCTTGCTAATGGAAAAGAGGTTTAAAGGGTCGGACTGGCTAGGAGACCCTGGAGCCATTCAGTGTTGGACCACTCAGTGTTCGTGCAAGATCCTCAATATTTCTTTGGATGTATACTTGCGGTTTGTTTACATTTAAAGCTTTTAAAGTGGGATGATTACAAATTATGTTATTTCAATACTTGTTTGGTTATTGGGGACTTGAAATGTCTTGGTTCTAACGCTGTTTGTATATAAAATGTGATAAACATTTTACTTTCCCACTCCACGTCTGAGCGCTTGCGGACTTTTTCAAAAGAAGGACCGAAATATTGCTGAAGAAATTCTTAGCTGGAAAGCTTGTAGTCGTTCTGCTGAAGAGTTGTCACAGATGACTCGAAAAATTAAAACCAATCCGATGGGGCCCTCTGTTAAACGTATGAGAATTAGACATTCTCAAGAGTTGATAAAGCTACGCAAGAATGAACAACTTACATGATTACATCACGATTTCGACGTTCACTCCCCAGAAACGAATGAGAATGCACGGTGAAATAATCAGTTTGTTTTACTACAAAGCGCATAGTGTTTTATTTTTACGTTATACGCGACTGGTCTCGTTCCCAAGCACGACAGGAGATTCCACCTTATCTGAGCCCTTCATTTTTTTAAACGCTACGTGTGAACAGATACGTGTGTTGTTTTTGGTTTGGGGTGATTCTCATCCATATCTCCACACATGGGGCAGTAGGAAAGACTAATCCGACTTACTAAGGTGTAAACAAGTTCTTGCAATTTGTGCTGTCGACTTTTACCAACCTCAACAGTCACCGCTTCTTTGATGGGGGCGTCTCCGTATCCCGAATCCTTTGATGTTACCTTTCCCTCCTCTATCAGGCTGTTCGGAGTTCCACTGGGACCAGGGCCTAGAAAATTAATTCATGAGGGACCTCCAGTACTATTGCCGTCCTATTTTGTTTTTACCCTGCTTTGAACAGTTGGGAATACGTTATCCAGCAAACGACTACGGATAAGCCTATCCCTGTTTTCTCTAAGACAATTAAAAAATTCAAAAGCCAAGAATTTTCCTAATCCTGCTTTTACACAGCTAGCTCAGACGTGTTTTGAAGTAGCAGTTTGTTCGCCCTATGGCTAAATCATACGACTGAGCTGCCTTAGGGATACAGGGAGATCCTGGATGGGATTATGTGTGCTGAAATCCCTGAACCTTTTAAAGCAGTCCATGTCCAACTAGCACCAAAATTTATGAATAAGTTTGGTCGATCAAGATATTTCCACAACATTCCGACTTAACAAATATTATATATTATCGCCCTTCCTGAGAGTGATGGCGGAAAAATTTGGCCCGCGGGGAGCATGATAGGCTGATATCGCCCGAACGCAGCGAGGGTGATATCTGCCTATCATGCTGCCCAAGGGCCAAATTTTCCGCTATCGCCCGAAGAAAAGCAAGGGCGATAACGATTATAACACTAGTACACTTGTTTTAATTTTCTGGTATTCCCCTGATGTTAAAAGAAAAAAGTTCCAACCGTGCGATATCACTTGTTATCGCATGGCTGGCTGTGCGATAACAATTGTGATCGCATGGCTGGCTGTGCGACAACAATTGTGATCGCACGGTTGGAACTTTTTTCTTTTAACACCAGGGGAATACCAGAAAATTTTGGCACTGGATAGGATAGGACTGGTATCATGGGACTGCACAGTGTACTCGTGTTATATACTGTTATTGCAGCTTTTCAATTTCAGCATTACAAAAAGCGGATAGGTCAGGGCTAAAGACATTCGAACTCACCTGCGCCAGCTCTCTTCTGCAGCCACAGTTTCAGAAGCTGTGATCCCTCCTCAACATTGGCACTCGTGGTGGGCACAATCCGAATTTTTGATGGTGGTGTTTCCAAATTCCTGATTTCGCTCTGTCGCTCGGATCTGGCTGGAGCTGGGGACGCTTCACGGCTTTCAACCCTCAGTTCCATGTGATTCCTTTCAACAGTCACCTGTTGATGAACCTGAACTGGGGTCGACGGATGAGAGGAACTGGCTCTGGGGCTCATGTCGCAAATACTAGGGATAGCTGGCTCACCACGACTGGCTTCTTGGGTAACTGTGGTTGGCCGCAGGAGTGGAGATTTGAAATGAGAAGCTGTGACTTGTTTTGGTTCTGGAAAATGTGAGCTGGCGCGGGCACTCACACCGTGGATGGTTTCTGGGGTCGCTGTGGTAGGCCGGGGGAGTGGAGATTCGAAATGAGGAGCTGCGACCTGTTTTGGTCTTGGAACAGGTGAGCTGGCCTGGCCACTCACAACATAACTGGTTTGTCGCGTAATCCTGGTAGGCTGAGGGAGTGGAGAATCAAAATGAGAAGCTGCGACTTGGTTTGGTCTTAAAAAAGGTGAGCCGGACTGGGCGAACGAGCCATCGGTGAGATGTACAGCAGGGCTAAGGACGGCATGGTGCTGAGCAGAGGGACGCACTGAGGCAAACCCATCGGGAATCTGTAAAAAATAAGTTCTATTACGACCCGGGAAAAAACGTAATTGCGTGTGACTATTAGCCTATCCATTTCTAGACTCAAGTATTCGCGAGCTGGAAAGCAAAACTGGAACTACTTCCAGCTTTGGTAACAGAATTGTTGATCCTTGGAACAACTTGGAACCGAAGATACGGTTAATGCTGAATCGATCAATAGTTTCGAGTGCGTTAGGTAGGATTTTTAATTCTGATTAGTACGATTACCCCAAATTCCTCAGAGTTATTCAAAGGGAAAGCTTTTTCTGCTCCTTTACAATATTATTATTATTTCCGCAATGCGATGGAAGTGGTCGCACGAGCCTCCCCGGAAATGTTTCTAGAAGACTGGTGGAAAGCTCCGCGGAAACTCGAATATTCAGGCAAATAAATATATAATTTAAGACGGATGTTAAGATCGCCTCCGTCAAAACAGAATAACCTGTATAACTGTGTGCTCTTGATGGGATATTCGTTGAAACCTGGATCCAGCTGTTTTTTTGGGGGGGAGGGGGGTAGGAGGGGTCACGGGAATTTTGTGACAGGCTAAGTGCCAAATGGAATGGTTAGCACGCTGAACTCACAAGCGAAGGGTCACTGGTCCAAGTCTCGGTGGGCGACGGTTTGTGGCGTTTCCTAAGACAAGCCAAAAGTTCACCCAGCTTCAAATGGGTACCTAGAGAAACCTGGGAGAAAAGCGCGGGAAGCGTCAGATGATTCGCCCCCAACTAAGCACTACCTTCCCGGCCGAAGGCAGAACATCAGGAGAGAGGCTTTGCTTTGTTTGGTAAGTTCCAAATGGGTAGAGAATTTGGGACGAAGTTTTTAAACCAAACCGGAAATTTGTCACGAGTACCGTTCATGTCTGGGTCATAGTGTACGGGCCGGGGAGGAGGACGGTCCTAATTTTTTTCCGGAGCTAGCATCAGAGATGGGCGAATCCGAGTCCGGATTCGGATTCATCCAGGATTCGTCCTTTTGGGCGGATTCGAATCCGGATTTGAATCTTCTGCTTGTCAGGCTGGATTCGGATTCGGACTCGGATTCCATACCCTCAATCTTACGAATCCGCTCAAATTTCTAATCTACATCCTTCCAGTTTCCGTTTCCCAATTTTTACACAGTGGGCTTAGGCAATTCAAATTTTGAACTCCACCACCAACCATCCTCAGTAATCTATCACGTTATCCGATTACCTTAGATATCAGTGATTTTTGTCACCTCTGATTTTTAAATCATAACCTACGTATCTGATATGATTTTTGTTAAGGTCGGATTCGATTCCGGATTCGAATCCTCGTCATGAAATGGTGGATTCGGATTCGGAATCGGATTCGTACCTAGCCCTGGATTCGGATTCGGATTCGAATCCTTTCATGGTCGGATTCGCCCATCTCTGGCTAGCATACGTGTGAGCCAGAACGAGTCCGACTAGAGCGAATCCGATAACACCTGCTAAAAAACTGGAGGCTTAGCTGTAACGGGAATTCCCGAATTTTTACTTTGCACTCGAAAGGGATAGAGCCAAACGATGTATGTCTTGGAGCTGGTCAACTAACTGTAAGCTTAACAGGCTAGAGACACAGACTGTTCTGGCCGTTTGTTGATTAGCTGCCGTGATATAACAAAGCCATTATCGATTTTTCGTTTATCAACTATAAAGAAAAGGTTGAGCACTCGGAGTTGGGCGCGTACATATACTTCAAGTTCTTTACAAATCGTCTCCAGCGCGAATCTGATTTTAGGGTTTATCAAACTTCTATAACCAGCCCATACACATGGATAGATCAGTGTTGCCTACCCTGAAAGCCCAAGGGTCATCTAGAATTCTTGGTAGACTTCTTACTTACCAAGCTGCTAACAAGGGGCTCACGGGACTTGTCTTTCGATGGGTACTTGATTATCCACAAAGAATCTTTTTCGATTTTTTCAAGTCGCTTCTTTTCTGAAACGAACCTAGACGCCAAATCAAGGATTTGCTGTATCCCAGGTGATCCTAAAAGTAAATTACCCTTTACCCGCTCAGTAACCTACTCAAGAAAAATGAAGGATGATATAAGCGAAATCCGAAAAGATCCCCGCGGCTATCCCCATCAGTCAAATCAGTCATACACTTAAGGTGAAGCAGAGTAAAATTTGAAATGATTTTTTTTTTCAAACCATGAAGGGCATAAATATCCCAAATAAATTAAAAATAAGCGGAAAAACCAACTTAAGAACATTGTAGTCATCAATCAATCAATCAATTGTTCAAAACATTTCGTATGGTATTAACAAAAAGCCACATATTTGTCCTCTCTTCCGGCATACTATATACAATCACGCTTCTGCATAGTCAAGCAATTCCATAATTAACAAAAACAGTCATTAAGAAAAGTAGTTAATCGAGAATGACCTAAGAACCTATCGGACTCGTGTTACCATCAAGTCCGTATCCAAACCTGTACTTCTTATTCCTAATCTAATCTTCAGCTTTGCTTCATACAAACCCACCCTCTGTTTTTATGCACGGTCAAGGCGAGTCAAGATTTCAGGCATAAGCAATTCCCACCCTAAATAGCAACTATATACTTTCGAGCTAAAAAGATAAAAAATATATTCGTAGATAAGAACGAAGTATTGCCAGCTGGATATCCGAAACTCATAAACATGTCTTTACTAATTATTCACTGATGATTCTTTATGGTCATGGAAAGAATTTGAGAATCCCGAGGTCTCGGAACTGTAGGCAGTGGTGGCCCGAAGCACTCAGGCCAGGGGGGGGGGGGGGTGAGACCCCTCATTTCAACGACTTCTGGATCACAATATACGACTCGAACGTGCCGACAAAAATGAACCGTTGCCGCAAGCGGCATCGGCGCATATTCCCCACCAACAAATAATAAAACCGGTGTATAACTAATTGCAGTGCATCACCTGAAATTATTCTTGCACTGAAAATTCGGTATACCTAAATTCACAACCTCAGCTTTACATTTCAGCTTCGCTAAAGAGGAAAGCTTAAAACGCCTGTACCCAGGACAATTAAAGCAAGTGCCGCAGGCGAAATTTTTGTAATCTTTCTTTTTCTGGTTTAACTACTTACCATACAAATTATAGAATTTAATGTGTTTTAAATCTGAAAAATTCCAAGCCTAATTGCCAAACAAATGACACACCATTCTTCTAAATAGAGAATACTACGAGATGCCTCAAAGGCGAAATTTTGTGAAACGCCGAGGAGCAGAGCGTCTTTTTGCGATCCCAATGAAAAGTAAAGAATACCTATGAAATCCTGAATAAAGTAGACCCAAAGTAGATTTGTTCCAGATTTACAGCAAAAAAAAAATATGTAATTTTCACGCTAAAAGACATGCTTACACAGAAACAAAACGAGGAGAACAGGTTTGCCGGTGCATCTAAAAAATAAAACACCGGATTTTCGGACTTTTGGTAACACGTTGATGTTGTACTAGTGGTGTTGTGTTTGTGTTATTTGTTTGTTAGTTTATGGCGAAAGCTGAATAAAAAAGTTAATATTAATAATAGCCGAGTCGGCGCGAAGCGCCGCGATTTTTCGTAAAAGTAGATTTTTCATCAAAACAGTCGTTTTTTCCTTAAAAACAGTCGTTTATTCTGCAAAAACAGTCGGTAAATATGAAGAGCCAGTCGGTAAATACCTTGCTGACCCCAAAGATTTTGCTAGTGAAGCCTCTGACCTACTGTAATTTTGACGGGCTAAACAAAAATCTGCAAGACCTAAGTGAGACAGAAACAAATCATATGCGAGTAAAACAGGTTTAAAACAAGGCGAGTTGCTGCCATCACGAATCATGTCTCCGACCTAACAGGGTCGTGAAACCTGGTTTAAACGACTCGGCTTGCCTTTGACTGGGACGGATTTACGACTAAAGCTGGGTTACTCTAAAAAAAATTAAAACGACTCGGACTGTGACTAAAACGAGTGCCCAGGACCTCGGCGAGGCCAAAATAAACGACTGATACGACTTAGCAAAAGGCAGGAGGGGTGAATCACCCCCTTCACCCCCCTTCGGGCCACCCCTGACTGTAGGATAGACATGAAGGTGATTAGCGTAGGGGCCAGATGCTCTGCAATTCGCCATATTTTAGTTCAGCGCTTCCAAGCGGACTACTTTTTGTTACCCCCCACCCCCACCCAGGTTGATGAGTAGAAAATCTGCAATCTGCTTCTCGGGGATTGGAGGTTTTGCTTATGTCTCAGTAGGAGAAAGTGGAAGTTACCCACTACCTTTGTGGATCCGACTTTATACTACGTCTACATGAGTGCTGATTTAACAATGACTACTGGCAAACTGACGGAGGTGAATGTTTGCGCTGTTTTGTCACTGTACCTCAGAGCAAAATAACACTAGGGAGTAGCGCCAAGACCTATCCTTTCCATGCTTCGCAAACGGTCCATAGTCGTAGCGCCGCCCATTGCGCTTGCGAAATTTAAAGCGAGACAAACTTGCGGATTTAGAATTTATAGTAAAGCTAAGACGCGGTCTGCACACAATTTGGAAACCGGGGAGGTTGTATCTTTTTTTTGCTGTGTTCAGAATATGAAGTTATTGGAGCCAGCGCTGGTGCACGAATGATTGAGTTTGAGTAGGGACGTTCAGTATTGCTAGTGGTGCTAGTATCGCTGCTATTCGAATGTGTGTCACTTTTTTCACGTCTTGGCGCTACTCACTAGTGTTATTTTGCTCTGCTGTACCTTAGTGGATGAGAGCTTGCATGCATTACAGAACGAAGGGTAGACTTGGTGTCAGCAGAAAAGGCATATTTTGAGGTCGTTTCCAGGTGCTATGCACTAAGCACAAGCCCATGCAGCAGGCAGCTAAGCATACATCACGTATTAGATGCACTAAGCAGCAAAGCATACAACACGTTTGAACGTTAGTTTCGCTGTTTCTGCAACTGAGCCAACCAATGTCAAACAGCCGAACTAAGTAACATTGGTAAATAAACTCACTCTTCTGTCTGTTCTTTAGAAATATGATTTCCCATTTCATAGCTGCCTCCTGCTTCAGACGTTCCAGCTCCTCGTACTGCTGGAATGCAGGGCTTTTCCTTCTTAAAACATCCTAGAAGTGTAGAAATACGTCAAGCTCCTATGAGATCCCCCCCACCAATTTCGCTCCTAGTTATGGGCAGGAAGAAAGGGGTGCATAGTTTAAAACCCTCGAGCGTGAGTGGCGAGCGGTTGAACCAACAAGCCTTGTAGGCTAGTAGTCTATCCTGCGGGCAAAACAACAGCTGCAAAACATAACAGCTAACATCCAAAGTGTTATCTGTTGAAACTGCGCATCCTTGTGCTATCTGTTATGACACCTCTGACAATGTAGGAAAGATGTCATAACTTCATGAATTAAGGCGAATTACCCCCCCCCCCCCCTGACGACGTATATGGTCTACTAACATCCGAAATCTCCCTCTTTACGATTCTAGGACAATTGGTCACAAGACAATTCGTCACAGGACAATTCGTCACAGACAATTCGTCACACGGACAATTTGTCACACGGACAATTTGTCACACGGACAATTCGTCACATGACAATTGGTCACACGGACTATTCGTCACAGGACAAATCGTCACTAGGACAGTTCGTCACTAGGACAATTCGTCATATTTTCGAAAAATTGCTACTAGAAAGGTAGTTTTGATCAAATCAAAGCTGCCACCCCTGCACAAGAGGTTGTTTGAATTCATATTTGAATCATGATTTTTAATTCCCGCATTAATCTCCGATATTGATATCTCGGTCGTATTGGTATTGGACAAGCAGAAATGCTGTCTCTCCCATCCCTGCCCGGAACTTCTTTGAGCGCATCGCAGAAAACCTTACTAAGACCAACAACAATTTTGTCATTCCTGGCATACTTGTGTTGGAGTAGCTCATCCAAACATTTGGAAAGTGATATCGTTTCTTCTACAGGAGCAGGGCCAAACATAAACGAATATTGAGCGATTTGGTTGCCCGAGAGAGATATCGGTCTGGTCAAACTAATGTACTCAAATCTGCGGGGAATTGTTCATAGCTACATGTTTTAATGTATTATATAGCCACCTCATTTTAATGTAACTGAGCATTTAATAATATCTAACTTAAAATATATCAAATTTGAACTTGAAATTAGGCAAATTGTCCTAATGACAAATTGTGCTAATGACGAATTGTCGGTATGACTAATTGTCCTTGTGACGAAATGTCCTTGTGAGAAATTGTCCTGTGACGAATTGTCCTGTGACGAATTGACCGGACACCCTCTTTACAAAATCCGTGTGAGTCAATTTATTTGAAATTCTCAGTGCTAGCCGAGATATTCCTGGTTTGCCAGACAATATCATTAGTTTTCTCTTGAGACGTTGTCCCAAAAACGGGGCCATGCGGCCACCTCTGCTTTCGTGCAGAATTTAACCACGACGCGCATTTCTTTTGAAGTTTTCACCAGAAATACCGAGTATTTTTGCGGGAAGCCCGGTCAGAGTCGGCAAGCGCTAACAAGAGAATCTCTTATTTCACGAATCAAGTACGATTATATTTGAAAACAGTATTTCCGCACCACTTTATCGTGAAAAAGCCATTTCTAGTAAGAGCTGTGTTTCAAGTTTGCTTCTTGTATTAAATTAATTTGCCTTCTCTCGGGACGAGAAGTAGATGATCCTTAACCAAACAGGTCATGCAATTACAAGCCGAACATTTGGTCTACGAATCCCACACGGACGACAATGAGCAACTCGCAAAATATGAAATTTTAAACAAGTATGACCTCTTCGTTGGATCTCGGGCGAACATCTTGTTTAAGTTCTAAAGCTAAGTACACACAGAGCAAGAATCTTTTCCGCCACGCGGCGCGAAACAAATTCGACTTCGAGTTGAAACGGCGCGGCGCGAATTTTTTCCGCTCGCGACGTCAAATTCGCCCAGGCGAACACGAATTCGCGTTCTGTGGGCAACTAGCTTAACGCCGCTTGGGCCGAGGGAGAACTCAGAAGGGTCTTTTGGCAGATGTGCGCACAATCTGTAACCTAATTTGGAGCTGTGCAGTTATTTTAGGCATAGGTCGATTATTGTTAGGTTGCATAATGTAAGTAGGGCAACTTGGGATCATTCCTACCTCTAAACTTCTTTCATTCTTCAAAATCTGCTGAATGCATTCTTGCACCCTCTTTCTTGCATTGTCTTCTCGAACCTTTTCAAGACTATCAGCCTGTTGTTTAAATCTGATCAGTTCTCGTTTTGTCTGAACAGCTTGGCGGAGGCTAGACAAAGGATAAAGTGGTTTAAGTTAAAGAGGCTCTAATAATCATGGATTTGTACGATACATTTTTACGATAAGAAGTTTCATAACAGGTAACAGAAGGATGCGCAGCTTCGACGCATCATTGATGGATAAAAGCTTTGCCCGGAAGAGTTGAAAAACCGTCGAAAAAGCATTTGCTGACTTTTCTAGTGCCATGAAAAAAAAAGTAAGCAGATGTTTTTTCGGTGGTGTTTCGGCTCTTCTCATATGCTAACAAACTAAGTATTATCTGTTGAAACTGCGCATCCTTGCATGGTATGTTATGAAACTTCCGACAGTTGACCTACTATAATGTTCATCACAATCCAAAGTATCCACCCTACCACTCCTACCAGCACCCTACAGTTAGTTCTTGCACATAAGAATCGAACCTTCTTACAACTTAGTGAATTCGTGTTTCTCCTTTATGTTTCGATCATGTTTGGAACTAGTTTCGTATGAAACTGGTGGCAGCCATCACGCTGGAACTGAAACAGAAGATTACTGCAGGGGCTGTGATAAAAATATAGCTGCTCAAAGCGTTTAGTTTTTGGGATACCTATGACATTACAAGAGTTGCCCGTCTGTCTGTCTGTCCGTCTGTGAGCACGATAACTCTCGAAGGGAATAAGATATTTCGATGAAACTTGGTTCGAGGATTTTTGGGTCAAGGGAAAGGTCGAGTTCGTAGATGGGCTCTGTAGCCCTACGTTTAGGGCTGGGGGAGGGGGTTCAAATTAAGAGGCAAACAAAGTATTTTTAAACAGCTAATGAGATAGTTGATTAAAAAGTAAGAAGACATGCTGAGCACGATTATGAAAACCACTGTCTCGCCGGACAAGTAGTTCACCCGGAATCCGGCCAAAAGCGTAAAGTTTGTTAAAAGTAAAAGTTTTATTTGAAGTTGATTAGATGTTCGATTAAGGGGTAAGAAGACATGCTGGACACTTATGTGAAATCTTTTCTACCAGGTGTAGTTGATTAGATGTCAGATTTAGGAGAAAGAAGAGATGCTGATTCCGTGTATGAACATCTTTTTTTTTTTTTTTACCCAGACATATAGTTCGTCCGGAATCCGACTGAAACCGGAAAATCTGTTATAGTTAAAGTTTCATTTAAAGTTGATTAGATGTTCGATATCGGGGTAAGGAGATCCGCTGAATTCGTTTTTGAGCTTTATTTTTTTGTTGGTTAAGTAGTTCCGGAATTCGGCCGACACCGGAAATTTGGCAGAAGTAAGGCAGGAAGTTTCAATCAGTTTCGTCAAAACAGATATGACATAGGTTAGGGGTAAACACACATGCTGAATTCGTTTCTGAACTTGTTTTTCTCAGATGATTAGCTATTTGGCCTTAATCTGTTCCTAAGACAGACCCAATTGTCTAGAGCAAATATTAAATTTTTGGGATCCCGCCGAAACCTTTGGTTTGTTCGGCAAGTTTCCAGCCGTCGTCCAAAGCCCTTGCGCGTAGACCCGTGGTCGGATGCCTCTACTCTAAACTTGCATTTGAGCATTTGAAACCCTTATTTCATGCTCCCAAATCTTCGGGTAAATCTTCGATAAAATAGAAATGACCCATGAAATTGAAAGTTAATTGTTTAGAAAAGGGAGAAAATTAAATAAATATGGTTTACGGGCGGATTGGAAATTTTTATGTTTATATTGAAATTTCTAGTATAAATACTGTAGTATGTAATTATGGATTTGGAGTGTGTTTGTAGTTCTTAGGGGCCTCTGTCTGGTGGTGTTTGTTTGTCTCTCGTTGTGGTTGTTTCGGTTGTCCTTATGTGTAGAGGTGAGGATTCGCAGATACAAAATTTTAAACTTGTATTGAAATAAGAGTAAATGAGTATTAAGACTGGTAAATTAATAAATTGAATAGCTGAAATAGTAAATGGAGTCAAAATTTTAAAGTTTTGTATGTTTGTTTGGAAAGAGTAAGTGACGTTAAAGGGTTCAAGGAAATGTTAACGTCACCGAGTGGAGGAGTCGTAGCCCAAAAAGTAAAAAATCAAAAATTGTTCGAAAGGCTACGCGGGTTTAAAAAAATAAAAAATCTTCGGGTCATGTTCGAGTATGCTACGCTGCACACTGGTTACATGGGTATAGAGTACAGGTGGAACTGCAGTGCTTTGGGTATAGTTGGTGAAGGACTTTCTTCTCTCCCTGAAATCCGCCGTTTTTCTGTTTTTTCCTGTCAGTCAAGGATCTTCGCCTCAAGCATTCCTCTACTGGTGGTCCTTGTCTGGCACGCAAAAGCGTCTATCTCTGCCTAGTGCTTGCGTGGTGAGCTTCGAGTGAAGAACTATATTGGGGGTTTGACTCATCTGATGGAAGCCTTCGCACCTGATTGGAGGCTTCGTGCCTTCCATCCATTATCCTATAGAATTTATCTAATTAGTTAAAACACGAAGCAGACAAAATATTTCGGCGAAATATGATTTGAATATCCTGGGGGCTACTGAATAGCCCAGCTTAACACTTTAAGTTAATCAAATAATTCATACCTCTTGGCTGTGTGCTTTAACTCTTCTAGTAATGCCTGATCTTCTGCTAACTGCTGCTGTGCATTCTTTAACAAGGTTCGGTTGTGCTTGCTCTCCTCTTCAAGCTGTGAAATTCTGTTCTCAAGAACTGCAAATAGGGAAACTTATGACATACAAAAAACTGAAAAATGAATTGAAAATAAAGTACGAAAATCCGAGTTTCCGCGGGAAACTCGCTGGGTACCCTAACCCAGTAAAAATACTGTCGATTTGAGTGAAATTCACGAAACAACAATAGACAAATTCTTTTTTAGTCGATCAGGGTGGCCAGCATTTGGTACTGCCTAACTAGGTTTGGCATAGTTTATTCAAATCTGTGGGTTTATCCAATCCAAAAATCAGGGGTTTGTGGTAGACCTACGGAAAGGAAAAAAATCAAGGATTTATGTTAGGGTGCACGTGTACCAAAAGCACAGCAAAATCAGCCTGTACAGGCTACTGGGCAACTTATCTTTCTCATGGATTTTTGAATGTGCTGTAATTTGATTGAATTGCAACTTGCAACCCGCCAGTTCCTCATACGTACTTTAACGAGCGAGACAGTATTCCGAAAGCTTCCTTCTCTGATTCCTGCGTGTTTTCTTTCGTCCATTTTTTCTTTTCGTAAAGGAAATCAAAGCTATCAGATCTGACAGCAAGCTTCCGGCAATTCTGAATGAATTTTTTGCCTCGTTAAAATGCGCAAACGTCGGCCCCTTCTAATACAGTCCACTGGGTTTTGACTCAGTCGGGTTTTCTGAATTAATTGGCGGTGGGTCTCTATTGTGGGCGAACTGTCGAAAAGTGTGGGGGTTATGACGTGTGAGGGAGGGTTATGACGTGTGGGGGTTATGACGTGTGGGGTTTATGACGTGTGGGGGTTATGACGTGAGGGTGAACTGACGGTCGGCGAACTGACGGTCGGCGAACTGACGTGTGGGGGAACTGTCGGATTTTAGGAGTGGGTGTACTGACGTGTGGGCGAACTGACGGTGGGTGAGCTGACGTGTGGGCGAACTGACGTGTAGGTGAACTGACGTGTGGGTGAACTGACGTGTGGGCGAACTGACGTGTAGGCGAACTGTAGGAAAATGTGGGCGTAGTGACGGATTTTGTGGGGGTTCTGACGTGCGGGGCTTATGACGTGTGGAGGTAGTGACGGAACCCCATATTATCATGATTTTTAACAAAAGGATGCACATATAATTTTTAGATGTTGATGAGTACAGTAGAGGTATGCTTATTTGAACAGTTACTTAAATATGAACAGTGCAGATTTGGGCTAAATGGTGGGATGAAGATAAAGATCAGGTGTTTTCAGAGGCCCTTGATTACCTACTTTGGCTAACTGGTACTTAACTCTAGTCACATACAAGTGCATGAAAATGGCAAAGTTCAAAGTCAACATACTTTCTAATAAGCATACAGGAGAGGTAACCAACTTCAGACAAAATTTCAAATTTCCAGAGAAATCTTTCTCAGTGAAATCTATTTGGCTTAAAGAAAAAAAATATGACAAATAAACGAGACTGAAGCTTTACCTGAGGTCGTAATGCTTGCAAAGTGACGAAAAAGATAGAGTTACTAAAGTTAATAACCTTTTTTAAAACAGGTTCAAAACACAGAAAAGACAAATAATTCTAATATCCTGGGACATAAGTAAAGTTAAGTTTTAAACAAAAAAAACAAACAGATTTTGCCTCTTGACTGTCAGGACACCACAAAAATTTCTTTTTAACATTTTTCTGCAAAATTTGAGGTTGTATAAAAACGAGGTCAGTTACCCCTCCTTTAACTCTGACTGTACCCTGATGGTAAAGTTGTGGTAAAGAAGCCTCAACTCAAGTGGCTCAAGCAAAACTAATTGTCGGAAGGGTTAAAACTGAAATTCAACACTCGGCAAGCACAAATACTCTTTGAGCCCGAGCTGGCTGGGAAACATCTATTAAAACAATGACTAAAAATGGAAAGTCTCAAGTTTTGTTTCTTCCAGTTCAGGAACAACCTGGAAAGGACCTATGCCAAGAAGAGGCAAAATATAGCTGTCAAACATCATTCCATTTGTGGCTGACTTTTTGCTAGGACCTATAGCCTATCTACCCAACCAAAGCATTTCTTAATTAGGGTAGCCACAAAAAATCTAGTGGCAAAAATTGGCAATTTTGTTGTAATGAATGCATAAATTGCTGTGAATTTTCCTTGTCAGTTTTACCTATCTAAAACATCTCCAAAAAATATTTTAAAAATACCATTGAAATCAGGACAAAATTGTCTATTTTATAAGGCTAACAGTAAGATGTCCTAGCTATTTAATATTATTTCTTAATATTCAATGTAAATTTAGATGTAAAAAAAAGTAGCTGAACTTGCCTACACAAATTTGTTGATACTAGGGAGGAAAAGTCAGCAGCCTATAGCAGCAATAGGTCTATTGGACTATAACCTTGATGATCATATTCATATTTTCTCATCTAACTCACTTAATGGGGCTCCCCATGCACTCAAAACCAGCTCAAAATCACCCAGTTTCATAGAATTTCATTGAAGCACATAGTTCCAAGCTGGTCACTAGATGGACAAAACCCTAAAGTCAATGGATGAACATAGGCATTTTCTTATGTAAAATACTGTTTTCTAAAGAAGATTTAAGATGCTTAGAGACAAGATAGAGAGGTGATTTTGGCCTCAAATCAAAGCTAAAAGATAGGAGAATCACGTTCTGATCTTCAAAAGCTCAGGTTTGATTATTTTTTTTTTTAGTGGCTACCCTATCTTAATGGAAATACCGGCTTACATTTAGTCTTTTGAATTTCAGTGAACTTTCTTCTTTCCTGTTGAGCATGTTCAAGGGCGATTCTGTCAAGGCTATCAAGGACACTGTCGATAGGATTTGCGGTACCACTGTTTTTCTCTTTCCTACTGAACATTTCCTAGTTTCGATGATGATGATGAACGAATTAAAGACCCCTCTTGACTACTAGGTCACCTGGGTCTTCTGTCCTTAAATCTGTAACACTTCTTAATTGATAATTGTTCAAGAAACAACTCTATTTTCCCTTATACACGCATTAACAAGTTGAATTTTGCGCCCTGCTCTGCACTCTGCACTTTGAACCGACTGTTGCAAGAAGAAATGAGGAAAAAATAAATTCTAGCGTTTGGTTACTTTGGTAGCTCTATGAAGTACGAAAAGAAAGGCGATGATTTTAAATTCAAAAGTCAAGGCTGGCCAAGATCAAAGCAGGATCAAAGTGTAGTTCTACTATCCATCTTTGAAAAGGCTAGCCTTCTGTTGTCTCGTTCAGCCTAGACAAGGTATATCCGTTGCTTTGTTACCTAAATTTTACCCATATTCATCTATCCACAGTACTGCCACAGTAGAGCCCAGAGGTACTGTAAGTGTAAGTTATGCTTATTATGTGAACACTTTTCTAACTGTTACACTAGCTTGTTTTTTCGACTGCATATAAAAAAGTAAAATGGAAAGAAAAATTACAAACTTTATATCAGCTAACAGGTACATTTGACACAGATTCATTTTTTTTTATTATCCCAAAATGTAATACAATACAGCCAACAGGACTCAGACAACCTCAGACAAGATTTCAAATTTCCAGAGAAGTCTTTCCTTCAGAATAATCCATCTGGCTTAAAAAGGAATCAACAAATATAACAAAAATACTAGATAGAAGCTAATTGAATGGTTTACATATTGCATACATATTGGATAAATACTGTAAATATTGCTTCAGTTTTATTAGTTAAACTTATTTTTCTTTTCAAACAAGATTACTTTATTCTAACCAACCTGTTGAAGATCAGAATGTGACTCTCCTATCTTTTAGCTTTGATTTGAGGCCAAAATCACCTCTCTATCTTGCCTCTAAGCATCTTAGATCTTCTTTAGAAAACAGTATTTTACACAAGAAAATGCCTATGTTCATCCATTGACTTTAGGGTTTTGTCCATCTAATGGCCAGCTTGGAACTATGTGCTTCAATGAAATTCTATGAAACTGGGTATTTTGAGCTGGTTTTGAGTGCATGGGGAGCCCCAGCAAGTGAGTTAGATGAGAAAATATGAATAAGATCATTAAGGTTATAGTCCAATAGACCTATTGCTGCTATAGGCTACTGACTTTTCCTCATTAGTATCAACAAATTTTTGTAGGCAAGTTCAGCTACTTTTTTTTACATCTAAATTTACATTAAATATTAAGAAATAATATTAAATAGCTGGGACATCTTACTGATGGCCTTACAAAACAGACAATTTTGTCCTGAATGCAATGGTATTTTCAAAATATTTTTTGAAGATGTTTTAGATAGGTAAAACTGATCAGTAAAATTCACAGCAATTCCTGCATTCATTACAAAAAAATCGCCAATTTTTGCCACTAGGTGTTTTTGTGGCCACCCTACTGTAAGTGTAAGTTATGCTTATTATGTGAACACTTTTCTAACTGTTACACTAGCTTGTTTTTTCGACTGCATATAAAAAAGTAAAATGGAAAGAAAAATTACAAACTTTATATCAGCTAACAGGTACATTTGACACAGATTCATTTTTTTTTATTATCCCAAAATGTAATACAATACAGCCAACAGGACTCAGACAACCTCAGACAAGATTTCAAATTTCCAGAGAAGTCTTTCCTTCAGAATAATCCATCTGGCTTAAAAAGGAATCAACAAATATAACAAAAATACTAGATAGAAGCTAATTGAATGGTTTACATATTGCATACATATTGGATAAATACTGTAAATATTGCTTCAGTTTTATTAGTTAAACTTATTTTTCTTTTCAAACAAGATTACTTTATTCTAACCAACCTCGATTGACTTAAAAATGATGAAAAAGGAAGAGTGAGCAAAGTCAATAGCCAGAAAACAGGATTTCAAAATAGCTAAAAAAATGGAGAAAAAGGCACAGAATTTTGAATATTTTTCGACACATGACTTTGAAAAAAGTCATATTTTGCCTCTTGACTGTCAGGACAGCTTATACGTTTCATTTTAACATTTTCGCGGCAAAAATCGAGGTAGTGTAAAAACGAGGTTGGATATCCCTCCTGTACCTATGACATCGCAAAAGTTGTCCCTCTGTCCATCCGTCCGTCCATCTGTGAGCTTGACGAATATTATTATATCTGTGAGCACGATAACTCTCTAAGGGAACGAGATATTTTGATAAAACTTGGTGTGAGGATTCTTTGGGTCAAGAGTAAGGTCGAGTTCATAGATGGGCTCTGTAGCCCTACATTTAGGGGTGGGGGAGGGGGTTCAAATTAAGGGGCAAGCAAAGAAATAGCTAATGTGATAGTCAATTATGGGGTAAGAAGCCATGCTGAGCATGAATATGAAAACCATTTTCTCGCCGGACATGTAGTTAGCCCAAAATCCGGCCAAAACAGGAAAGTTTTTTAAAAGTAAAATTTTATTTGAAGTTGTTTAGATGTTCGATGTAGAGGTAAGAAGGCATGCTGAACATTAATATGAAAACCATTTTCTCGCCGGACAAGTAGTTCGCCCGGAATCCAGCCAAAACCGGAAAGTTTGTTAAAAGTAAAAGTTTTATTCGAAGTTGATAAGATATCTGATTTAGGGATAAGAAGAGATGTTGAATACATATATAACAATCATTTTTAGCTGGACGTATCGTTCGTCCGGAATACAGCTGAAACCGGAAAATTTGTTATAAGTTAAATTTTTATTGGAAATTGATTAGATGTTGGATATAGGGATAAGGAGATAAGCTGAATTCGTTTTTGAGGGTTTTTTTTTGCCGGACAAGTAGTTCTGGAATTTGGCTGAAACCAGAAAATTTGCAGAAGTAAGGCACACACATGCTGAACCAATATCTGAACTGGATTTTCTTAATGATTAGGTGTTTGGCCTTAATCTGTTTCTAAATTTTAAGAGTAAAAATGTTCAAGGAGTTTGTCAAAGACTGGATCTGGGGAAGACAAAACCTATTTGTCTGGATCACAAGTTTCGTTTTTTTCCATCTTTAGCGACTTTGAGCCTGAAGAGGACCCTTGCCAAGAAGGGCCGAAATATAGCTCCAATAAATTTCAGCTGACTAATCCGTTTTGCACTGTCAAATATAATTCGCAGTCAGCTTGGGCATAAGGAATGTTTAGGCTAATACTGTTAACTGTTCAGAAAAATAATGCAAACAAAAAATTCAGCAATAATTAAACAGCATGATAGGTGCAAACAATATTTGGGGTTTGAACATCAGAAAAAACTAGTTCAAAAGGTTCAAACCCTTCCATAAAAAATGGGCCAAAAAATAAAACTCAGCTTATGTGTCCATTTAATGCAGTCATATTTGTAAAGGCCTCAAGCCCTCTCAAGGCTCAAAGTTGCAAGGTTTAGGCTAATTTTGTATACTGTTCAGAAAAAAACTGCACAAAAAAAATCAACACTAATTAATAAGCATGATAGGTGCAAAAGATATTTGGGGTTTGAACATCAGAAACAAGACCAAAGGTTTCGATGGATCCCAAAAATTCAATATTTGATCCAGACAATTAGGTTTTGTCTTCGGCAGATCCAGTCTTCGCCAGACTCCTTGAACATTTTTACTCTTAAAGTTTAGAAACAGATTAAGGCCAAATAGCTAATCATCTGAGAAACCAAGTTCAGATATGAATTCAGCATGTGTGTTTACCCCTATAAGTCATACCTATTTTGACGAAACCGATCAAAATGATCCTGTCTTACTTCTGCCAATTATCCGGTTTTGGCAAAATTCCGGAACTACGTGTCCGGCGAAAAAATAAAGCTCAAAAACGAATTTAGCGTATCTCCTTACCCCTATTTCCAACATCTAATCAATTTCAAATTTTTTTTTAACTTATAACAAATTTTCCGGTTTCAGCCGGATTCCGGACGAACCATATGTCCGGCTAAAAAATGATTGTCATATACGGATTCAGCATCTCTTCTTACCCCTAAATCGGACATCTAATCAACTACATATACAACTTTTGCTTATAACAAATTATCCGGTTTCAGCTGGATTCCGGGCGAACTACTTGTCCGGGTAGAAAATGATTTTCACATAAGTGTTCAGCATGCCTTCTTACCACTAAATCGAACAGCTAATCAACTTCAAATAAAACTTATACTTTTAACAAACTTTCCGGTTTTGGCCGGATTCCGGGCGAACTACTTGTCCGGCGAGAAAATGGTTTTCATCATCGTGTTCAGCATGTCTTCTTACCCCATAATCGACTATCTCATTAGCTGTTTAAAGGTATTATGTCTGTCCCTTAATTTGAAGCCTCTCCCCCACCCCTTAATATAGGGCTACAGAGCCCATCTACGAATTCGACCTTTCCCTTGACCCAAAGGATCCTCCCACCAAGTTTCATCAAAATATCTCATTCCCTTCGAGAGTTATCGTGCTTACAGACGGATAGACGGACAACTTTTGCGATGTCATAGTTATCCCTCCACTTACGTTTTGGGATCTCAAAAACTAGTTCAGATGGTTCAAACCCTCAAATAAAAGAAAGCAATTGACTGGTGTGTGCTGAGTGGTACAGCCACCACACAGAATTGTTAACTCAAAGTTTGGTTTCGTTTACTTTATTCAAAAATAATAGTTGCTTTGTTTAATTTAAGAATTAAACCCAAATTTTCTTGTTAAGTCTAGAGAAACTCCTAAACTTGTACCCAAAAGAAGAAGGATAAGGAGAATGATTTTTTTCAGTTATAGTAACCATCACAGTTTCTTGTCCTAAAATGTGTCAGAAAAAGAAGAACAAGAAACAAATCGAGACCAATCCGAACACCCTGTAGTAGCCTAAAGCAAAACAAGAGAAAATTTAAAGGGATCCAGAATGTCCTAAGCTCACACGAGTACCAACCATTTGCCTGTAGTTTGCACACAGTAACTTGTGCAGTGCACATGCAAAGAAACCTGTTATTTTCTGTGCTTATTTAACTTCAAATGGTGTTAGCATTATTAGTTTAAACTTCGAACCATCTTTTTCACAAAAAAAACTTTCTTTGAGCTTGTCTGCCCATTTACGTATTCCTTTTGGGTTCCGGCTCCCCCCCCCCCCCAGTAGGATATTAGGTGACAAAGTTAATCATAGACTGAAGAACAAGTTTTCTCCTGCACTGTAGTCTAGGCTTAAGACATTATGAAAATGCTGCTACTAGTACTATGAAATAGCTTGTGATTTTTCGGAATTCGGGAGATTCCACTGAGCAAAACATTCTAGAAGTCCTGGTCTAGACTTCCAGCGATTGCAAACTTGGATGACCCATCTCTTATATGTCCAGTGACAATTGACAATGAACGTACTATTAGGCCTAGCCGATTTTTCCGGCCATTGACGGCTCTGATGACCTCTCTCTTTTATGCCCATGTCAGGTCGGGATGGCACCAAGAAAGACTCCTCAAACCGCTGCAGAAGTCTCTGGACCTCCAAAAACAGCCAGGACACCCCTCAGAGCTATCAGTAACATAGCACTGAGAAGTAGTCCTCGTGTGCAGAAGTCTAAACAGGATCTTGCTTCAAGTGCAATGCTGGGTAGAAGAAGACCGTCATCAGCTGCCGATGGATCAGCATTTATTCAGAGGAAAAATTTCGATCCAGATATCGGACAGCAAGTTCATTCAGGCAAGATATTTGTGGGCTATGCCATAACGGTAGTACCAATCGATAAAATAGCAAAAGCCATACAAAAAAAAAATAACGGCTGTCAAAGTCACAATCAAAACTAACTTCGGTTTTCCGAAGTTTTAGCAGTTGTTCGAGATATTACGAAATATCGATATTAACTTTTGGGTTCGGGATTTCGAGATGACTTTAACACGATAAGGATTTCCCGGTCGGATTTTCTTCACTTTCATCGTAAAGTTGAAAAAATTACAACAGTTGCGTTTTTGCAGATACCATGGTAAAAAAAAAACTGATATCCAGTTACACGAAGTGCTGAACTTCTTTCTCACCAATTTGACAAAATCTGATGAAAGTGAGATGACTTTTCAGATACCACGACCAGATACCACTGTCGGACCGTGATATCTGAATATCAGTTACCACGGTAACTGGCCAGATACCACGACAACTGCAAAAACGCCTTTTGACCCTGATAGTGTGTCCAAGGCATTACTTGACTTGATTTGAACCCTGTGAGGCCTTGATGACCGTCTCGGGGTCTCTTGTGCTTCTGGGCATCATCATTTCTATACGGAAATGTTAGTTGCGTTTTTGCAGATACCATGGTATCTGATATACGGTCTAAAGTCTTTTTGCAGTTACCATGGTATCTGATACCACGTCTCAAACGCAGCGAGGCGTCTGGGTACGGGGTACCGAAAATACTTGCAAAGAACGTTGCATAAATTGCCAATGAACCAGTCAGCTACCGGTTATAATCTTTTTTAATACCTTACTTATCCTGTTCCTGGAATCGTCTTTTTTGTTTCTTCAGCGCTAATGTAGGTTATTTGTCCTATTGTCTTTGGTTCGGTTGATGCTGGGATACAACCTGAATATTGTCGAAGGAAAAAAAAATCTGCTGATCAGTCAGAAAATATATATCGGGCTGTCTGATGTTAGCACACTGGCAGAAGACAAGTAGCGGCTGAACGGACTTCAAGGATTTTCTGCTTATTTTTTTTTTTTGGGGGGGGGGGAAGGGTCTGTACAGCCGACCTGAATTTTCGAATGCAAGTGAACATCATAGAAAAAGCTGATAAACCGCGAAGCACTTTTTTATTCCGCGATCCCTCTTGACAGCTAACATTAATTTTGTTTTTGTTTCAGAAATCAAGAAGTATGCCTGGAGTCCATTCAGGGTTGGTATACTGGTTAACTTCAAGTTCTCCGACTCTTATTTCAAACGCTACGTCCGGTTCATTCGCGCAAGATTAGGGGGACCGAAGTTTGTTGTACAAATGGAGAAAATGGATTCTTTAAATGGTAAGGTTTCTTAGCTAATTAACGTCTTATCAAACCCCATGCTTTGTCACACCAAGAACAAATAATCGGATTGAACTTCTGTCTTTAGTCGCATGCAGCGACTATGAAAGCCCCGACAAAGCTGAGCGGACCTAGAGGTATTTACTCTAGCTTTGAGATGGTGTGGATACCCGTTTATTCCTCTTTCGTCTTCGCCGTTGCTTATGGCACAGGAAATAGTGAAGGAGGCGTACTCGCGCGCTGACCCGCTCTGGAGCGCGTCCATAGAACCAATCAGCTTTGACTCCTGCTTTTCCTCACCCGGGGGTTGACAGCAGAGCACCGGTGAAATACTCAGAGACAGAGAGACATCCATATGCTAACAGTGTTTTGCGGCATGCACGATTTTTTAACGTCCGCTCAGTATGGCATCGCCTAGTGGCAGCGTTCTTGCTGATATTTCAGTTCCGACCTTGGTCTTTCCCGCCGTTGGTTTGCCAGAGAGGGGGATAGTGTGGCTGATATGGGCTAGTCAACAAACCAGAGCAAAATAACACTAGGGAGTAGCGTCAAGACCTATGCTTTCCATGCTTCACAGTCGGGCCATACTTGTAGCGTCGCCGACTACACTTGTGGTATTTAAAGCGAGACAAACTTGCGGGTTTAGAAATTACTAGTAAAATTAAGATGCGGTCTGTACACATCGAGCAATCTAGTGAAACTAAGATGCGGTTTGCGCACATTGGAGCCCGCACTGGTGCACCACTGATTGAGTTTCAGTAGGGACGTTCTCTATCGCTAGTGGTGCTAGTATCGCTGTTATTCAAGTGTTTGTCACTTTTTTCGAGTCTTGGCGCTACTCCCTAGTGTTATTTTGCTCTGCAACAAACCAACCCCCGATAAGAGTTACATCTTCGTCGTACCGGGTAAGTCACGCCTTCACAGACGTGGTTGGCTACGAAACTTGGCAGCCCTGCCACGTTCGTCTCGCCTTGCCCGTGCCATTGAGCGCTTTCCCTTAAAAACGAAAAATAAGACAGAAGGTGGAGCCCCTACTCCATCCTGTTCTGCGCTACATTTAGACAGAAGCCAAAAGTAAGAGGAAAAATCAGCGCCATCGGCGACCGAAGTCACAAACTTTTTTTTTATCTTTACCTTAACCATCTTGCAGGAGACGAGGAGGAGAACCCTTGCGTCAGGATCACAGTCAGAGCAGGGGACAAGGGAGGTCGGATTCTGTACGAGTCGTGGCTGGTCAGTGTTTCGTCGAACCTTTCGGATAAACTGAGTGACATTGAAGTTAACCTTCCTATCCTGTTAGCCCGAGGAAGTAAACCTATCATGGCAAGTGATTTATTCTTTACCTTTTACCTTTGTTTTTAATTTACGAGCAATCATGCTGCATTATTTGCTTAAAGGACACACCGTACAACATAATGTTTCTGCTCAGATGTGCCGAGATAGTTGACCACTTTACAACTAAGATATGCTTACAGAAAAATGCACACGGCCTCGGCTGTTCTTGCCTCTATCCACATCCTTGCCTTGGATGACAGTCTTAGCAAAATTTGCATAACCGGTCTCCTGGCGAATAAGTTCCTCGGGAGCAAGGATCGGACGCATGCTACGTCACGTAAAGGGAACAAACGTGGCAAGCGTGATGATCAGTGTATTGCTTGTAGAGGAGATAGGATACACTTATGAAGGGAAGAATCTTGGGAACGAGAATGGGTGGAAATACTACTGAAGTAAGATGAGTTACTGTTATAAGTACGAAGTTCTTCAGGGGATTTGTCGTGGGAACCCCAGGGAAGCCAAAAGAAATCGGGACAGCACGAGAAGTGTGGTCGCAGGAAAAAACCGCGATGTGTCGTTGCCCCGATTATGCATTTCCCGACCCAAATGAGCGCCACACGCTGTACCAAAAACCTCTACATTATCACGTCTCGGGAACGCTCAGGTTGCGTCGTCTTCCAGCTACGTTATTTTCGTTACAGAGACCGCCGTGATAAGTAAATTAGTTCCCCCTCTTATTATTTTCGTTCCACGACTGTTCACGATCGTTACAATTTACTTATGATGGTCGCGAGCATCATAAGCGATAATAACTACCGGTTAAAAGCCGCGTAGGTTCCCTCACCGCTTGATAACTATACCAAATAGCTATCCCTACAGCTTGGTAGATAGGTAGATAGATACATCTTATTCTTCACCAAAAACCTGTCGTGGCTTACGCCAAATTTGTTTGATAACGTCACATAGCTAACGGGAAAACACGGAACTATCAGGTCAATACTCTGTCAGCTTAAAGTTTAACTGAATAGGGCTGAGATCCGACAGTTTAGTTACAAATAACGTATTTACTTAAAAGGGCCTAAAAACCGATAAAAATTAGTTACTCCGTCTATCTGCTATCCACTAGTATCCACCAGATAATCGATTACATCGAATGAACTTATTCTTTAGGATTTGTGGTGCCTCTATGCGCATGTCCCTCTATACTTGAAATATTCAGCAACTAAAAAGTTAAGCCATTGCCAAGAAATAACAGTCATATTAAGAACATCTGATAGAACTTCTGTCTTTAGTCCCATGCAGCGACTATGAATACCCCGACAAAACTGAGAGGACCTAGAAGTATTTACTCTAGCCTTGAGCTGATGTTGATACCCGTTTACTCCTCTTCCGTCTTCGCCGTTGCTTATCGCAGAAAAAAATGGTGAAATATGCTGGCAGGAGGCGTACTCCGCGCGCTGACCCGCTCTGCAGCGCGTCCATAGAACCAGTCAGCTTTGACTCCTTCTTTTCCTCACCGGCGGGTTCACAGCGATTTAGCTATTTGTAGAGTTAACGAAACGTGAGTGGCGCGAAGCTACTAACCTCCGCTCGTTCGTAGCGGACAGGGTATGGGAAATATTCGACTCCGCATTGTCATATTACAGAGATAGGGAGACGGAGGAGATTGTTTGTTCTTAGTCATATAACATCACTTTCATACTTTTTACATCCGTGAATTTCCTAGCTTAGCGTCCGTAACACATTGAAACGCAGGCTTTTGTTGAAATTCAAAGTCTCCGCGTATGGGTGAATTTTGGGTTGTCGTGCAAGCAGCGAACAATCTCAACATTATTACTAGAGCTCCGGGTGAAAAAAATACAAAATCCCTTAGATGAATCAAAATAATTCAGTGTAAATCAATTCCAGATGCAAAAATAAGCTGCCTTTTCAGTTAAACTTTATATTTTGTTGTTTGAAGTCTCAAAAGAAGGTTACATAGTCCTCGGACAAGTTTTTGTAAGGGAAAATCTCAGCAAGGGAAGGAGAAAACGTAGACATGCACGAATTCCTACGAGTCGTCAACAGAAAAACATCAACACTGTTTAAAATTCTGTACCAATTGGAATGACAAATGCACACGATGCACCTTTCGATGGGGGGGGGGGGGGTGAACAAATTTTGGCCTACCATGTGTAATTTGTCTTTGTTTGGTTGGGTCTGGCCAGGAGTCTCAGAATCTAGTAGGACGGTTCCATGATGATCAGAAGCCTCAGTTCAAGTTCATCGTCCTCTGATGTCTCCTACACTGTCAGCAGTTTTGTAAGAGATAACACAAGAATGCGTAATGTCAACAGAAACACTTGCGATGTTATCTGTTATGATTTTGCAAACGTTACGCATAACATACATTGCAAGGCAGAGTCGAAAAATCGCCAGAAAGCATTTGCTGACTTTTCCGATATCATGATCCGATGACAAATAAAAAGTCAGCAGATTTATTTTTTCTTCGGTGATCCAGCATAACGTTTCGATGTGTAACGTTTGAAAATCATAACAGCTAACACCCAAAGTGTTATCTGTAAAAACTGCGCATCCTTGTATTATGAAACTTATATCCAAATAATGCGGATACGTCAGCTACGATGCTTTGGCACTGATATTTAAAACAGCGATATAAAAACAGCAGCGGTGTCAAAAATTAAAATCTCAGCACTAGTTTTTCCGTACAGTAGTATTTAACAGTAATAGATACAGGCGAGTATTTCCTTCCTTCTATTTCGTTCTTCTAGAAATTATTGGAGTAAAATTTAAGCTTCCGGTCCCTTATTAATAACAAAACCGAACTTGATCAAAATGCAGAAATAAACTGTTCATGTCATCGCGCCGATTGCCAAGCAAAAACAGCGGCTGTTTCAAAAATTAAATCTCAAGACTAGTTTTTTCCCTACATTGGTATTTAAAAGTAATTTCCCCGAATAAGATTTTTGTAGTCGGTAGAAGCTTCAGTTATTTAATAGAGGTTTGTTCAGGGCAGAGCAAACTAACACTAGGGAGTAGCGCCAAGACCTATGCTTCCCATGCATTGCAAACGGGCCCTACTCATAGCGCCGTCCACTACGCTTGCGGCATTTAGAGCGAAACAAAGTTGTGGGTTTAGAAATTTCTAGTAAAGCAAAGGTGCGGTCTGCAAACACCGGGGAAACAGGAGAGACTGTATCATTTTTTTGCTGTGTCCAGAATATGAAGTTATTGGAGCCAGCTCTGGTGCAGGACTGGTTGAGTTTCAGTAGGGAGGTTCACTACCGCTAGTGGTGCTAGTGTCGCTGCTATTGGAGTGCCGCCCACTATGCTTGCGACATTTAAGGCGAGAAAAACCTGCGGGTTTATAAATTGCTGGCAAAGCTAAGATGCGGTCTGCACACATTGCGGAAACAAGGGATGTTGTATCTTTTTTTCGCTGTGTTCAGAATATGAAGTTATTCGAGCAAAAGCTGGTGCACGACCGACTGAGTTTCAGTAGGGACGTTCAGTATCGACAGTGGTGCTAGTGTCGCTGCTATTCGAGTGTGTGTCACTTTATTTGAGTCTTGGCGTTACTCTGTAGTGTTATTTTGCTCTGGTTCAGGGCAAAATAACACTAGGGAGTAGCGCCAAGACTTGAAGAAAGTGACACACACTTAGAGTGCAAGACGTAAGTTACCACATGGTAAGTTACCACTGGGTAACTTACCCGGTAATGGTAAGTTTCAGGTCAAACTTACCGGTAAGTTTTTCACAAGTGGTAAGTTTAAGTTTTTCGTGTACAAAAATGTTCTCAGTTAACCTAATCCATCCCTAAGAGAGCTGGGACTTCAGAACAATCTTTCGCATACATTTTTAGTCGTCAGATTCAATGCGTGAGTCATTTACTGTACTTCCGCTCAGTGTCATTTCCTGTTGGAAAAGGGTGGGCCAATCAGCGCGCGTCTTACATTTCTTGTCGGGAAGTTTTTGGGAAGTTGGTGCTTTCGGGGGTCGCGATAAAAGTCTGTACAATTTGTGTTACTGTAGTCTGTACAATAACAGACTCTGGTCAGGGTATGGGCTAGTGCAAACTCACCGTAGAAACCGTATCAAGCATGAAACGGCGAACAAAATGTTCGTCAGTCGCTCAATAGCAAACAAAAATGAGCATCATCGTGCAGCTTCAAGATTGCCTGGAAACCGACGCGAAAGGCTGGAACAGAATATGTTCAAAGTGCCATCATGTGTTTCTGGTTCTGAGCCATTACCAGCTGATGGAGATGATCTCGAGGAAGACGATCTACCAGACATGGCATTTGAAGATGGGTTAGATGAGGACTGAGGAGGGGGAGCAGCTCTAGCTTATCTATTTTTTATTACAAAGTTATATTATCTGAAACCTAAAGTGCCATTTTGTTCAATTTTTTCTCACTTTTGATACATGTAACCGAAGTAGCATATAATTCACTAAAAATGATACAAACATATGAATATTCTTTAATACTCTCTCAAAGGGGAGGGTATACAACTCCTTAAATACATTAGTATCTGAAACTTACCACTTGGGTGGTAACTTACGGTAACTTACCAAAGTTACCGGTAACTTACTCGGTAAGAGTAAGTTTCGAAACTTACCGGTAATTCTTGCACTCTACACAAACTCGGATAACAGTGACACTAGCACCACTAGCGATAGAGAACGTCCCTATTGGAACTCATTCAGTCGTTCACCAGGGCTGGCTCCGATAAATTTGTATTCTGAACAGAGCAAAAAAAAAAAGATTCAGCCTCCTTTGTTTCCTTGGTGTGTGCAGACCGCACCTTTGCTTTACTAGAAATTTCTAAACCCGCAAGTTTGTCTCGCTTTAAATGCTGCAAGCGTAGTGGGCGGCGCTACGAGTATGGCCCACTTACAAAGCATGGAAAGCGTATGTCTTGGCGCTACTTCCTAGTGTTATTTTGCTCTGGGTTTGTTCTTCCCCAACGCTGACCCTGAAGATTGACAGCCTGACGAGGACCCTTGCCAAGAAGGGCCGGAAGATCGCTGCCAAAGTATCGTTGCTGGCGCATCCTTTTTATGCATAATTTGAATATATGTCTCAAAGTCAGCTTGGGCTCAAGGAATATTTATGATGAAACTTCTGACATGTATCCGAATGTTGAGCTCCTTGTTGTTCAGCCTTCGGAGACATCTGGTTCTTACGCTTTTTCTTTGTAGGAGAAGCTTCACAGACTTTTGGAAGTCATGTTCTCAACCACGGTCCACCGCCTTTTCCCCCGACTCAAGCCCTCGGTTTTCTATTGCTTGGCAGCTGGCGAAACGACGAGAGAGCTGAATTTGGAGTATTCCTACGAGAAACACCGGTTTAGCTTTTCCCTGCCAGGAGATTTGGTTTATCAGATGCTGCATGAGTAAGTTGAAACAACCATAAACGTTGTTAGGAAGGGCCCATAATTTTCTGTTCATAGTTACTCACATTAGTCTATTCAATTCAATTCAATTCATTTAATAATAAACAAAACATATCTCTCGTGGGCAGAGCCCAAATACGATGTTTTTTAGTCATAAATAAAGTTGTCAAACATAAATTGTCAACAAAACAGAAAAATGCTAAACATCATTATATTGCTTTACGAAGCTCGGCACAAAGCTTCTACTGTAACGCATAGTGTTACAGTAGATTGGGGTCAGTTTGGGAACCTTCTCAGCCACTTCTCGGGGGGGACGAGATCTTGCAGGAACAAAGGGTGGGGGAAGGAATGAACGGTACATGGGGTGCTGGAGAAGGGAGGAACCGAAGTTGCGGCATAGTTTTTCGCGGCGGGAAGAAAGGGATTCAATTTTAAATTCTTTGAGGTAAAAGGAGTATGGTAGGGGGGAACCGCCATAGATAATTTGGAGCGATCTCTTCTGAACTCGCTCTATTTTATCAATTTCACTTTGGGTAAGAGCAAAGTGCCAAACCGGACAAGCATATTCGACTAAGGGTCGAATGAAAGAGCAAAACATTAGCTTTAGCTTGTCCTTAGGAACTCGAAACTTTTTCAGTGTTTTTAGCATTTGAATTGCGCTGTTAGCTTTCTTTACAACTGTCTTAGTATTTTCGTGCCATGAAAGGTCAGAAGAGATCACTACACCTAGTAGCGTAGTTTTATCACTGATGAGCCCAGGGTCGATAGGAGGTTCGAAAGACGGCCGAGTTTTCCGAAGAAAAGAAAAAGTCGTAACAGAGCACTTATCTTTATTCACGATCATATTTAGTTGAGTCGCCTCTGAGGTAATCTGGTCGATGAAACCGGCAGCGTTGCTTTTCAAATCCTCAGATACGACTTCCGCTAGGGACAAATCGTCAACGTATTTCCATCTGTCCTCCAGCCCAGCAGCAATTTCATTTATCATGAGGAGGAAGCACAGCGGACCGATCACAGTTCCTTGTGGAACTCCACAAAAAACTGGTAAAGAAGTAGATAAATGGCCTTTATACTTTACAGTTTGCTCTCTGTTTGTCAAGAAGCTTTTGATGATTTTTACGATAAAATTGGGTATATTTTTTTCAGCCATTTTTTCTAAAAGAATTTTATGGTCAACAAGGTCAAATGCCTTTTTAAAATCAATTGCAATTAAATTTATCCATTTGCCAGGTTCATCTAGATGTTTTAAAATAAAATCGATCAAATTAACTAGGTAATGGACTGTCGAACACTTAGGAATGTTACCAAACTGCTTTCGATCAGTTACTTTTAAGAGATATTCTTTAAGCCATGAGGCAACAAAACTTTCGTAAACTCTGCTGAAAATTGATGTAACTGTGATCGGCCGTACACCAGAGAAATCATTAGGTGCTCCTTTCTTTGGAATAGGGGTGATAAAACCTTTCTTCCATTTCTTTGGGAAATAACCTGTTCGCGTTATGTTATTGTAGATTATCTGAAGGGGGATAGCTAATTCTTTAGCAAATGCTTTAACGAGAACAACTGGAATATCAAAAGGAGCAACAGAAGTTCTTTTTAACTTAGAAAGCTTACGGGTTACACTTGACAAAGAAATATCAGGCATTAAATTATCGTTTGAAGGAGCAGTTAAATTTTGTGGAGGGTCTTCAGGTGGAAGAGGTGGATAAGACTGCACAACTGCAGCGAAATGGGAATTTAAATCATTCGCAGTTTTCTCTGGTGGCTCCTCCTTCATGAAATCAACTGGTTGAGAACTTTTTCCAGTCAGACTTTTAACTTTACTGAAGAACTGCGACGGCTTGGACTCCAAAAGATGATCCACCTCATTTTTATAATAAGTAGCCTGTGCTTCTTTTATTTTCCACTTAATTTCATTTGCCAATTTTTTTGCTTGCTCTTTTTGGTCATTTCGAATGAGGTATAACTTGCGCTTAATTAGTCGCTTTATTTTTGAATTTACATACGGTTTGTCACTAGAACAAAATTTACTTTTACGCTCAGGAAAACACTCAAGAAATTTTTCATTGATTTTACCATGAAATTCCTCAACTTGGGAATCCAAATCCTTCGCTGCAGAAACCAAAGTCCAGTTCTCCTCCGTAATCCAGTTTCCGAACTGCAACAGACCAGTGTCTGTAATTGGTCTAGAAGTAACCTCAGTTACCGAATATTGAATCTTTACTCTCTCAAGAGGGTTCCACTGGAGCATATAATGGTAGCTACCACCAAGTGGTGCTAGTTTACTCGGATTTTGATAATATTTAGAAAGGTTTGTCAGGATCACATCCAGAGAAGTTTCACCTTTGGTCGTCGGAAAATTAACCACGCTTTTAAGACTAAGTGACCCGGCCAGCGATTTGGTATCCAGCTCGTTACCATCTCCTAGTATAACTACTCCAAAATATGGATGTGTTCTCTGGATGTAATCCGTTGACTCCTGCAGCTTCTCCCAAAACGCCTTTCTTGCGGCAGCGGGCTGACCAGGTGAATAGTAGAAAACGCACACCGCTACCGCAGAGAACGGCCTAGGGAGTCGCTTAGGTTGTACTTTCACCCAAATAATCTCATCTTTTTCATCAAGGAAAGGAATAGTTAAAAGCTGAGGTTTAAAATCTTCATGTACCAGGGTCATAACTCCTCCCCCTTTCTTCCCAAGGGGATGGTCATCAGGGCGAAGTTTAACAAAAGAAGAGAAATTTGGAACTTTTAATAAATTTAAATCTTGTCGATGGACCTCGGTTACACAGATAACGGAAGAACCAAGCATTTGGGCCGAGGTCTCAAGTTCAGTTAATTTTTCCAGGTTTAAACTTTCCGCATTGCTGTAGAGGAAGGAAGGAAACACGTAACGCTTATCATTAAATTCACGGGATATCGCTTTATTTTTAAATTTCTTACCTCCCACCGATCCCGGGGCAGCATCGGGGGGGAGAGGGAGGGGGAGGGTATAGACTGATGCCGGTTCCGAGACTGACTCCAATCTCTCATCCATACCTTGGTCCGTCACAACCGGCAACCCTATGCTAAGATTGCTGGGAAGCTCCGAGGGAAGCTCATGAGTGGCGGAGGCGGGAACCGAAACGGAGGCAGCGATAGAGGGCGAACTTGGTGAAAAAAAGGCATGTCAGAAGAAGCCATTTCGTTTAGAGGAGCGAAACGGTTTTGCCATTGTGATCCCGCAATCAAAGCATAGGGTGGGCGGCGCGTGTCAGGAACTGGAGGCCCGTAACGTGTTTTTTCAAAATCAGTTTGGCCAGGCTGGCTCGGTGCAGCAATCCGCGCGTTAGTCCGATCGCTGGCATGGGACAACCGCTGCCCGACACTTGTATTCGAAGTATAAATGCTGTTTCGTGGTAAAACTACGTGTACAAATTTGCAACTAGGATTAAAACAACGACCGCTAGAATATTTGTAACAAACTTTCGTCTGTTTCGAAACATGCGTAAACTTGCACGCAGGACCACGGTTGCACTGTCCAATGGCGTAGAATTTGCAAGCAATATCCGTCATGTTTCTGCGTACTCGACTCTCGACTCGACTATTACACACACTCGATGGTTTGGGTCCTTCGGTATGAAGAAACTTGCATTTAACACCATAACTACAGTGCCCTTTTCGATAGTGGCGGCATATTCTCTGTTCTTCCCCAGTCGGGACCGAATTCGAAGATTTCAAACTTTTTTCAGAAATACGCGGCTCTAAAACCTTGTTAAATTTTTTGCTAGGGTCGAAACAATAAAAACAAGAACAAATAACTGGACTAATTGCGCAATCAACATTGTCAACACATACATTCATTTCACGGCTACCTGCAACGTGTGCAGTGACATCATTCACATTCAAAATCGATTTATTTCCGTCGCAAACCTCTACACTCACGTCAGTCACCTTCAAATCGCTCTGTCGATTCACTGTATTGGCGGTCATTACGTCACAGCTTTGCTTGTCGCAACCTGGACTGATTAGCATACCGTTGGGTGTTTGCTGATGCAGGGGTGATTCTTGATCGCTAGGAGGGTGGTCAAGGACAGAGTCAAAGTCACAGGAATGGATAAATTGCGTGGCTACACTATTCCGTGATTCTGTGGTGCAACGATAGCTTTGGAGTGCAGCTTTGAGGTCACTTATCGTTAATTCATTTAGCTCACAATTTTGTACCAGTTCCTGTATTTGGGAATCAAGAGTTGACTGTTTTTCACGCAAAAAAGTCAGCTCAAATTCCATTCCTTCTATTGAAGCCTTGCGCTGATCGATTAACCGGTTCAGGGATATAATCTCCTCCCTTTGCACACTAATACTTTTTGAAGCAGACTGATGCTGGGCCTTCACTGAGTCTAGATTAGTTTGAAGATTCGAAATGTCGGAATCTTTGTTGGCGAGAGTTTCACGTAGGTAGGCTATTTCTTTCTTCAGCTTCTCGCAGTCGACGCACGGGAGGGCCACACGACCCTTAGATTCCGTTCTGGGTGTTAAACCCTGGGCACTGGTTGGTTTTGTTACAGGAGTTAGGTTTGGCGTTTTCCGAGCATTGGGCGGCTTGGTTTTGCTATTGCCGACTGGTGTCACAGGCGTTGTTGCTGTTTCGCAGTTTAAACATTGCCAGTCGGGACGTGAACTTCGCTCGTCTATAGTTGTATTCGCGCACTTTTGGTGTAGCCATTGATTACAGCGCGAACACTGCACGGTGCCAGAACCAGCTTTCAACCGACACTCTGGACAGTAGAATACTGTCTTTGTTTTGCTCATTTTACAGCAAAATTGGCCAGTCCCAGAGTGTGGGAGGTGCACAACAGTAGGCGGGAAAATAGCCACACCTTCAGCTAATTATTTATCATCAAATAACATACCGCAACTCCACTCCCGCCTACAGCGCACTCTCCAAAATCCTTTCAAATTTATCGTTCACAGCTTGCTGGACAGTTTCTCCATCTGTAAGCTCACTCTGAAAATCGCTATATAACTAATAGGGTCTTTGGACACAGAGCTCCGTTCATGAGCTCTACGGAATGAATGAACTGTAGTTTCCGTCGATTTTTTTTCCCTTTTTGAAATCTTTTCGATTTTATGACCTGCAGCTGCGATCAGGTAGTGCCCTGGGCACTGCTTAAGCTAGATTACTTGCATATACGTTAAAAAGTCAATTTTGCTTTGCGCACTTTTTTTTTTATTTGTAGTATCAGTTTTTCTGTTTTACAGTAGAGGTATGCTTCTTTTACCGATACTTAACTTTGAACTGTGCAGTTTTGCGCTAAATGGAAAAATCAAGACACAAAACATCCATTTAGGTGCTCTTAGGAGTACTCAATAAGCTACTTTTGCAGATTTGTAGCTGACTTTTGTCACAGCAAGTGATTGAACTTGCACTGTTCAGGGTCAAAGCACATCTCGCACTATTTATGTTCCAAGATTCAAAACTATTTGAATGCTGTTAAATTAAAATAAATTATGCTCTGCTTTTAACAAATTATCCACGGCCTTGGCTGTTTTTAAAGGCACAGAAAACTTGACTACGCAACTTTCGGCCATCAAACCAACCTGGGGGGCTTAGATAAATATACAGGGACTTATTGTCGACAGGACCCCCCTTCTTTGTTATCTCGAACCCCCTCCTTAGTGTTCCCAAAGCTAGCTGGCAGGCCCTCGCCTCTTATGCACTGTAGTTATGCACTTATGCACTGTAAAAGTTCGCCTTTGGCCGTGTTGACTAACACAAAGGGATAGTAGTCAAGAGGTCGTGCGTTCGATTCCTACTCCCGGCACACAAACCTTTTGCTTTTTTTTCTACTAACTCAAAAGTCGAATTCTCGTAAACTGCCCGGAAACTGCAATGGTCGTAACGAGAATTGTTCTAACTCGCAATATCAACTCAGGGTACATTCTTGATATGTCAGCTAGCTTCCCGAGTCAAGTTTGAGTCAAGTTTTCTGTTCCTTTAAGCCTTTTCCCAGGCCCATTGACTTCTAGCAAAAACTCGGTAAAATTAATAAATAAATAAATGTACTTTATTTCCTTAATAGCTTGTATTGTACACGCTAGCATTGGATCGTCATTTTACAAATAACACATGCGAAATTACACAAGTAAACAATTTATCTATTCGCACAACTTAAAATATAACTTGACTTAGCTAGAATTAAAATACTGCGTGAAATAAGGTACAAAAGATTTCAAATAATGGTCAGTCGAGTGTATCGGTGGTCTTTCAAGTCTCTGGGAAGCAGCGTCCCTCTGTCTTTGTCTCGTATTAGGCCTACTATCTGTTGGGGTCTCAAAATCTGGTAGAATGGCACGATGCGCATGTGATGCCAGACACTTACTCCCGAACGCTATTGTCAGCTGATGCCGCCTTTCAGCAAGGGTTGGCAGGTCAAGCTTGACCAAGCCAACCTCGTAAGAAATATAACCAGGGCCGAGAATAATCTTAACAGCCCTTTTTTGGATGGCTTCAAGTCTGTCAGTCTTTGCGTTGGTGAGTCCTGGGTGCCAAGCTGGACAAGCATACTCCAGGCAAGGTCGGATGTACGTGCAGTAAATATTGCGTAAATCTCGCGTCGGGATAGCAAAACGTCTCAGAACCGCGAACGACTTAAGAAACATACTGTACGTGGGAACTCCACTTAAGGTCATCGTCAATCAACAAACCAAGGAGTTTAACTGTGGTTTTGGACTCAAGACCTATATCCTCAATCTCAGGAAGTTCACGTTTTAAAAAAGACACTCTGAGTACAACACTCTTCGTACGGCTTACTGAAAGTTTAACTTCGGAGAGGTCTCGCTGTAAAATGTCAAAAACAGTTGAAAGAGATAATTCTTCTGCCGAAGGGGAAAGTGAACTGAGCGAAATAGTTGAAAGATCGTCAGCAAATTTAAAACGGTGATAAAATGTAGTCAAAACCTTGTTAAAAACCATTAAAAAGCACAAAGAACCAAGCTTGGTACCCTGGGGAGTTCCGCAAAATATACTCATGAATTCCGAAACATCCTCGTTATTCAGCTTAACATATTGCTTTCGACCTGTTAAGAAACTAGCTGGTAGCCTAACGACGAATTGTCGAGCTCAAGTCGATTCACTTATAATGACCTGATGATCCAAACTATCGAATGCTTTAATAATATCACTCAATAAAATCTCAGCATACGTGTTTTCGATTTCTAGGTGCTTGAGGATATCATCAATTAATTTGACTAGATAATGGGTGGTGCTACAACCAGGTCTAAAACCATACTGTCTAGGGTCTAAATTTTCTTCAACATCCGCGTAAAGATTATCATAAATAAAACTCTCGAACACTTTCGATAGAGCTGGATTTGAAGATATTGGTCGTAGGTCAGATACCGATTTAGCACTTGTACATTTTGGGATAGGCGTAATATAAGCTCTCTTAAAACTATCTGGGAACACCCCATCAATAAAACATTGGTTAAAAACTGCAGCTAGGACATCACTCAGTTCATGTGAACATTCAATTATAAGTTTAACAGGAATTTCACCAGGATAATTACTTTTGTTTGGATTTAACGCTCGTAGCCTTTGACGCACCGAATCTGGCTGAATTTCTGGAATTACACTTTGCGCACCGATTTCCGGAAGCGAGCTCAGTGGCTCGTGGGCACGGCATATGGACACGAAGTGTTGGTTTATCTGGCTTGCAGTAATGGGGTCTCCATCGGAATCACAAATACCCGTCGGCTTCCTTACACGTCCCATCATTTGCTGCACTTTTTCGTGAAATTTTTGGGGCTCGGTTTTCTTTATCTTTACAACACTTTGAACTGCGAATAACCGACGAGACTTTTTTATCTTATTTACAATTACATTTCGAAGCCTATTGGCGTCTTCACGCAAACCGGATTTGTATAGGTAATCACGTTCCGTAATTAAGCATTTCACTTCTTCCGAAATCCATGGCTTACCATTCGGTTTAATAACAGAAGTATTTTCGGGGAAAAATACTTGGTATTTCTCAAACATTGTGGAGGTCACAGATTCAATCATGTGGTTAGCATCATTGCATGCCAGTACGTGGCTCCAGTTCTTCACTCTAAGCCATTCTTTGAAATAATGGATTCCTTCGTCGGTCAGCGGTCTGTAGGTTACCTTTCTGTCATTACGTTTCGGCTTCCAGGAGTTAGGCTCCCAAGTAATGGTGAGATGATCACTTAGTCCAATCGCTGCAAGACTGGTGGGTTGCGAATATGAGGTCGAGCACTTTGTCTTTGCGGGTGTTCACTGTAACGACTTGGGTCAGTGAGAATGTATCAGAAAGCCAGCTTGGTCGAATGTCATTGAAATCACCAAGAATGTTTATTGCTGCGAAAGGATAGCGCGATCGAATAGAGTCAGTGCACTGTTGGAGATAGGTAATGAGTTCTTTTCTGTGGGGACCTCTTGGGGGGTAGTAAACCACTCCAAACACTATCGATGAAACTTCTTTGGGAAGGTTTCTTGGCCTGGTCCACAACCATAAGACCTCGAAATCATGATTTCGAGTGACCCCGGTTTCCAGTAAACGGTTGGGAATCGTGGATCGACAAACGATCCCTACTCCTCCACCGTGGGTTACTGGGTAACCTTCCTTATTCATCCTCGGGAGCAAGTTCACGTTGTACCCTTCAAAGTTCGTCGTTGCTGTTGTGGTTGACCAGGTTTCTGTGAGGCACGCTATATCAAAAGCCTCCTATAACCGGAAGAATTAATAAATGCAGTTACGGAAGTAGGTTGCATTGGCTTTGTAGGTACGACAGGTCCTTTCAATAAATGCTCAGAGAAGCATACCTCTACTGCAACTGAAACCAGAACCAAACTAAATTCTATCAGAATAAAAAGGTCGGCGCTCTTAGCGCCACACCTGTCAGTGGACGCAATTGACCTTTATTAGAGTGGGTAAACAGCCCTGTTGAAGGACAGGTAGCCCAGTAGGACTAGTGGGAGGCTCGTGTGGATGACTAAGTTATGTACATTTTTTTTTTATGGATGCCGGATGTTACGCAGAAATGATGGGGAGAAAAGACAGGCTGGGGACCAAGTAGGGTACCGTACTGAGAAATTGTAAAAGATGAAAATGGGCCTTTAGCTATCCTTTAACAGTGAACAAAATGTGAGAAGTGGAAGAGATTTTCGAAGAGGAGGATACTGTTATGATCATTATTGCAACAAGATTCTTCGGAAACAATACAAAACTTGTCATTTCCAACTTGGTTTTCAAGTGTGTTTTTGGTTTTGAGGACATTCCAAAGAACTTTCCAAGTGCCACGTCAAAACCAGAGTGCGACAGAACTCTTTTTCTGAAAGGGTGATCAACGACTGTAATGCTATTTCCGAATCCACCGTCTCAGCAACGTCTTCAGAACGATAAATATTCCTTCAGCCCAGGCTGACTGCGAATCATATTTGACAGTGCAAAACGGATACGTCAGCTAAATTTTATTAGAGCTATATTTCGGCCCTTCTTGGCAAGGGTCATCTTCAGGCTCAAAACCGCTGAAGTTGGAAAAACGATAATAAAATTTAGCGGACCGATAATAAAATTTAGCGGACGTATCCGTTTTGCACTGTCAAAAACGTCTTCAGAAGCCTTTAAGAAGTCCATTGTTAACGAGTGGTCATATAAAAAGTGAGTAGAAGTACAATAGAGGTTTATTCTTAAAAGGTAACTTTCACAGCGCATGGGCCGACTTTGACCTTTACGTCAAACATAATCACACAAAAAAATATATTTATAAAACCGATCAGTTCGTCAGTTCAATAATAATAATACAGTGAGTATAATAGGAAATACTGCTAAGACGGCCCAGACCAGTGACAGACGTCAGCCACTATCACCCACGGAAATGCACATATCCATTGGACCTTAATTGCTCTGAAGTGCGAATTAAGGTAAGGTAAAGCTGGCAACGATGTTTGACAGAAGTTTGTTACACGCCTACACAGTGCGATATCCGCATCTCCACCTGCCGACTTCTTTCTTGAAACGCTGTGAGCCAAGTTTACACTCGTCTGTTGCAATCTGAAATGCCTCCTTTTCAGAACCCAGTCCGACACAGTGACCTCCCTGGACGTGTCTCAAGTGAGTGTCTTCTTTCAAAAAGTCCAGAGCAAGATGAAAAGTACCTTTGGGATTGACCCAGTCGTCATGAGCCTCAAGTCAGTTCGGAGTCAAAACTTCGTGATAGATGCAGAAGGGAAGGTATGTTTTGGCGCTTTTTTGTCCTCAAAACCACTTAGCCAAGTAGACATGTTTTACTCAGTACGGTTATTGAGCTTCGGACGGTACAGTCTTGGCAAAATGGTTAAAGTTTAACCGAAAAGGGCTAGGATAGGACAATCTAGTTACCCATCACTTATTCACTTAAATTGGCTTGAAGACCCGCTGAAAATGAGTTACTTCGTTGTTCCGCTATTCACGAATAATCGATTTTCAAATAGTGGAATTTCCGTGTGATTTGTGGTGCCTCTATGTGCTTGTATTTTTGTTGTATGCCTTACGAGAAAGATTTATCATTTTTTTTTGTTCAGGCACTAAGCAATCGCTACCAATCTCACCACTGCCCACTGAAAAGCCGCATTTGTGTCGAGATTAAAATTTCCCGCGTCGTAGTAGAATTTACGCTGTGAGGACGGCCGGAGATATTCTGAGCCTCATAACTAGAGCAGATAGTGGAAAATCAAAAAATCCCTTTGCAGAATCGAAACTAGACTTACGTTGCCTGGGCAACGTGAAGTGTTGCGGCAATAGGGGTCGGCACCGTTTCTGTTTCTGTTTTCTGTTCTGTTTTTTTACCACCGTTTTCTGTTCTGTTTTTTTCCAAAAAAACAGAATAACAGAAAACAGGTAGCCGTTTTTTAAGTGCCGTTTCTGTTTCTGTTCCGTTTTTTATATGACCGTTTTTAGCCGTTTCTGTTTTTATTTTACCTGTTTTTTCCCGAATTCCGTTTTCTGGTTATGTCTTTGTTGTAGAAAAAGGGGATTTCAAAGCCGCGTCCGATTGGTTTCCTGGAAGGCAACCTCGGACCTTAATTAATGATCTTGTCGGCCGGTAGATGGTCCCTTGGGAGACCTTTGTGACCGCCAGTGGGTTGAGTTTATTTTGCGTTACTGACGTTTGAAATTCTCAGTTCATCTCGTGACCTTTGTCAGCCCATCCAAACAGTGCATTTCTGCTTAGTGTTTTGAAGTTAGCAATAAGGACTATACTTGTCTTACGTCACAGGATGTTTGATGGTAAGTTGTAACCATATGTAGATGTCATCAGGTCAGAGAGAGTTTATTCACCCAAAAAGTACTGGCCTATGCCAGTGGTAGGCTGCTTTTTACCAAAACAGCATGTTTGAACTAGTTACCAGTTCGTCACTTCATCTTTTCAAAATACTGTTCATGTTACTATTCAACCACTGATATTTACTCATCAGCCGTATTTTTTGCTGACACTTTTGAAAGCCCGACTCTAACTAGAACAGCTCATCAAAATCACCATGACGAAATAGCTAAGAAGGATAATTTTTCGAAAGTAGCAATTTTCTTGTTGGCACTTGACGACTCCATCTAGCAGTTCTGCTCTCCGACGCAACTGGCTGAACGCAAAATATTATTTTTCTTTAATATATTATTTTCTCGCATTTATGACACCACACTCCACTTAATCAACATCATGTTAAAACGAGATTTTTCACCCTTTCTCTCCCCTAAACTGAATGCCGCGAATTTTACCTCATTTTGGTTCAAGGATGCCGCGGAATTGCCGCTTTTCGGGATCCCAAAACGTAAGTGGAGGGATACCTATGACATCGCTAAAGTTGTCGTCTGTCCGTTCGTCAGCCTGAAAGCACGATAACTCTCGAAGAGAATAAGTTATTTTTATGAAACTTGGTGGGAGCATCTTTGGGTCAAGGGAAACGTCGAGTTCGTAGATGGGCTCTGTAGCCTACATTTAGGGGTGGGAGAGAGGGTTCAAATTAAGGGACAGACAAAATATTTTTAAACAGCTAATGAAATAGTCAATTATGGGATAATAAGACATACTACCCACGAATATGAAAACCATTTTCTCGGCGGACTAGTACCTCGCCCGGAATCCGGCAAAAACCGGAAAATTTGTTAAAAGTACAAGTTTTATTTAGAATAGATTAGATGTTCGATTTAGGGTAAGAAGGCATGCTCAAGAACTGATGTGACAATCATTTTCTACCCGGACAATCACTTTGACCGGAATCTAAGAAGGCAAGCTCAAGAACTGATGTGACAATCATTTTCTACCCGGACGATTACTTTGACCGGAATCTGGCCCAAACCAGAAATACTGTTAAAACCAAAAGTTGTATTAGTAGTAATTAGATGTCCAATTTAGGGGTAAGACGAGATGCTGAATCCGTATATGACAATCATTTTTTAGCCGGACACGTAGGTCTTCCGAGTATTGCTGGGTACTTTACGCACGAATGAAGTGAAAAAACGGAAATACCTGTTAAATACCTTCGTTTTTTTTGCAAAAACAGGCCGTTTCTGTTTTTCCCGAAAAAACGGAAAAACAGAAACGGTTTTCCGTTTTTTTCTCGCCGTTTCTGTTTCTGTTCCGTTTTTTATTTGCCGTTTTTTACCGTTTCTGTTTTAGCCAAAAACAGAAACGGTGCCGACCCCTATGCGGCAACCTTAAAGTAATCGTCAGTAATCACATGAACACAGGCTATTCCTCAGCGTTGACAAAACAACAACAAACGAAGGGACTAAATTGACTTTGCAGCCAGTTGAACTTTATCCTTTTCAATCGTAGACATCGTGACGGATGAAAACTTGGAACAACATCTTATATAATCTAGTTGGTATTATAAAGCTATCCGTAATTTTTCAGGATCAAAATACCATATATGACGCTCCATTAATTATTACGAAACTACCTCATTGTTTTGCATTATCGTTTGTACCCGTTGCGTAAACACTTAATTCTAGGTTACAGTGATAGACCATCGATACGAACTTTCTTACCGTCAGATTTATAGAAATCGAACACAATGTGCACCAATTTCTAACCCACCGTGAACCGATTCTTACTTACAAGCCCCTCTCCCGTGATAGACATCAAGTTCAGCGGAAACAAATAATGGGTACACCAACTAGGAGAAGTTGCAAACCCCTCATCGCTGAAGATGATTGTAGCCTAACAGCTGATTAGTACTTACAAGTCCCCTACATGTCTTACAATTGGGAACCAAATTGTTCTTACCATCGAATACACCGGAAACAAATAATAGGTACACCAACTAGCAAAAGTTGCAAACCCCTCATTGCCGAAGATGATTATGAGCCAACTGCCAACTGTTGCTTACGTTCCCCCTACATGTTTCACAATTGGTATCGGTCTTTTTTGGGTTTCAGTGTGTACCTTACTACTGAAGTTGTCAACCCCTTGAAACTTTCAAACTGGTGTATCTCATGAAGGAATTTTTGCACCAAAAAAATGAATGGCATATACTTTGATCAGCTCATCAAGGGCTATCGAATGCCGTCGTCTTAGTTCAAAAGTTGAATTTTTTGCCGTAGGCCAACTTTCTAACGTCACCACTTAGAAAGGAGCAACGGATAAACTCTAATTTCTTTAGCAATGAGAGAACTTTTGAAGTTTGAGTGGCACATGTGATACCATTTGTCTACCGCAATCCCAAGTGCAAAAAACGGAATGAGAAACTCGACAGAAATCACGAACAGAAACGGGCAGAAACAATAGATGGCAGCACCCCGTGGGAAAATGCCATTTTTTTGTTTCTGTAAATTTTTCTATTTATCACTCAAAGAAGATATACTGGCTGTGGGGCCGGGGAAGTGCCGCACATATTTAGCACTTACAGATTTTAGTCAATCTTCATTTTGAAACTGGTGTTTGCCTGCTTGCCTGGTAGAACAGAGCTTTCCACTCGAAAGCATAAACGTGGTTTGATGAAACGAAAGACGTGGTGCACAACTTCAGATAGCCCTCTCTGACATAGGCTATACAACTCCACTTCACTCCACACACCGTAGGCTCTGGCTCGCGCACAAGCCAAAACCATCCTTTTTTGCCCCAGGCAAGAGTTCTACCAAGCTTTCCAAAATGTAATGTGGTATTCATCAATCCGGCCTAAGGTCCACACTTTCCGTAAAAACCGCAGAGGTTAGACCCTTACCACTTTCTAGGAATAAGCTGAAATCGGAGTGCTAGGAAAAAAAAAAAAAAAAACACGACAAAACCGAAGTGTTGCTCTCGCAACACAAAAAAAAAAACCACGACAAAACCAAAGTGTTGCTCTCGCAACACAATAATTCAGTGTACCCAATTAAATGACACACAAATAAGTTGGCTTTTCAGTTAAACTTTAAAGTGAACCTAAAACACCACTGAGATATCCAAGGAGACCTTGAGGAACTACTTTGACTCACAAAGTAGACGATTGTATCACAGTAAGTGAGTGAAAATGGCACCATCCGAAGTTCAATAACTGTCCCAGGTATAAACACTCCCACAGGTAGGATAGAGCAAATTTTACATTCCCAGCCAAAATAATTCTAGTTCAAGTAGGTAAGTAAGTAATTTATTTTTCACCCGCCATTTTGGAAAGCGGAGTATAAAGAAAATGAAAGAAATAAATAGCAACCTCTTGCTGGTACACCCTTCAGTTGTAGTGCTTATGTAAATCCTTTTGTATCCTTGTTGTAACAGCGTATAATCAAGAACAAATATGCCAGTAGAACCTCTGTCTTTGGTCCCATGCAGCGACTATGGATACCCCGAGTAGACAAAACTGAGCTGAGCTAGAGGTGTTTGCTGAGCTTTGAGTTGAAGCCCGTGTGCTTCCCTCTTCGCCGAGAGGAAAAAGTGGAGGAAGCGCGCTGCCCTGCTCTGCTGCGTGACAGGACAACCAATCGGCTTTTACTTTGGAAATTTCTTCTCCGGGGCTTTATTTACTGCGATCTAGTTGTTTGTAGAGGTAACGAATTGTGATGTTCCGTGTCGCTCCTACCCTCCGCTCGTTTGCATCGGCAGGGTATAGGAATCTGTAGTCGACTTCGCGTGGTCGTATTACAGAGATAGAGAGACGGAGGTGCTATTGGTGCTTATTTGTTCTTGGTAGAATGCAGTGTTGTTAAACAATAATTCATTAATTTTGTAGGGAGAGGAGCTTCAGCTTAACTCTTAAAGCAATAAATACATTTTCGGGCACTGGCGTTACGGATAAGAGATGGGCACCAGTAGAAAGTGCACGTTCCCGAGATATGGAACTTAGGAACTAGAGGCTAGAGAAAATATAACTTCATAAAGTACCTGAAGATATTTAGTTATTCTAAAGGGAAGTATTATTCTTTGACTAAACCTATCGATCTTTATTCAGCAGCTTCAAGCGAACTCTGGTTTAAGCTTGAATTCTGCTCGCTATGTGTATTCCCAGTTTCATCGTGAAATGTAGAGGCATTCATTCGTGAGTTTATATAACAATAACCACGTGAATTTTGTTGCAAAAAAAAGGCTGCATTTAAACAGGACCGAAGGTTTCGATAGGATCCCAAAAATTATATGTTTGATCCAGACCTGTACCCGCGCGCAGCAGGATACGAAGCAATGTATAGATGTTGCGCAAGCATGTCGATGTTCCTTACAATCTGTGAAAAAGTAACGAAACCTATATGTCCCTTTGTCTTTGCTGACCCAGTATAGAGGCATGCTTCTGTTTTATGTCGCCAAACTGTGGTCGGTATTGGAAAATTCAGTCAAAATTATGTGTGGCCAATATGAATCCAAGATACTGGATTCAAATACTTGTTTAGTAGAGAACAATTCGCTGCTTTGCGCTAGCTCCGTTCCGTCTTAACTGCCATCTGCCAGAGTGTCCGAAGTTTTCAAAGATAGGTTATACCATTCATTCACTAGTATTTTTCTTTCTTACAGATAACCATGAAATCGTACAAAGCTTTCGAGATCATCCTGACCGACCTGTTGGATGTCGCTGAGTCGAGGTTGAACTGCGCTCTCAAAGCATGCTAATTATGACTCATTTTTTTCGTTGAGTGGAACGTGTAACCAGTATTTTTTGTACAACTGTTATACATAGCAATTTTCTTATTTTACAGCTGTTTGGATAATAAACGTGTCGAAGCGTCGTCAGCTTTAACTCGGCCGCGCTGGCTGCGTTGAATTTTTACGCAGACGCCAGGATAGATTATGCAAATCTGGTTCTTTGATCTGAAATAATTGAATAATGTAAATCGATCACTGGGGGCCGGCAAGGGCACATCACTGATTTACACTTAGCGAAAACCCAAGCTTAGGTCCATGCGTATTTTACGCAGAATGTTTGAAGACCATGAGCGTCGAGATGGCTGTACATGCTTCATCAAATGCACCGCTTTGACCTTTGTTTGAACCTGGATTAGAAGAGTTGAGTCAACTCAGCGAAGCATTCAGATAATCAAACTTGCACGCTCACGATACATGTCACCCGTCACAGCAAAGAGAGGCGTTACTAGCCAAAATGTTTGGGGGGGGGGAGACAAGGTATTTACCGACTGTTTTTGCAGATAAATACGACTATTATCGAGAAAAAAACGACTGTGTTGACGAAAAATCGGCTTACTTTAAGAAAAAACTACTATTTTAAGAAAAATCGACTACTTTTTTCGAAAAAAACGACTGTTTTTAAGAAAAATCGATCGTTTTTAAGGAAAAACGACTATTTCAAAGTCAAAATCGAATGTTTATACTAAAAATCGCAGCGCTTCGCGCCGACTAGGCTATTTTTTACCGACTGGCTGACAACATTGGGGGGGGGGCGCCCCCCTCCCCCCTAGTAGTGACGCCTCTGACAGCAAGCTTTACAACTGTTCCTCGGAAGACCAATTGGGACAGGACAAATATGTTCAGTCTAACAGTAAAATAAATCCGAACGTACTCCACATTGTCCATATTGGTCGCTGGTGGTTTAAAAAGGCTTTATTTCATTATCCCACAAAGGGTTGTGTCTCGAAAAGAGTGTTTCCGCGGTTGTTTGTGTAACTGACAAGTGTGACACCAAACAAATTTTGTGGCTTGAATTTTTCTCAGACTCTAGGCGGCGCTTCGAAGACTAATCACTAGCTTTCATGTGAGGAAACATGCTTGAAAAGCCGAATAACCTATTACTGAAGTTTCTGTCTCGCCAAATGCAACTGACGGAGTTTTAAGCCGTTTTTAGTGGAAACTAAACTGTTGCTATGTTTCAGGGCTCTTATACACTTTTATCCATATCCGTATTTTCTTTACCTCTGTCACCCGTATTTTTAGCCACAACAAAGGCTAGGAAGAAAACGGATGAAAACGATCTGGACTTGGACTTGTTTACACTTATTTAACTACAAACATCCTTGAGGGTCTAGTGTTACTGGACGAAAAAGTGGGTTACTTTCCCAAGTTCTTAAATGTTTTGTTGCCAGATGTATTTGAAGGCTCAAGGTTTCTTATTAGGGGAGCTAACTCCAGGGAAGTCGCTAGTCAAAAGTCGAGGGGAGATGGGCTGCCGCCCATTTCAGCAATTGACCAATTCAGCTTTTCATCGCAAATGTGGCCTATTTGTGAAACTTGTGATACTGCAAGCATTGAAGACTGAAATGCCTAGTTGTATCTCCGAGCTCAGAGACTGTTTGAACGGATTGGGCATGGAATGTGGAAGGTGACTACCTCAAAATCTGCTCAAAATATACGACTAGGCTCATTCCTAATATGAGGTACTCGTTTTCGTAAAAGCTCAACCCACAGCCCGCTAATACCAGACAGAATGACAAATGCATATCAGACAGAATGAAAATGAGCGCTGCCGGCCAAATTTTTGAAGTAACCTATGACTTTTTTATGGGTTAAACACTACTTCCCCCCAACAAAATCTTGATTTAATATGGCCCAAGCCGTGAAATTCCAAGCAAACCCAATTGACATGACGCTAAAAAATGCGCCTCAGGAATTTTTTTTTGCAGTGTAGGATTCAGTCTAGTACACTAGCCCCTTTTCAGGCATGGTGCTCAAACGTCTAGCACCATGCCTGGGTGCTAGACATTCAAGCACTGTACCTTGGATTCAGGGGCGTCACTAGCCTTTTACCTTTGGGGGGGGGACGGCCAGTTTGTGCCGACGGAGTAAAAAATGTGCCAACGAAAAGCGCTGTTGCAACGGCGTATATTAGTCCTTTAATGTAAATTCGAAATTTAAATACAGATATTCGGGTTTACATTGCAGCTTTCGCTAAAAAGCTTCCAACGACCTCACGCAGAACAAGTCAAATCATTCGCCGCAGGCGAAATGTTTTAGATCTGCTTTTTTTTCTGGAAACATTTTCGAAATTTCCAACGGCTAAACCCAGAACAAGTTAAATTAATCGCCACAGGCGAAGTTTTTTTAATCTGCCTTTTTTTACGGGAAAATTTAGCTTACAAGTTCTAGCTTTTAAGGTGTTTCAAACCCTAAGAATTTCAATCCTAAAGCGCCATTTCAATGAAACACCGTTCTTCCAAATATAGAATACTACGAAATGCAACTTAAATCAAGCGCCGCAGGCGAAATTTTGTTAATCTGTCTTTTTTTCCGGAAAATTTAAGGCCATTCTATACCCATACCTTACAGTTTCTAGCTTTTAATGTGTTCCCAACCCCGAAGAATTTCAATCCTAAAACGGCAACTAAATGAAACGCCATTTGTCCAAATAGAAAATACTACGAAACGCGCAGCAGGCGAAATTTTGTGGAAACGCTGATGAGCGATCCCAAATAAAAGTGTGAAATGTGTGTGAAATCACTAATTTTTCTCCTAAAAAAGTAGTGGCCATCCATAAGAAAGTAGGCACAAAGTTGATTCTTGTGTGTAGAAAATCTCGATTTGCCGACGAGACATAAACTTTCGGGATTGGACAAAAGTTTACGGATTTGATTTATTACGTGTAATGTGATTCTGATCTTCCGAAGGGAATTGAACTTTCCGGGTGTGCCCGATAAATGTTTGAAGAATTCGATTTCTTGCGAATAAAAATATCCCGATGGGCCGACAAGAATACCGACTCCCGACTAAACCATTCAGAACTCGAATTCTTCTTTTTTTTGCCCGACAAGACTGTAAAGGGCTTTATTTCTTACGTGTAAATAGCAGCCGATGTGCCGACAAAACTTAAACTTTCGGGATGCGCCTGATAAATGTTTACAGAATTTGATTTCTTACGTATAAAAAGAACCCGATGTGCCGACGATACGAGTCATCCCGGGTGCGCCCGACAAATGTTTGCTGAAACTGATTTATCACAGATAAACAGAATCCGATTTGCCGACGAGTCGACCGACGCCCGACAAAAGCACACAGAAATCAATTTCTTCTGTTTTTAAAAGAACCCGATGTGCCGAAGAGCATATCGAGGGCCCGACAAAAGGATACAAAATTCGATTTCTCCTGTGTTCTGCACGACAAATGTGTGCGAAATTTGATTTCTTGCGTATGAAAAGAACCCGATGTGCCGACGAGTCGACCGACGCCCGACAAAAGCATGTAAAATTTTATTTCTTCTTGGTTTGCCGGCGCTCCGCGCCGACAAACAAGTGTACTTTCGCCGGGCTTCGCCCGACGAAAGTACTTTCTCAGGACCTTTGGGGGGGGAGTCCCCCCCCTCCCCCCCCATAGTGACGCCCCTGCTTGGATTACATGTAGGGTGCATGGATTTCAGTATACAGTGCATGCATGAAAAACAGAGTTTCTGTCATCACAACTGAGAACCGGCTCGGATAGGGCTGAAATTACTACCATGAATTAGAGAATTCAAAGACAATCCTATCATTTTTTTTCACAACAAAAACAAAAGGACGCGACTGATGATGGAGATGAAAAACCTCATTTCCTTTTCTGCATAGTCAAGGGTTTTTCATGTAGAGTGTCCTGTGCCTCAGCTTTTTCTACCTAGCAGCCAACCAGAATATTGGCTCCTGGGGTCTGCCTGGGGCAGACTACATGGAAAATAGATAGGGTGCTGTCAGATTTTTCATCTCCATCATCAGTCGCGTCCTTTTGTTTTTGTTATGAAAATAATGATAGGATTGTCTTTGAATTCTCCAATTCATGGTGGTAATTTCAGCCCTGTCCGGGCTGGTGCACAATTGTGATGACAGAAACATGTGTTTTTCATGCATGCACTGTGTACTGAAATCCTTGCACCATACATGAAATCCAAGGTACAGTGCTTGAACGTCCAGCACCCAGGCATGGTGCTAGACGTTTGAGCACCATGCCTGAAAAGGGGCTAGTGTACTAGACTGGTAGGGTTAGAACGTCTTTTTGAATCCCAAATGAAAGTAAGGGCCATTTAGCATGGATCTGCCCGTCTGCCTTTGTTCACGACAAATCAAGAAAAAAGTGACACATGACAAAAAGTGACATATTTTAACTGTAAATTGAGAACATGTCTGCTCTGTTTCGAGTTGTTTTATCCTGGATGATCAGTACTTCTTTTTTGGAAAGGGTCAGAAAGGAAAGGAAAGGTTCTGGCCCTTTCCAAAAAAGAAGTAGCCTACTGATCATCCAGGATAAAACAACTCGAAACACAGCAGACATGTTCTCAATTTACAGTTAAAATACAAAATAAAAATCAAATGACGCGTTGTTATAATCATCCCTGTCATTACATCTTCCTTCATTGCTGACTCACAAAGCCGATTTATTGTTATGTGACGCACTGGAGGAAAATTCTTTTCACCAAATTATTTTCTGTTAAAACACAAAGCACCTTTGCGTGAAACTAAGCTAGATATATCCAGCGTTTGGCATATAGTATCCAAAAATCAGGGGTTTGTGGTTGACTGCACTCAAGCTAGTTGAGTTGACCTGGTAGTGCAAATAAACCAGAGAAAGGTGCAAAAGAAAATTGGAAATGGAAGCTGGCGCAAGAGCAATTTGGCCATGGTCAGCAGGTGTTTAGAAGTAAGGCTTTTGGCAACGCTGCAACTTCGTTCAACAAAAACAGAAAAAATGTTGTAGAGAATAATTAGAGCTTCTAATGATCTAATCAATAAATCTAAAACAACCCTTCAAATATGGTTCTGTGAAAGCTTGTTTTGTACCTGTAAAATCAGCTATAAAACTAGACACTGTAAGCTAAGGCTTTTTTGCTTTGCAGATCATTACATTAAATTTACCAACAGCCAGCACCCCTAACCAAAGTTTTGACCACCTGGACAACCAGTAAACCACCCCATTCCCATAATTAGGGTATAGTAATGGGAAAGGGCTAGGCAGTTGGAAGGGAATGCAGTGAATTTTGTTGAACTATTTGCTAATTTGCTTCACCAAATCATTTAAATGTTTCCCATAAGCTTGTAATTACTGGAGGTACATAGATAAATGAATATATCTTGTCAGTCTGTTGAGCTTGACAATGTTAAAGGCCCATTCGTAACAGGTTTGAGGTAGTACTCAGAACCAGCCAGTTCTGAAAATTATTCTGCAGACTCCGCCGGGATTTTTCCATTTCCAATGGACAGTGGCTAAGCCTGGAATCGGCTGAGATCGGCGTTCAGACAAATTTAACTTTCAGAGGTAGCCTACACTGTCAGAAGTTTCATAACAGTTTATATAAGGATGCGCGGTTTCAACAGACAACACTTGGAGTGTTATCTGTTGTCGCTAAAACATTATGCATGAAAGATTATGCATAAAAAGCATTGCCAGGCAGAGCCGTAAAACCGCGAAAGAAGCATCTGCTGAATTTTCTGATATCAGATGACACACAAAAAAGTCAGCAGATTCTGTTTGGGGGGGGGGGGGGCTCTTCCTGGAAATGCTTGTTATGGATAACATTTCATGCATAACGTTTGTCGCGACAACAGATTACATCCGAAGTGTTGTCTGTATAAACCGTGCATCTTATGTTATCTGTTATGTTATCTCTGACAGTGTATTTGTCAATCCGATTATTTTGTAGAATTTTTCTAATTGGCTAGTGCTGAACCAAGTCAGATTGAAAAGAATGACCTAATTCACATTCGATTTTCGAGACAGCAAGTTGTGGATGTGAATTTTTCCATCGGACTTGGTCTAAAACTAGTCAATCAGAATATTCAACAGGATAATTTGATTGGCTAACACCCTCAAAAGTTGGATTGATTTCAAACTTCGTTCTTAAGGCGAATTCTCGCCGTTCCCCGAGGACTCCTCGGGGAATCGAATTGAACAGCGAGAATAGAGGGAGCCACTCCACGCGGACTCCGCGTACGGAAACAACGAGAACACGGGGAATGCTTCCAGAATGGATTTTGTTCGAAACAAAAATATGCAGTTGACGAAATTAGTCTGGATCCACTTATTTCTAGTTTTGTTTATTCTGATTGTTCTTATAATTTTACATTGTAAAACAACATCAAAAATTGATTCCCCTCTGAATCTGAAAGGGAGTCCTTTTTGATTGGACTCGCGAGAATACGGCGAGTGAGTCCCCGAGACAAGCAAAAACGCGGGGACTCCTCAAGTGGAGTCGTCGGGGAACGGCGAGAATACGCCTTTAGACTAGCTGGTACCCGGAACTGGCACCAGCATCCATTGCGAATGACAGAAACCCAGCAAAGCCTCGGTTTCTGAGCGATTTTCAGAACTCGCTGGTATTAGCAAAATATCCTTGTGAATGGGCCATAACCATCAGCCAACCCCCCACATAAAACGTAGCAAAGGATTTTGACAAACTATGTTGCCTTGACTATTCTGGTTGGGATCCATGGAGGGATAATTATGACATCATAAAAGTTGTCTGTCCGTCCGTCCGTCCGTCTGCATGATAACTTCGAAGGGAATGAGCTGTTTCGAAGAAGCTTGGTGTGAGGATTTTTTGGGTCGACAAAATATTTTTAAACAGCTAATGAGATAGCCGATTAAAGGGTAAGAAGACATACTGAACACGATGATGAAAACCATTTTGTCGCCGGACAAGTAGTTCGCCCGGAAACCGGCCAAAACCCGAAAGTTTGTTAAAAGTAAAAGTTTTATTTGAAGTTGATTAGCTGTTCGATATAGGGGTAAGCAGATACGCTGATTTGTTTTTGAGTTTTATTTTTTGCCGGACAAGTAGTTCGCCCGGAATTCGGCCGAAACCCGAAAAGGCAGAAGTAAGGCAGGAAGTTTCGATCAGTTTCGTCAAAATAGGTATGACTTATATGGGTAAAACATGCGGAATCCATATCTGAACTTGGTTTTCTCAGATGATTAGCTATTTGGCCTTAATCTGTGTCTAAATTTTAATAGTAAAAATGTTCAAGGAGTCTGGTGAAGACTGAATCTGGCGAAGACAAGACCCAATTGTCTGGATGAAAGATTAAATTTTTGGGATCCCATCGAAACCTTCGGTCTTTTTTTTCAGGGTCAGCATGACAGACATTGGGGCTATTGGGACGAGAAGACGAATAACATCCCGGGCTTATACTGCAGAAGATGAAACACTGGACAAAATTGCAAAAGAGGTAAGAATAGCAGTCGATGGCGTTGGCCGAGTAGACCCTAACCCGCCGAAGGATTAAGCTCCTCTGGGCTAGTAGGCTGTTGAATCATTGTGCATTTTTTTTTTCACATTAATAATAATAATAATAATATTTTTCACATTAACAAGGTTTTTTATATTAGTAATAATAATAATAATAGGCTGTACGAATTAATTTTCGTTCTCGGGTTTGCTAAAAGCTTTGGAAGCTAGGTAACGTTATGGTGTGTAAGTATCATTTTCTGTTGTTTGTGTGTTTTATTGTGCCCTCACTCTCCTTCTTCATCGATGTGTTTTGACCTCCTAGCATCGTCGTTCAAGCCGCGACAAACCGTTCAGCATTTTTACCGTGGTGAATCTGTGTGTCACACTGCAGCTGAGAGACTGAGTTTTCTTGCTGATCTTTATGATTTTTCTTCGGTAGCTGAAGGCCCCCTTTGAAAGCTAGGGGCGGCCAGTCACTCATAGGACTCATAGGCCTACACAGATCCTGAATTTTCGGGCACCGTGCTCCAACGTCAGGGAATGGTGCCCTAGAGCAAGGGCCCAGCACCCCCATAATAATGGGTTGGATTAAAAATTGAAAATTTTATTTTGATTTTTTTTTATGAGGGTACTGTGCCCTTGCTCCAGGGCATGGTGCCCCAACCACTGTGCCCAGAAGGTGAGGTTTGTGTATGGCTGTGTGCAATTGCTTACCCCCCCCCCCCAAATTACGCGTCTGCTCTGATACCATCTTCCCCCACCCATTGTCATTATGGTTTGGCTAGAAAAGTGAATTATGTCATTTATAAGTGTGAATAAACTTAAAGCACACCTCGCACAGTTTACTGTTCATGTTCTAACTTCCAGAACTATTTGATTGATGCAAAACTAGGCTCTGCTTTTAAGAAAATATCTACGGCTTTGGCTGTTTTGAGGCTTTTCTCAGGCCCATTGACTTCTAGCAAAAACTCGGCAAAATTAAAATAACCAGTTTTACGTATCGATAGCATGATATGCGAACACTCGTCGAGCATAATGCGCATGGAAAATCGTGAATCGTGGCAAGTGAAAAGAGTAGTGTGGTATCTTTAGTGGGTTTAAAATATAACATACTGAATTTATGTCTCCAGGTTTAAGAGTTAATGAATGCAGTTCGGAAGTAGGTTGCATTGGCATTATAGGTACGACGGGTCATTTAACTGAACCGTTTTGTCGATCGACCTTTTGTTGAACAGAAATGAACATTTGTTTGTGTAACTGATATATCATTCTTTTTAGCAGAGTTTTATCACAGCCATAAAATGTGAACAGACAGGCTCACGCCTATCAGTTTGAGTATATAGTGCACACAACTAGAATAACTCAAGTAAGCTATACAACCTGCTCGCTCACCCTTTGTAAATAAAACTTCCTGCATGATAGGCAGTTTCGAGAACCTGATAGTGTTTACACAAAGATCGCAAAAATTAGACTGGCTGAGAATTTCCTGTCCAGTACTTTCCTGTTCGTTGTTTTTCTACTTTATCTCGAAAACTAGACCTCTTGGCGTTAGACTGGTCTTGCGGTTTTCCATCACAGGGAAAGTTGTCCGACCGGAAATCGATCTGTCGTCTAAGTTGATAGTGCTCTCGGACGCAAAAACAAGGAAAGTGGTCATAGTTCATAGCCCTCACTTCTGAGTATTAAAATAAAGTAATAGATAGAAGGGTGAAACATTTTCAAAAAGGGAAATGAAATATGTTTGCCCTCTTAATTTCAGTTATATACATTTAAAAAGGTTGATTCGAGATAAATAGTTTAACATAATTTTGAGCTTTTCCTTTGCGCAAGGGAATATTTCAGCAACACCAAAACCATGCAAACAAAGATATGATCATCCGACCAGATCTAATCTTCATCACCCCAGTAAATTAAAATGTACAGTTAAATTAGAACTTAAAGTAAGTACGAATGGCTACGCCTATAGGATTTCCTCAAAATAGGTTTACGCTTTTAACGTTTAATGGAAAATCGCCACAATAGAAGAAGTTAAATAATAGGCAATAAAGAGACTGAGCAAAAAAATATACAAGCTAAGATAAGTTTTCATAGATAATTTTAACTACAACAGTCACTGTGAAAATAACTAAACGTTAGAAAAACTGAAGAAAGTGAAAAGCGGAACCGCACGGACAAAAAGACTGAATAAATGGTGAAAACGTGAGACATAACTGATTGTTGACGTGTCAGGTGACGAGTGGGTGCGAACGAGTCGATTTTGCAGATAACCATATCTTAAAATAATTCGAATGATCATATCTTTTACATAGGCTTCGGGGCGCTTTGGGGCTCGAATTCGACAAACAACGGCCGAGGTGACTGTCGATTTTGTGGCTCGTTTCTGACGGGAAATTCAAATTTGGCAGCAAAATAATGTCAAAACAATAAAAGTAACTACTTTCTCAAGCATATAGATTTAAAACTGAGGATCCTTTACACAAAATGACGGAAGCCTGAAGTTTTATTTGTTGTGACTTTATCTGAATATTAGATTCAGAGTGTGCAACAAGCATGTGAAGATTCGGTTTAATCCTCCGCGCTGGATCACCAGCCGGCCCTATTTTTATTTTCAGAGATTTGAAATTATCGCCCTAATAATAGTCAAAACGGCGTTTCCGTGAGTTTCAGCTTGTGGCTCGACTGTGGCACACAATCGTGTTTCCACGACAAACACTCAGAAGTATGTGGCCCACAATTGTGTCGCGGAAAAACACCTTATTTTTTTTTTAACCACAACCCGTGCCACAGCCTCTTTGTGGGATCGCGGAAAAACGCCTCTAGGATAGCCTACTGCCGGGCAGTTTTTGGTTGCCTCTCCCTCCTCTATCCTTTTTCCTCTATGTTTATGTCTGCCTGACCACTCTTATTACCTGTAATCTCCATTACTATAGCAGGCTTTCCTGAAGTTTCCTGGCATGATAAGGACGCTTTGTCGCATCCTAATGAAGATACTGAGTCGCCTGAATTTTTGTATTAGTTGATTTTCGGGAAAGCGTTTGAACGAGCGTGTGCTCAGATCGTTCCGGGAGCTTTGTGAGTTTTCACGTTTGAATGAAATAAGACGCAAGCGTTCACGAACCCCATCCGAAGTGTCACCACAGTAGCTGTAGAAAGTGAGAAAGTGTATTCTTTGTGTGTATGCGGGCCGCTCAAATCCTTTTGGATCATGTGGGTATAGGTGATTTGCAGTACTCGTTCTAGACGGATCCGTAAACTCGGAATTTCTCTTTGACTGTTTTCGAACTGTCATCTCAGCAGTTGTGGATTCCTTGTAATTGTGCGGACTTACCAGCCTTGTGAAATACGCTGGTTATTTGATTTGTAGTAGGCATATACCTAGTGATAACAAGGAGCTGTCAAATGTGGCTGTGATTCTGTTGTCAACTAATTCCATCGTGGAAATCGTGGTTGGCTTTTATTGATGTGGACACTTGGCCGTTGAGCTGTATTCTTGCCCATCAGTGTCAAAGTTTAGATCAGCTGGTTTTCTGTTTTACGGCCGCAGAAATAGGTTTTTGCAAATCTGTAAGCATTCGACCGATTGACTTCTCAAACTGGCATGCCTGCTTAATATGGCTGAAATCAGTGTCTCAAATTCAGCGAATGCTGGAACAAGAAGAACGCAGTCTGAGATTGAGAGCGAACTTGAAGGTCTGATAGTGTCCGGACTTGATGATCTATCGTATCCTTCTGCAACGGTTGGAGATGCTGAGGGCGACGACGATATTGTTGTCAAAGTCACCGCGACAAGAGAAGGTGAACGTGAATCCACAATACATCATAGATTTGATTCCGATCTGAATACATCTGAAGAAAACGTCACCGGTCAGGTTGCTGGGCCGTATCATGAGATTATCGAGTTGGGCGCCGATGTGCATGGCGTTGTACCTGATACAACACAGGCAATCACAAGAGGAAGAGATCACGATAGCACCGACAACAAAGCGAACGAAAAGCCTGGTGCAGCTGTTGAACCAAGCCGTAACCTGGCAGACCTGAATAATAAGGTTGTCCAGCGCAGCATGAGCGAAAAGAGCTTCGAAGGAAACGAGACTATCGTCAAGCTGACCGCTCATTTGGAAGACTTTGATGCTTCAGCCGAGTCAAAGCTGACTTCAAACAACAGTTTTTTACCTCAAAGGGACAACATTCCTAACCTCAAGACGAAGAAAAAATTTCAAAGAGAGCCGTCGGAGGATTGTGGAGGCACAGAAGAACAGAGTTTAGTTGCTGATTTCTTTGGAAAGAACAGTGATGAAGTGAGGTTCAACTTTGGTTGCAATTTTTAGTTTCTCTCCCGGTTTACACACATTCGCAATGTCCAGCCTTCATCTATTGGATTAAAATTTGCCTGCTGTGATCACGGGACCCTCTTCGGTTATTTAGAAGATACCGAACCCGAGCTAAAAGCATTTATTTTAAGCTATCAAAAAGTAGGTCCTTTATATTAAGTCGTAAGCGGGCAAAGAAAAGTCTCAGTTTGAAGATATATACAGAAATCCTGGTTGCACATTTCCGCGGGCGATAGGCCGAACATAGTTGTTCATGATACCCTACACTGTGACCCCCTAACGCTCTGAATTTACGAGTTAAGACACCCTAGGCCAAAGCACATAATTTAAGTTTCACCTCTACACAGAAAGCTTTCTGCGGACGCATTTTGTAAAATAGGCCCTGATCACGGTCTTATTCAGTTTTTTGTTGAAGAGGATAATGTTTATTTCAAGTTCTTTTTCTTTTTATAGATTACTCCACTTGTACTACTTGTTTCTTGTAGTTGTGGGTGATACATAAATAATAATAATAATAATTCTGCGTCGCCTCCCAAAGGTGCTAACCAAGAAGTTCAACCAAAAGCAATCATCGGAATTCCGGACCCCCCCTACAACCCCCCCCCCCCCCCCCACAGTGCCCGAATCCGGTCCGGTTCTGTCACTGATGTATCTACGGCTTGTGCTTGTTCTTCCCACCAAGTTTCACCCCGATCACTCCACTCTAAGCGTGTCACAGGATTTCCGGTTATCCCCTCCAACCCCCCCTCACATTAACAGTCTAGTTACACATCACGTATTCACTTAAATAGGCTTGAAAACACGATACAAATACGTTACTACGTTTGTGCGCTGTCCACAGATATTGGATTTCATCAGATGAACTTAATCTTTCGGATTTGTGGTACCTATATGCGCCTGTCCCTCTATGCGTGAAATATTTGCAAGCCATTGCCGAAAAATAAACTAAAAATTGCCGATTCCTTGCAAGACATCATTTTCCAGCATTCTTCCGCCGTGACCTTATTGCTCTTAGCGTCTTTAGTCCTGGAAATGCAGGCTTGTTTTGAAATTCAAAATCTTCGCGTCTGGATGAATTTTGGATTGTCGTGCAACCAGTACACGTTCCGAACGTCATTACTAGAGCCTCAGGTGAACAAAAAAAATACAGATCCCTTAGATGGGTCAAAATGTTTCAGTGTATTCAAATATCGGATGTAAAAGTAAGCTGCCTTTTCAGTTAAACTTTAATAGCATTTTAAATGTTTTTGAAAATAATACAGAAAATTTATAAATATTTGGTTGTCGTCCCTCTGTAAGTATACCTCCAAGTTTTAAATTATGAAGGAAAAAAGAAAAAGACAAGAACATCAGTAAAACAGACGGATTAGATCTTGGCGAGGCCGCAACTTTACTCGCTTAAATTAAGCTCTGACAGCTTTTTGTGCCGGTCAACCAGCTTCTCAATGATATTCGGCAGGACAAACTTTTTACTATTTTTCGATTCCGGTAGCCTACCAGAGAGTAAAATTAAGAAGGAACTTCAGAAACGAAAATAAGCAGATCGCATATCACGAACATCTTTTACATAATATAATTAATAATGATAACATATTACTTTTAGGTTATTTTTGTGCTTGCATATTGCACTTTAGACTTTATTCTTTTTTTTAGGCCGAATCCCGACTCGCCGCGAGACGGCAGGCTCGAGCAGAGGCTCGCGAAATTCGCATGCGAGAGCTTGAAAAGCAACAGCGGGATGCGGAGGAGAACGCGGACAAACACTACGAAATGACGGGCGGAACAGGTATCGTTACCACCTAAGTTGATTTATTTTCTGATTGATTGCTGTAATGCAAACGAGTGCGGTCTTGAAGCCCGAACTGCAGTAGATACAGTTTCTGTTCCAATATTCGAACATACGTGGCCCCTTTGAAACCGGGTTTCTCATACATTACAAATCCGTCTCGGATGTTTTCAGCTTCTCGCATCCCGCTCGGTTTGGCGAGAAACACGGAAAAAACTTGCAAAACCGGTATTTCTAACCAATGAACTCATCAGAAGCATTATTCGAAGCTTCGGATTCGATCCGATCCGCGACGAAAAGCGACAAGCAAGGAGCATGGAAGAATCAGTCGAGTGGCACTATGGTAGATTGCACAGGATGTTCGGAATCTGGGGCAGGGAATGGATGAAAACATTAGAGACATAGGGTTAATCAGTAATATAGGTACTACGGGTCCTTTAACTTCTTCGAAAACGTCTTTCGAGCGATAAATTCGTAAACTGGCATACTTTTGCTCTTCTATATTTTTTTTCTTCCAGGTACAACTAGATAAGACAATTTCGAAATTTTATTTTAGATTACAGACTGTGGGAAAGATGGATTTCAAGTTTTTGTTTGTTTAAGTTTTACTTTAAAGGAAAAAATTTTGTGTATCAAATATAAGGTTTGAAGCCAAGCTGACCAGTCATTACAAAGAAATAGAAAACCTTGATTTTCGGGGCAACCTAAATATCCGAAATTATATTTATCCCTCGCACATCATCTTAGAGGGATAACTAGCTGATCAAGAAAAAAAAACGAAAATCACGGTTTTCTATTTCTGTTGTATATTAATTACTTCGACTTGCCCAAATCGGGAGACAAGCTCGAATACTGGGCAATAAAACAAAAGAATAATACTCCTCGTACTAATGGCTCGTACTTATGGACCTTCTGGTTCAGGACATAGGGCCCGTTTTGAGAAAAAAAGAAAAAGGGCAAAAGAAAGGCGAATAAAATTAAAGGACCTGTCGTACCTATAATGCCAATGCAATCTACTTCTGTAACAGCATTAATTAGTTCTTAAACCCGGATACCCAAATTTCATATGTGACTTTCTGGACCCGCTAACGACACCTCACTAATCTTTGCACTTGTCGTGATTCACTAGTTTTCTTGCGCATTATGCTCCCGACGAGTGTTCGCTTCTCATGCTATTGATGCGTAAAACCGGTTATCTGAATTTTGCCGAGAGTTTGCTAGAATTCAACGGGCAAAGGAAAAGGCTTGAAACAGCCAAGGTCGTGGATAATTTGTTGAAAGCAGAGCCTAGCTTTACAGTATTCAGATAGTTTTGAGGATTGGAACATAAACAGTACTAGTGCGAGGTGGTCTTTAAAGACAATTCCATGCCAGTAAATATCGAGAAATAGTAAAAAAGTAGTAGGCTACTTAGAGCGTGTTCCACCCTACTTACGGTAGTTACTACGCTAGTTACCGTAGTTACTACGCTAGTTACCGTAGTTACTACGCTAGTTACCGTAGTTACTACGCTAGTTACCGTAGTTACTACGCTAGTTACCGTAGTTACTACGCTAGTTACCGTAGTTACTACGCTAGTTGCAGTATTTACTACGCTAGTTACCGTAGTTACTACGCTAGTTGCAGTATTTACTACGCTAGTTGCAGTAGTTACTACGCTAGGCTGGAACACTTTTTTATTTTTTCGGTCAAGTATCAGGCCGCGGGCTGATCGGATCAATCACGTTCCAGAGATGCGTAGTTACTACGCTTACTACGCTCCCGAGCGTGGTAAGCAAGTAGGTACTATTTTGAGAAGGTTGGAACGGTCAGCGTAGTAACTTTTCGTGAGGCTGGAACGGAAATAGTAACTAAAGTTACTATTGGTAGAGCGGTGGAACACGCTCTTAGAGTAGGCTACTGGAGCGGCCTCTTCTAACCTCCATCCGTCTAATTGAGACTCCGAATGGTTCAGAAGATTAGACGAGCGTAATGAGTCCCTGTCCCCACATCTCAGTAACGCTTACCAAAAGTTGAAGCAGTTGTTTGTGATCGGGCCGGCCGCAAGTACCCACAACTAAATACTATTGATGGCTAACCCTTCGGGCCGACGAAGAATCGCCGTGTGCCTAGCGAAGAACCAGAAACGTCACCACAGCAAACATTGTTGATTGGTCTACATACGATTTGTGGTAGTTGTGAGGATTTGCTTGGGCGACGTTTCTTGTTCTTCCCTAGGTTCACCGGTGTGTTTCGGAATTAGTCAAATCGATTATTCGAAACCAAGACCGATTTCTGTTGTGTGTGTGTAAACACCCAGTCTCGCTTAGCACGGAGTTAAGAGGACACCACTGGCATGACACATTTTTTCTAAGACTGAACTGGGTTGTTTAAATACGATCAAGTTATAAAATAGGAATATTAAAGCTATTAAGAGTCCTCTTCTCTGAATAGGGATCGAGCCCCTTTATCCACCCATACATATTTTTGCAATCGCGAACTATGCGTTGCACAGAGGATGAGCTGACAAGACGAGTTTAGTGTCAGCATGGCTCCTTCTTGAACTGTAAAAGTAGCGGACTGCCATCTTTCCTAGATTTGAAGAATAGAGTTAGGAAAACTTATTGGTAGGATGGGGGTTTGATTTTTGCACTAACTTCTTCCTTGTCATTAGCTGCGTCACCTGACCCGCCACCCTTACGGCCTGTTGCCTCAGTTACTTCTGGGCGTCTCCAAGTTCAAACAAGGCTAGCAGGGTCTTCAACAGTTCAGTCAAGCCGGAGAAGCTCTGAAGATTCGACGGAAGAAGCCATGAGTCTCAGGGAAATGAAAGTGAGTGAATTTTAGTCTCGCTTCTTCAGAGCAGACTTCAGAATTAACTTTCACTCCTAACAAATCTCCGGTTTTTGGCGGATCCCGGGCGAACTACTTGTCCGGCTAACAATATTAAGTTCATATTTGGATTCACCACGTATCCTGCCTCTGTATAGACGCCCTAACTCCAGAATAATCTGTCACTTCCACAAAGTTTTTGGATTTCGTGAGCTCTCAAGTTCTGATCTGATTCAGCATTTCTCCTTACCCTTATATCGACCCTTGATCTGAAACCTTTCAACCACCCCTAAATTGGCCCTAAATACTTTGACCCAAAGGATCCTCACAAAGCTTGAACAAAATATATGGGGCGTAAGAATACACGCTGAACCCATGTATGTTCTTAGTTTTCTGATCGGACCAGTCGTTTGGCCGTAATTCGCCGAAAATCACCACTTTCGTTCTTTGCACATTTTCACAATTCAGCTGTAGTGAGCTTCAGCGGTGGTAATATGAAAATCGGGAGAGCAGCCAAAAGAGTCGCCCCTGGGCGGATTGTGAATGAGGCCGAGTAATAGATTTGATTGTTACCTTGACGTTTAAGGGAGGATAAGGGGCTACGAATCTTAGGGGCATCTGAATTAAAGAGTAATAGTAATAGTTAGGGGCATCTCAGGGTTGAGGTACCCAAAAAAGACATGGTGAATCGAGAAGTACTATTTGTTCTCGCCTCAGGTGGATAGTCCGGTCGGAATCTGGTCAGAACTGGAAGTTTACGCATGAACCGTAAATATCTGAGATGCTCTTCGCTGATAAGTATTACCTACTGAATCTGGTTAAGGGACTATTAGGATATATTACATGACTGTTTACGGGATCCGGCAAAGAAAGAAAATCTGCAAGACATGATTGTATAGTCCAACAAGTATCCCCCTTTAGGATCCCATCGAAACCTTCGGTCTTGTTTAACGATTAATTTCCCGCGCTTACTAAAAAAACTAAGTTACCGAGGCCCAGGATTTGCCGATGGACAAGTGACAGTTGTCCCGTGTTGGAGGAGGAGTCAAGTGGTGACAAGTGCCAGGCGGGCCCTGCACAAGTGACAGGTGTCCCGCCTTGGAGGAGGAGTCGAGTGGTGACAAGTGACAGGCGGGCCCGCCTTGGAGGAGGAGTCCTCTAGTTCGAGGAGACTGCTTGAGGTAGATAGTTGATCTTTCTGATCCTCATCATCCAATCTGCTCTTATAGTACGAACTTCGAGAAGTGGAAGAGAAATTTCGCCGAGCCATGGTTGCAAACGCACAGCTAGACAATGAGAAATCGGCCTTCACATACCAAATCACTTTGTTGAAAGATCAGTTGGAAGAAATGCAAGAAGCAAATAGCCGTGTACAGAAGGAGTCAAGGGAGCACAAAAGAGAGGCGGAACAACTCAAATTGCTAGCAACGAGGTTGAAAGAGGAAACGGAGTACCTGAGGCGGCAGGTGGAAGAACGGGATAGGTTAATAGAGGTTAGTACACACTTGCTTTTTTTTTTAAAACAACTTCCGCTCTTTTCTTCGCCTTTTCCATCCCTACATGTATCTTCAGGAAACACATCGCTTGCTCTTAAAGTTTATCTTCAGCTTCAAAATATAGCTTCACAGCTCTTCAATATATAGCATCACTAACCGTTTCTCCACAAAGACTCTTTAACGAGATGAATATGAATAGATATTATGGTGGTGTTCCACCCTATTTACCATGGTTACTACGCATGCGTCACGGCTCCTGGCTTTTTGGCGTCAAAGCTGGAACGTATTTTTCTATTTTCGGCAAAATATCGTGCCGCGGGCTAATCGGGCCAATCACGTCGCATAGATCGTAGTTACCAAGCTTACTACGCTCCCGAGCTAGGTAAGAAAATACTTACTATTAGTTACTATTTCGAGAAGGTTGGAACGATCAGCGTAGGAACTTTTCACGAGGATGGAACGAAAATAGTAACTAATAGTTATTACTGTTAGAAGGGTACGCTCGATGTGTCAGTACTGTTTGATTGGGGCCCCTTATGGTGAGAAAAATGTGGAGCATGTAAGGCGATGTTGGATATACAGCACGCAATAGGAACATTTGATGAAAGCTCATGCGTGCGTGACGCAGTACCTGTAAACTGCACCCCTTTTAGAGCTGCTAAGCTGGCCCTAACGTTTAGTATAGTAGAGTAAAGTTGATTCTGGATGCAGTGAGTAGAGTAGAGTAGAGTAGAGTTTTATTTCTAAAAAGTAGCTTTCACAGCGTAAACGCCGAATTTGACTTCTACGTCAAACATAAATGTACACTCAGTCAATTTGTCAATTCAATAATAATTGCAACACAATTCGTAAAAAAGCCATCAGTCGATACAAAAATTGTCTACCACAATTTATAAGATAGACTCATTCTGCAAAACTTTTTGCCAAAAAATTCTGACACAAAAAAATCACTTCGATAAAATGATTTAAGAATTTTTTTTTCAAATTCGATCAAAGTCAAACTTTAACCGTTACGTCAAAAATAAAGTCACTAAAATACGCTATAAAACAAAATAAAACATATTAAAGGGTCAAATGCTAAAACTAACAATTCAACAAAAATAGTGACTATTTTTACTGGCTGTTGTACAACTCAACAAAACTTGGAACAAAACTCCTTCGGTATCGTTCATGTTTTGTGGGGACTGGGTTTAATTTGGGGACTTTTTGAGCCTTGTCGCGTTGTGGTCTGTTGCGGATGGGTGTGTAGAGTTCGGGGAGGATGGCACGTAATCTGGGTACAGACAGGGTCTTGGTACCGAAATTAAGGCACAGAAGGTTTCTTCTCGCGTCCAAGGTGGTGAGCTTGAACTTGCCAAGCAGATAATGGTACGGAAGCTTCCCTTCCCCATTAATGATCCTAAGCGCTCGTTTTTGAATGTTTTCAATCTTATATACGTGCTCAGAAGTAAGCCCGAAATGCCACACTGGACAAGCATACTCCAGTATTGGCCGGATAAACGAACAATACAGTTGGAGGAGATCCTTTGGGGGGCAAGAAAATTTTTTCATAAGTTTTAACAGGGAAACCGAAGGGGAAGCTTGTTTGAGGATGTTTTGAACATGGGCATCCCACTTCATGTCATCTGTAATAGTTACTCCAAGTAATTTAATACGTCTAACGGAGATTTCGGGAGGGATTGGGTCTGTGAAAGTGGGCAATGATTTTAAAAAACTAATTGTCATGATCGATGATTTTTGGGAGTTAACTTTCATCTTTGACAAAGACGCTTGCTGAGTGGCATCCTCAAGTAGAGCCGTAATTGAACTTTTTATATTTCGACGACATACCTCCAGTGCAGACAGGTCGTCCACGTACTTCCAACGATCTGGGTGGTCAGTCAAAAGGGTATTAATCATTATTAAAAATAAAATTGGACCCATTAGAGTTCCTTGGGGGACACCACAAAAAATAGGGAGGGAATCAGAAAAGACGTTTTTGTATTTAAGCACTTGAGATCGATTTGTTAAAAAAGAAGCAACAATTTTGACTAAAAAAGGACTCACTTGGAACTCAATTAACAGTTTATTTACAAGGATATTATGGTCAATTAGGTCGAAAGCTTTCTGGAGATCTATTAATAAAAGATTCAACCAAGTGTCAGGGTTTTCAAGATTTTTCAGAATAGTGTCAAGAAGACTAACAAGGTAATGCGAAGTAGAGACCTCTTTGAGGTTCCCGAATTGTTGTAAATCAATAAGATCAAGAATCTCTGCCTTTAACCAATCAGCCAAAAAACCCTCGTACATTTTTGAGAAAACTGGGGTCAGGGTTATTGGTCGAACACCACTAAAATCGTTCGAACCCCCCTTCTTTTGGATCGGTGTGATATAACCCAGCTTCCAGCACGTCGGGTAACTTCCGGTTTTACTAATATCATTAAAAATGTTTGCAAGGGGTTTAGCTAATTTATCAGAAAATGCTTTTATTAGATCCACTGGGATATCAATCGGACATATGCTAGTTTTCTTCAGCCGATGTATTTTTGTAATTATTTCTTTCGCTGAAATTACGGGGATTTTTTCTTTTGGAGTTTCAGGGATGTGTTGGTTGGCTGCGAGAGGAGGGAATGTTTGAACAATCCTGGCTAGATGTTTGTTAAGTTCATTGGCTGTCTGAAGAGGCGGTTCGTCAAGTCGAAAATCGAGGTTGTTGGGCGTAAGACCCGCAATTTCTTTTACTTTCCTGAACCACTGCTGAGGTTTACTTTGTTTTAAACTATTTAATTTGTTCTTACCATAACGGGATGCAGCACGTCTTATTTCTTTCTTAATCTGTTTTCTGAGAGCAATCGCTTCGACTTTCTTTCCATGACGAAAGAGTTTTACCTTTAATTGGATTAGCTCTTTAATTTTTTCATTTACGTAAGGTTTGTCTGAAGAACAAACCTTCTTAACAACCTCTGGGAAACACTTTTGGTAATTTTCCGTTAATTTAGACTGAAACAAACTAACCTTTGAATCAAGATCAACGCAAGAAATAACATCCTCCCAACTCTCAGACGTGATCCAAGATCCAAAATCTAAGAGCCCTTGACTAGTTAATGGCCGGTGCGAAAATTCAGAAACTGAGCAATTTGTTTTAAAAACTTGAAGGGGTTTCAGTTGTAACATAAAGTGATAGCTTTATCAATTGGAGGATTATAAAAATTTTTAAGGTTAGTGCAAATAACATCCAGACTGGTTCCACCTTTTGTGGTTGGGAAATCTACAATTTGCTTAAGCTTCTGGTCTTTACACAAATAATCAAGGCTTAGTTCGTTTGCGTCGCCTGCCATGAGTATACCAGCATTTGGGTACTTGGTCGTAACAAAATCGAGGCTAGCTTGCAGCCTGTCATGAAACTCACGGCGAGAGCAAACATTCTGCCCGGGGGAATAATAAAAGGAACAGATGATTAAATTAGTGTATGGTCGAGGGAGGCATTTCGGTTTTGCAGATATCCAAATAATTTCATCGCAATCATGAAGACCTGGTACATGAATAAGGGTAGGAGATAAAAATTCCTTGGCCAAAATCATAACGCCCCCTCCTTTCTTCCCAAGTGGATGATCGGCCGGGCGAAGTTTAATAAACTCCTGAAAACCCGTCATTTTAAGGAAACTTTGATTTTGTGCCTGGACTTCAGTAACTGCAATTACATCAATATGGTTAAGTTTTGCTGTTGATTCTAACTCAACTAACTTTTCAAAATTAAGACTTTCAGCATTCGTAAGGATAAAACCGGGGAAACTGTAACGATTTTCATCAAACTCTTTAACAACTGATTTCTTTAAAGTAACCTTATTCTGGGACACATTTGGGGGGGCATAACTATTAACGTTAATGGAGGGAATGGGGGTGACATCACCTAAAAGAGAATAATTATCACGCGGGCTAGGGTCAGAAGGCTTGTCAGCAGGTACAGGCACACCATCTTGGACATAGAGACTACCAAAACGATTTTGAATTGGGAAGGGAGCAGATTCAGGAGTAAAAACTGGCTGTGAATTGATTAAAGGGGGTGGATGAGAGGTGAAAGGGATGTGGAAAGTCGTCCGCGTTGCCAGCAAGGTGGAGTTTTGTTCCAACCCGTTGTTGAGCCGTACAACCTTGGAGGTGGGAGTCGCCGCAAAAGTTGCAGAGGAGGAACCGGTAACGGATCTAAAACACTTGGGATGGCCCGACAAAAAAATACTGCACTCTTGCTGGGGTTTGCAAGAGTCACTGGTACAGACTTTGCAGGGGCATTACTGGTCTGATGCGCGAATTTGCATGAGCTGCCGAAACGACATAAACCAACACGAAAAAACCTACACGCGGATTTCGGAGTCGTAGTTACAGGCGGGAGTTCATGAGAAAACCTGCAAGAACTGCCAAATTTACATGAACCGCTCACAAAAAATCGGCACAAAACGAGGGGTCTAGTAGTGGTGGAGCCCGGCACTGATACTGGCGCTAAAGACGTGTTTTTCCCTGCAACACGATGGCTATATCTGCAATTGCTTCCAAATTTGCATTGCCCGGACTTGAAAAAACGGCACTTACGCTTATTGACAACGATGTCGAAGCTATCTCCGTTTTCCGTGTCATCGGCAGTTTTATCGAGGCAAATAACAGGGGGCACTGAGAAGGAGAATACAGCAAATACCAAGGGCCTACTAAGTAAGTAAGTAATTTATTTCTAACCCGCCATCTGAAAAGCGGAGTATATAAAATAAAATAAAAGAATTAAATAAAACACAACAATACAAATACAATATACAATTTTTTATTACTATTTTATTTACAATTTTTCATACTGTTTTTATGGCACTTGCAGCTTCGCTCAAGTGCCATATACCGATCACTTTTCCGTCGGTCGGTCGGTCTGTCGGTCGGTCTGTCGGTCGGTCGGTCCGCTGATCGCGAGTTAGGGTACTTCCAGATGTGCTAGGACGATGAAACTTGGCTGGAAAATCAGGGACCCGACCAAACTAACCTGGAAATAATCAGTTTCCCGATCCGACCACCTGGGGGGGAGTGGTGGGCCGGGGAAATCTGAAAATTAAGTAGTTTTAGTCACACTTTTTCGAGTTGGGGTACTTCCAGATGTGCTAGGACGATGAAACTTGGCAGGAACATCAGGGACCCGACCGGACTAACCTGGAAATAATCAGTTTCCCAATCCGACCACCTGGGGGGGAGTGGAGGGCTAGGGAATCCGGAAAACTGGAGTAGTGTGTAACTTTCGAACGGGTGATCGGATTGGAATGAAACTTAATAACTGAATAAAGGGCATACCTCTGATGTCCCGTTTGAACTCCGGACCGGATTCGACAGCTATGGGGCAGTTGCGGGGGGGGGGGAGACCAGATATCTCGAGAAACGGTTAGAATGGAAGGATCGGAGTGAAACTTGCTGGGAAGAACAAGCATCTGCTCCAGACAAATCGTTTATACATTTGGACTGGATCCGGACACTAGGGGGGGGGGTGGAGGGGGTTTTTCCGGAATTCCGGTAATGGCGGTTTGGGGATTTTCACGACGAAACTTGGGAGGCGAATCAGGGACCTGATCAAACTGACTTATAAATACAAATTTACATGATCCTATAGTCGTGTGGGGAGTAGCGGGAGGGGGAATCCGGAATATTGAGTCATGCGTAACTTTGGAACGGTTGATCGGATTTGAGTGAAATTTGATAATTGATCAGAGGACATGTCTCTGGTGATCTTTGTCATGTCCGGACCGGATTCGACAACAATGGGGGGGGGGATACGTGACCGGCTCAGACTGGGGAGATCGGGATGGAACTTTGTGGGAATAATAAAGAGATGCTCTGGATAAATCACTTACAGAACCGGATTGGCTCCGGCGACTGTGGGGGAGTTTGAGGGGGGGGGGTCCGGAATTCCGGTGATTGCGATTTAAGGTACTTCCAGATGTGCTAGGACGATGAAACTGGGCTGGAGTATTAGAGATTCGAAAAGAAATCGCCACTTTCCAAATCCGACATTCCTTAAAGCAGTGGTTCCCAACCGGTGGTACGCGTACCCAAAGGGGTACGCGAGACCCTTGCTAGGGGTACGCGAAGGAACCAAAATCGGTTTAACCTATAGCTTCAAAACCTCGTCTCACTAATTTTTGATTGCCGAAAGCATAATATTACCAGCAGAGGCATCACTAGCCAAAAGTTTTTTTGAGGGGCAGGGTATTTTTACTGACTAGAAGGTCATTTTTACCGACTATTTTTCAAAAAAAATAACATTTTTTACGAAAAATTGCGGCGCTTCGCGCCGACTAGTTTCTTTTTAACCGTCTGGCCGACCACTGTGGGGGGAGAGGTGTTGCCAACCCGTCCGCGACACCTCTGATTACAGCCTTAGTGAAAGTCAATGAAATAATGTTGATTCCAAAACAGCTAGCCTACTGCCATAATATCTGTTCCTGTGTCAAACAATATTGTTTCAAGGAGAATCAAAGACACTGCAAGTGAGATTGTCATTCAGGTTGCGAACTGAGCTAACCAAAACGTTTGCGATGCAGCTTGATGAAAGCACGGAGAACACAAAACCAAACACAGAAACAGGCGGACTGTAAAAAAAAATTGCCGTTAATGATGTCGAGCCGAGATTTGACAAAATTTTAGCTACAAAGCAGCCTCGAGTGTTTCATTGATTTTGTATATATTTCTAAGAAATATCGTCTTTTTCACGTTATGAAAAAGGGGGTACGCAACCTTTTCGAACCTTGATTAGGGGTACGCGGTATGAAAAAGGTTGGGAACCACTGCCTTAAAGTACCAATCTTGACCGTAAATTTAGAAAAATACTTTTAAGCAAATTATACATTTTCATGATCCCCATGAGCCCAATATCAGTTTTGCGTCAAGGGTTTTGCTTACAAATGAAGTTCTAGCTCCCTTAAAGTGCGCATGTGAACCGCAAGGTCGAAAACTACTTTTTTTTTTATCAAACGATACATATCAACCCATGATCATTTGTGTCACAAGGATTTTGCTTAAAAACTTATTTTATCACCCTTAAAGTGCACATTTTAACCGAAAAATGAAAAAAAAACTTTTTACCAAACGGTACTGATCAATGATCCTTAAGGGCCTGTGATCGTTTTGTCTCAATAGTTTTTCTTACAGATGAATTTCTAGCGCCCATAAAGTGCGCATCATTACAGCCAAGTTCTAAAACAAAATACTTTTTCTCTAGCTCCCTTAAAGGTCATCTGAATGAAGTCTAACACCCTAAATTGCCACTTTTACATACTGCTTACCATTTATCTCTCGAAAACCGGACTAAAATCGGATGAAGTTTCACCGTGCTATAATTTTCAGCCTTTTTTCCGACTTGTCTTGATCGTAACGCTCGCCGTAACAGTTGTAACAGTCCATGCGTAACAGTTCATGTTGTAACAGTCCACGCCGTAACAGTCCATGCGTTTATCCATCCATGCGCTGTTTATCCATCCATGCGTTATCAACGTACGTTTATCCATGCGATAATGACAGTTTAAATATTGGCGCTAAATTTGTCTTGGGAGGTCGTAACGAATCGCCATAGGGAGACTTAGAACTTCAAGAGTGGATAGCGCCGAAATCACGGAGCGAAAAAATTCTTCTTCTCTGTACCGGTACTGTGAAGGACGATCTGAGGGGTTCATGGAAATATGGTAGGATCGTTCAGGTGTCCTTTAAAGCGCGCATCTGGACCGCAAAGGTAGCCTTAAAAGTACTTTAGAATCAAACACTACATCTCAACCCATGCAAGTGCCATATGAGCTTACAGCTCTTGTTCTTCGTATTAAGGATCAAACGAACTGCCGGTCAGTTGATTTACAGCTCATAGTACAGTGCAGCAAAATTTGTGATTTTCTGTGCTGATCTTTTCTCGAGTACTAATGGTGCAGCGGAGTATAGAGATTACATCTACTGACTAAGAAGGAAGAGAAAAGACCTGCTCTTTGCAGTGTTCGTTGTAGCCTCTGTCTACCCCCCTCTACGAGTTTCGTTTTTACAAGCTGGTAATGGGTCTAACGCTTGTTTGTGCTCTTGTAACTCAGTGCGATACAGTTCGACAAGTACAAAATTTAGTACCAAGGACAAAATACTGTTTTGGCAAAACAGCTAGGAAAAGAACAGTTTTATAGGTTATAAAAACATTTGTAATAGTCCCTTGCTAAAGTAAATGAGAAAGGACCGTTATTTATTGAAAAGAGTGTACAAGTCGAGCTACTCTTATCATACTGCGTCCCATCGAGTATCTCAGTCGTTTCCTGTGGGTTCTAGGGTCGCCCCCAAGCCGGAATTAAGCACGAACGAGCGATCTAATACGGATGATTTTGTATACTAGAGCGCAAGAAAATAAATAAAATTGTGTCGAAGAAACATGTTTGTTTTTCTCTTCGTCTGACAAGAAATAGATGAAAATCGAAAAGTGCAGAACTAATAGCAGCGAATAGGTTTGAGGTTAATGTGGGCTGCTACGACTGGTAGAGAGTTACGTTCTACCAGGGACCCATACATTTCCTGTAATGCCTCGCCATTCATGGGGCTTGTCATTTCCTATGCTTCTATGTTGCTATGTTGCCCGACCTACTCCTACTTTCCAAAATTCCGCTTTGGTCGAATCGGCGTTCTTGTTTGCCTCATTAGACGTGAGCGCCAAAGAGACTGCTCCCTCAAGGCACCAGCAGCCAATCCCAAATGTTGTCTATCTGGATAGTCGCGTATTCTGTCCCCGTGGGTATTTCTCGAACTACCGGTTGGTCGGTCAAGATCGCATCAGAAATCTCTTATTGACAAGCCCCCTGAATGGCGAGGCATTACAGGAAATGTATGGGTCCCTGGTTCTACTACGAAATGTCGGTGCTTACTGTCACCTTGATATTGGTTTGCTGTGAGCGCCATTTTTTTTAAACACTCAAAGCCGAATAAAAAGCACAATTAATGTCAGCTTTTCCTTTCAGGAGCACAGCCTTGTGCTAGTAGGTGACTCGGACAGCGATCTCTCCTCAGACGACGAAGAGGGACGCAGTCGGCTCAAAAAGAATGGAGAGACGAGCGTCAAACCGAGCAGTAATAATTCGCCAAGGAAAGCCCTCGTATCTCAAGAGGTGGCGCAGTTACTTGAAAAGGCCGGAGAAGGATCCTTAGGTGAGTGTTAAGCCCTCCACTTATGAGCTGCTCCCTCAAAGCCTCGAATCAGTATTGCTTTGGTACAACGGTATCTTCCCCCTCAGTGTGGGGTGAAATCATTTGGCATGGCGCCAAAGGTCGCGTTATCTGGACAGTGACATATCTTAGCTTGTAGTTTGGACAGACATTCAGGGTCGGCCGGTCATTGGACTGCAGTTGCTGCCCCGGTTTTTGGTACGAACTCCAAACGGAAAAGTTATTTTGTTCAACTTTATGATGGAAGGGCAGACTATCCGACAGGGATAACCTGATCGTCTGCTCAGACAGATTTACAGGCCAAATAAACAAATTAGTGATCGCCCCCTATAATTATTATCATTATTGATTTAAATCCTTCAAAACTGAAGCGTGAGTAAAAAAACAACAACACATCAGTCAAGCTCGCACAAAATTACATGAATTTAAAGCAGCTGACCAAGCATACAAAAACAATACCCTATCCAATCTTCCAAATACCTGGGCACTTTGACGAAAAGGAAAAGTTGTGACTGTTGTGAGGTACAAGAATATTTTTGGCCTTTTTGTGAAAGTTTTATATTTTACTATTCAAAGTCTCAAAAGGATTCTTGCGCATGAAAGTATAAAAAATAAAATTAGAATGAGGGAGTTAATGTGCTTATTAGTTTGATGGAGAGTACAAGAGAAGCTGCTGGAAGCACCTTGTAGGCTATTCTTTTACTTTTTATTGTTGTTTCTGTGCGTCATCTATCGAGGAATGGACATTTTTGGGGGGCGAAGAAGATCTTCCAGTATTCAAGTAAGCAGAATGTCCAGAGTGGATTGGAAGACCAACGGAAAACTCTGGACTCTTGGTTTTGTCAAAAGTGAAAGTATACACATGCGTTAGGGCCTTTACAATGTTAATGAGGTGCTAGCTGTTCCTTTAGTGGACGAACTATGCACCCGACGTTTCGTAAAATTCCGAATCCGACGATTCACATCAAGGACGATTCGTACGCTGACGTCCCACAATAGGGTTCCTATACTACCGAAATCAGACCCCCGAAAACTTAAAAACATACGATTGATCTGAAGTGTCAGTATACGACGGGTAAACATGTCGTCAATATACGAACTGGTGAGTATATGAATCGTCGGCCTCTGGAACACGGTGCATCTTGTGCTGGTTATGTCATGAATCGTTGGCTATATGAATATTCAGTGCATGAATCGTCGATACACGAAAATATGAGTATAGCAATCTTACCTTACCAGTCGTCCGGTATACGAATTTAGTTTTATGAAATGTAGTATTGTCGGTATACGCACTTTCGGCATGTGAATCATCGGAAATGGTATGCGAATCGTAGGTATGCGAAATGACAGGACCCCGTTTCATGATGATTGTACCTTTCAGATGTGAGAATACGGAGGTTGACCGAGGAAAAACGGGACTTGTCAGACCAGGTTAGACGCCTCCGACTAGAATTCGAAGAGGAGCGGACTAGTCATTTGAAACAAAAAAGATTGGCCGCTGCGGCGTTAGCGTCGGCCGCTCCTCCGATGCCAAACGGAATCGACACGGATCCAATTGAGATGCAGCGTAAGTAGCCAAGACAGTTATTACATCCGCCCTTAAAGGACCCATCGTACTTATATTAATTCACTATACTTCAGTAGTATTTCCATCTGTCTCGTTCCCCAGATTCTACACTTCGTAAGTTTATCCTCCTTTCTTGGCATTAGATCACGCTCATCACGTTTGTTCTCTTCACGTGACATATCAGGCTCCAAATCATTGTTTCCGAGGAAGCTTATTGGTCCGAAGACCGGTTGCGCAAACTTTGCCACGTTTGTCAAGGCAAGGGACATGGAAAGAGGTTAAAAATAGCCGAAGCCTTGTGTAATTTATTGTAAGCATAGCTAAGTTTTAAAGTAGTCGAATATCTTAGAACATCTTAGCAGAAACACTATGTAGTGCGAAGTGTCTTTTAAAGGTTCACTTAAGAGCCTATCCTTCCAGTTTCCCACCTCAGACTCACAGTTGCTTCATTCCAGTTCGAATATCCCGTAAGTGAAAACGATCAGATCCCATGCATTAACTCTCTTCTCACCAGTGTGAAAGCACACTACCTATTACGCGCAATCTTCACTAACCTCGCCAACAGACGTCGTATCTGATTGGTTTGTGCAGTCTGTCACCTCTGACTGGGTGCTGCTACTTTATGTCCCTCGCGATGATGTCGTGAAATCATAGGCTCCTTTTATTGATTATAATTTTTTACAGGAGAAATTGCTAAGCAGACAAACGACTACAAATTCAAACTTCAAAAAGCGGAACAAGAAGTAGCGACCTTGCAAGCAACGGTAAGTTTTCTTTTCTGATCTCTACGTATCGTGTCCGACCCTTCTCGCCTGTGCCAACTGCTGTCTTCTCTGGCCAAACCAGCCAATCCGTCGTAAGCTGGTGACACCTTTCCTTTCGCCGCTTCAAGCGCGAACCTGTCTTGGCTCAGATTGTCTGAGTGCCTAGCTTATTTACTCGGATACATTGAGCTTGCCACCAGACTAAAGTTGGTCTCAACATAGTATTTGCAAAGCTCAGTGCATTTCCCGCGCTTTGTTTATGTTCTGTAGATAATATATTCACAACTATATTTTTGTTAATTGGATGAGTAATATATGCTAATCTTAGTTGTGAATATTTTTTATTCTTCTCTCTTTTTTACACCTCCACTTAAAATGGCGGGTTCCTTACTCCCTTACTACTTTGTTGAATTTGTATTTCGTAATATTAAAAAAAAAGCCGGACTGACAGACGGTCGCTATTAGCCTTGGTAACTTTAATATTCTAGGACAGGTAATTTATTTTGGATTTACTAAAGCTAAAACTTTTTGTTTTCATAGTTATTTTAGTCACGAAGAAAATAATGAGAAGTCATTCATTCATTCTAGTCCATCTAATCGGTAATAAGTGGATGTAATGAGTAATGAGTGGATCGGTGATGAGGATAATTCATATGTCTCTATAGTCCATCTAATCGGTAATGAGTGGAGTCTCGTTAACAAACCATAGTCGCGGGAAAATAATCGAACAAACTAAAAAAAACAAAGAAGAAAAGGACAACAAAGCTAATAAATAAAAAGAAGCAGATAACTAAACGGTAAAAGCCAAAAGTCTTCAGTCCGAAATTTTCTTATGCTTTTGGTAGGAAAAAAGTGTTAGTACTTGACTTTGTAGCGGAAAATGTTGAAGCAAATTTACCTCGTCAGGTAGTAAATTCAGAAACTCTCAAACCGAACTGCTTCGTTGTAAGATCAGCTGTTGTTGTTTGTATGTGACTTTGAAGCTTGGGGGGCAAAAACCAACATAGCGCTTTTTCCAGGTTTCACGGTTGGAATCTCAGGTGCAACGGCATAAGTCAGCAGCTGACGCCGCGGAAAAAGTGGAGGATGAGCTTAAAGCTGAAAAGAGAAAGCTACAGAGAGAGGTAGGTTGGTCTGTAGAAGCCTCTGCAGTTTCATATGGTGATGGCGGATGGCTTTCGACTTAAATAAGCCTTACCGTGAAGCAGGCTTTTTCTCCGCCGATTTTCTGAATTTGTTAGAAACACTTCCTGTTGAAAAGAGACCTAGCGAGTAATGAGAAAATAGGCCTGTTAGAAATATTGTGAAGTAGGTGAAAGCTTTTCTTATGACTGAAGTGTTGGAAGGTCATCGTTAAAGATTATCAGTTATTTCTCATCATTCAAAACCGAGAGTACGCAATTTAATAAGAAAATACGACGATCATCGCACCCAAAATGTGAAATAACAGCAGAATATCAATCAAGGACATGTTACGCTAGTCACTGTATCCCCCACTATTTTACCCCTTCTACCGTTAAAGACCGCAGTGCAGTAGAGGTGGGTCATTTTTGAACGAAATTTGATCCTGGATGGTGTTGTGAAAACTGAAGAAATAACCCTTGTAGCGCCATATTACTAAATTCTAAATTTCTAATCAGAAACAGTTGTCTTGAAAGTTGACTGTATAATCATCGCTGTTTGGGAGGGAAGAGTGTTGTAGGAATTTATAATTATGTTCTGGAAGGACCATCTTCCCACGGCCTGGCTCAACTTGCTCACGCAGGCGATTGAAATTAGGGGGTTGATAAGTGCATCGGAAGGGATGTTGTCGTGGAAGTGATACTGTATTAAATCCTTTACCGAATTGCCCGTATACTGTGAGGTCAACCAGGCTACTAGCTTATTCGCACGCTTATTCTTTTCCTCTTCAGCTTCGTGAGGTTCGTCAGCAGTTTGACGATGCCGATGCTTCCCGCCGCGTACTTCAGCGCCAGTACGACAAGCTGACGCACTACCGCTAATCGGTCAGACCTGATAAAGCTTGCTCCTTTCTTCTACTAGATTTAACCGCATGACCCTACACCTCATTTGATTTGACCGTTGTACCAGTGTTGTCTTTAGTCACTTCAGCCTACCCGTCTGTCTATCCGTCTTTTAGCACGATAATCCTCGAAGGAGTTGAGACATTTTCTCAAACGGGCCAAGTTCGAAGATGTGCCTCGTATCGTTATAAATCCAGAGTATGTACAAGGGGTCATTAAAGGGCTATAAATATAACAGTATTTAATAACAGGCGTAATCAACAGCAGCGAGGGGCGGCTGATTAAACGATATTAATAACTGTAAATGGCCAGTTATAGGCCATAGTGTGATTTAGCTCGATACATGTTATTCAGTTCCAAATATTATAATTTTAGTGTATACATTGTTGACGAAAAATCAACTAGTCGGCTTATCGCCGTTTCAAGATTTTTAATGAATAAACTAAATTGAATTGAATTGAATGTTACGAGCTGAAACCGAAAGAGGTTCTGCAGAGACAGGCGATGTTGTGTTTTTGCTAGATAGCCATGAGCGTGCAGCATGATTTGGTATTTTTGCTCCCCTCCTCCGTCATAACTTTAATAGTAGCCTATAGTTATACTGTCCTTCCGGTTGCTTCGCCGTAGTAGTAGTAGTTGCAAAAGGACCCAACCGACCTTGCCATCAACTGAGGAAAGCTGGTAAGGATGCAAGGCTTTGTTCAGTTAAAGAACGACTTGATAATTATTTTGAACCAGATTCTTCAGGCGAAGGAGAAGAGGAGCCAATGGTTTAGGCTTTTTAATGGAGCCGTGCCAATGACTTGGGCCCGTTAATTCTTTGGGTTGTCGACATAACGTCCCCATTCGAAACGTCCCCTGGCGAAATGTCCCCATGACAAAACGTCCCCATGACAAAACGTCCCCATGACGAAACGTCCCCGGCTATAGAATTTTTTTTTTTTCATCGCTGAGGGATAACTAGGCCTGTGAATTACTGATTGCGTCATCAGTTCAGACAAAAAATATTTGTGGAATATAAACTTCTTAAAACCACGATGGGTTGACAACTTCAGCATTAAACCGATAGTCGAGAAACAAACAAAAGTGTTAATCCCGGCTATAGCCATTTCTTAAAGAAAGTGCAAAGATTTAGTAGTTTGTCAATTTTCGATTTATCTTTTATTTAATTGGTTTATTTTTGTGTGTTAGTTTACGCTTAACAATACAATTATGAAGCACCGGTGTTGTTCCCACATCTGTAATGCACATTCTGAAGTTGTTTTACCTCGATAATGCATCTGAAGATCGAGGCGAACTTAAAAATCTATGCTTGGGGACGTTTTGACACGGGGACGTTTCGCCGGGGACGTTTCGCCATGGGAACGTTTCGTCATTAAGCCAATTCTTTGTCTCTATTCCGGTTGTGTGTTTTTGGTCGCTAAATCCTTATTTCACATATAATTGTTTCCCTGCCGGAATCGCAACAGTCTTTTCAGCTTCTCCTCCTACAATATATAATAATTCATAATATAATAATAATACAAAGCAACTGAAAAGGTTTCTGCCTCTAAATAACTTAAAATTTAACATATAATATTGTTCAAGCTTAACTTTAAATTTAATATTCTATAGCGCAAAAATTCGCCATCTGAATTACAGGCATTCAAAATTCATTCTTTCCACAGTCCCAATCGAGTCACTAGACCGAACGGTGAACCATCTACGTGGTTGATTGAAATTTTTTTTTTTTGTTAATCAGCGAGTTTTATTTGAAGAGATGCTGAAGACCAAATACAGTTGAATAACACACAATGATGTCCTGTTTACTTCAGCAGTTACACCTTTTCTCTCATTGCTGCCCCGAGTTCCCTTCTCAAGACGGCTCTTGGAAAGTGAAAGTTAAGTAAAGATTGTCGGGTACTATCTTTACAAAAAGTTACTTCGAAGTGACGGTCTTCCTTGTGCTCCTAGTAACTTTGTGACAAGCTGGAACGGTGAAAGTGACTGAAAAGTAACTATTTAGTAACTTTCGGGCCGAGCTGGAACGAACCCTATGTGACTTAGTCCGAAACACGCCAGTGAGCCTAAGGAAGAACACGAAACGGCACCCAAACGAACCCCTCTAAATTGATTCAAATCCCTTGTAAACCAATCAACAACGTCTGTTGTCGTGACGTTTCTGGCTCTTCGCATACGGCGATTCTTCGTCGGCACGAAGAGTTAGTCATCAAGAGTATAGCCAAAGCTTGGAGAGAGAAGTGAGCGTAATACAATGACAAAGTTTTATTTTTCAGTTGAGAGAGGCACAAACGCGACTGGAAGAGTTGGAGACGTCGCATTCACACCTGCAGAAACGGCTGGATAAATTAAAATCAGCAAAATCAGCATTGCTAAAAGACATATGATTAGTGTACAGTGGAAAATAGGTGGCGCATCAGTGGTGAAAAAGTATTCACTCAGCGAGAAATACCGCGTTGGATGGCGGAATCACAAGTTGGACATTATGTAAAAAATCCAGTACAATGTATAATATTTCTTTAGTAATCAAGTCATTTCAATACTCGTATAGTATCAAATAACAGCTCATCTAATGGGCATTAAGAGGACTAATAGCCTACGGTCTTTATGCTGTCATTTCTATATTTTTTACATACTGACGTAATTTAACGTATGTAACACCATGGAGTGGAAGATGAAAGATGAATTTCATGGGCCATTTTTGGTATTGTCGGAAGTTTCATAATAGATAACACAAGGATGCGCAGTTTCAATAGACAACAAATTTGTTCTGATTTTGAGAAAGTTATGCATTAAATGTTGCACTCAATAAGCATTGCCACACTGTCAGAAGTTTCATAACAGATCGCGCATAACACTTTCAAGAGTAACACCTTTTCACTTAGAAATAAAGTGTTATTGCCAATGAAGTTTTCACTATTTCGTGCCTAGATCTCCAACAACACCTTCATTGGTAAAAATACTACACTGTCAGAAGTTACATAACGACAACAGACGGATGCTCGGTTTCAACAGATAACACTTTGGGATGTTATCTGTTACGCTTCTTTTGTTCCCGTTAGTATGTTTACCAATTGAAGGTGTTGGAGATCTAGGCACGAAATAGTGTAAACTTAATTGGTCATAACACTTTATTTCTAAGTGAAAAGGTGTTATTCTTGAAAGTGTTATGCGCTATCTGTTATGAAACTTCTGACAGTGCAGGAAGAGCCGAAAAACCGTCGGAAAAGCATCTGCTGACTTTTTCGATATCATGACGACGGATAAAAAGAAGTCAGCTGATGCTTTTTCGGCGGTTTTTCTGCTCTTCCTGGCAATGCTTGTTATGCATAGCATGTAATGCATATCATTTTCGAAATCAAAACAAATTACGTCCCAAGTGTTGTCTGTTGAACTGCGCATCCTTGTGTTTCTGTTATGAATCTTCTGACAGTGTAGTTGTGTAGGTTTTAACTGTAGTAATAAATCGATCTTTTTCATGCAGAATCCCAAAATTCCTCAGTTGGTACTAAAAATAAATTGGAAAATCTGTCAAGAATAATTCTGGGCGCGGGGGGGGGGGCTATTTTACAGCTAGTTTATTTACAGATGGCGATTCTCAGCTCTCTTAACACGTGCGTCAGACCCCTGACCAACTCGCGTCATTTGAGGCGTTTTCTCGGGGCACATTTGTTTCCCGCACGTTTCTGAATGTTATCATGGAAACAGAACTGAGTAGAGAAGAGTGTGCGCAAACATGGCCCACAAGTTCGGCTCGTGGCTTTTTTGGCGGTATGTCAAATGACCGAAAATATAGGACATCAGGCTTATGCCAGTTCCATTCATTACTAAAAGGATCCTCAGTTTTTTTTCTACGTCTTTAACAAAATAGCTCGTTTCATAATTTGGATCACAAAATAGAAAATTACCTTAAGAGTTGTTTGTCAAACTTCAACCACAAACTTGTGCGAAACAAAACGGTCACGGAAGCCATAGTGTTAACGCTCCCCTGCCTCGGGCTTGGTTGACGCAGTGGACCAATGGGTGCTTAAGCGATTGTGGTGATCTCAAGGATTCACTCTCCAAAAAGCAAAGCGAGAATCCGCCAAGCGCCTGAACTAACGGAAAGTGGTTGCGCCTCTGTTGCGTATTACAACTTCTCGCTGTTTCGCCAATTTCTACGTACAGAGTGGATTCATATTACTTTCCAAAACTAGCGAAGCGTAAGAACAGCCTCGGAAAGCGAAGCGAGTTTTAGCTGAGTTCAGAGATGGGCGAATCCGACCATGAAAGGATTCGAATCCGAATCCAGGGCTAGGTACGAATCCGATTCCGATTCCGAATCCGAATCCACTATTTCATGACGAGGATTCGAATCCGGAATCGAATCCGACCTTAACAAAAATCATATCAGATACGTAGGTTATGGTTTAAAAATCAGAGGTGACAAAAATCACTGATATCTGAGGTAATCGGATAACGTGATAGATTACTGAGGATGGTTGGTGGTGGAGTTCAAAATTTGAATTGCCTAAGCCCACTGTGTAAAAATTGGGAAACGGAAACTGGAAGGATGTAGATTAGAAATTTGAGCGGATTCGTAAGATTGAGGGTATGGAATCCGAGTCCGAATCCGAATCCAGCCTGACAAGCAGAAGATTCAAATCCGGATTCGAATCCGCCCAAAAGGACGAATCCTGGATTCGAATCCGAATCCGGACTCGGATTCGCCCATCTCTGGCTGAGTTGGGAGAACACACGGTGGACAAAACAGCGGAGCTTTCCAGACACCAGAATCGCCTTTCATTTGGAACTTGTGCTGCATTGCAGTAGTAGGCTAAAGGGAGATATTGACGGTCTCGAAAGCTCCGCTGGTTTATCCGCCGTATGTTCTTGCGACTCGGCTAAAATTCGCATTGCTTTCCGAGGCGGTTCTTGCGCTCCGCAGCTTTGGAAAGTGACTTAAAGGCACATAAAACTTGACTACGGAACTTTTCGGCCATCAAACCGACCTGGGGGGCTTAGATAAATATACAGGGACTTATTGTCGACAGGACCCCCCTTCTTTGTTATCTCGAACCCCCTCCTTAGTGTTCCCGAAGCTAGCTGGCAGGCCCTTGCCCCTTATGCACTGTAATTATGTACTTATGCACTAAGTTCGCCTTTGGCCGTGTTGACTAGCACACTGTGATAGTAGTCAAGAGGTCGTGCGTTCGATTCCTACTCCCGGCACGCTAAACTTTAGCTTTTTTTCTATATACTAACTCAAAAGTCGAATTCTCGGAAACTGCCCGGAAACTGCAATGGTCGTAACGAGAATTTTTCTTACTCTCAATATCGACTCAGGGTACATTCTTGATATGTCAGCTAGCTCCCCGAGTCAAGTTTTCTGTTCCTTTAAATTGGAAAGTGAATTCACTTCGTACCTGGAAATTGGAAAGTGGCGAAACAGCGAGAAGTTGTTAAGCGAACAGAGGCGCAACCACTTCCCGTTAGTTCAGGTGCTTGGCGAATTCTCGGTTTGCTTTCTGGAAAGTGACTCCACGAGATCACCGGAATCGCCCTTAAGGCCACTTTCCGTGTAAAAGCCATATGCAGAAGTAAACAGCAAGCTTTAGGTAATTTCTGTTTTTTCATAGCTACTAGAATATTGTTGTTGAATGAGTGCTGGTTTTGTTGTTACTTGTAATTTTATTGTACAGAAAGGGATGTTTATAAGTGTGACCTGAATTGAGTGATGTCCAAAAAGGTGCGTATTTGAACGGTCGATCGTTGACGATCATCAAAACTTCAACTGTGCGAAAATATTTGCCTGTTAGGCTAGTTTGGTAACAGTGGTCTCTGTTAGGCTAACAAGGTACGGGTGGAAGATTGTTAAGCGTTTACTCGGACAAGAATTCCGTCAAGAAATCCGTCGAGTCGAAAGGGATTTCGGTCCACTAGGATGACGATTAGAAAACAAGTTTAGTGAGACAAGAATTGCTTTCAAGTTGAAAGGAATCTGGCCTACCTAGGAATTCAGTTGGTGGGGTTGGTGAAGAAGACAAAAAAAGTCTTGCCAGCTTTTGAGAGCAGCGGTCATTAATATTGATGTCATAAATGCTACCAAAACATTTGTAGTGTTGGATAGTTGAAGGATTTTTTCAGATTTTCTGGGTTGAAGAAACAGTAGTTGCGTTTTTGCGGATACCATGGTATCTGTTACCACGGTAACTGGATCTGCAATTAGTCGTTTTTGCAGTTACCGTGGTTTCTGATATACGGTCCACTGCAAAAACGAATGTTGCAGAAATTGCACCTTTCGAAGTCATCCCCAAAAAAAACTGATATCCAGTTACATCACTAAGTGCTGAACTTCTTTTTCACCGATTTGACAAAATTTGATGAAAGTGAGATGCATTTTCCAGATACCACGACCAGATATCACGGTCGGACCGTGATATCTGAATATCTCTTACCACGGTAACTGGCCAGTTACCACGACAACCGCAAAAACGCCTTTTGACCGTGGTATCAGATACCACGATGACTGCAAAAACGACTTTAGACCGTATATCAGATACCATGGTAACAGCAAAAACGCAACTAGTATTTTTCCTCAACATATAAACATAATCCTTTCACCAAGACGGATTCTGCTCAAGTTTTCCTCTGCTTGTAAACGCTGCATTAGCGTTAAGTCTACTGTGTTCGAAGTAGCAAAAAGAAACGAGAATAAAAAATATAAATCCCAGTTTGACTTTCAAATTGGAGTGTTCTCTTAGGTATGAAGGTTGAAGTTCGAGAACCTAGCAGCGCTAGGAAACCGGTAGGCCGGTAGGATTTATTTGAAAAGACTTAATTTTCTCTTTCGCTTGATTGTCAGATATTTCAAACGACTTGCCCGATTCTCAGTATCAAAAAGTAATGCGAATAAATATATATCTGTACTAGCTTACACGGAAAAGATTGGATGGCTATGCAGCCATTATTTCGCATCTTGCTATGCAGCCAGTATTTCTTGCCTTGAAAGGTTCTAGCACAGTAAATTTAACAAAAAAAAAATAGGCCAGTTGGAACTTAAAGAAAACGCAGTACTTATAAAGTAGAGGTATTTTTCTTTAAACGTTAGTTAAATTTGAACGCAAGTTTTGGGCTAAATGGCGAAGACCCGAAGCACCCATTCAGGGGTTACTTAGCTATTTTTAACTAGCTATTTTTGCTGACTGGTATTTGACTTTGTCATAGCAAGTGGATGAAAATGCCACTGTTCAAAGTTAATTAACGTTCAAAGAAGCATATTCCTTTATTGCAGTACTGACACACTCTTGTTCCTCAATTGATTAATGTATCCATTCCCCGAAGCTTTGATATTCGTACGATACATCCGGCCCTTTATGACTACATCTTCGCATAAGGGGTTATGGGTCGCAGACCAGGATGTCTTGGCTGGCGGTACTGGGTCGGCGTCCTAGGTCGTTTCTGAGAATAAACAAAAAATAAACTGGAATTTTCGAATATTTGTAGGAATCATTATCGAATGCCGTGTTTCCTTTAGAAAAAAAAAAATGAGGCTGTGACTATTCAAGCGCAAACATACACACTTTCCAGACTGCTTAACCAGTCGTAGACGTTACTGCACGAATGCATGTTTGAAGTAGTAGTCGCTTACAAAAATTTGTGAGAGAAAACCAAATGGGTGATTACGTTTTGCTTTTCTAATTTGTTAATTCTGTGGATCCAAGCCATGATGTTCCTTCCAGCAAGACTTGTTTACAAAACTGGTTCTTTTTTCTGGTCCGGAAACGAGATTGTGTCCAAGTCTCAGGTTTGATATTTTCAGAGCCGCGTTCGGTTTATCTTCCACCAGTTAACCACCACAGAGTTGACTTTTCTTCTTGTATCGTTTTATTTGATTTTCAAACTTTTCTGTTAAAGTTCGAACACACGATCGGGATTTCCTGGCCGGATTTCGGCACTTTCATCATCAAGTTACAAAACTTTTCCGTATGGAAGTGATGATGGTGCCGAAATTTCGGTGGGAAATTTTATTTCATTCCGCGAGGACAGCGCCTGACCCTGGTCGTCTGTCCAAGAGACGAATGACAGTACTCTATATGACTAAGTCTGATACACGCCAGTGAACCTTGGGTTGGAGAAGAACAAGAAACGTCATCTATTCCATCAACAACGTTTGTTCCCGTGACATTCCTGGCTCCTCGCTGGGCACACGGCGATTTTTGTCGGCACGAAGAGTTAGTCATCAAGAGTATTCTTCTCGGTCGTTAGAAATCAGCTTTACCTCGACTGTGCAGTCGATCAAGATGAATTGAACGCTCCCAGGAGAATAGTAAAGAAAACGTGAAACTACGGAAGAATCGAACGCGGCTAAGGCAAGCTGTGCTTCAGAAATACACACAGAAGGAGCTATAACGGAAATTCTCGTTCTGTAATTTCGTCGCGGACAGTTTTCTCATAATGAATACAGCATAAAGAACAGCACTTTCCTTTTATAGTTTTTGTCTTCTTCTATGTGAACACCGTGATTTCTGAAGAAAATCTTCCAAAGATAGAGCATATCAGATCCGGTCTTATCCGAAACCTGGTCAGACGCTGGGAAAAGTTCAGGAGAGAAGCAGTGAAAACCTACCTTAAAAATGTTTCCCTCTGCCCAGTTTTCGTCACAAATATGAGCCTGGTCATAGAAATCCTCCGAGTTTTTCAGTTTTCTCACACGGATTGTAACATTTGTAACACGTCTTTGAGTAATTTGTGTATGTGGCCAATGCCCCAGCTAAAGTTTTTTTTTGTGTACTGAAAGAGGGTACCCGTAAAAGAGCTCCGAAATTCGGTGGATTGGTGTGTTCGTTTTAACAAATCATTAAACCATGCAGCCTCCCTAGCTTGGCCTTAAAAAGTACTTCTACAACAATCTCCTACAGTGATGCTCAAAAGCTCGCACAGAAATTGAAATAGGCATATCTTCTGGGTGAACTGAGAATTGCAGCAAAGGTTTGGAAATGCTATGAAATACGAATTGTTTGCTGGGAAACAGTTGATACAAAACGAGTCTGGACAGAACACTCGGCTGACCTAAAAAAAACTACCAGCAGCGGGAAGCGACCTATGTCGGAAAAAGTGTTTACGCAAAAAACGTTCGCGCTTCATGTGAATTCGTGCCTTTTACGCTTTTTTGTGATTGTCGTCCCTTTCGATATACCATGTTTTTCCCAATGTTTATGTGACCATCGTCTTTTGTATCCACTGCCTGTGTACTTATACTGTTGTTAACATGATTTTTCTTCCGGATACTACCTGTCCTGTCTCGACCTGTCTTCCGTAGGACATCCCGATCTGCGAGAATATCATCGTCGGATTCGCTGCTCGAATCACCGGATTCCTCTTCTTTACTGCTTATCTCCATCGGCTTAAAATATGAAGGTTTAGAAAACTCTTCCGGAATTCTGGATTACAAACAAATCACCAGATCATCAAGAAGAACTTGCATTTATTACAATGCAGACAGTACCGTTGGTTTTAAGTTGACAATGTGTATTTTGAGGCCGGCTTTGCAGTCTGTGTAATGCTCATATCGTGCTTGGACCCTCAATTAACAAGTTTAAAGTCTTTGATTCATGTGAGCCGAGAAGATGGGAGACACTATCATTTTTCGATGGGTCGGATTTTACGAACATCCTTTGTTTTCTTCAAAATCCTCAGGGCATCCAAGCGTATCCACGAATTACTTGAACACAATTCACTCTTGAAAGCAAGGTCGCCATTGCTCATTAACTATTCATGGATCTCCCGGCGGAGGTCAAAAGAGTTACTAAAACCTTCGAGAAGATCGAGTGGTGTGTAAGAGTCTCTTAGATATTATAGCTTCTTAACTCTTCTATTAAATTAGTAAGATCGAGAGACAAAGAGATTTTCCTGTCTGGAGGTAACAGGGGTAAAGGTTGTTAGAATTAAATATAAGGAGAAGAAGTTTGTTAAAAAGCTAGTGAATCTTGTTTGATTATAACTGTATCCTCATATGGCCGACTACTGCGTCGAAAGTCTTCTGCACCTCGACAAGGCACTGCCCTCGTCTTCATTTCGATTTTCGGCAGGATCAGGGGCCAATTAAGACTATCCCTGGGATACCAAACGGAAATGGGATCTAGGACATAATGAATTTATTCGAACCATGTCCGGGTTTGGCAGTCCACCGAATCCTTTGCTCTTGTATATAGATCGCGCTCGTTTTGCTGAAAACCGTTCATGGTCGGGTCTCGAGAGCGCTGTAGTGGACGTAGGTCGTAGGGGGACATTTTTGCGTTGATGGTTCCGTTGAATGTTGCGTGAAGGGTGTTTTCGCGTGAGCCTGACGGGACCATCCAGCTGAATGGGCATCTCCCGTTCAACGACACTCCTCAATCTTTGTTGAACGGGTAGAGAAAGAGTGTTCCTCTGTCCGTCGTCGAGTGGACTGCTTCAGTTCATATTTTTTGTTCAATTCATTTTCATTTTACCAACCCTTAAACAAACAAAAAATATACATACCGCTCCCAAGAAGGGCACAACCGTGTCCTGGGCGGGAGTGCACAATTTTCACTCACCCATTACAAATGACAACACACACTTCTCGTCTTAAAGGAACAGAAAACTTGACTCAAACTTGACTCGGGGAGCTAGCTAACATATCAAGAATGTACCCTGAGTCGATATTGAGAGTAAGAAAAATTCTCGTTACGACCATTGCAGTTTCCTGGCAGTTTCCGAGAATTCGACTTCTGAGCAAAAGGTTTGCAAAAAGCAAAAGGTTTGTGTGCCGCGACTAGGATTCGAACCCCGGCCGCCTAGTCGGGAGGTCGTTACTCTGTAGTCTACATGTAAAAAGGCGAACTTTTACAGTACATGAGTGCATAATTACAGTGCATAAGGGGCAAGGGCCTGCCAGCTAGCTTTGGGAACACTAAGGAGGGGTTCGAGACAGTTCGAGATGACAAAGAAGGGGGGGCCTGTCGACAATAAGACCCTATATATTTATCCAAGCCCCCCAGGGCGATTCGATGGCCGAAAGTTGCGTAGTCAAGTTTACTGTTCCTTTAAGGACGGCTCAGACGGCGTTCGTAAAGTGTGTAAAGTCGTTCGCAAAGTTCGTAAAGTTGCTCCGCTAACCCGCGTAAAGTACTTTACGGAGGCAGGCAAGAAGTTGAACTTTAAACCTTTCACAACCAGTGACATTTTCGCAAGGATGGCACCTGCCGAGCTCAACAGCTTGTCCCCTAGCGGAGAATGGTACGGAAATCAATTATACTGTGAGCGATGATCTTATTTCTTTGACATTCCGACATATAGCACAGGAAAATGAGCTCCAAAAAGAGGTCGACCCCAAACAAAATGCAACAGAAATGATTTTTACACCATCTTGTAGAGAAAAAAAAGCTGAAAATGAAGTCAGATTTGGCGCATAAAGCACCAGAAAAAAGTTAATACAAAAGTTTAAACAAAACATACACATGAGCTGGCCATTAGTAGCAGAACCTTCTTGAAGACCAAATAACTTATCCTTGGAAGAACGCCCAAAGTAAAACAAAAATGCAGTCGGATAGAAAATTAGTTATGATCAATCAAAGTAATAATATTTTTTTCCTTCGCGGTTTATCCTGAGACCTACCCTACTCCGAACTTTATTCGATATTTCTGCCATATCGGAATCTAGTAAAGTTTTGCGAGAAAACGTATTCCTAGGATTAATAAAATGCATATGACATATTATTGTTTACAAAATTTTTTACGCACTGTGCACCACAAATCAGATGATTCGACTTAGCCTACCAGCAAGCCAAAATCCTGGGTTCGAATGGAACACAGCAATCACTTATGGTCGAGAATCACCCATTAAAATAGTTTACTCTTTTCCCCTCAGTGACTGATCTTCCAGCTTTTGAAGACACGTGTATTTACTCTCGATGTAACCTTTGACCAACCCCTGTGGTGGAAATTCATGAAACTGGTCCAAACAGCTTCACCAGGAAGCGGACATTCAGTGTTTGACCTGAAACTTGGAGGATTCACGCCACGATGAGCTTATGATGCTACATCCTGGAGGAGTGTGGACTGGGAGTCCGGACTCCAAAGATATCTGGACTGGGAGTCAGGACTCAGAAGATGTCCGGACTGGGAGTCAGGACTCGGAAGATGTCCGGACTGGGAGTCAGGGCTCGGAAATGTCCTTTCAGCGGATAAGTGATCGCCAGAAGCATAGTCTACGTCGCCAGGTAATGATTGACGCGGCGCTACACGCTATTCTGCTTTCCATGACCATCTGAACAGATCATGGAACTTTTTCACGAAGCTGATGAACAAGGAAGTAAATGTTGAGGATGTAGCATGTAGTCATTCCTTAGAATAAATACTGGAACTGATCAGGACTGTGAAAGTTTCGTTTTACAATAAAGTATCAGTATCAGTATCAGCTACAGTATCGGATGTCAAAGCTGTGGTTCCAGTATTGGGAGATGCTTCGATACTGCGAAACTTCATAAAAATTGAAGGATCAGGATCATGGGAAGTCTGGTGAAGACACCCTTCTCCTGATCTGTGGCGTCGATAGGAGGAGACCTGAATAAGCTCCAAAGGGAAGATTTCGAAAAAGTGACAACGAAAAGTTCGTTTGTTCACCCAGAACAGTCACCATCAATGGTTGATGTAGCAAAATAACACAAGTACCGAGTTTTTTTTTCTTTTATCAAGTTTAGGAATGAACTGGGGAGCTTGATCCTCAGCTGAAAATCGAGGAAATGGGATTTAAGAATCAAGATGACTTCTTATACCCGTTAGCAAATGACCTTCAACAAGCTCTGCGCATGCTCTTAGAATCGACTTAAAATCGACGATGCTCGTTGACCCCATTTTTGGCCTCAGCTCGAGATTATATGTCAGGCTAGCACTTTCGTTCAAGAAAATCGGACCATATAGTTGGTTGAAAAAATGACGTTAACTTTTTCTGGTACTTTATGCGTCAAATCTGACTTCATTTTCGATTTCACCTTGTCATTTGCATTAGAATCGTACTTCAGTTCAAGACGAAAGGACAACCACGAAAACTGAGCATTGAAAAGCAGTTTGTATTCGTACTTCACTTTTCTTAATCATTTTCCTGTTTTTACTAAAAATTCGAAAAGATCACATATCTATCGTTACAAAACTTTCTTGATTCCATTTTCGGTCTAAGCTCGTGATTCTATGTCCGGATCGCACTTTCATTCAGGAAAATCGGGCCAAATAAAAAATTGCTCTTTTTCGCGAAATAGGTTGAAAAAATGGCATAACTTTTTTCTGGTGCTTTATACGCCAAATCTGATTTCATTTTCGGTTTCAGCTTGTCATTTTGCAATGGAATCATACTTCAGTTCAAGACTAGCGGACAACCACGAAAGTTTTGTATTTTTTTCGAAATACGTAAAAAAAAGGCATTAAAAGCCAAAAAACACTTATTTTGCGTCGAGCGAGAATATGCGAAAATGGATATGTTGTTTAGCTTTTTTTTCTCTACAAGATGGTGTAAAAATCATTTCTGTTGCAATTTGTTTGGGGTCAAACCTCCATTTGCCTGTACTAATAGGACAAAATCGCATGTACGCAAGAGGAAACTGAGCCTTTTTTTTCAAGATCTTGGGCAGGATGACAACGAAACCCTCAGGGAGATGACCTCTGAAGACCATGGGTGTAATCCATTAGTTGTGCATTTTCAGTCAGACTATATATGTCTGACTGAAAATGCACAGTGATGACCTCTGAAGACCATTCCACCGTTCTAGGATTATAGTATTTTCTTCAGATAAGGTAAAGCAACTTTTCGCTTTGAAAATGAACTTTTTCATTTATCCTCCCCCCAAAAAAATCGGACCAGTTCCGAAACTACGACAAAGCGTAGCCTAAGGTTTTGCGTGAACCAAGGGTTATTGACTTGACAGCAGTGACGTGTCTTGTCCCACATGATTTGACCTCAACAGGCGAAAACAGCAAAAACAGCAGCCGTGTCCAAAATGAAATCTCAGCAACCATTTTAACTCCAAGCTACTCTCCAAAAGGAAGTTCACCAATTTAGATATTTAACACTAAGCTAGAATCTTCAGTTTTGTTATCACAAGTTTCGTTTTTCCAACTTGAGCGGTTTTGAGCCTGAAGAGGCCCCTTGCCAAGAAGGGCCGAAATTTAGCTCGAATAAAATTTAGCTGACGTATCCGTTTTTGCACTGTCAAATATAATAATCAACAGGCGTCCACGTGACTTTGCCTTCCTACTATAAATCACTTTTCTTATCTAAAATTTACTTGACTCGGAAGCTACGCCTCCTATTAGTTCGTGCTGTTTGCTTTTACTTTCCACAGTTTTCTATTGTTCGGCCGGCCAATCAGAATCGCTTGTTAGTAAGGCCGAGTGAAGTGCTATCTATCGTGTATCCATAATGTCTTGTCCAGTGTTGCCACGTCGAGTACAATTGTACTTTTTCAGTACATTTTCGTTACGTCTGTACGAAAGTACAACTTTTTCTAAAATGGCCAAATCTAGTACATTTTCGCGTTTTCTGTACAAATTAAGTACATTTTCTTGTTTTCCTACGTCTAATGTTTTTTTTCTACTTATATACCATCTTTGTTATATAACTTATATACCAGCTACTTCATTCGAGCTACTTCATTCTGACATCTTTTCAGTAACCACCTCACCCACTTTTCGTGCTTTTAAGCTTATAGTCAATAGAGATAATAGCTGCGTTTTTTGCCTTTTTCCCGTTGGTCGGTTAACACCAATAGTAACCGTTGCCGGTGGTTTACTGCTTTTGCTGCAATTTCATCATGTCAGAATGGAACAGGAATTTTCAGAGGTGATGTACTAATATTAGAGCGACTAAATCTGTAGACTACGGCAGTACCAGAATTATGGCTCGCTGAAGCTGTTACTAAACTTTCGATTGGTGCCCCTCCAACCTCAGTCAAAATCCTTTTTTAAGTTGAAAATATTGCAAACAATATGATTACTGCATTGCAAAGACAGTCCCTCTGGTTCGACGATGCGCGTGTTGAGCGCAGCGCAACACGCGCCGAATTTTTTTTTTGGTATAAGTACATTTTCAGGCAATCTGTACATTTTTTAGAACAATATCTGTACATTCTGAAAACTTGGCGTGGCAACACTGGTCTTGTCGTCAGATAGAAAAAAGAAGTCGGCCAAAAAAAAGAATGTGTTACTGTTGATGAGAAACATTTACTAATTTTGTGTTCAGATTGCATGATTGATGTATAAATAAGACCCCGTTTCAGAGGAACATGACGTCTGTCTTCAGTTCCCTGGGGTAAGGAATAATGTCAAGCTTGATTGAATTTGTTTCAAAGTCTTTGTCTTGTCGACTTGTCTTGATAAAGAAAAGTCAAGAAGAATTAGAACTAAGAAGGCTACATTCCAAAGAAGTTGCTGCCAAGCCATTCACTAACTGGAGCTACTAAAAAGAATAGCATGTTGGTTCTGTGCACAGATTTCCGTATTTGTGTAATTGAGAAGCTGAGCGCACAAATGTGACGGCTCTCCTTTTTTGGCAAATTCGCACCGACAAACACTTTTAATGTTTTATACTTCTGTACAGGAGGGGGGGATATCCACCCTATGGACATTTACAAAAGAAGTCCATTCTATAGAATGAAAAATATTGAGTCCACTCTCTTCTTGAGTGGCACCACAGAAAGTCCAGCTAGGTGGACCGCAAACGCGAAAAGCCTAGAAGTAGACAACACAAGAGTCCATCAAGGTGGACCTAATATACTGCCCTAAGAAAGCTTAAATGAGTCTACCTAGCCGGACTTTCCTCTAACTCTAAGCCTAGGATTGCTTCATCAAGTCTGCCTAGCGAGACCTTATGATTTACCTAAGAGAATTTGCAATTCCATCCAACTGGACATTATTGTCATTATTACTGACCTAGAGAAACTAAAAAATTCCACCTAGCTTGACTTACCAAACTTCCCTACAAAATTTGGTCTTGGGTCTTCCTAGCTGGAATTTAATCCTCTCTTACAAAACCAACTTCTGAATTCTTGCTGAGTGGACCTGAGCTCAAATTCCTGGTAGACTAAAAACGGGCCGCAAAATCAGGGGTCAGAACGTCTGATTCCCGTCTGGAACCGTTTCGGCAAAATATTCAAATTCTACTAAAAACGAGGGTATTTTCCGTAAGTTTTTGAATTAAAAACAAGACCTTTTGATTTACCTAAGAGAATTCTAATCCTAATTCAGATTCCACCTAGCTGGACTTTCAGATTATCCTAGATTTCAAGTCAAAGTCCACCTAGCAGGACTTTCAGATTATCCTAGATTTCAGGTCAAAGTCCACCTAGCAGGACTTACGGATTATCCTAGATTTCAGGTCAAAGTCCACCTAGCAGGACTTTCAGATTACCTTAGATTTTCAGTAAAAGTCCACCTAGCAGGACTTTCAGATTACCTTAGATTTTCAGTAAAAGTCCACCTAGCAGGACTTTCAGATTACACTGTTGCCGTTAATACAGAGTGGATCTTTGTGCCGGAGCATGCACAGAAAAGTACACCTCTTCAGGGCTATTTACCAGAAGCTTCCCATGGAGAATATTGAGGGGTTGCACACTCGTGGAAATGATGTACACCTCGTGGTGGACTTTCCATCAAAGTCGTGAGCTGGGAAATACCTAGAAGCTCTATTCCTTGATGGACCGACCCTTTTATTCTATTGTTATGGCCGTCTGATGTGTTCTATAGGAAGGGTGAAAGGGTCAAAGTCCACCTAGCAGGACTTTCAGATTATCCTAGATTTCAAGTCAAAGTCCACCTAGCAGGACTTTCAGATTATCCTAGATTTCAGGTCAAAGTCCACCTAGCAGGACTTTCAGATTACCTTAGATTTTCAGTAAAAGTCCAACTAGCAGGACTTTCAGATTACACTGTTGCCGTTAATACAGAGTGGATCTTTGTGCGGGAGCATGCACGGAAAAGTACACCGCTTCAGGGCTATTTACCAAAAGCTTCCCATGGAGAATATTGAGGGGTTGCACACTCGCGAAAATGATGTACACCTCGTGGCGGACTTTCCATCAAAGTCGTGAGCTGGGAAATACCTAGAAGCTCTATTCCTTGATGGACCGACCCTTTTATTCTATTGTTATGGCCGTTGTCGCATGCTCCGGCACAAAGATCCACTCTGTATTAACGGCAACAGTGTAATCTGAAAGTCCTGCTAGGTGGACTTTAACTGAAAATCTAAGGTAATCTGAAAGTCCTGCTAGGTGGACTTTTACTGAAAATCTAAGGTAATCTGAAAGTCCTGCTAGGTGGACTTTGACCTGAAATCTAGGATAATCTGAAAGTCCTGCTAGGTGGACTTTGACCTGAAATCTAGGATAATCTGAAAGTCCTGCTAGGTGGACTTTGACCGGAAATCTAGGATAATCTGAAAGTCCTGCTAGGTGGACTTTGACTTGAAATCTAGGATAATCTGAAAGTCCAGCTAGGTGGAATCTGAATTAGGAGTCACTAGAACCTTGAATTCAAAGTCCACCTAGCTGGACTCCATTGAAGCCTCCCTTATAAGAGATCTGAAAGTCCTGCTAGGTGGACTTTTACTGAAAATCTAAGGTAATCTGAAAGTCCTGCTAGGTGGACTTTGACCTGAAATCTAGGATTAATCTGAAAGTCCTGCTAGGTGGACTTTGACCGGAAATCTAGGATAATCTGAAAGTCCTGCTAGGTGGACTTCGACTTGAAATCTAGGATAATCTGAAAGTCCAGCTAGGTGGAATCTGAATTAGGAGTCACTAGAACCTTGAATTCAAAGTCCACCTAGCTGGACTCCATTGAAGCCTCTCTTATAAGAGACTGGACTTTAAATTTTCCATTCTATAGAATGGAAATATATTTCCGAAGTCCATTGGGTGGAGTCCCCAGGAGGGGGTACCTGACCTCGTTTTTATGCAACCTCGAATTTTGCCGCGAAAATGTTAAAATGAAAGTTCAGTGCTATCCTGACAGTCAAGAAGCAAAATGCAAATTTTTTTTCAACAGTTATGTCACAAAATATTAAAATTATTTGTCTTTTCTTTGTTTTGAACCTGGTTTAAAAAAGGATTTTCTGGTTATTAGCCTTATTACCTCTATCTTTTTCATCACTTTGCAAGCAATCTGACCTCATGTAAAAATGGGTGAAAGTGTTAGAAAAGAAAATTATATTTAACTGGAAATATTGAAGTAAAATTTATATCCCCAACATGTAAACCATTATATTAGCTTCACTCTAGTATTTTTGTTATGTTTTTTGGTTCCTTTTTAAGCCTGATATATCTCACTAAAAAAAAATTTCTCTGGAAATTTGAAATCTTGTCCGAGGTTGGGTACCTCTCCTGTAGTTCTGTTTCTGATACAGACAAAAGCTCTGTCAATAAAACAGGAAACTTCTTGTTGGGAATCAGCAGCGATTGTCGGTATGGTAGGCTTTATAATTCCGTTTCTGATGCCGACAAAAGCTCTGTCGGTAAAACAGGAAACTTTATCTACTGACTGAGATAGCCTACTCAGTCGACAAAGATGATAACTAGCTTTTGATATACTTCCCAGCCTTTAATCGCTTTTCTCTCGAAAATAACAAAAAGTGAGTTATTACCTTTGTGTGCTCAGCTCTTCAGTTGTGCACAAAGCAATCCTTTGCTTACAGGAGGGGTATTCAACCTCAAACTTATAAAACCTCAAACTTGCAATGACCATCATACTTTTTAGCTCATTCCATAAAATCCATGTAGACCTACTTGTGTTACAAAATCTGTAAAATGTGGCAGCCAAGTATTCCCAGCTTGTACCTCATTTAGGTGAAGCCTACAAAGACTGCTTACTCCAAATACAGAGCTGAAACTTTTAAATAAGCATGGAGCAAGCAACACTGTCAAGTCAACTGAAACTTGGGCTGATTTGAACCTTATCTGGAAGGGGTGCGATTCTCCCTTCTGCAAATCTGCAGAAACTTAGTAAGTCCTCTACTAGATCACTCCATCCACGTGGTGGGGGTCTATGAATAAAAGGAAACAGCAAATTTCTGGCTCATAAACCTTATTCGAGATCTAGATCCATGTTGAAGCTGTATTTTGACAAAGTAAGGGTTGTGCAGTGTTTGTTCTCAAGTACAATTTTCATTTTCCTTCACGTCTGCCTGATCTGTTTTAAATCTCAGTATGCTACAGCATCAGTAAATATCTGTAGCAGGATTCCTTTCCTTACAAAGAAATGTGATTCTAGCGAGGCTGTTGCCCTGTGAGAACTGGCCAGTGGTAACCTTGAGATACTGTATATGTAAACTATTTATTTTTCTAGATTAACCAGGTTAATTCCTATATGCCGTAAGATGAAGCACTGCCGTGTGTCATCGTGTTTTGGCACAAATCAGTGCATGCAGCTGAGGACATTGGCAGTTTCAAGAAAAGGAGTCAGTGCTGCAAATACAGATCTCAAAAGCCAGAGTGTGTGCTTCTCAAGCAGCAAGAAGCCTGAGAAAATACAGATGCGGGTAAAAATACACTCTTTTTTCATCTAAATGATGCCAGTTGAAGTCTTCCACAACCCTAGTAGACCTGTGACTTGTCATACTGCTATTCACAAATCCTCTAGTCTGTCTTGTGACTGAATGACTAAAATTATTTTTCTTGATCATGCAAGATTTTAAGACTTGGAAAGTGCTACTCCTGCTGAAAAACAGAAGTAAATCTATGTAATCCTTGCCTAAGGCTTCTTCATTGGTGCTTATGAAGCATGTGAGTAAAGGCGTTTTTCCGTGCTCCCACTGCAGTGTTGCCACTCGATCGGCACCGCTCCGCGGCGCCGGCCTCGTCAAAAAGCGGCATTTCCGCGGCATCCTTGAACCAAAATGCGGTAAAAAATCGCGGCATGCCCGAAATTCTCGGAAAACGCTGTTTTATATTTTTGAGAGAAAATGGGTGAAAAATCTCGTTTTAATATGAATGTTGATTCAGTGTCAAGTGAAGTGTGGTGAAGATCTGTCATAAATGCGAGAAAACACGTGCTGTCTATCCTTCTTTTCAGCGGTCAAAGGTAAGCATGGTCAGCTCAGTACGGGAACACACATTTGTCATTCATCGTTTTCGTCAAGCATGCAACAGAAGTAAAAGTGCAGAGGTACCAAAGCGTCTACAGGGAAAGTCCACGGTGGGAAAACCGAATAAATGTGAAGTGAATAGTGAAGAAATTAAAAGCGATTTTCCCTTGGGCCTTCAAGCCTATCCAGTAGAATAATTGATGGGTAACTCGTATCTCAACCTTTTTCGGTTAATCTTTAATGAAAATCAATATCAAGGCACACAGAGGCACATTCAGTTCAGTCGGGTCTTCACCTTCCGAAATCTGGGTCCGAGATTTATTTTTTTTTTCTTCTGCGATACTTAAAAATTCCGGAAATCTGGAAGCTCAAAAGAACCTTTTTTCCATATTATTTTGATGTACTTTCGGACCGGTTCAGATTCCAGATGCAATTTACAGAAGAAGTCAAAGAATAATCTGGAAGCCCAGATTCCGGAAGTTCCGGGAGGTGAAGACCGGACTTTATCAGATATTTTGCGTCCAGCCAGCCGCGTCGGAGAGCATAAAGGCTGGACATAGTCGACAAGTGCTAACAGGGAAATTGCTAATTTCGAAAAAATCTATATTTTTTAGCTATTTCATCAAGGTGATTTTGATGATCTCTTCTAGCAAGAATCGGGCTTTCAAAACTTTTGGTAAGAAAGAACTACACCTCTGGTTCACACCATATGACGAATTCGAATGTTGAAATGGCGAAGTAACGAACTGGCAACTACTTAAAACACGCAGTTTTGGTAAACAGAAAACAGATCATAGAAGCCGCCCACCCCCTAGGATAGGCCAGTACTTTTTGGGTCAGTAAATTATTCTGATGACATCCAGGGCCATAACGACTAGGGGGGAGGCGGGACGCCCCCCCCTAATATTGTCGGGCAGTCGTTAAAAAGTAGCTGAGTCCACGCACTGCGCCGCTTTTTTTTCGTGAAAACGGTCGAATTTTTACTTGGAAACAGTCGATTTTTCTTAAAAACAGTCGGTTCTTCTTGAAAATAGTTGTTTTTGTCAAAATCAGCCGATTTTTCGTCACCACGGTCGTTTTTCTCAATAATAGTCGTTTTTATCTGCAAAAAACAGTCGGTAAAAATGATAAATACCTTGCCCCCCCCCAAACATTTTGGCTAATAACGGTTCTGACGACATCTGGGCTACTTAAATATAGTTACCGCTTACCCTTATTGCTAACTTGAAAACACAAACTAGAAATGAACTGTTTGGTTGGGCTGAGCTGAGTCAGCTGACAGAGGTCATGAGATGAACTGAGAAACTCAAACGTCAAAGTTGCGTCAAACCCGCAAATACAACTCAACCGACTGGCGAACACAATGGCCTCCCAGGGGACAAGCTGCCGACCGACGGGTCATTAATTAAGGTCCGTAGTTGACTTCCGCGAAACGAGTCGGACGCGTCTTTGAAATCCCCAATCCCCAGACATTTGCGAAAGATATGAAACTTCAAGTTGGACAAATTTTACATACGGGAACGAATGCGGTATTAAAAGCCATTTCGCGGCATATTCGCGGCGTGCGGCATGATAAAAATTTTATGAGGCATTTCTCTCAGAATCGCGGCGTAAGGCCGCGAAATGCGGCATAAGTGGCAACACTGGTTTGTGGGTCGATTGTGGCTCGAAAATAGTGTTTCCGCGGTCTTTAGTGCAGCCCACAAGTGTGTTTCCGCGACCAACAAGATTTTCGTGGCTCGCTTTGTGGCTCAAAAAGGACAAACAACTGCCGAGGTGATTGTCGATTTTGTGGCTCGGTTTTGGCGGGAAATTCACATTTGGCAGCACAATAACTTCAAAACAATAAAATTAATAACTTTTTCAAGTACCGTATGTGGCAATAAAACTGAAGATCCTTTTTGCACTGAATGGTAAGGACGAAAGCCTGGAGCTCTATTTATTGAGATTTATACATGATTTTTATTTATATATTCAGACATTTTGAATTTACCCCGAAAAATAGACAAAACGGCGTTTCCGCGAGTTTCAACTTGTGGCTCGACTGTGTGGCAAACAACCGTGTTTCCGCGAAAAACACTCAGAGGTGTGTGGCCCACACTTGTGTCGGAAAAACGCATTAAGTATCATCAGAGGCCTGGTAAGTTGTGCAGTTTGAATCCAGACTGCTTTGATAAGAGGAAAAGGAGCATTTGAGCGAGTGGAAAGGATATGGCTTTATCATGCTTTTAAAGTGACAGATGTTTCCTTGCAAACTTTGACAAAAATGAAATGAATGTGATTTATGTACCCTTGCTCCTTTAATCCTTAGATGATTTAGAGGCAAGGACCACCTGAGCCTCCCCAAAGGGAAAGTGGACTTAATCCACCTCTGATAACTCTGCCCCACCTTTTGTATTGATGGTACTGACTTCTTATTTTCTTTTAGAAAGAAGATGTTCTGACAATACCAAACTTGCTTTCTGCAGCCAGGATTGTTAGTACGCCATTTCTTGGATATCTGATAGTCACATCCCAGTATGAGTATGCTATTGCTCTGCTGGTAGTATCCGGAATCACTGATGCCGTAAGTTGCTGTTTTTCATTCAGTGCCTAGCCTATTGGTTGGTAATGCTTCAGGGTAGCTTTTGGGCTGCTCCTTGTAGTATTTGCGTGAATATCGAGCTTTTACTGTATCAGATATTGTGCAAGATGTGCATAAAAAGTCTTGCCCAAGAATTGCTGGGATCGAACTGGAAAGGCTGACTGTTTTGTAGGCATTTCAGTCCTTCTGCGTACTTTCAGACAGCATACAAGGCTGGTCCGTTTCTTCAGCTCGCAAAAGAACACAAAAGTAGATTTTTGGTGTATGATTAAGTGGTTTTGTGATGTTTAGGAGGTTATCAGTGATTTTGGTATTTGTTTTTTACCATGTTTTTCTTTGTTATGACCCTCGGGCTTTAAAGCAATAAAGTTATTATTGTTACTTATATAGGGAAACAACAGTGGCAAAAACTATAGCATGTCTGGTTATATATCGTTGGAGAATCTCGTTCTTTTCCGGAGAGGGTAGAGCTCTGTCAAATGGGAAGGATGGTTCGTTCTAGCATAATTGTAGAAATTCTTGCTGATACCGTACCATACCATTTTTCCTCTTTCATACTTCTGGAGCCACGATGCCTCTCGGTGAAGCTAACATTTTTTATGGCACTTGCAGCTTCGCTCAAGTGCCATACCGATCACTTTTCGGTCGGTCGGTCGGTCTGTCAGGCCACTCATCTCGAGTTCGGGCACTTCCAGAAGTCCTAGGACGATGAAACTTGGCAGGCGTATTAGGGACCCGACCAAACTAACTTGGAAATAGTCACTTCCCCGATCCGACAACCGTGGGGGGAGTGGAGGGAGAGGAAATCCGGAATATTGACTTATTTATAACTTACGAACGGGGAGCCGGATCTGAATGAAACATGATAGTTGGAAAGACCTCGTGTCTCAGATGTCACACTTCAAGTCCGGAACTGATCCGGTGACTTTGGGGGGAGTTGGAGGGGGGGAACCGGAGATCGTGTGACATGTTCAAAGTGGACGGATCTGGATGAAACTTGGTGGGAAGAACAAGCACAAGCCCTAGATACATAGTTGACAAGAAAGGACCGGATCTGAGCACTGTGGGGGGAGTTGGAGGGAGGGTTCCGGAATTCCGGTGATCCCGACTTAAGACGCTTACACATGTGCTAGGACGATGGAACTTGGCAGGCATATTAGGGACCCGACCAAACTAGCTTGGAAATAGTCACTTCCCCGATCCGACCACCGTGGAGGGAGGAGGGGGAATCCGGAATGTTGACGTATGTATAACTTTTGAACGGGGAATCGGATCTTAATGAAACTTGACATTTAGAAAGACCCCGTGTCTGAGACATCACACTTCAAGTCCGGAATGGATCCGGTGACTTTGGGGGGAGTTGGAGGGGGGAACCGGAAATTGTGTGACATGTTCAGTGTGGACGGATCGGGATGAAACTTTGTTGGAAGGACAAGCACAAGCCCTAGATACATAGTTGACAAGACCGGACCGGATCCGAGTACGGTGGGGGGAGTTGGAGGGAGGGTTCCGGAATTCCGATGATCCTGACTTAAGATGCTTACACATGTGCTAGGACGATGAAACTTGGCAGGCATATCAGGGACTTTACAATTTTCACTTAAGAACAGACGTTTCTCCGATTTACCATCGTGGGGAAGTGGAGGGAGGGGGAATCTGGAATCTTGAGGTTGTCCAACTTTTGAACGGGTGATCAGATCTTAATGAAACTTGATATTCGGAAAGACCTCGTGTCTCATATGTCCTGTTTCAAGTGAGGACATAATCCGATCAATGTGGGGGAGTCGGAGGGGGATTTTGTGACGCGCTTAGAATAGGCCAATAGCGATTGGGATGACACCTGGTGGGAAGAACAAGCGTAAGCCCTAGATACATCAGTGACAGAACCGGACCTGATTCGGTCACTCTGGGGGGAGCTGGAGGGGGTCCAGAATTCCGGTGTTCGCAATTTAAAGTACTTCAAGATGTGCAAGGACAACGAAAATTGGCTTGAACATTAGAGACTTGACATGATTGGTTTAAAAATTGTCTTGTCACTTCCCAGATCCGACCATCCCTTAAAGTACTCGTCTCAACCGCGAAGTACAAAAGTTACTTTCAAGCAAAACCCAAATTTTCATGATCCCCATGAGCCCAAGATAATTTTTGCCTCGAGGGTTCTACTTAGAAATGAATTCCTAGCACCCTTAAAGTGCGCATCTTAACCGAAAAGTAAAAAAAAAATACTTTTCACCAAAACATATAGGCTACATTCATGATCCTAAAGGTTTTTTTTTTTTTTTTTACCAAACGATAGATTCTCATGATTTCCAAGGGTCCGTCTTCATTCTTATCTCAAGGGTTTTACTTACAAATGATCACAACAAACACGAAGTGGCGAATTCCTACTTACATCCTTTTACCAAGCCTTGCAAGTGCCATATGAGCTTACAGCTCTTGTTCCAAAGACATAACGTCATCACTCTTTCTTGAGGAACTCAACGTTTATTCTAACAAAGATTATAAAGACTTTTTACGAAATTTTCCGCGTCGTAGTAGAATTTTGATTGTGAGGACGGCCGTAGATATTGTGAGCGTTATACTAGAGCAAATATCGAAAAAAAATTCCCTTAACACAATCCGAATAATGCAGTTAAAAGATACGAAATAAGTTGTTTTTCAGTTAAACTTTTTTCAGTTAAACCTATATTTGGAATAAAAAAATCAAAGTTTAATTTTAACTTATTTACTCGTATAACCTATTCAGTTGCTCATTCTCCAGTTAGCTACCTTCACATACCCGCCGTTTCCTGATTTCCGACCCGTTATTGACGCTTGAAAACCTTTCCTCTAATTTGTGTTCTGCGGTTGGATATTTACCTGTCCAAGACTATCTAGGCTACTATTTCATTTTTTCTTTAAGCCTATTATGTCTTCACTTATTTCAAATCTTTCTTTCTTTTATTTATTTTTTCTTTAGCTAGATGGGTGGATAGCCCGGGCGTACCCTAGTCAAGCCTCAGTGCTTGGAAGTGCCTTAGACCCTGTTGCTGACAAGCTTCTCGTCGGCACCCTGGTGATCTCCCTATTTCTTAATGGTGACCTGCCTGCCTTTTTGACATATTTGATATTAGGACGGGATGTTCTACTGATGACGGCTGGATTTGTTTTACGGTACAAGTCGCTGGACCCACCGGTAAGTCAGCTTCTCTGCTATTGTAAGGGGGGGGGGGGCGGTTACATTCTTGCAAAGCTGTTGGCAGTCGACTGCCAGAAAGGAACAAAACTTGTTTTCGTGACAAGCTGGGACATGTGTTGAGCGGTACCGTCCCCAGAAAACGCGTTTTCAGATAAATGTAGCTATAAGAATGTCAAAGAATCAAAATTTGCTGATATTGTAACGGCTTGTCTGCAAATCGTCAAAAAAAAAAACACGAAACAAAACGAAAAAGCGCAGCTAGCAAGTGGAAATTAATTTGTCCTTTCTGCTAGCTCTTCAGATTTTGTTGATTTTCTGGCCAGGATTTTGGTAGAGAGTTCAGTTAGCGATGGACCAAACTTAATAAGGTCTTGTACCGCTGGAATTTAACGAATTGAATAACGTTGCTGCTCTACAAGATTACTAAGGACCCGTAATTGCCCTCGACTAGCATGTTTTCTCGATGATCTTCTTCCCGCCAATAAGCATACTCAGTTCCCGGTAGATGACGCCAGCTAAGATGAAAAGTATATGTTACTGCTTTGACTGCGCCTTTCATAGTTAAAACTGGGCTGGTCTTGTAGAGAACGTTAGCCCGATACTTCGATGTCAGCAAGCCGTCAGTACAACTCACACCTACTCTCATTAGCAAGGTGAACACCGCGTTTCAGCTTGGAACTTTGGCCCTGACTCTTTCTGGAGGAGTTTGGGCCCCCGTGAAGCTCTTCCTGCCATACATATGGTAAGTCCAGCTTTTCCTGATCACGCTTGGCGCAATTCAGGTCAGTCGATCTGTGCAAAAATACTGCGTGCTGGTCCACCATTTGGCGCTCCGTTAGTCTTACTTTGTGTACTTTTGATTCGTGTATATACTTTGTACATACTGTATTGTATCAAGAACAAATAACGAGTCAGAACTGCTTTCTCCCTATATCGGTCATACAAACATGCTGAGTCGAGTAAAAAACGGCCGACACAAATGAGCGGAGTTGACTAGCTTCGCGCCACATCACGCTTCGTTACCTCACAAATAGCCAAATCGCCGTGAGCCGCCCGATGAGGAAAAGTAGCATTCAAACCTGATTGGCTCTAAGGAGTGCTCCGGAGTAGGTTAGCGCGAGGAGTACGTCTCCTGCAAGCAATCTTTCACTATTTTTTCTGCAAGATGCAACGGCGAAGACGAAGAGGAGTAAACGGGTATCAGCATCAGCTCACAGCTAGAGTATATACATCTATCTCTGCTCATTTTTGTCGGGGTATTCATAGTCGCTGCATGTGACTGAACACAGTAGTTCTTCCGATTGTTTGCTCTTGATTGTATATACTTTTGATTCGGCACCGTTTTCTTTGTCATACGTGTGAAGCTGCATTTCGAAGCAGCAGATATTAGTACTGATTCCTTTTAATCGGCTAATCTTTGCGTCTGCTGACAGAAAAGTGTGGGTCTTGGCCAGGGTTGGTGGACCCTTCTTGAGACGCTTCTTTTACGGACTCGGACTCTTCGCTTGTGAGTAGGACTCGAGCTCTGCTCATCTCGCAGCCGTTATCATCTCGTCTCGCGGGATGTTGCCCAGGACTCGTGAGCGTGACTTTGGTCTCGGACTCGGACACGCTGGACTAGAGAGCAGTTCTTGTCTTGGCTACGCTAATTGTTAGGGCACGTTCGGTAGGATCCGGGGTGTATGGGATAAGAACCTCAGCAAATGAATGTTTATTATAACGGTTTATAAACCCAGTTTGGTTGAAGTCCTTCTGTTGGTCAATGATTACTTAGCTGAAGAAAGATCCGGGTCTTGGTCTGACTGATTAACTCAAGGGAAATGTTTTAGGGCACCTCCCTTAGGGCCCGGGAAACCAAAGCTGTTTAAAAAATTATCGTCTAGCCTACTCGTCAATCCTTAATCGTGAAACTTTTAGGTATACCGCGGCTGGAACTACCATTGCGTCTGCTGTCAGTTATGTTTTCCAAAAGGATACCTATAAATTTATGTCTAAAAGGTAATCGAACGTTTTTGTTTTGAGTTTATTATAATTATTTTTGACTCTTTTTCGGCCGTAATCTAGTTAGATATATACGAAACGACCCTTGCATACTTGGCCTGTAAAGGCTGTAAGCACCTGTTCCCAGTAGCTTAATTTGTGGGAAGTCCACAGCCTGCCTCCTGAACTAGATTGCTGGTACTGCACTGTCAGAAGTTTCATAACAGACAGCACAAAAGGATGCTTGGTTTCAGCAAACAGCACTTGGAATGTTATCTGTTATCGCGACAAACGTTATGCATGAAATGCTATGCATAACAAGCATTGCCAGGAAGAGCCGAAAAACCGCCAAGTAAGCATCTGTTGGCTTTTATGTTTGTCGTCATGATATCGAAAATTCAGCAGATGCTTATTTGGCGTTTTTTCGGCTCTTCCTGGCAAAGTGGCAATGCTGGTTATGCATAACATAAATGATGAAAGGTGCCGGGAAAGGGTGTACAGTATAAGGTGCTTGGGAGTGGGTAGCCCCTCGCGAAGCATTGATAGAATCAAACTTCACCGGTCCCGATGGAAAGGCGTTCAAGGTGTTCCGTAGTTGGCCGTCAGACCTGCAGTGTCTTTAGAGAGCAGCCAACAACGCAACTTGAATGAATGACCATGCAGTTGAGTAGTGAAGTTGACAAGTCTCGTAACACTCGAACAGATTCCCGCAATGAAGGCGGTATGCTTGTATGGATAAGCTAAGAGTTTCGGGATCAGGCAAGTACGAAGTCGTTCATTATTCTACGCCTTTATGGCAGCATCTGTCAGTTCTCTCACCCAATGAAAGTTTTTGGAGAATTAGCTATATTAAGTTGTAAGTTTCAGTAGCATAGCCTACAAAAGTAACTGTTGCCACAGCATGCTACTATAGAAACATTGGATGCTACTATAGCAGAACTGGACGCTAACGCATACTAGTGCTTAAGTTTGGCCCAGTCTGAGGCACGATAAATGAAAGTATTCCATAATGTACTACGTATCTATACGTGAAGCTTTTCGTACAACTACACAGGCTACACATTTTTGATCGGGCAGCTAGTTGCGAACTGTAGCTTCCGAGGATGGGTAAAGGAAGAACCCCATTCCCGTGTTAGATTTTTTTCAGTGATGCCAAAAAAATTGGCATATAAATAATCAGCACCATCAACATTTTTACATTTAATCAGTTAAACTTTTATACAACAATGTTCGTGTGCCAGAACAACAACTTTTGTTCATCAAAAGATAGGCTACTCCAAAAAATGTGCTAGGGAACGTCCCAACAAAATCATAGAACGTCACGGCACTTCTGTAAAGCTCTGACGTTGTCTTGTCTAAATTGAGTATAACTTTCTTGTATGGTTTGGGGAAACGGTTGAGGTGGAGATTGGCGTGAATGTCGCTTCGCGGGACCAAATTTAGTTGAACATAAGTTCTTTGTAGTAAGACAGTAGATAAGCGTTAGTGACGCGAGAATTCGTTCCAGTTCTGACTACCGTCTTTCTGTCTGCTCGCTCGTAGTTGGCCTTAACGGATTCGTAGTATTTGCCATCACTGAAAGAAAATGTTATGACATTAACCGTACACCGCACAACTGAGTCAGACTGCAAAATTCAGCATTACCCTTATGTGTAGTCGGACTGAACGTGATCGGAATGATTTTCCACTTGATTTTTGAATTGGTTGATAGAGCTTAAGACAGTAACAGTGCTAAAGACAGGAAACTCCGCTGAAATGGCGTCGTAGAAAATAGAGCTGCCTGCCACCTGGCGTTCGGAACCCCAGCTTTAAAGGATGCAAGTGATAGTAAACAATCAGAACATGTAAACAAATCAAGAGGACTTGTAGGCTAAACAACAACATACGACAAGTGAAGTTTGATGATGATTTGAGAGAAGGGATCGGTCGAAATGTCAGCAGAGAGACGATTTAATGATAGTCCAACCGCCGGGAAGCGCTTATTATCGCGACTCGAGGGGCTTATGCGAATTTCATGTATTTCTACTGTTACGGTCTTTGCTTGCGAGAAGGTTTTTTCGGATCGTCCCATCGTCACTTGGGCTCGGTCGGTTGTGAAACGACCACCTCATCTGGTTTCTTGAATGAACCATTTCAATTTGCAGCGTTTTTTGCAGATACCATGGTATCTGTTACCACGGTAAAAGGATCTGCAATTAGTCGTTTTTGGAGTTACCGTGGTCTCTGATATACGGTTGCTCTGCAAAAACGCCTATTGCCGAAATTGCACGTTTCGAAGTCATCCCAAAAGAAAAACTGATTTTCTGAAAACTTTTGACCGTGGTATCAGATACCACGATAACTGCACAAACGAATTTAGACCGTATATCAGATACGATGGTATCTGCAAAAACGCAACTAATGGCCTTCTTGGTTGGGAGCTGTTCGGAAGTTCAAGCTTCGGATTTACTGATTTCTTTTCCCACTTTCCCATGGAAAGAAACGGCATCTTCGTTACCCCGGTCCAGTCGTACTGTTTTCCTGATATTCTTCGTTTTACTATGACTCATCAGTTGTTGACTTGTATCGGTTTCACTGAAGTGGCACCGTCCAGAAAAGTATCCTCGACTGCGGTTCCGTCTTGGGAAAGTCTTTGGAAAAGAAAATGCCCCAGTTTGATTTCGAAAGCTGACAGGATGGAAAACGAAATCAAATTCGTGTGCCTTTTAGAACATTCAGCATTCCTCCGTTGCTTTTCCTGTAAGTTTAATGATTTTGGAAAGCTTATGAGCTTAGGAAATTATTCATATCCCTCCTTCATTCAACAACAGAGCTCATTTCGATTGGTTATCGTGCACGGACAAAACTCTTAGAACTCTTTATAAAATTCGGTTACCTGAGAACAAGGCACTTCAGATGCAAACATCTCACTCGAAGAGCATCGACTGCCTTCTGGCTTTTGTCGGAGTAGCGGAGAGTGTCTGGGTCCCAGCGAAGTTCCAGTCTTTCGATATCAGGGCAGTTGGTGGCGATACAGTCGATCAGATAGTCAACAAGAATTTTCTGTTGGATTTTCTGACAGCAACCCTCCGACATACCCATGACGAGGATCCTGAAAAAGACATTTTATGTTTTGGTTTGCGTGTTTAGTAGGCTACTATGGAGGTCGTGTTCCAGCTTCCCACCAGTGGTTCATGAAAGCTTGTACCATCCTGTCGCTCGGTATATTCCACAGTTTGGAACGACGATGGTAGCTTACAGTAACTGTTGGGAGGTTGGAATACACCCAGAATGGTAGGCAAGTAGCACTTCAGCAAGGGAGGTACCACTTGATCGCTGGACGATCCAAACAGGAGACATCTTTGCTTTATCTCCCAGACTGACATATAGGTAGAGTTATTCAGCGTGTTAACGTTATTAGGAAATTTCGCATGGGGTACTCTGACGGCGATGTGGAGAAATTCGAGTTCCCCGCAAGGCTTTCCATTTCAGAAGTAATCTTTTAAGGACTAGTACCAGCTTACCCCTGGCTGACACAAAATGATCTTTCCAGTTAAAAACGGAGTTTCTATGTCATCTTTGGGATGACACATTCTGTGTCAACCAGTTTAAGCTTTGGAAGGAATGCAACAACATGCTTTTCTTCTCGCAGAACTTTTAAGTAAATCCTGTATTCACAGTCTAACATTGCTGATGTCGTTTGGCAAGAATACCGTCAGACTTCCAGGTCGGTCCATCGCCTGTCCTTGAAGGATTGTTATTGGCCTCGAAACCTGAGCATTGGCAGCTGTGCTGAATGAACGACTAAGACGAAGTGAGCAAGCTCTTGGGCATGTCAAGCTGCGTGAAAGAACCAGTTCTGTACTTGAACAGCGCCATCCTACTATCTTACTTTGCTCCGCGAAGGACAGGCATGATAGACGTCCAAAGAGAATCCGTAACGTGTGGGATGCCGGACAGGATAAGTCCCTTCAGCTGTTGGCCGAAGCGGGAGATGAACCGATAGATAACCTCCTCTGAGAGGTTGTCGGAGCGATCCAGGTCGAGCGCTACAAGACCTCGAGGGTTGCCTTTCTCCATGAAGTTCCTCATCACCTAAAAAATTACCAAGGATGACGTAATATCGAAGAGATACGAGTGATTGGCCGATGAGCTGCTGCTTATGAACTGAAAGATCCCTAAGGATCGCTCACTATTTTTGTTCGGCTCAGCATGTAAATTGTCCACTCGATATTTTACACTCAAGATCTTGGGAGATGTTTCTGTTCTTGCCATATGTTTTTCCTAATCCCATGTTGCATGTCTTGTCAGGTGACGAACTTGGCTTCTTTGGAGACGAGTCGCCATCTTGTGGCTCCTGGTACCATGGTTTGACAAAAAGGCTAGGAAACTCTGCTGAACCTATTTCAATTCTTCCGCCGAATCCGCAGCGCTCCAAATACTTGCAGCAAATACCATAGTTAGTGTCTACCTTCCACTAAGCGTGTTATTTATATGTTTGTTATTTATATGTAAGAAACTGAATTTAGCTTTGCTATGATAGTTTCGAAATATACCGATCTCTGTCTCTCTCTCTCGTGTTCCGGGGAGCGGAAACTGGTCACCCGATCTCCCACCGCTCTGTCTAACAGCGGTTTGTTCAGGATGGTAACTAGTGGTTCTTTCCTTTCGCGGTTGTTTGGTGCTTTGCTATTATTCGATGTGTATTCTGAAGGGAGTGAATTTAGTCAGGGTCATGCAGGCGAAACAGTGTTTTGGCGAAGTTAACCAAGGAACCGAGTTTTAATGAAACTTCGATGAAGCATTAACCCCCACCGCTACTCAGTTGCCATCAGTTTGTAAACAGACACTGCAATGATCCCTGTCAAAGTCCTCGTAAACGGGTCGAATGCCTGAATCCATCCAGTCGAGAACAGATTTCCCGCTATATTTTGCCCAAGATACCGCAAGCCGCCAGCGTCAGTATATGAAGTTACGGGTATTTAGTATTTTCGCATCTTACCAGGGATCTCGCCCGTCTTTGGCACAGGAACTGTTGAAGTTTTTGTCGACCCGGTAAAGGTTCGGATTTGTTTTTGTCCTGTTGCGACGTATGGTGAATCTCCACTGAAAAATCACGAAGTCCTGCTTTTGACTGAGGCTCGGTCAATTTTAGAAGGCTTCGGTTTCCCACTTGTAGTAGCCTGCTGCACCAAAACGGAGCATCCTTGTCCCAACTAATTGATTTTTTTTTTTTTTTAAATTGGATTTCGATTTGCGCTGCCGATGGCAGGTTAGATCGCCTCAGACGGCCCCTGATACTTACCGTGTCCGTGAAGCCGTCGAGTTGGCCAGCGGATAGGTATCGAAGGTTCTGCAGATTGGAAAGCATGTGGCTGAGACATTCGGAGCTTAAATCTGTTCCGGTAATGTCCAGCTCTTGAAGCTGTTGAGCTTTATCCCACTCAACCTGCATCAGGTGCTCGCTTAGAAGACCTAGAAAATAGCATGCTGTTTAAAATCTGTTTAGTACAGTAGAGGTATGCTTATGTGAACAGTTACTTTAATGTGAACACTTCAATTTTGGGCTAAATGGTAGACTGAAGATCCAAAATACCTGTACAGGTGTTTTCAGCTGCCCTTCTTACCTACTTTGGCTAACTGATAGTTAGCTTTAGACACAGCAAGTGCATGAAAATGGCAAAATCCGAAGTCAACAAACGTTCACATAAGCATACCTCTACTGTATATGGCATCATTTTGCCTTTCTGTCTTGTAATTGGCTGATCGATTGTTATGTGGCTGCATTTCCTCCCTTCGGCGGTAACGTCAAAGACAGACAAGACAAAAGGTTTCGATGGGATCACAAAAATTCAGTATTTGATCCAGACAATTGGGTCTTGTAGATATCCAGACTCCTTGAACATTTTCTTTATTAAAATTTGGAAACAGATTAAGGCCAATGGCTAATCATCCGAGAAAACCAAGTTCAGATCTGGATTCAGCATATGTGTGTTTACCCTACACGTCATATCTACTTTGACGAAATTGATCAAAACTTCCTGCTTTACTTCTGCCAAGTTTCGGCCGGATTCCGCGTAAACTACTTGTCCGTCAAAAAACTAAAGCTCAAACACGAATTCGGCATATCTCCTTACCCCTACATCGAACCTCTAATCAACTTCAGATAAAACTGACAAAAAACCTACCCAGCTTTTAACAAATTTTCAGGCTTTGGCCGGATTCCGGCCGAACTATTTGTCCGACGAGAGAATAATAATGTTCATATACAGATTCAGCGTGCCTCCTTACCAATACATCGAACATCTACTCAACTTCAGACAAAACTTTTCTTATAGCAAATTTTCCGGTTTCAGCCGGATTCCGGGCAAACTACATGTCCGGGTAGAAAATGATTGTCATATACGGATTCACACGATGAAAAATTCTTTGACTGTGTAGTTGTGTGGTAGTTGTACCAAAAAGTTGCATGTATTAGTATGTAGTAGTATGGAATACTTTGATTCAACATACCTCCGACTAATCTTAAGTAGTAGTATCCGATAGCATCCAACCTTGCTGTAGTAGCATCCAGTTTGCTAGTAGTAGCATGCAGTGGCAACAGTTACTACTGCATGCTACTTTTTCGTACAACTCCATACGACTAATTCTCGAAAAATTTTCATCGGGCATGTCTTCTTTCCCCTAAATCGAACATATAATCAACTTCAAGTAAAACTTTTGCTTTTAACAAATTTTCCGATTTTGGCTAGTTCCCTCGACGGTCTGGACACACGACGAGGGTCGACAGAGTGAAATTTCTGCCACAATTGTGGGCACAAACACTAATTCCGTACGGAGAAAGCTGAGATTTGTCAACTTTATTATGAAAGTGCTAAGATCCGGCCGGGAAAACCTAATCGTCTGTCCGCATCATTGATGAGCCTCGACGTCAGTAGAGCTGCTGTACTCTCGTCCAAGCAACGTCTCTTACAAACCATTGCTAGCGCATTGTTCAAACTGCTGGGGTATCGAAATTTAGTTCGAATCGGCTCTTAAGCGGAATTCACACAGAGGGAGTCAAATTCTTTGCCTGGCGTTGCGAAGTTTTTCGGCTCGGAGCCGAAGCCTTTTTTCAACGCCTGGCGTGACGAATATCGTCAGGCGTGGCGAAATTCGCTCTCTATGTGAATTGGGCCGCTTTAGACCAATGATGCCGCCTGAAGCTGTAGAGACTTGTTCTCCTAAGAGGCTACCTTGTTCAGCTCTAGTTGTCCTCTGTTTCATGCGCCGTTGCACTTTAAAGGCCGATTCTGGCGTTTGCACGGATTCACTTTCCAAAAAGCAAAGCGAGAATCCGCCGAGCGCAAGAACAAACGGAAAGTTGTTGCACCTTTGCAACTTCTCGCTGGCTTGCCGAGTCCATTTTCCACGTACGGAGTGGATTCACTTTCCACGTCACTTTCTAAAACTAGCGGAGCGCCAGAACAGCCTCAGAAAGCGAAGCGAGTTTAGCAGCCTTAGTCGCGTGAACACACGGCGGATAAGCCACCGAAGCTTTCCAGACACCAGAATCGCCCTTAATTTTGATCTTGCTTGATTTGAGTGGGTGGGTGCTTGACCACAACGTGAACATCAAGAGGCACGCGACGTTGTAAGTCACTAGTACTGACACGGTGACTTACCATTTTCAATCCGTGGGAAGTCTAGTCTCTTTGAGGCCTGGGCCACTGACTTTCCCGCTTTATTCAGAGGGATCAGAGCAAAATAACACTAGGGAGTAGCGTCAAGATCTATGCTTTCCTTGCTTCGCAAACGGGCCATACTCATAGCGCCGCCCACTAAGCTTGCGGCATTTAAAGCGAGACAAACTTGCGGATTTAGAACTTTCTAGTAAAGCTAAGATGCGGTTTGCAGACATCGAGGAAAGAGGGGGGTTGAATCTTTTTTTTTGCTGTTTTCAAAATTTGAAGTTATTGGAACCAGCGCTGATGCACGACTGATTGAGTTTCAGTAGGGATGTTCACTATCGCTAGTGGTGCTAGTGTCACTGCTATTCGAGTGTGTGTCACTTCTTTCAAGTCTTGGCGCTACTCTCTAGTGTTGTTTTGCTCTGAGAGGGATAGGATGGAACGTGAGCACTGAACCTTACCTGTCTGTGTGAGTAATAGGCACTTGAGCTTCCGGCATCTAGTTAGCAGAATCTTTAGCGAAGAACCGTTGACTTTGGCACAGTAGGGTGCAGCTAGGCATTCGAGCTGGAAATGCATGCCGATTAGCTTAGCAGTAGGCCTACTTCAGTGCTGTTGACTTCCGACATAGAGGTTGATAACGGAAAATAACGGATTGTTATTCCGATGTCAACCGAGATGGAGGTATGTTAACCCTTATAACTTAGTCGAACAGAATCATTAGCGATTAACCGTTAACCATACACATCATCCCAAGTCCTACATTTAGTTATGTTAGGATAATCGTCGCACAGAAACGGTTACCCAGCTTAGCTTATAGATTTCTCCGAGGTGATCTAATCGAAACTTTCAAGATATGCCATAATTAATATGACAACATAAGACCTGACATTGTCATCATCTTCAACCACTACGGTCTCAGAGGACACAGCTTGAAACTGCGTGTTGAGAATTTTCAAAAAGATATTGGAAAGCGGAGCCCCAAAACCCGCGGATAGTGGAATATTGGAATCATCTCCCTAAAAGTGTTGCGAATGCAGAAACTATCATCAGCTTAAAGCATGTGTGGACCTTCACTTGACTGACGTTAGGCAAATAGGCTATGTGAAACGCAGAAATACCGAGCGTTTGGAATAGGTTATCGCAAAATCAGGGATATGTGGTAGACTGGTGCGATAGGTTTTTGCAACTTATACATCACTGCAGTTTTCGATGTGACGAATGTCGAGGTGCTTAGCAGAGCTAGTCGAGTGGGACAACGCGAAAGAACGATGGAGACAAAGACTGATTGACGATGGTGCTGATAACTGAGAAGCTTACCAGGGAAATAACTAGGAGTCATTCCACGTGAAGTGGTCCAAAAACGTGTCAGGGCTATGTCAGCGATTTTTTTCTTTTTGACCTCAAACGGTTCGTATATCATCGAATAACAACCTCTGAAAGTTTCAGCTCTCTAAGTCAACCGGTTCCGAAGTTATGGTAGATTTAGTGCGAACAGGTCGGACACTCAGTTTCTTCCTCAGCAACCTTTGCATTTGATTGTCCCAAAGAACAATTTTTCATTTGAAAACGATTAGAGGTATCAACTCAATTTTTTTTTAGATTGAAGGGGATGATTGGAGTGTGTCCGTGTAAAATAATCGACTTCTCAACTTGGATATTTTTGGACCAGCAGACTCTTGAAAAAGGCATGCTGAAAAAGTGGGTCACACGAGATATTTTTTTTGAACCCCGGCAGGAGGTTCAATCTTCATGAAATTTTCACGGTCGACTCAACTGATAATGTTCTATTTCCTGTAAAAAAATTAAGTGGTAACGGACACTGAAAATGGGGTAACTAAACCTTCAAACTTGACTGATTTTTCGACCAAAAAAGACGAAATATGCTATTATATTTGGACTCTGTCAAGTGGTTGATCTTGATGCAATTTTTGCAGTGTACCCACCGGATGATTATCTATTAACCTTAACAAAATTACACCAGACAGGACAGAAAATCGGGAAACTGAAACTTAAATCTTGTCCGTTTTTTTCGACCGAAAAAGTCGAAAAATGCAATTAATCCCTTTTTTCTATAAGACTAGTTCGAACATATCAATAAACTGTTTTTTTTTGTTTTTTTAATGACAGCAATATTAAATAGAACTCATTTTCTAAAATATCAAAGTTATGGTTTGAATTTTTTTTTTTAGCTACAGAATTTGCCACATGAGCCCGTTTTATGGCGTTGTTCACTACGAAACTGGCTATGACACCAACAATTCTTTTTAGCCCGTCATTTGCTTGAACTGGTCTGGAACTCCAACTATAAGTCGTTCAGTCTCTGATCTGACTTGTCTAGAAAAAAAATTTCATGGGGAACATGAAATGCTATCTAGCGGACCAAATAACAACTACCACAGAGCTACCTATCATTTTCCGTGGTCTTTAATAAGATAGAAAACATTTTTCAGTCGATAGCTTGTGTTACAAGACGCTTATAATAATAAAAATGTGACATCAATTTACATAGACGCAACCGAGATCTTGGATCACACTATTCAGGCAGCTGATAGAATGGCTGCTTTAAAGCCTATCCCTGGGATACGAGCCAACCACGCTTTTGTCCCCACCCGTGGGTCGCCCGGCCATGTTCTGATGAAACGGGTGACAGGTGATACAAGTGGAACACTAGCAAAACCGGGCACGAAAAACCTTGTCCTGCCGTTCCAAATCGGAGACTTCGTCATCGCAAGCGTAGACCTTGTACCTCGTGTTGCGCTCGTTACTTCTATCGACAGGGAGGAATGTGAATCTGTCTTGCAAGTTCTAGCGCCGTCTTTCCCGTCTGTGTTATATAATTGGCCCCAAAGGCACGACAACTGCTGTATCCCACTGCACCATGTACTGCTTGTTGTGAAGGTCGCAGAGAGCTCAGGAAACTTTACCATAGTGTCACTACCCGGCAGCGAAATACAACTTGCTTTCCGGAAATTTCAGTGTAACGAAATGCTTCACTAGCCTGTTTTCGTAATAGTGTGTAAATAGTTTCAATACATAGCCTTACTAATTCTGTATCTTACATATTTTAGTATCGAATAACTTGACAGAATGATAGCAAACAGACGAAAGGGAATAAAGACCTTGCTCTTTTGAGCCTACATTATTAAGCTAAAACCGCAACATGCTACGAAATACTCTGTCTAACCTTATTCCTGGAGAAATAAAAAGGATATTATCATGTTTCGTCATTTTTGGGCGAAAAAATCGGTCAAACTTTGAAGTTTCGGTTACCCCATTTTCAGTTTCTTTTAAGACGTAACTTCTCGTTTATATAGTGAGAAAAATAGTAGCATATTTCGTATTTTTTGGTCGAAAAATCAGTCAAGTTTGAAGGTTTAGTTACCCCATTTTCAGGGTCCGTTACCACTTAATTTTTTTACAGGAAATAGAACATTATCAGTTGAGTCGACCGTGAAAATTTCATGAAGATTGAACTTCCTGCCGGGGTTCAAAAAAAATATCTCGTGTGACCCACTTTTTCAGCATGCCTTTTTCAAGAGTCTGCTGGTCCAAAAATATCCAAGTTGAGAAGTCGATTATTTTACACGGACACACTCCAATCATCCCCTTCAATCTAAAAAAAAAATTGAGTTGATACCTCTAATCGTTTTCAAATGAAAAATTGTTCTTTGGAACAATCAAATGCAAAGGTTGCTGAGGAAGAAACTGAGTGTCCGACCTGTTCGCACTAAATCTACCATAACTTCGGAACCGGTTGACTTAGAGAGCTGAAACTTTCAGAGGTTGTTATTCGATGATATACGAACCGTTTGAGGTCAAAAAGAAAAAAATCGCTGACATAGCCCTGACACGTTTTTGGACCACTTCACGTGGAATGACTCTAGGTTATATACAGACGTGATGGCAAAAAAAGACGACTGTTAAAATATTGAGGAACGGTCAGTTGAGATTTGAGGAAGAAGCTTCCTGTAAAACCTAACCAGTTTCTCTCAGACTGCATCACATAGCCCAAGATAGACGAACAGTCTTTGCCAGTGGAAGGTGTGTCGCAACTACTTGTTATTCTGTTTGGTTCGCCTTATAGTCTTTTATTTGTAATCTGCTGCTGACCTGAATGCAGTTGGAGCTGAAGGCTTCGATGTGACTGTCATCTACGAAAGTAATGCCGTAGAGGTTGACGACTCTTAGATTGGGGATGGCCGACTTTAGTTTGTGAATGTTGATGACTTCGTAAACTTCTTCTTCCTCGGCTTCAGCCGTCTTCTCGTATGTCCCTGAAAGAAAACAGTGTGGAAATATATGCCTTTCGAAGTTCTTCGTCGGAATCCGTCGTCTTGGTAGGCTGCAGTCCTCTACACTTTGCGTTATCAGTTGTTTTATCTATTGGCTGCGCCCTCTACAGCTGATTACCGCTTGTGTTGGTTTTGCTGCGTTTCTTTTTCGTCTTTGGAGGAGGTTCCCAGAAATATGTCAAAAATACGAACCATATCTTTTTCCATTTCTCACTGGTAAACGGAATAAACTCGGCCAAAAATGTTTCATCCTTTATTTCGTAGTGCTGCCAAGGCTGCAAACATTCTTTAATACTTAAGTTTATGCCGACAGAAATCTGCAAGTTTTCGTAGCTAATCTTGTATTGTTAATGTTGAAAGTTAATTCACAAGTTTCATGTTGAACACGGCTGTTGTTTTGGCCGCATGATTTTTTCGTTGGCTCGAATGGGATTTTTCTTGTTGCGACAGTTCGGCTTTTACATTCAAATAGGAAAATTAGTAGTGAAAATCACGTAATAATTTCCTTCATTCAACGGGAACTCACGTTTCTGCACACAGAGATTGTCATAGGTTTTGACTAGGGGTAGAACACCGGGCACTATAGTAATAAAAGATTACACACCAATCAAATGAAGAGTTTCGAGACCGTTGATAAAGTTGTAGATCTTTCTCATGAAACCTTCCATGAAGATGACCTCGGACAGGCAGATGCACAGGTAACGGAGCTTAGTTGGAAAGGCCTAGAAAGACACGATATGCTTGGTGTCAGAAAGTCATCACGGATATCATGACCCTCTCTGGAGTCACTCCTGATGTGTAGGTCTATGTATTTCTTCAGTGGAAATGGAAGTTCCAAAGGTGCCGACGAGCACCAGGCTAGCCCTTATTCCGAACGCACAACCTTATTAGGAAGATCTCAGCCGAAGATCTCAGTCATGATGGAACTGACCCTAACAACTGGTATTCGGGATCGCAAACCAAATGGAGGGATAACTTGACACCGTAAGTTTGCGTCCGTCCCTCCGTCTGTAACCACGCTAACTCGTGAACGGTTCGAGACTTTCCAATAAGACTTGACAAAGACATTTGTCATGTCATGTCATTTTCGTCTTCGTGACTTGAGATCCGCTTTGTAACCCAACATTTTGAGTAAGGGTTTAGACATTTTTGACGAATTTGACAGACACGCCAAAATAGGAAACTTTAATCGTTTTTACACCTGAGGTTGGGAGTTCGGCCCCTCGAACGTGAAGAAACAAAATTATTAACGACTTTTGTCATGTGGCCGAAATCCGGCGTCCGGACGTTCCGGAGCGAGCAGGTTGTAGCACTCAGCATGGTCAGGTTCTCGACAGACGCAAGAGAAGAGGATTGCACCGGTTTCCCTGTAAATTTTCGTATTCAGCAATACGCTTTTATTATTATAGTCGTCTGACAATAGGGAGAGAGGCTAATGCGAAATCTGTCCGGCACAAGGATCGTTTTCATCAGGCGGCAGGCATGAGTTATGGTTTTGATGCTACCGAGAGTGCTATGGCGGCCTTTTGGGCCAAAAGTACGAACGTCTTCTGAAGATCTGTCGTGTCGGTAGTTCAACGATATTTTGGTGTATTTTGGAAGAACCATTTGACATTTCTGAATTATTCTTAAAGCCGCCAGAGTAGAAGTCCGGAATTTCTTACTTTTCGTTGCAAACGTTGAAACCTATTCAAGAAACTGTTATGAAACTCATAAACTTGGCTGAATTTCGTGAGGAGTTTAAACACGTGTATGGAATGGATTTGAGGCTAAATACTTCTCGGAAGACATATTTTGCCGGAATTGATTTTGAAAAATAAAAATTCTCGAATACATTTTTGTCATTCTGGAATACATTTATGTCATTCTCGAGTACCTAGTTTCAGTTTAAATTTCAAATACTTTTTATGGCACTTGCAGCCTCTGGCTCAAGTGCCATATACCGATCGCAATTCCGTCCGTCGGTCTGTCGGTCGGTCGGTCGGTCTGTCCGAATTTTTTTGTCCCACATGTTCGAGTTAGGGTACTTCCAGATGTGTTAGGACGATGAAACTTGGCAGAAAAATCAGGGACCCGACCAAACTAACCTAGAAATAATCAGTTTCCCGATCCGACCATCTGGGGGGGAGTGGTGGGCCGGGGAATTCCGAAAATTAAGTAGTTTTTGTCACACTTTTTCGAGTTGGGGTACTTCCAGATGTGCTAGGACGATGAAACTTGGCAGGAGCATCAGGGACCCGACCGGACTAACCTGGAAATAATCAGTTTCCCAATCCGACCACCTGGGGGGGGAGTGGAGGGCTGGGGAATCCGGAAAACTGGAGTAGTGTGTAACTTTCGAACGGGTGATTGGATTGGAATGAAACTTAATAACTGAATAAATGGCATACCTCTGATGTCCCATTTGAAGTCCGGACCGGATTCGACAGCTATGGGGGAGCGGGGGGGAGACCGGAAATCTCGAGAAACGGTTAGAATGGAGGGATTGGAGTGAAACTTGCTGGGAAGAACAAGCATCTGCTCCAGATAAATCGTTTATACATTTGGACTGGATCCGGACACTAGGGAGGGGAGTTTCCCGGAATTCCGGTAATGTCGGTTTTTGGGGATTTTCACGACGAAACTTGGGAGGCCAATCAGGGACCCGATAAAACTGACTTATGAATAAAAATTTACATGATCCGATAGCCGTGGGGGGAGTAGCGGGAGGGGGAATCCGGAATATTGAGTCATGCGTAACTTTGGAACGGTTGATCGGATTTGAGTGAAATTTGATAATTGATCAGAGGACATGTCTCTGGTGATCTTTGTCATGTCCGGACCGGATTCAACAACAATGGGGGGGGGGGGGGCGGAAAATACGTGACCGGCTCAGACTGGGGAGATCGGGATGGAACTTTGTGAGAAAAATAAAGAGATGCTCTGGAAAAATCACTTATAGAACCGGATTGGCTCCGGCGACTGTGGGGGAGTTTGAGGGGGGGGGGGGGGGTCGGAATTCTGGTGATCGCGATTTAAGGTACTTCCAGATGTGCTAGGACGATGGAACTGGGCTGGAATATTAGAGATTCGATAAGATTGTCTCAGGAATCGCCACTTTCCAAATCCGACATTCCTTAAAGTACCAATCTTGACCGCAAATTTAGAAAAATACTTTTAAGCAAATTATTCATTTTTATGATCCCCATGAGCCCATTATCATTTTTGCCTCAAGGGTTTTGCTTACAAAGGAAGTTCTAGCTCCCTTAAAGTGCGAATCTGAACCGCAAGGTCGAAAACTACTTTTTTTTTTATCAAACGATAAATCTCAACCCATGATCATTTGTGCCACAAGGGTTTTGCTTAAAAATTTATTTTATCACCCTTAAAGTGCACATTTTTACCGAAAAAATGAAAAAAAAAACTTTTACCAAACGGTATATATCAATGATCCCTAAGGGCCTGTGATCGTTTTATCTCAATAGTTTTTCTTACAGATGAATCTCTAGCGCCTATAAAGTGCGTATCATAACAGCCAAGTTCTAAAACAAAATACGTTTTCTCTAGCTCCCTTAAACTGCGCATCTGAACCGCAAAGGTAACCTTAAAAGTACTTTTGATCAAACACTACATCTCAACCCATGCAAGTGCCATATGAGCTTACAGCTCATGTTATCTTTTCTCGAATACTTTTTGCAGTTTCTCGAAGACTTAAAAAAATCTCGAAGACTTATTATCAATTTTCGAATACAAACACCGATTTCTCGAAGACATTTGAGAGATTCTCGAATACATTTCGGGGATTCTCGAATACATTTTCGACATATTTAGCCTCAAACCCATTCCATACACGTGTTACGATTGTGTGAAACTTGAATAAAATTTTTGGCCCCAAAAGGTCAACATAGTGCTATTGCACATCTACATTACCTGTAGTTCGTTGAAGTCATGCAGTTGCATAGCGGTCGAGAAATCGAGCAGCATGTGAGTCAAGTTGGGACACTTGGAGCCGAGTTCGTGCAGCACTGTGTGTGTGATCAGCTCAATTGGGAGTTCGATGTAACGAAGTGTGGGGCCAAACCGAACGCTGAAAAGGAAAGCAGTTAGACACGTTTTATTCTCTTCCATGGTTCCCTCTATTTGCACTAGGTGCGTTTCATCTGTTTATGCACGGATTTACCCATTTTCTTTTTTTTTTATACACGATCTAAATATTTTTTTGAATTTGAATGATTTTAAATATATTGATTACGTGGTTGTTGTGGTGTCGATATTTTTGTTTCGTTATGGTCCGATGGGCTTTAAATTGGAATGATGTCACACCACGGGGCACTCGTGAAACCTAACTTTTGGGAAACGTGTAATTTTCTTAAAGACGGTCTCAAAGTATCCGGTGTCTACTTAAACCCAGCTGTACGTTCTATTTCCCGGCACCTCTGACTTTTCGTTTCGTCAAAAGTGGCGTTTTTGATCGCCGATTAGTTCGGCGATAACGTAGCCGTTAGACTTTTTGGCGTTTTTGACGTTCGCCGGAAGCCGATAGCCGTAGCTGTTTCTTCTAATTTATTTTTTGTGCTCAACGGCTAACGTCTATCGCCTAAATTCCTGTCCATCGCCTATCGGCCTAGGACTCGCCGATAGGCGATGGACGTTGCCTCCAACTCCAACGGCTATCGGCTATCGAAAACAGTAAATAAGCACGAATCGGCAAACTTCCTTCGTCTACCGGGAATTTTTTTTTTTATCGGCGATCAAAAACGCCACTAAAGTGTCATTGTAGCACACTGTCAAAAGTTTCATAACAGATAACACTTCGGATGTTTTCTGTTGTGTTTCAGAATGTTATGCATAAGAAGTGTTGCCAACAGGAAGAGTTGAAAAACCACAAAAAAGCATCTGCTAAGTTTTCCGACTTTATGACGGCAAACAAAAAAGTCAGTAGATGCTTTTTTGGCTCTTCCTGACAAAGTTTCTTATGCATAACATCTCATGCATAACGTTTTTAAACACACAGATAACATCCAAAGTGTTGTCTGTTACGCACTATCTGTTGAAACCGCGCATCCTCGTGTTATCTGTTATGAAACTTCTGACAGTGCATAACAAAGCTGTAGGCTTCATGCACTCATTCCAAACATAGCAAGTACGAAAGTTATCGTACAAATCCATTGCGTGATCGTCGATCGTGAAGAATAGATTTATTTATTAAACTCAATGGCGTTGCACTGTGTAGAGATGAATGTGTATAACCATTAATCTAACCTGATGAGAGCCAACAGAGACTCGAGACTGCTGACGTGAAGTCCTGATACTTCAGGACGCAAGGAGACGACCTGCCACAGTCGGGTGTCGTACGCCATCATGCGCCACTTCCGGCAGGTCCTTGCCAGATGGCATATTTCTCTATGTTGCAAGTAGGAAAATATTTTGAGAAGGATCTTGTCCGGTAGCTTGTCGATTGTCTGAAATGTTCGAAAAAGGTTAAAAGACCCGCCGCACATATAGGCTACTGCCATGCATTCTACCTCCATAATTGCGTTCATTGGGCGTTCAGTGGGCGAAACACACAATCATGATGCCACATTACCACCCCATAGGATACAATGATACATCAGAAACAAGCAGATTCCTAGACAACTTATTTTCGCTAATAAATCGTTACGGCGTTTTTTGGTAACTGCCATACTCCGATTTACTAGCCTCGGTAAATATAAGCGTAGTTTCTTTTTATGGCACTTGGCCGCAAGTGTTATATACCGATCACTTTTCCGTCGGTCTGTCGGTCGGTCAGTCCGGTGTTTGTGAGTTAGGGTACTTCCAGATGTGCTAGTACGATGAAACTTGGCATGCATATTTATTAGGGACCCGACCAAACTAACTTGGAAACAGTCACTTGCCCGATCCGACCATCGCGTGTGGAAGGAGGGGAGCCGGAATCTGGAATTTTTTAGCATGCATAACTTTCGAACGGATATTTGCTTTTACTACTTTTCGAGCTCCATCCGAGTTGGATCAACCGATTTTTCTGAAGCATGCATGCGATATTTCGGGGTGGGGGGTGCAAGGTTGGTTGATCCGGGAAATGGCCAGTCTGTTGTAAATTCGACCAGGTCACTTTTGTGCTTCCAAACAAATAATAACTCAACTCCTGATGATCAGACCGTCGGACAGATTTCAGCTGATTTAGTCCTAAGTCATTGATTTGTCTTGGTCATACACCTTTGAAGGTCTGTATTCCAAGATCAGAGTTGACGCAGGACTTCAGACCGTTGGACAGATTTCAGCTGATTTAGTCCTAAGTCATTGATTTGTCTTGGTCATACACCTTTGTAGGTCTGTATTCCAAGATCAGAGTTGACGCAGGTTCTACGTCGTATGTGCCCTTTTGGGACATACGTTATGTTCATGACGTCGGCACACTTTGCTTCTCATGCACGCAGCCTTGATTAAAAATTCCGCCACGCTTGAATGACAATTAATCAATAAAAAACCATTGCACGAAGTTGAAAAGGCTAGGGTCAAATAACAAAATATGTTCATCGTTAGTAAAAGACGGAGTCGAAGATACAAAAAATACACAGCCTACAAGTTCGAGCATTAAAGGACACTTTGTGTTTCTACTAAGATGTTCTGCGAGAGTAGACTACTTTCTAGTTAGCTATGCTTACAGAAAATTACACATTATTCAGCTGTTTTTAACCTCTTTCCATGTCCTTGCCTCAGATGACAAACTTGGCAAAATTTGTGTAACCGGTCTCCGGACCAATAAGCTTCTCCAAAATAATGATCGGGAGCCTGATATGTCACGTAAAGAGAAACAAGACCAAAGTTTTCGATGGGATCCCAAAAATGTAATATTAACTACGTCTTGTCTTCGCCAAATCCAGTCTTCGCCAGGCTAATCATCTGAGAAAACCAAGTTCAGATATACCTGTATAAGCCATATCTACTTTGACGATACTGATCGAAACTTCCTGGTGTACTTCTGCCAAATTTCCGGTTTCAGCCGAATACCGAGCAAACTACTTGCCCAGCAAAAACAAAAGATAGTTCAGAAACGAGTTCAGCGTATCTCCTTATCCCTATAAAGGACATCTAATCAACTTCAAATAAAACTTTAACTTCTAAAAAAAAAAATCCGGTTTAACCGGATTCCGGACCAAGTATATGTCCGGTTAAAACATGATTGTCATATATAGATTCAGCGTTTTTTCTTACCCTTAAATCTATCATCTAATCAACTTCAAATACAAATTTTGCTTTTAACAAATTTTCCGGTTTTGGCCGGATTCCGGACGAACTATTTGTCCGGCAAGAAAATGGTTTTCACCATCGTGTTCAGCACGTTTTCTTACCCCTATATCGAATATCTAATCAACTTCAAATACAAATTTTGCTCTTATCAAATTTTCCGGTTTGCGCCGGATTCCGGGCGAACTACTTGTCAGGCAAGAAAATGGTTTTCACCATCGTATTCAACATGTTTTCTTACCCCTAAATCAAACATCTAATCAACTTCAAATAAAACTTTTATTTTTAACAAACTTTCCGGTTTTGGCCGGATTCCGGGCGAACAACTTGTCCGGCGACAAAATGGTTTTCATATTCGTGATCACCATGTCTTCTTACCCTATAATCGATTATCACATTGGCTGTTTAAAAATATTTTGCTCGTCCCTAATTTGAACCCCCACCCCTAAATGTAGGGCTACGGAGCCCATCTACGAACTCGACCTTACTCTTGACCCAAAGAATGCTCACACCAAGTTTCATCAAAATATCTCATTCCCTTCGAGAGTTATCGTGCTCACAGACAGACGGACGGACAGACGGACGAACGGACGGACAGACGGACAACTTTTGCGATGTTATAGGTATCCCTCCACTTACGTTTTGGGATCCCAAAAACGTGGCAAGCGTTAATCAGCATATTGCTAATAGAGAAGATAAAATACACCTATGAAGTATAGAATCTCGTGAACGAGAATGGATGGAATTACTACCGAAGTAGAATGAATTACTGTCATAAGTACGACAAGTCCTTTAACGTTGGCCGGTCCTTAGTCCTAGCGATGTTTGGCTGATTTATAGAATAGAATGGATTTATTACCCAATATACGAGAGAATAGCATTGGAACTTAAAAACAAAAGTAGTATAAGAATATCGTTGTAATTTCTGATGAAGTAGGGGACAAACGACTTGAGGTAGCGCTGGGATAACTGAACCGGTGGCTTAGCGAGGAAGAGTTTCTCTTCGCATTTCTTCCCAAGACGTGTTGCTGTTGACTGCTCACGCATCGGCGCTAGTTTCGGTAGTGTCCCGATGATCAGGAGATGGGTAATTTTTTCTCACTTTTCTTCTGCTTGCTTTGGTAGGATTATCTCAGTATGGTCAAACGTATAAGCAGTGCCTAAGCAGTAAACACACGACACGAATTTTACGATCTACGGAATCAGGAATGTTAAAGTTTTCGTCTCAGAGAAGAAAATGAAAATCTTCCAAAAAATTATATTACCGTTTGGAAACCAGAGGAAAGTCTGCCTGCCGCATCACGGGTCAGCGCCGCTGCCGCATCTGTAACCTGTCCCCAAACTAACTCCATGATGTCAAAAATCGCAACTAAATTCACAAAGGAGCACTAGAGTTTGGCTGGAGCGGTAACGACTCTGGAACGGAATTTCTAAAAATACTGTCGGGCGACGTAGGACCACCTTACTCCGAGAGATGGTGCAGGTGTCGCTCTGGATGAATTGTTTCCGGGCGAAGTTATTTGACTCGTAGAAAAGATGGTCTTCGAGCCGAATTTCCCACGGACTCCGATGCGAAATTCGGTCAGGTCGAACTTTCCGGTATTTCCAGGCACGGTAGTCCGTTTGCGGTTGGAGAGTATGTATCGTTAAGAATTCTAAATTAATGAACCTTTATGGAAATTAGATTTGAGTGTTTTGCGATTATTTTATATTTCTTTGTCCTTTCTTACTGAACTTACGCTTGGGCAGTGCGTCATTCATTCAGAATGTATATTTGGTCCAAAAGTACTTGGGGCTAGGAATTCATTTTTAAGCAAAATATCCTTGAGACACAAATGGTCATGGGCCCTTGGGAAACACGATAATGTATCGTGATCCAGTCCGGACCTGCTGCGTGTACTGTATTCCGGATTCCCCCTTCCACCACTTCCCGTGGGTAGTCGAATCCCAACTAACCCATGGTTCACACTGCTGCATCGTATGCGACACGATTTTTTCTTTGATGTTCGGACGTGCGACAGAATCGCATGAACGTTCCCACCACCACGGAGATGCAAAAGGAAAAGGACATTTTTCGTCGAGATTATTCTGCAAAAGGACAAAAGCCTTTGGGAAAACGACCTCTGAAGATGTTGGAAGATTACTACCGATCTGAATACCCACCCACTTATTAGGAAATTTTCAGTCAAACCCTATATGTGATCTTGTTCAAAACAAGTTAAAAAAAAGTCTATTCAGAAGATATTTTGCATTCAGCCATCGTAGGATTACAGTAAAAACAAGGTAGAGCAATTTTTAGTCTTGAAAATTAACTAATCTTAGTTTTTATTTTCTTTCCCGAAAAAAATCGCATGCGTTATGTCGGATCAGTTGAAATATTTCAACGCATCCGACACTGCGACAAAACGCAAAGTTCTGCGTTGCTTGTCGTACGATTTGTGTCGTATGTCGGATGACGCAGAATTTTGCGCGAAATCGCAGCAGTGTGAAACATGGGTAACAGGTTTCATCGCCCGCATCTGCAAGAACCCTTATTCGCAGGCCATAAAATATCCGGTCCTACCTCCAACCCCCCCACAGCTATACCCCATCTGGCTTCGTTTTCGCTTTCCTGTACGCCTACCTCTATATATGTTTTCTTCCTCTGCAAGCCGCAGAGATCCCCGGCATCTTAGTAAATTATGCCCGATTAGAGTTTAATTTTTTCACGGTTAGAGTTTAAACTGGGGACGCACGCGAAGTACACTGTCAGAAGTTTCATAACAGATTGCGCATAACACTTTCAAGAATAACACCTTTTCACTTAGAAATAAAGTGTTATGACCAACTAAGTTTACACTATTTCGTGCCTAGATCTCCAACAACACCTTCAATTGGTAAAAATACTACACTGTCAGAAGTCACATAACGACAACAGAAGGATGCCCGGTTTCAACAGGTAACACTTTGGGATGTTATCTGTTATGTTTCTTTCGTTCCCGTTAGTATTTTTACCAGTTGAAGGTGTTGTTGGAGATCTAGGCACGAAGTAGTGTAAACTTAATTGGTCATAACACTTTATTTCTAAGTGAAAAGGTGTTATTCTTGAAAGTGTTATGCGCTATCTGTTATGAAACTTCTGACAGTGTAGTCGCGGACTTGGAGAGTGAGCGTAATCGGGAACGAAAATGGACTTACATTCACCAAACCATTTTTCCTTCTTTACTTTTCTCTTCTTTCTCTCTTTTTTTTTACTTTCACTTCCTTCCCTTTGACTCCCAACTCTCAGCCGTTCAACCACCGACTAACGACTAAAGAAGAGTTAAGCCAAGGACAAATAATCTGATAGAACCTCCATCTCCTATCTCTGTAATACGACCATGCGGAGTCGAATATGTCCCCATACCCTGCCTGATGCAAACGAGCGGAACCGACTGTTTCTAAATAAAAAACCGACTTTTTTTACTAAAAATCGCGGCGCTTCGCGTCGACTCGGCTCTTTTTTACCGCCTGGCCGACAACATTGGGGGGGGGGTGTCCCCCCTATTAGTATTAGTATTAATACTATAGTATATTAGTATCATTTGTAGATCTGGCTACTATGGTCTATGAGGGATTCGATGGGTATAACTCTCGTACCGTTGATCCGATCCGAGTGGAACTTGATATTTGGCAAGATTACGTGTTCTAGATCTTTCAGTTACAGCAAGAACTAGCCTCCGTCTTTGGTCCCAAGCAGCGACTATGAATACCCCGATAAAATTAAGCGGAGCTAGAGGTATTGATGCGAGCTGAATTGATACCCGTCTACTTCCCTCTTCTCATACCCTCTGAACAACCATAGGATGCCTGCAGGGGTTGAGAACCCGGTCTCCTAGCGAATTAGACGTGACGTCACAATGGTAGACAACCAATAAGATGTAAAGGACGACTCAGACGGCCTTCATATTCTTCTGCGGGGTTACTGCAGCGTCGCTGTTCGAAGAGGTAACAAATTATGATGTGCTGAGTAGCTCTTCCTCCGCTCGTTAGCATCGGGTAGGATATCAGAATATATTGGACTCCGCATGGTTGTATTACAGAGATAGGGGGACAGAAGTTCTATCTGATTATTTATTCTTGATTACAGTGACCATACTGGACGGAGCCGAGGAAACCCTGTGGCGTACTTATTATAGGGTGGAGGGAAGTATTTTGTCGGTAAGGACCGTCATAAGCTAGACGTGTCCGACCACTTTGTGGAAAAGTAGGGGGAGGGGAGATTGTGTCACGCTTATGATGGATTGAACAGAGGGGTCACGACTGTCATAAACGGATCCAGCCATCCACAGGTGCGGCAGTCCTTCAGTTAGGAGTTTGGGGGAGGGGCTCCCGGAAATCATGTGGCATGCTTAAAGTTTAACTGAAAAGGCAGCTTATTTTTACAACTGATATATGAGTACACTGAACTAGTTTGACTCTTTTAAGGGATTTTGTATTTTTTCATCCGGGGGTCTGTAATAACGTTCAGAGTGTGCACTGCTTGCACGACAATCAAAATTCTTCTAGGTGCGGGGAATTTAAGTTTCAACAAAAGCCATGTGTTACGGACGCTAGGCTCGGAAAACTGGAGGAAGCTGAAGGGAGTAGGAAATTGATGATAGGATATGTCTTTTTTTATACGTGCTATTTTTCGGCAGTGGCTTACCAAGTTGCTGAATATCTCAAATATAGAGGGATAAGAACATAGAGGTACCACACATCCGAAAGAATTAAATAAGTGAAGTGTAACTAGAATGTCGGATCTCAGCCCGATTCGGTTAAACTTTAAGGCGGAACGCTTGGGACGGAATTGGGTGAGCAGGACGGTCATGTCTTCTAAACTCACCATATATTAAGCCGGACCGGATCCAGGCAACGTGAGGGTAATTTGAGGGGGGGCAAACCGGTCGAGGGACCCGGACAAAAGCTGATAGGCGGGACTGCAATAGACCTAGGTCTGTCATCAGGGTCGGATCCGGCCACTGCGACGGAGTTGGGGGTGGTCCCTGAGGAGCCATCCGTCCTTTGACAACTTGAGCCTTAGGTGCATGCTGTAATAATGTGTCGTGAGTATAAGAGTATAAATATGAGTAGTACTTCCGAGACGGGATCGACTAAAATCGGGAACGGAACGGAACGACACGGGACAGGAGGAACGCGTACTAAAAACGGGAACGCAAAAATCGGGAATGCACGTGCTAAAGAACAGGGGACGGGCATTCCCGATTTTAGTACTTGTTCCTCCTGAGTATGGAACAAAAAGTACTAGGAAACAGGGATCCTGTCAATCCCGTTTTTAGTACTGGCTTTTGATGAAAATGGAACCGAGTGCTAAAGAACAGGGGACGTGCATTCCCGATTTTCGCGTTCCCGTTTTTAGTACGCGTTCCTCCTGCCCCGTGTCGTTCCGTTCCGTTCCCGATTTTAGTCGATCCCGTAGAAAAGGTGTGGGGTGAAAATTAAAAGCAATCCTCCAGTGGAGTCTGAACTGTACCGAGCCCCGAGGACCACTGCGCTACACTGGAATGAAACTATCCTACCTCCAAATGGGCTCTGATTGAAACTATCCTACCTCCAAATGCGCTCCGATTGAAACTATCCTACCTCCAAATGTGCTCCGTTGAAACTATCCTACGTCCAAAAATGAAAAAAATGGATTAGTAGTGTATCTTGTGCGAAATTGTGTGCTGAATCCGAATTTGCAGTCAGAATTGACACCACGCTGCTAGATGTCTTCCAAATCGCCTTTTTCTTTCTTATCCTATGTTGCAAAGTATCCTATGTTGCAAACTTCAAATAGCTCTCCTGAAAAGTAGTGGTTTTGGACATAGGATAGTTTCAATCGGAGCACATTTGGAGGTAGGATAGTTTCAATCGGAGCGCATTTGGAGGTAGGATAGTTTCAATCGGAGCCCATTTGGAGGTAGGATAGTTTCATTCCAGTGTAGCGATTGTCTCGTGAAGCCGCAAGTCAAAATCCCACTGCAGGAGTACTTATGATTTCCAGTCCTTCGTAATTAGTATTTTGAAAGGTAGCCTACTTATTATAGTGCCAAAAATAGAGGAAGGGTCAAGGTGCATTCTGACAGAATAGTAATTTCTTCTAAAAAGAGGAATTGACTGGATATAATTCGCAGTTTGTGGATTGAATCTGTTTGCTTACCCTGTGACAAGGTCTGGCGGATATTAAACAAATAAGTTCCAACGGTAGAGAAGAACATGAATGAGGCCAACTTCTTGCGCTTTTGTTATATAGAAACGAAATAAAAGTGGGAAATGTCGAGGACACTAAGTAAGTAAGTGGAAGTATCCTAACACCGTAACACGTGATCACCGGAATTCCGGGAAACCCTCTTCAACTCCCCTCAAAGAGCCCCAATCCATACTGGTTCTGTCTGAACGTATCTAAGGCTAATGCTTGTTCTTCCACCAAATCCCATCCCGATCTAATTCCCCCATTCCTCGACGCTGAGCGATTCACGAAAATTCTGGTGGACCCCGTCATCCCCCCTCAAGAATCGGATCCGGTTCGGGCTTGACACGGAACATCTGAGACGACACCTCTTTCCAATTGCCAAGCTCCGTACAAATCCGATCGTCGGTTCAAAAGTTAATAATGCCACTAGATTCCGGATACCCCATCCCTACACTCCCCCACGATGGTTGGATCATGCAAACGACTATTTTCAAGTCGGTTTGTTCGAGTCCCTGATATGCCAGCCAAATTGCGTCGTCCCAATACATCAGGAAGTACCGAACTCGCGTGACCACCGGAATTCTGGACCCCCCCCCACTTCCTCCAAAGTGCCCGAATCCGGTCCGGTATATCAATGATGTATCTAGGACATGTGCTTGCTATTCCTACCAAGTTTCATCCCGATCGCTCGACTCTAAGCGTTTCCCAAGATTTCCGGTTCCTCCCTCCAACTCCCACCGAAGTCACCGGATCCGGTCCGGAATTTAAACGGGTCGTCTGTGACACAAGGTCTTTCCACATATCAAGTTTCATGAAGATCCGATCGCACCCGTTCAGAAGTTATAAATACCTGAAGATTCCGGATTCCCCCTCCCTCCATAAAACACGACTGTTTTGACGAAACATCGACTGTTTTTAAGAAACTATTTTTTATTTTTACGAAAAATCGACTGTTTTTACGGAAAATCCGCCGACTCGGTTATTTTTTACCGACTGGCCAACAACATTTGGGGCGGGCGTCCCCCCTCCCCCCGTACGTGACAGCCCTGCGGATCCCACACTGTTCCTGTCCTACTATCCTACTGCTAACCATTTGTAAATGCTGTACTGCCAGTTCCAGACTGCTTATGTCAAACTTAATAATGTCACAAAAGGAAATGTGGTAGATTACCAACACTTAGGCTTAGCACCAAAATATGGTGTACTTTACCAATCCCCTTCTAGGCATACCGACATCTCTGTGGAGTTCGAATGGATCAGAGCTAGCGCGCTGAACATGAACGCGACTGAGAACTTAAAGCCCAGAGATATTATGAAGTCCCATGTCCTGAAGCCTTTTGGGTTGACCCTTGTGCTCATGTGGTTTCAGCAGTTCAGTGGAATTAACGCTGTGATATTCTACACGGTTAGTAGCTATTGTCTAACATTCCTGATTGAGCCTATATCTATGTTTGACGGATGGTCTTTGATGAAGTTATTTCCTTGTTCAGTTCCATTATCTAACACTATACGCGAGCGTACGTGCATCGCGTTTACTACCATTGAAAGAAAGTCTTCAGTGACTGATCAGTATACTCTTGACAACTAAGTCTTCGTGCGCATGAAGAATCGCCTTGTGCCGAGCAAAGAGCTAGAAACGTCACGACAGCAAACGTTGTTGGCGTTTTTCTGGCGTGTTTCGGACAGAGTATTCAGACTATCTGCGTCAGCTGCAGGCTTCAAGTTCATAGCAAGGCACGCATAGCGTCAGTATGGGGCAAGGCGGGATAGACAAGTGCTTGAGCTTATTGGTGTCTTGGCTGTCAGGTCAGGAAGCATGCTGTGAATAAATGAATAAACGATTTGTGACGCACTTCCCGACGGCACAAGTGCAGTAAAAGTGTACAAACATAAAAACATGTTCCAACCATGTTCACTGCCAAATGAGAGTTAAGCCAAGGGGTGGAGAACTCGGCCAATCAGAGGAGATTATTTTGAGGACAGATATTCTACGATGCAGTTCTCCCTGGCGATAGCTGCTGACGAAGCAATTTATCTCGGTCTTTGGTGAAGGTTGGGGGGATGGCACCGCACTGTCAGAAATCATTCAGCACATGGTTGTTTATTCGTCTGTTAAATTTTATGTTGGATGCCGAGTATATTTCTGGAAACATAATAGTTAATAAGGTCTTAACATAATGTTGTGATGGATGCCAAGGATATTTCTGGAAACAGAACAGTTAATAGGTTCTTAACATAAGTATCCTCGACATCCAAAATAACATTGATCACAATGATGTGCAACCGTGTTTTATATGTTTTCATATAACACGCGGTCCCATCCCAAAGACATCGAATCCCCTAAGACCATATTCTACCGGGAACGCGCCCCTACATCAACACGACGCTACGTCGACACGTCACTGAGTGGACAAAATCCGACGCTACATGGACAAATTTCCCGACACTACGTCGACAAGAAAAAGCCGACACTACGTGGACACGAAGGTACATCGAACGACGCTACGTAGACACGACGGTACATCGAACGACACTACGGAGACACGACGGTACGTCGAACGACACTACGTCGACACTTCACTCAGAGGACAAAATCCGTTCACTACGTCGAAAATCAAAGAATTTCGATTTAGCGTCGTGTCTCTGTAGTGTATGTCCATGTAGCGTCGTGTCTATGTAGTGACTGTCCATGTAGCGTCGTGTCTACATAGTGACTGTCCATGTAGTGACGTGTCCATGTACTGACGTTTTTTTTCGTTTCGATGTAGTGTCGTGTCGACGTAGGGACATCATCCCATTCTACCTGCTGAATAAGCGTGCTAACTTATACGTTACTGATGTGGAGTCCTCCGGGAGGACTCCTCCCTTCTCATTAGCTAAAAATTTCTGTTTTTTTTTCCGGCAGCTTTCATCCCCTGTTATGTTAAATTTTTGTTTGTACTTTTAATGCTATCTTTGTGCAGGTAACCATCTTCAAGGAAGCTGGTGGATCCAGGTGGATCCGTCAAATCTCATTAGCCCATTAGCGCTCAACGTTCCCATTTGGAGTTTCGGACGAAATAGCAGAAAAGCTGAGTGGTTGAAAAATCGTGTCATAGTGTTTTCTAACTCCATACATATCGGTCTTACGATAGGTGGAGTCCTTACATGAAAATATTTACAGAGGAAGGACACAGTATAAGGTAACCAAAAGTGTTCCCAATTGGGAACGTTGGTCGTTTCGCACCCTCTTAGTTTTACTGGCCTGCAACTGCATGTGATAATGTCTACGTTACGGATGGGTCCCAATCGGCACTGTATCCGTCAAATAAGCTGAAAGTGTAATAGATAAACTAATCGATGGTCAGAAAGAAGCTGATGTGGTCATCATACCCCCCCCCCTCGATGTGGGTGTAGTGTGCGACGAGTACTTACAGGGACAAAGAAACTGATATCATTCAGTCTTCCACAACAGACGATCAAAGGCGTCAATTATTGGGGGGGGGGGGGGGGGGTAGAAGCCGGTCGCGTCCACACACAACCTTCAAAACGATCGATTTTACAGTCGGTCGGTAAAAATTATCAGCAGATTCCTGGTCTCTGTTTGGGGTTCGTCCGCAAAATGCCACTCCCCACAACCACTCCCCCGGCAAAGAACTACTAAGTGCTGATGTAGCAACTGGACAATCACACCCCATCATACGCTTGTTCATTTTACAGCAAGGACATAGGATGCGTTATTGACTTGCGTTGACCTTGAACATTGACAGACCTATGGTTAGGAAAAAGTATCGGACCAAGTCCAAAACCTTATTTGCTCGCATATAGTTGCAGCTTGGCATTTCTACTGTCACTTACATGATGGCGATGAGGCTAGCCCGGATAGATCCCACAGCGTGCATTCCTCCAATAAGTTGTTTAGGTAAAAAAAAAACTAAAACTACCCCCAGGTCAATGGTGGAAATTTAGGATCTCGTCGTAATTACCCAATTATATTCATTACCAATGTCCTGGTGAAAGTCAAGATGCAGGTTCACTGTCAAATTTACAGATAAAATGCACGTCAAAAATTCAGAGAGCCTATGTAAACAACTGAATTCCTTTGGTAAAATGCTTTTTTCTGTATATTTGCTTCTGTTCCAAAGCTAACATTACCGCCCAACGTTCCCATATGGGAACATAGCACCGTTTCTACACCGTTGGTGCAAAAAATTATTTAGGGCTAAAAAACTTTAAGTTAGAACCCTATTTCATCTACGAAAAGGAAACACCACTAAATTCCATCTATAACTGGTCTTGGGCGTTAATGGGTTAGCCACAATTATTGTTGGGCTTGTTCAGTTTTTTTGCAACTTTCCTGTCCATTAGACTGGTGGATAAAGCGGGAAGGAGGATCTTGCTCATCACCTCCGCGTTGATTATGGCGCTAGCCCGAACCTTCTTCTAGATCAAGGTAGGTAACCAAGTTTTTGGAATCCCGAATGAAAGGGAAGATGTAGAAATAGAGAAGGCGTAGAAATGCCGTTCTGCCAACCTCGGTATCTCCGGACCGAATTGTGAAATGAGGATGAGTGATTTGGGGTGAAGTAATGTTTTGGATTCGCTTGTAGGATGAATAGCCTTATGATGAATGACAGGATGTCTGTCTGGCACGACGGGGATATGGAAACTTGTCATGCTTGAATCCTCAGTGAATCCAGTTTGGATTAGACTTACAGATTACAAGAAAACGTGCATCAGAAATTCTGTTTATACGTCCAAACTGGATCCGGCCATGTGCAAGTGCCATATGAGCTGATTACCATCAGGGACGCTATACCTGTTCTATGACGATACTTGCATTTCAGGCGAAACAGGGCGAAGAAGCTGCGGCAGCCCTTGGATGGCTTCCTTTATCTTCCCTCGTGATCTTCATTCTTGCGTTTTCCATCGGATTTAACAACATCCCTTTCCTGATTATGGGTGAAATATTGCCTTCAAGATTCAGGTCACTTCTGGGTCCAGTCTCTTCCTCCTTCAATCTCGGTATGACTTTTACTGTTGTCAGAACCTTCCCGATTATGTCGGAGTCGAAAGGGAAGAGCCTGCAGGAAATTGAAAGAATGTTCAAAGGCCCGGAGGTGGAAGTTGCTCCCGGCAAAGAAGTCGTGACTCCGCACAGATTGAAAGAAGTAGGTGTTCAACAGTTCGGCATGAAGAAGGTCGATTCCGAAGATGAGGAGGATGGAAAACTGGCGCCGACTGTCGCCCGATCTCTTAGTATGATTGTTGTTCTGTGTTGTTTTTCAAAGAAACAGGCGAATACATTTTTTTTTGTTTTTTTTTTAATGAAAGTCGACCCTGTTCTTTGATTTCGCGGTTTGCCTTGGAAACTACGCTTGCGGCAATGATTAAAATCCGGCCAAATATGACCGTAGGGCATGGCCATTGATGGAAAAAGGGCTTCCGTTTTCTCTTTTACTCATAGGAAAGCGAAATTTCAACTCGGACTGGCGCTGGTGGCGCTTCCGTGTCAGGCAATTTGGCTGACCAAATTTTGGCCTTGGCTTATTTATTGCCGCAATCGGTTTTATCTTTAAAAATTCGTTTTGTGTCATAGTAATTAATGCACAAAATGGGCAATTGTCTCTACGGAACTGTACATGTCAAATCAAGGTCGTCATATTCGTTTACAAGCTCATACCCCTTGGTTTATACCTTCTCCCCCCAAAAAAAAAACAACAAAAATACGCGTACCTTACCTTAGACCATAGCTCCTCCAGAGCCACCGGTGACGCATAGGGCGTCGACAAAGCCTATCCATTCGTTCCGCATTGATGCCGCAGCGGTGACGTCTTCCCATTCAGGTACTATTATATCGAGGTACCACCCACCCTCAAATCTCGGTAGTCAATACTCTTGATGACTATCTCTCCTTGCCGATGCAAAACATCCGGCCTTTCCGGGTACCTAGCGGAAAAAAGGCAGAAGTGATATCACAGCTGCTCCCAAAGATCGCCGTGATTGTTTGACACAGGATTTGAGTCGTTACGGAGACGTTTACTCCTTCTTCCTGAGGATCACTTGCGTGTTTTGGACTTAGTCATATAGAGTATTGTCATTATTCGTTGTCGGGGGGGAAGTTAGTTCATATGAACAGGGACCCATAAATTTCCTGTAATGACTCGCCATTCAGGGGGCTTGTCAATACGAGATTTCTGATGCGCTCTTGACCGGTCGTCAGATAGTTCGAGAAATACCCACGGGGATAAAATATTGCCTTGAGGGAGTAGCCTCTTTGGTCTCACGTCCAAGGAGGCCCGGGATTGGCTCTATCTGAGCAAGAACGCCGATTCGACCCAAGTGGAATTTTTGGAAACTAGGTGAGGCTCGGTCAACATAGCAACATAGAAGCATAGGAAATGACAAGCCCCCTGAATGGCGAGTCATTACAGGAAATTTATGGGTCCCTGATATGAGGCAGTTGTCGACGTTTCCGTTGCTAGGGCTTTTTTACAGGTACAGGTAGCAAACTTGTCGCCCAACCTTCCTCCTTCATCCTGGCTTGGGACAGAAATAGTTTGCATTGGCATTGTAGGTAGCCTGCGACGGGTCCCTTAAAGTTTAACCGAAAGGGCTGAGATAGGACAGTCTAGTTACCCATCACTTATTGACTTAAGTTGGCTTGAAGACCCGCTGAAAATGCGTTACTTTGTTATTCCGCTATTCACGAATAATCGATTTTCAAATAGTGGAATTTCCTTGTGATTTGTGGTACTCTATGCGCTTGCATTTTTCTGTATGCCTTACGAGAAAGATTTATGATTTTTTTTTTTTTCAGGCTTTAAGCAATCTTCACCAATCTCACCACTGCCCACTGCAAAGCCGCGTTTGTGTTGAGATTAAAATTTCCCGCGTCATAGTAGAATTTACGCTGTGGGGACCGCCCAGATATTCCGAACGTCATAACTAGAGCAGATAGAGGAAAATGAAAAAATCCCTTTGCAGAATCCAAATAATTCAGTGTATTCAATCAAATGACACAAAAATAAGTCGGCTTTTCAGTTAAACTTTAAAGTTTAACCGAAAAGGGCTGGGATAGGACAATCTAGTTACCCATCACTTGTTCACATAAATTGGCGACCCGATGAAAATGCGTTACTTCGTTGTTCCGCTATCCACGAATAATCGATTTTCAAATAGTGGAGTTTCCATGTTATTCGTGGTACCTCTATACGCTTGTATTTTTGCTGTATGCCTTACGAGAAAGATTTATGATTTTTATTTTGGTTCTAGCATTAAGCAATCTCACCAATCTCACCACTGCCCACAGAAAAGCCGGGTTTGTGTTAACACTAAAATTTCCCGCGTCATAGTAGAATTTTCGTTGTGGGGACGGCCGTAGAAATTCTGAACGTCATAACTGGAGCGGACAGTGGAAAATAGATAAATCCCTTTGCAGAATCCAAACAATTCAGTTTATTCTGTTGAATGACACAAAAATAAGTTGGCTTTTCAGTTAAACTTTAAAGAAGAATAAAGGTCGTATTAAGGGTATGCAAGTTGGTACGGTAGACGTGTACATAAGACCTTATTATTTTTTCAAGCGTTCCATAGGCCGCAGGCTGTGTTTCCACAAAGCACATTCAGACTGTTTGTCATTCCAAATGAAAGAACAAGGTCGATCGGATATGTACCATTTTTCAAACACGTATCGCTTCGTTTAGACCCTTACGCGAATTATCGCTCGGTCGCATAGTTAATCAATTGAATTGCAGTTGGTCGTGTTTGAAACTGTTCTCACTTTCATCGCCTGTCCGACATCATGAAGCTTACTTACTTGTACTTGTAACGGGACCAGACGATTGCCGCCTCACCCGGCGTCCACGAGTTGCCAAACGGTGGTGTGCCAGTTGTCTCTATCTTGCGCCAGCTCCTGGGCGAAATCCAGCCAGGAGCTATCCCATCATCTGCCGAAGCGGCGAAAACCGCCTACAGGCTCAAGGTCCTTTTTGACTGTCGTTCACCAATTCTTGAGTTGACCACCCGGTCTCCTTCGCCAAGAGGGAAGGGGTTCTGCTATTGATACATCATGGAACCATCAACGCAGCCCTAATAAGCCAATAAAAAAATAAAAACAAAAGAATTTAAGTCTAGATGCTACCCATGAGTTGGAACTTGGAATGGAACTGTGTCTGCCGTGACTTGTGCATGCTTCAACGAAAACAATGAATAGCAAGAAAAAAAGTTTTCTTGTCGAACCCGTCCAAAGAAAGAGGTTATTGAACATATAGAATCCTGTGTTCTTTTAAGTTTTTTGGATATCGTTTGCCAATTGCCATCGCAGGAACATATTGCTTGAGCAGGTACGTCTTGCAAATCATGCTGGTCTTCGCATCTTATTACGTTTTCAATCCCTGTTCTGAGAATCTCAAAGGCTCTACCTCAAACTGGTCATACTTTTCTTAAATCCAGTCATGTAGTTCTCGCTTTGATGCAACCTTGATTATAAATAAAACTTGTCTACCAAACTCGCTAAAAGTAGTAATATCCGTATTTGAAGTTTTCAACGATTGGTTGCGAATGTATTTGGGTTACTTCGCTTCCATCTTCCGAGTTGACCACTATGGTTTAACGTGTCCATTGTCGTTACTCATATTTTCGAATGACCATAGCCGCAGTATGAGGCATATGATTGTGGTGTTTAGAAAATCAAAGACTACCCAGTAGCCATTAGCAATTGCTCGTGTTATTTTCGCCTTATTTGACCATATACTCCCTGGAGAAACATACTGACTGAAGATACTTTGATAACTCAGTGCAAGGAAAGACAAGAAGAAGAACAGTAAGGAATTTCTAGAAGAAGAAAAAACTATCAAGATGGTTGAAGCCCTGAAAAAAGCTTTGATGAAAAATCCTCAGAAGGTCCTCCCGCAGGTAAGCCATTAGTCATACATCCAGTTGATATTCCAGTATTCTAACGTCCAATCCAATCCAAATAACTTCTGGCTCTTGGGCGCCGACCCTTCGGAACCCTTTCGGCCTACACATACAGTGTGAGAAGTTTCATAGCAGACAACACAAGGATGTGCGGTTTCAACAGACAACACTTGTTATCTGTTATCTTTTGTCGCGACAAACGTTATGCATAACAAGCATTGCCAGGAAGAGCCGAAAAACTGCCAAAACAGTATCTGCTGGCTTTTTCATTTGTCGTCGTGATATCGGAAAATTCTGTTGAAACCGCACATCCTTGTGTTGTCTGTTATAAAACTTCTGACAGTGTAGGCCTACACTCCTTTGCAATATTGTGATGGGTTTTTCAAAAAAAAACAGCACATTCCTGCTGTTTGAGCAACTGCGGCCCTCTTAAGGCGTATTCCCGCCGTTCCCCGAGGACTCCTCGGGGAATCGAAGGGAACGGCGAGAATAGAGGGAGGGGATCGACTAAAAGCAGGAAGGGAATAGAACACGAGAAAAGCAGGAAGGCTTACTAAAACGAGGAAGGGTATACTAAACCGAGGAAGGGCATACTAAAACGAGGAAGGATGTTACCAGGATTCAAGGCTGCGAAAAACTGGAAAGCCGCACCGTTCCCTTCCTCTGTTGTTTATTCTTGAGGGGTCGGCAACTCCACGTGGACTCCGAACGGAAAACAGATTTTGTTCGAAAAAAAATATGCAGTTGAGGAAATTTATCTGGATTCACTTTATTTTTGGTTTTGTTTATCCTGTTTTTTTTCGATATTTACATTTCACCAACACCAGCAAAAATTGACTCCCCTCCGAATCTGAAAGGGAGTTCTTTATGATGATGCTGATGATAATTGGAGCATTCCCGTCGACTAAAAGCAGGAAGGGAATAGAACACGAGAAAAGCAGGAAGGCTTACTAAAACGAGGAAGGGTATACTAAAACGAGGAAGGGCATACTAAAACGAGGAAGGATGTCACCAGGATTCAAGGCTGCGAAAAACTGGAAAGCCGCACCGTTCCCTTCCTCTGTTTATTATTCTTTGAGGGGTCGGCAACTCCACGCTGACTCCAAACGGAAAACAGGGAGAACACGGGGAATGCTTCTAATATGGATTTTGTTCGAAAAAAATATCCAGTTGAGGAAATTTATCTGGATCCACTTTATAATTGGTTTCGTTTATCCTGATTGTTTTCGATTAATTTTACATTTCACCAACACCAGCAAAAATTGACTGATCATGCTGATGATAATTGGAGCATTCCCCGTCCGTGGGGACTTGCGAGAATACGGGGTCCCTGAGACAAACATCTCAAGTGGATTACTCGGGGAATGGCGAGAATACGCCTTTAGCTTTGGTGAGAAGCACGGAGAAAATTGGTTCCAGTTCCAAATGGGCTCCTGACCAATGGGTTCCTCGGAAGCAATAAGCGGGAGCCTGATCCGCTTCAAATGTTCATGCCTTGACATGGAAGATGTTAAAGTCGGTTTAGTTAGGATGGATTCAAAATTATTATCGGTAGTTTTCTCAACGGATGGAACGATTAGGAAGTCAGAGTGAATCAGTAATGCACGTAGGCTACCACGAGTCCTTTAAAGTTTAATTGAAAAGCCAACTTATTTTCATATCACTCAGTTGGATACATTAAATTATTTAGATTCTGCTAAGGGATTTTTTATTTTCCACTATCTACTCTAGTAGTGACGTTCAGAACATCTACAGTCGTCCCCACAAGGCAAATTCTACTATGACGCGGAAAATTTGAATTTCAACAGAAACGCGGCTTTTCAGTGGCCAGTGGTGGGGTAGGTAAAGACTGCTTGGTGCCTGAATACATATATTTCGTAAATCTTTTTCGTCAAGCATACAACACAGGTACAAGAGTAAAGAGGTTCACAAAGCCCACAGGGAAATTCCACTGTATGAAAATTGATTATTGGTGAACAGCTGAGAAACGAAGTAATGGATTTTCATCGGGTTTTCAAGCCTCTTCAAGTGAATAAGTGATGGGTAACCAGACTGTTTCATCTCAGCCCTTTTCGGTTAAACTTTAAAATTTAAACGAAATACGACTCAGATATGACAGTCTACCTATGCATCCATTATTCACTTGAATAAGCTTAAAGACCCCATGAAAATAAGTTACTCCGTTGCTCTGCTATCGACATAATCCATTTTCATCGAATGAGCTTTTTCTTGTCGGGTTTGTGGTACCTGTATGTGCTTGCAGCTCTACTCTGTCAGAAGTTTCATAACAGACAACAGAAGGATGCGTGGTTTCAACAGACAGTGCGTAACAGACAACACTTGAGATGTTATCTGTTGTGTTGGAAAACGTTATACGTGGAATGTTATGCATAACAGGCATTGCCAGGAAGAGCAAAAAAACAGCCCAAAAAGCATTTACTGACTTTTTTGTTTGTCGTCATGGTGTCGGAAAATTCACCAGATGCCTTTTGGCGATTTTTCGGCTCTTCCTGATGGCAACATAACAGTTTCAAACACAAGAGACAGCATCCGGAGTGTTGTCTGTTACGCATTGTCTGTTGAAGCCGCACATCCTTCTGTTGTCTGTTATGAACTTCTGACAGTGTATTTGTAATATATGCCGAACTCTCAAGGCCTAGTCAGTTGTTTAGTATCGGAGAGTAGTCCCCGACTCCAGCAAACTCCCTCCGATCTCTCTACTCAGCTCCCTTGACCCTCCAAACCCAACCCAATAGCATTTGGCCGTTAAAACGGCCGGCTATTATCGAACAAAAACTATTTTTTTTTATCTCACGCAATAGCGGGCTTTCTTCAGAAGTGACCTTATACGGGATCGACTAAAAGCAGGAAAGGAAAGGAAAGGCATGGTACACGAGAAAACCAGGCAAGCCTATTAAAATCAGGAAAGGCAAACTAAAACGAGGAAAGATGCACCAGAACTGAAGGATTCGAAAAACTGGCAAGCTGCATCGTGCCTTTCCTCTGTATCGTGCCTTTCATCGTGCCTTATCCTGTGAGGGGTCGGCGACTTACATATTTGAAGTTCACTATTCACCAGGAAATGGTGAATGATCTGTTTAGTATTCTTTGAGGGGTACCGTCAGCAACTAACATATTTCAGTTCACTATTTCTTATTCTCGTTTTAGTGTCAAGTCAGGGGTAGGCACTTCTTTCCACGTTTTAGTATCATGTTAGGGGTAGGCAGTTTTTTCCTAGTTTCAGTAACATATCTAATTCCTTCAGGGGTCGGCAACTACCTCGGCAACTGCCTACCCGTAACATGATACTAAAGCGATGTTAATTGCCTACCCCGGACATGATGCTAAGACGAGGAAAGAAATGGTGAACTTATATTTGTGAGTTGCCGACCCCTTAAAGAATACTAAACAGAATTCACATTTTTTTCCTCGTTTTAGTACTCTAACGATGTTAATTGCGTACGACGTACCTCTGAGAGAACACTAAAACGAGGGAGGAAATGGTGGACTTGAACGCCTCACTAGACTGATGATCTTAGTTGCCTACCGACGGGATACTAATAAACTTGAAAATAAATGGTGAACTTTAAATATGTAAGTTGTAGACCCTTCACAGGATACTAAACAAAGGAAAGGCACGGTGTAACTTGCCAGTTTTTCGAGCCTTCTAGTTCTGGTGCATCTTTTCTCGTTTTAGTTTACCTTTCCTGGTTTTAGTATGCTTGCCTGGTTTCCTCGTGCACCATGCCTTTCCTTTCTTTTCTTGATTTAAAGTCGATCCCGTGACCTTATAATCTGTAATTGTCCTGAACGCATTGAAATTCAAATTCTCCGCGTGCGGCTGAACCCTGTCGTCAGGCAAGCAGTCCATATTCTGAAAGACAATTAGAGCCCAAGGTAAAAAAAAAATCCCTTCGCAGAGTCAAAATAGTTCAAATCCAAGATAAAAAAGAAGAAGCTGGGTATTTCAGTTTAACTTTAAAAAGTGAACGGTTTTTGGTCTGTCGTTACACAGGAAATAACTCATGACACTGAGCACGATCACATTCACGCGGGGCGGATATTCGCTTTTCGACCATAAACCAGGCTGCAAATTCTCCGTTACGCAGCAAGAAATTGGCCTGGGTCAACAGAAGTTGCCGCAAGCCAAAACTTGGTTTCAAGCTTTTACACTTTATTACCTAGTTGCTGTGCAAGAGGGCCTCGTACGAGTCTCGTTCACGTGAACAGGCCGGTCCAGCTACAGCTCTGTAGAATACATAGTCTGTTGCACATTAAAATACCAAAAAGTGACGAGCTCTCCAGATTTGTCCGTATAAGGTGGGCGAGGTGCTTGTGATTGTTTTTAGAAACTATGGGTACTCTCCCGATTGCCGTCAGAAACCACCCGCCAGCTTGAAGTTATAACGCTCAATCCTAAATTACTGTGGCCTTAGGATTGCCCAGAGAAGACCACGTGCGTGCTTCCCGATCGAATTTTGAATCGAATCGGTCTCCCCCCCATTTTCTGCCACATCAGTTACATCCTAAAGCACAACTTTAATAGAAATGATCTTACACGATGAAGTGGCTCGGAAATATCGGCATTCGAAAATACATTACTTGCCACGTGAAATTAGCGATTTTCTTGTTAGCGCTTATCGACTCAATCCAGCCTTCCTGCTCTCTGACGCGGCGGCTGGACGCAAAATATTTGAAAACTGAGCGCGCCTTGGTTAAAAAGTGGAAAAACCAAGCAAAATAAAAGAAATCCAAAACAGAAGGTAGACCGAGAGTTTACTATGTCTTGCAAAATATAAAACAATATTTTGAAGCTGTCCTTATGTCCGAAAGAGTTGTTGGTGGACCTTGTAGCTTTCCGCGAAGTTTGCGTTGCGTGAGTGGCAAAACTCGGTTAGGCCGAAGAAGCAGTAAAAAATCATAGTTACTAAACGAAACAATGGCGAAAGGTGGGGATTTGAGGTCTATAATCCCATAAGGGGGCTAAGGATAATACAAAGGGCAGAATAAGCAAAAGGGGTCCTTTAACTTGTTCTTTTCAGGTGCTGGCAACCATGATTGCGGCCATTGGTTACATGGGGACCGGTCTAGTTCGAGGATGGGCTTCACCTGGTGTACCTTCAATGGTCGAATCGCAGCAATTCAACATTACTGCATCTGACAGAGCTTGGATCAGTAAGTGAAACTTTATGACTGTATATCACCTTACTCTTGGCTGAAGCTTCAAATGACATGTGGTACTTGCAATAATACTGCATTTTATTTTCCTAATGACATTTATTTTTTATTCCATAACTTGGAGTTTCTTGCTATGTTCTATATCCTTCCCTCTTTTTGGGATCCCAAAACGTAAGTGGAGGGATACCTATGATATCGCAAAAGTTGTCCGTCTGTCTGTCTGTCCGTCTCTCCGTCCGTCTGTAAGCACGATAACTCTCGAACAGAATGAGGCATTTTGATGAAACTTGGTGTGAAAATTCTCTGGGTCAAGAGTAACGTCGAGTTCGTAGATGGGCTGTGTAGCCCTATACGTTTAGGGGTGGGGGAGCAAAACGGGCAAACAAAATATTTTTAAACAGCTAATGTGATAGTCGATTATGGGGTAAGAAGACATTGCTGAACAAGATGGTGAAAACCATTTTCTCGCCGGACAAGTAGTTCGCCCGGAATCCGGCCAAAACCGGAAAGTTTGTTAAAAGTAACAAGTTTTATTTGAAGTTGATTATATGTTTGATTTAGGGGTAAGAAGACATGCTGAACACTTATGTGAAAAGCATTTTCTACCCGGACAAATTGTGCGCCCGGAATCCTGCCAAAACCGGAAAATTTATTAAAAGCAAAAGTTCTGTTTTAAGTTGATTAGACGACAGGTGTAGGGGTAAGAAGAGACGCTGAATCTGTACTTGACAATCATTTTTTATCCGGACATATAGTTCGTCCGGAATCCGGTTGAAACCGGAATTTTTTTTTATTAATCATCACCAACACAAGAGCCTAGGATTTTGTCAAATTGGTGGGAAAGAAATTAGCACTTCCATTGTAATGGATATCAGTTTTTCTATCGGGATGACTCCTAAAAGTGCAAATTCTGCTATTGTCATTTTTGCAAAGGAACCGTAGATTCAGATATCACGGTAACTACAAAAACGACTAAATAAAGGTCCAGTTGCCGTGATATCAGATACCATGGTATCTGCAAAGACGCAAATGCATTTACACGAACATAGTTATGTGGTAGAGTCTCAAAAACATTGATTGTCAGATTTTGTTCGTCTGATTGTTTAATTTTCAGCCAGTATTCCCCCACTGTGTGCATTTTTCGGAAGCCTGATCGCTGGGCCCTGTCTGCAGATCCTTGGTCGTCGTCGGACACTAATGCTGATCGCCATTCCCTTTTCCTTGGGATTCATTATTCTTGGTTTTGCAAGCTATGGTACATCACTCGCGGTTGTCTACGTTGGGCGTATTGTCAGCTCCTTGGCTAACGGTGCTGCCACTCCGTCTTCACAGATCTATGTAAGCATGTGTTTCCCTTCGAAGCGTATTATCCTATCTTTTTCTCCCGCACGTCTCTGTTCTGATTTTTGGGATCCCGGATCCCCGTTTGTCCGTCTGTCTGTCTGTCAGTTGAAGCTTTTTGTTGAAACTTCGTGTGAGGGTCCTTTGGGTCGAAAAAAAAATTAGTTTTTTCGAATTAAATAAACACACTGGGTAAGAAAACACGCTGGATCGAAAACTTCGTTTTTCTGCAGGATGGATGTTCGGCCGAAATCCGGCAAATCCTGGAATTTCGGTAGCGCTTAAAATCAGGAATGATCAAGTGATTTAGGACAAATATACTGGAGGAAGCTCACATTTTGAATTGGTCCAAGTACTTTGCTTTTTCTGACTGGCCGATACTACAGACGGAATCCTGCGAAAACCGGAAATTCGGTAGGCATCGTGTTATGAATTATTTAGTGATTGCAGTTTCTTCCAGCTTCTTTTTCTGAGAGGTGCTACACACTTGCCCTTGGACAAGTGTACAGTACTTCCAACGAAAATGTGTTTCTATGGATTTACAGATTATCAGGGGGGCAGTTTACGATTTGTCATACATAAATCCTTATTACGATTTGTGTATGACTGAGATTATCCATTTATATCCGAACCGCATTAAGCCACAATCGGGAGATGTAGAGAACTTTGTGGCACACCTAGGGATAAAACGAATGGAGCGATTGGGATGAAACAAGTTGCCCTAAATGATATATTTTAAAGTCTCGGCCGTATCAGACCTTGCAGGGAGTACCGGACATTTCCCGGAAATGTACCCCTTTTCCCATTACCGATACAAAAAAAGTTCTGGTCCGTCATTTACTGATCTTTTTAATACACATTCGAGAACACCTCCACAAATGAATTGCTTTTGTCTGTTGTTTGAATTGTATAAATATTGTAACCCCACAAATCCAAACAATGCATAAAACGGCTACGTCACTCACGATACTTTGGCTGCCAAAGTTCTTGGGGAGTGATTCGAGGAAGTGAGTGGAAAGCTCCGCGGAAAGTTGAACGCTTCGGGCGGGAATTTTGAACTTGTGGAAAAACACTGCAAATGTCACCAACGAATGGAAAAAAACACGACAAGCGTCATTGATGATGACTTCGTTGAAATACGAGAACTCAAGGAATTTCCACTGATCAATATCGATTCTAAACTGTTTGAAAATCAACATTTTCCCGGCGATTTCACCTTTCCTTGTGTTTTCGCGATCAGTCAAGCGAGAAGTGGAAAGCGAGTCCATGTTTTCTCGAGTTTTCGCGATGCGCTTCGCTCGCTGGAATCTCGTGAAAACCCGGGAGAACTGGGGATCGACTAAAAAGAGGCACGGCACGGCACTACATAGTGTAGGAAAAAGAGGCACGAAAACTAAAAGAGCCCTTTCAGGCTTCAGAGTAGGGGCAGGAACAATGTTCTAACGTGCCTTTTTTTAGGCTCTGAAGTTACTAACTCTCACTTACTTGTCTACTTCTACGACTAGCTAATCTCTTTTTATTACTCTCGCCTCCTGTGTCATGCCGTACCGTGCCTCTTTTTAGTCGATCCCCAAAAACCCTCCTTAACTAACATCAAAACAGTCAGCAATTTCGTACTAACCTAGGCCAATTAATTTGAACTTTGTAGGTCAGCGAGATTTCATCTCCCCGTATCAGAGGTGCCCTTGGCAGCATAACCGCACTCTGGCTTGCTCTTGGGATCCTTATAGCCTACGTAATTGGGGCATTTACGCCATGGTTTACACTGGCGTGGGTGGAGTCCATCTTCCCCGCCTTCTTGTGCATAGGAATGTTCTTCATGCCCGAAACACCTGGATGGCTGATAGCAAAAGGACGAGAGGAGGAGGCTAAGCAGTCTCTGCAGCGGATGCGTGGCCCGTGAGTATAACCACGAACAAATAAGCCAATAGTACCTCCGTCTTTGATCCAGGGTTGCCACATCTCGCACGATAGTGTGAATTGTCACTCTATTTGTTTGTGTCACTCTCGTCCTACGTAGGACAGAAAAATCACTCTGTTTCAGATTAGAAGTAGTGAACTGAAAGACAAAAATGCTCCTCAGCCGGGATTTGAACCCAGGACCCTCTGCTTACAAGGCAGGCGCTCTAACCGTCTGAGCTACCGAGGGGCTTGTGAACAGAGTTCGCAAACAACTACAATAGTTCGGTAGAAGCCGGCCATAGGGACAGTGATCTCGGCCGCAGGCAAATTCATCTAATCAGTTTACATCCCCAAGTCACGGAACTACGTGTCTACGTGGCTCCGACATTGGAGTCCTAGACTTCTACACTAAACTAAAAAAAAGTTGCTCTTCATGGTTCATTAGTCACGGTAAAGTCCATTGTATAAAGTGCCATCTATGTATTATAATTTATGTGACTAAATCAGGTCCTTTTCCAGCAGAATGTGGTACACACCGGAACAATACAGGATATAGGGTGCGGAAAATTCATTATAAATTCGACCAAGCGCCTTTCGGTTATAACGACTTCGGTCTGGACAAAGACGGCCATACGCAATACGAGTCAGTTTGCAGTTTAGAATAGCCGATTCGAGCAAGTCTTAGAAAGCGTATTTTTTTGGAAGTGAAAGCAGACCCAAGGACCGCGTCAGTGGCGAACCAGAAGATAAAGCATTAAAACATAGATATTCACTTTTCGAAAAATTAACGGCTAGACCAATTTTTGAAAATTCACAAGAAAGGATTTGATCATTTTTTTCGATTGAAATACTGTATATTTTTTGCTGACTGAATAATTGTTGATGGCGCTAAACGGGAAAGTCAGCTGAGATTTATTTCGGCCCTTTTTGGCAAGGTTTGTCTTCCGGCTGGAACTAGAAGAACAAACCTGTAGTAAAATGGTATTTTTTTAGGCATACCAACATAACTGCAGAGTTTGAAAGGATCAGAGGCACAGTGCTGAACGTCAGTAGTACCGAAAAACCGAAGCCTTCCGACATTTTGAAAAGACATGTTCTTAAGCCGTTTGGGTTGACTCTTGCGCTCATGTGGTTTCAACAGTTCAGCGGGGTCAACGCCGTTCTCTTTTATACGGTCAGTACCTTTTACTAGTTTCTTTACCATCGCAGTTTCTGCAATGTCCGTCCGTCTTTCGGTCGGTCTGTATGTCCGGGTTTAGCTAGTTCGGGCACTTCCACATAAGCTAGGACGGTGAAAACTTGGCACACGTATCAAGGACCCGACCAGATTAACTTGGAGCAAGTAATTTCCCCGATCCGACCATCTGGGGGGAGTGGAGGGAGGGTGGATCCGGAAATTTGAGGTTCATTTCAGTTCACTTTTATTCATAAAAATACTAGACACCACTAGCTCTTTGTGGCCCCACCATAAGGCTTAACGTAAGGCCTGGCAATTATTCTTTATTCAAATTAGTCCTAAACGAAAAAAACGAACAAACCAAAAAAGGAAGGAGAGAAAAAAGAATAAAGACCTAACAAACTGACAAGAAAAATCTCCTAACAAATGATCTTCCGTCAACTAAGCTCCCTTGCCCCCCCCCCCCCCCAACAAAAAAAATAAAAGAAGAAGAAAGGAAATTATATTTTCGATAAGAACAAGATCAAAGGTTTCGGTGGGATCCCAGAAATTTAATAGTTGCAGACAATCGGGTTTTGTCTTCGCCAGATCCAGTCTTCGCCAGGCTAATCATCTGAGAAAACTAAGTTCAGATATACCTCTCTCTATAAGCCATATCTATTTTGACGATACTGATCGAAACTTCCTGCTTTACTTCTGCTAAATTTCCGGTTTCGAGGAAATGGTTCTCACCGCGTTCAGTGTGTCTTCTTACCCCATAATCGACTATCACATTAGCTGTTTAAAAATATTTTGTTTGCCCCTTAATTTAAACCCCCCCTCACACCCCTAAATATAGGGTTACAGAGCCCATCTACAAAATCGACCTTACTCTTGACCCAAAGAATCAAAATATGTCATTCCCTTCGAGAGTTATCGTACTTACAGACGGACGGACAGATGGACAACTTTTGCGATGTCATAGTTATCCCTCCGCTTACGTTTTGGGATCACAAAAAGGACTTTGACTTTGACCTTTGACTTGAAAGCTGAAAGGGGAGACACAACCGTTATCTCTTCAGGTATCGAATTCCACACACCCGGAGAATAGTATTATAGTGTTTGATTATAAAAGAAGCTCTTGTTGTTTTAGGGGGGAGGGGCACTCACCAACTGCGGGGAGTTCCGAGTAGAATACTCATGGAAATCCTGATTCTGCGAGGTATGGATAACTTTCGAATGGGTGACCGGGTCTTCATGAAACTTGATATTTCGAAACTTCTCGTACCTCAGAAGGCCCAGCTCATTTCCGAGTCGGATCCGGTAGCTTTCGGGGGAGTTGGAGGGGGAAACGGAAATCTTGGGAAACACTTAGAGTGGAGGGATTGGATGAAACTTGGTGGAAAGAACAAGCCCAACCCGATGAAAACTTTTCGAGAATTAGTCGTATGGAGTTGTACGAAAAAGTAGCATGCACTAGTAACTGTTGCCACTGCATGCTACTACTAGCACACTGGATGCTACTACAGCAAGATTGGATGCTATCGGATACTACTACTTAAGACTAACCCAGTCGGAGGCATGTTAAATCGAAGTCTTCCATACTACTACACATAAATACATGCAACTTTTTCGTACAACGACCATACAAATGATATACAACTACATAGTCGAAGAATTTTTCATTGGGAAGTCATGGATATATCGCTGACATAACTCGACCGGATTCGTTCACTGTGAGGGGAGTTGGAGGGACGTCCGGAATCCCGGTGATCCCGCGAGCTCGGTATATACTTATGTACTAAGACGATGAAACTTGGCAGGTATATCAGGGACCCGAACAGACTGACACGAGAATAGTCTTTTCTCCGATCCAACCATCGTGGGGGAGTAGAGGGATGGGGAATCCGGAATCTAGTGGAATGCATAACTTTTGAACGGGCAATCGGATTTGAATGAAACTTGGCAAATCTCAGATATTCCGTTTCAGTTCTGGACCAGATCTGATACTTGTGGGGGGGGGGGTTGGAGGGGCACCGGAAATCTCGTGAAACGCTTAGAATCGAGGGATTGGGATGGAATTTAGTGGGGAGAACATATGCCCTGGATACGTTCGTGACAGAACCACATCGTATCTGAGCTCTTTTGGGAGTGATGGAGCCAGTAGGATGGAGTTTCCCGTAGTTCCGGTGATAGCGTGCTAAGGACGATGAAACATGGCAGGCATATTAGTGACCCGACCAAATAGACTTACGGACCCGACACAATACCCTGGGCAAACTTCCGTTCATGGATCCGAAAATCAATCGAATGGGCAGAATGGGATGCAAGTTGGACAGTTCTAAGTTTATGCGGCCTAAATTTATTATTTGGCCTCCTGACCGGATTCGGCCACGATAGGAGGAGGGAATCCTTGATTGATCTTTTTAAATGTAATGACATGTCCAGCACTATTTTTGTTTGTAAGAGATATTTATGGATAAAATAAACCGAATTGTAATTGTAATTGTAATGAAGCGGGAACAGGAAATTTGCAGATGTGCTCCGATTCGAGTGAAGCTTAATGGACGGGAAGAGGAGATGTCAGAGATGCAACGTTAATGTGTTCGAGTCGTATTCGGTCACACTGAGGTGGAGTTTGAGGGGGATTCCCGGAAATTTGATGGCTCGCATAGTGGTCAAACGATTGGAGCGATTTGAATGAATCTTGGAAAGTAGAGTAGTCATATGCCTGAGATGACATATTTTAGGGTCTAGACCGGATCCGGGCACGGTGGGGGGGGGGGTGACCGGAATTTTTCAAAAATGCTCAGATTCGAATGAAACTTGATAGCTGGTTAGAGAAGATGCTTTGAACGATCCATTTATGTGTCCAAGCCAGATTCGGCCGCGATGGGAGGAGTGTGAAGGGGTACCGGAAGTAGTGCGGCACGTCTAGGGATCAAACGAGTGGATCTAAACTTGGAAAGTGAACATTTTGTTTGCCCTAGATGATTCGAGTCGATGCAGGAAATGCTCAGACTCGAGTGAAACTAGATATCCTACTTCTAGGTTCGAACCTAGAGGGGTTGAAGGAGGTATTTTGTGACGCTTTCATATACTTTTTTGCATCACCTACTCCTAACAAGTTCCATATGGGCTCGTAGCTCTTGTTCTTGGTGCAATTGTTCTGTCTTACACCACAGTTTTGCATTTATATATCTGCATCGTACGTTATGAGTCGAAATATTCATAATAAAATAAAATTATTGTAATGGCTCCGCCCCTTCCATGCTAACCCTTACCCAGCACCAGAGGTACCGGTGGAAGGATTTGTACGAATCCAATGATGAAGATTCGTAGATTCCGGTGCGAAGCTCGGAAAAGATCAGATTTGTTGGTTTCAAGGGAAAGCCGGTTTCCGAATGCCAAAATTTATGGATATGACACTATTCCAGACTCCAGACCACAGCTTACGTATCTAGGCAGTTCTGCAAACTCGATTTATTTTTGGGACACAGTGGCGCGGGAGCAACAACCATGCAAGTGCAGTGACGTCGTGAATAGATAGGTACGTTGAAGCAGCCAAACCAAATTGTGTTCCCGCCTATGGTGTTGTAGTCAGATCTACGCGTTAGGAACACAGTGGCGTGGGAGCAACAGCTATGCAAGTGCAGTGACGTTGTGAATAGATAGGTAAGTTGAAGCAGACAAACCAAATTGCGTTCCCGCCTATGGTGTTGGGGTACGATCTACGCGTCGAGCACGGGCCTGGAGGAGCAGAGCTGTGTACCAAAAGCTTCTCATGGGGAAGATAGGAGCTTCCTTAACTGCCTAGATACATAAGCTGTGCTCCAGACCTGGAGTGACAAAGTTTCTGGACTTCCATAAGTTTTTCGTCTGGCATCATCTTCTGGCCACCTCTACGAAAACGGATGTCTGGATTCGAGAATAAAAATCAAATCTGAAAGGTGAGTCATGTTTTTTAGGGAGTTTCATGCCATCTTTTTGCATGTTATTACGATATTTGTTTCAGGTAACCATCTTCAAGGAGGCTGGTGGTTCGGTAAAATCCAACGTAGCAACTATCATCGTGGGTCTTGTCCAGTTCTTAGCAACTTTCGTTTCGATCAGTCTGGTTGACAAGGCTGGGAGAAGAATCCTTCTATTGGTATCAGCTTCAGTCATGGCGCTCGCCCAGGCAGGCATGGGAACATTCTTCTACATAAAGGTACGGGCTATTATTAATTGTAGGCTTACTGATTTAGTAGGCTTTAGCTTACACATGCTTAAAGAGGGGAGGCTGGGTTTTTTTTTTCGCCATGAATTTCCAATTTGAAGAAAAGAAGAGAAGGGAATGAAAAATATAGGAAAAATATAAGTAAAAAAACATAAGTTTAAGGCGAGTCGCAAGATCACACGGCGGGAGTTTTCAGACGTCCAGAATCGCCCGCGGAGACCGACGGACGGATGACGGGTGGTGGGGAGAGGAAGAAACGTCTCTGGGGACGAGATGCATCTTCGGGAAGATGATAGGAAAGTCGAGATTGAAAAAAAAATCTCTACTGTAGACAACTGTAGTGGCGTGAAACTTCACAGAACTGATTGTGTGTTTAATATTTTGTTTAGAGCTTTTAGGCTCTCGGCCAGCCATAAGCCTTTGCTCAATTGTCCGTAGTGATTACTTCCGAAAAGATCGTCACTGGCAGCCACTTCCCGAACCAACAGACAATCTTGTTTGAGAATGGCAATATTCATATTTCTTAGACAGCCGTTAAGTCAAATTTATGTTGAAAATACTCGATTGCTCTCTATTTTTGCTTTTCGCTCTGCACAGTGTAAACAGTAATGAGGATTAGCATAGTGCATCATAAAACGCTTCGCCCCTACCACGCAGTAGTCGTGATCTTAAATGTGCTAGAAGCCTTTGGTGGTGCCAGCGTTAACAGCTCTCGTTTTTAAAACCCCACTGGCACCCGTCCTTATGGAAACGGTGTCTCTCATTTTTTAATTTGTGTATTGTAGAAGAACTTTTAGCAATAGCTAATGACTAGACCTAGAATCTCACGTTCGTGCAAAGTACCAGTGAATACTCCTTCTATCTTCTAGGCCAAAGAAGGCCCCGAAGCAGCAGCTGCTCTTGGCTGGCTACCATTATCATCTCTGGTCGTCTTTATGATCGCCTTCTCCATTGGCTTCAACAACATCCCTTTCTGATCATGGGGGAGATTCTACCATCAAGATTCAGGTCCGTTCTTGGTCCCCTTTCGTCATCTTTCAATCTCATCATGACTTTCACCGTCGTCAGAACGTTCCCCATAATGTCTGACTCAATGGGCGCATATGGCGCCTTCTGGTTCTACATGGCCTGCTGTATCTGCGCGGTGGTCTTCGTCTTCTTCTTTCTTCCGGAGACGAAGGGAAAGAGCTTGGAGGAGATTGAGAGAATGTTCAAGGGAACTGTCGCTGACGCTGTAGACCAAGAAAGAGCCGCAGTACCAGCCAAGCTACCCGAAGTACGCTCGCAGTTACATTTGCACAAATACGACTCGGAGGACGAAGAAGAGGATGATGGAAGACTTGCCCCAACTGTCGCTTAGCTCATCAGTATGAATCCCTGCCAAAGAAAATTGCACAAGCGTTCCGTTTCAGGGGCAGTACTTTGTGCATAAGCAGGTAGTCGGGTAAAAGTAACCACTCTTGGAGTTGACCTCTTTTTATGCAACGTCCGACCAGGATGTCGCCGTCATCTTTGTTCTTGTGTTTCGCATCCTTCCATTCGCTTAGGACAGCAATGACTCATCATAAATATTTGCAACACGACAGTTAATCAATCAATTGTGTACATTCTTCCTGTCGCACAAGAATGAACCACACACTGTTCCTTTTCAGGAGTATTCTGACTATATTACCGTCAATTCAATTTCAATCAATATGTCGGATTTTGCCATCACTCTTCTTCTGTTTCTTGTCCCTGCATAGCCTACCCCAGTATTGCCAGATTGTGTTCGCAGAAAAACGTCCTGGGATTTTGAAAACAAGCCCGGCTAAATTTTACCAAATGTTAGTTGATCAACCAAAGCTCATTTCAGGAACTTCATTCGCGGGAAGGGGGGTTGTTAGCCTAAAAAGAGATAATAAATTTTGAGTCTGTGTGAAAACCTGGGGTTAAGACTCAAATAGATTTCAAAAGGCAAAATACAAAGCAATAACTTAACTTCTAGAAATAGTTCAGAACTGCTCGAAATATACCCCCACAACAAATTTAATAGGTTTTTGTAAGAAATAATAGGTTTGTAACAGTAATATTCCCCAGTTCCGGAAAACGCCCAAAACAAGCCATTTTTTAAAACAATAAGCCCACTTTCCCGCCCCTTGCCCATCGCAAAAATCTCTCGCCCCAGCCATCGGAAACAAGCCCATGGTATTCAAAGCCCATCTGGCAACACTGGCCTACCCCTGTGCCAATACTAGATGACTAAGTTTGAAACACGCCAGCTTCGGTAAGAACGAGAACGTCACCCAAACGAATCCTCAAAATTGACTCAAACCTTGTGTAAAAAAAACAACAATGTTTGTTGCGGTGACGTTTCTGGCTCTTTGCTAGGCACACGGCGATTCTTCCTTGGCACGAAGAGTTAGCCATCAAGAGTATTATGATTTGTCGTTGTTCTCAAAACGATAGCATGTATTTTGTGTATTACGTTTACGCGTTGTAGCTCGAGATATAATAAAAAAAAAACGCAATGTTTTCATTTCAACGATGTGTAAAATTAGGAAATTCCTAGACAGTCAGAGCACTATTATCAAAGATAGTAGCCGTACTGTACGCTGCAAAAAAAAAAAAATCCTGCAGTATTTGCTACTGGGATTAATCTTGTTTCTACTGAGATAATCTTTTCTCTAATTCGGATTAATCTTATCCCAGCAGACATAAGATTAATACCAGTAGCAAATACTGCAGTTAACTTCAATCCTTACTCGGAGAAACTTTTTACAGTGTAGCTGGAACCAAGGCCGGCACCGAGTATAGTTGCTGGGGTATACCCACCTAAGTGAAAATTGCTGAGGGAGAACGTGATGTTGGACTGATCACCGAGAAACGGCTTCACTTTTACCGTCATTACGAACAGATCGTCCAGAGCCACACAAATAGTTTTAATACCAAGATGAAAACTAGCAGACATGTTATATAACGCCCTCGTAAGGCCGACCATAGAGTACGTCGTTCGGTTACTATACATTATCGCCCTTGCTGAGGGTGATAGCGGAAAAATTTGGTCCGCGGGTTGCATGATAGGCTGATATCGCCCGAGCGCCAGCGAGGGTCATATCTGCCTATCATGCTGCCCAAGGGCCAAATTTTCCGCTATCACCCAAAGAAAAGCAAGGGCGATAATGATTATAACACCAGGGGCCCTGTTATCACAGGGCGATAACAGTTGTCAGCGGGTGATAACAGTTGTCAGCGGGCGATAACAGTTGTCAGCGGGCGATAACAGTTGTCAGCGGGCGATAACAGTTTTCAGCGGGCGGTAACAGTTGTCAGCGGGCGATAACAGTTGTCAGCGGGCGATAACAGTTGTTGCAGGGCGATAATAGTTGTTGTTATCGCCCTTTTTTGGCACTGGGTAGGATAGGTCAAGATCGACTCAGCCACTATGGGGCAGTTAAAGTTGGAGGGTTCTTATAAATCTTTTGACACACTTAAGGTAGAGATATCTGGACTATGCTTCGGGGGCCCGGAGTCGGAGCATGGAGGGGGTATTGGATGGCTCTAGCGTCCCTCTACGACCTTGACAGAACGAACCTTAGCTGAGATATATTTTACCTATCCTTGCAATTGCCATACGAGCTTACAGCTCTTGTTGTTGTTTATTTTTCTTCTTTTTCGTAACTTCGTCTTTGTACTGGCTTAAATTGATAATTAATCCTGCTGGTCTTCGCAGCATGTGTGTTATATTTTCGATCCCTATGTGAGAATCGCAGAGGCTCCACCTGAAATTAGGCAGACTCTTCGTAAATCAAGTCATGTACGGCTCGATGTGATGCAACCTTGATATAAAAAATCCACCAAACTCACGAAGAATAGTAATATCCGTATACAAGATTTCAACAATTGATTACGTGGGTATCTGGGTTACTCCGCTTCTATCTTCCGAGTTGACCACAGTGGGTTAAAGTGTCAATTCTTGTTGTTTCACATGATCTTAATTGCACTATGAGACATATGATTGTAGTGTTCAGAAAATCAAGGACTACACAGTAACCGTCGCAGTTGTTTGTTTTATTTTCGATTTATTCGAGGATCCTGGAGAAACATACTGACTGAAGCAAGGCTGGAAACGGTGAAAGGCGAGACAGGAAGAAGGAGAAACAGTAAAGGAATTCGTGGATAGTAGAAAAACTATCAAGATGGTTGAAGCTCTGAAAAAAGCTTTAATGAAAAATCCTCGGAAAGTTCTTCCGCAGGTAAGCCTATTATTCACAAACAGTGTCGGCATGAGCTTGACTCATTTTTTTTTTTTTAATAACATTTAAAATTCTCATTATCCGGGCCATTTTACCATAAAACAATCAAGGAACATCCCACAAAAACTGAACCAATAATTAAATAAAATCGTTCATCCCGCTCAAAAGGTGCTCTTCCGCCATAGAGAACCTTTTACACGGTGGCATATATTATACAACACAAAATCAAAATTTCTTCAGATCTCATTCCTTTCATATTTTATGTAAAAAAAAAAAAAAAGAGCTTGACTCATAAAAGTGTCACAATTGCTGACAAAAAGGTGCTTTTTGACACCTCGAATATTTATTTTTTTGCATTCCGCTGCACAACGCGCAAAATGCGAATTTGTAACAAGATTTTTCAAACATTTCTTAATTGTTAAATTACAGTTTTATAACAAAATTTAATCGGAAATGAGCTTTGTTTAAGGCTTCAAACTGTTTCTGTGTACTGAATCAAAGTAAAGTACATGTTTTAGAAGTGCTTTGGGGGCGTTAATCCGTCACTTCAGTAAAGTAAATGAAAAAGTGCTCTCCTGCATTCGTAAAAAAAGGTGTCACTTTCAGAGAAAAAGTGTCACGGTGTCTCCTAGAGGCAAAAAGTGTCAAAAAGCACCAAAAGTGTCACACTTGGCAACACTAGTCACAAAGTATGTCTCATATTAAAGTCGTTTTCGCAGTTACCGTGGTATCAGATAGCACGTTAACTGCAAAAATGACTAAAAGCAGTTCCAGTACCATGTTAACAGATACCATGGTATCTGCAAAAACGCGGCTTTTCTTTAAATCTTCCCTATGCAATAACATTGCAAAAGAGATCTGGCATTACGTGTTTGAAAACGATGCCTGGATTTCTGCGGAATTCCTTTCAGGAGCAGAAAATGTCCGAGCGGATAGAAGTTCAAGGAAATTTAATACAGACATGGAGACGAAATTGACCCCAGTCGGTTTGAAACTTCTTCTGGTGCAATTTACATGTAAGAACTCGAGCCTTATTTCCATGCCTATCATTCGCTGCTATAAGTAATTATTCCAGCAATTTTCCAAGTTATTCCAGCCATCATTAAATGGTCATCATTTCAAGCAAAAAAAAAAAAGACATACAATCCCGATTCACCAGAGGGTTAATCCAGTCATTCTTTAAAGCAGAACTGAAACTAGAGAAAATTTCATTTTTCGTCATTCCCAATGAGTCACCAGTGTGCCTATTTTTGATTTTCGTTTCGTAGTTATTTTCATGATTTTTCTCTCCAGACAATTCTAATCTTTCCAAGGGGAGTTTCCACATTTGAGCTCCGCCCCTTGTGTCGTTTGTGATTGGTTCAGTCGGAGGTGCGTTTGATATGTTTTTTGTCCGGTGTCTGTCTGTCCGTCTGTAAGCACGATAACTATCGAAGAGAATGAGATATTTTGATGAAACTTGGTGTGAGGATTCTTTGGGTCAAGAGTAAGGTCGAGTTCGTAGATGGGCTCTGTAGCCCTACATTTAGGGGTGGGGGAGGGGGTTTAAATTAAGGGGCAAACAAAATATTTTGAAACAGCTAATGTGATAGTCGGTTATGGGGTAAGAAGACATGCTGATCACGATGATGAAAACCATTTTCTCGCCGGACAAGTAGTTGGGCCGGAATCAGGCCAAAACCGGAAAGTTTGTTAACAGTAAAAGTCTTGTTTGAAGTTGATTAGATGTTTGGACTAGGGGTAAGTAGACATGCTGAACACGATGGTAAAAACCATTTTCTCGCCGGACTAGTAGTTCGCCCGGAATCCGGCCTAAACCGGAAAATTTGTTAAGAGCAAAAGTTGTATTTGAGGTTGATTGGATGTACGATTTAGGGGTAAGAAGACATGCTGAACACGACTGTGAAAACCCTCTTCTCACCGGACAAGTATTTCGCCCGGAATCCGACCAAAACCGGAAAATTTGTTAAAAGCAAATGTTTTAATTGAAGTTGATTAGATCAGTGGTTCCCAACCTTTTCCGTACCGCGTACCCCTAATCAAGGTTCGAAAATGTTGCGTACCCCCTTTTCCAGAACGTTAAAAAGACGATATTTATTATCATAAATGATAAGGCATACATGAGTAGAAATTTATACAAAATCAATGAGACACTTAAGGCTGCTTTTTAGCTAAAATTTTATGAAATCTCGGCTCTACGTCATTTACGGCAATATTTGTTTCACAGTCAGCCTGTTTCTCTGTATGGTTTTGATGTCCTCCGTTATTTCATCAAACTGCATCGCAAACGTTTTCGTTAGCTTAATTCGTAGCCTGAATGACAATAATTATCACTTGTTATGTCTTTGGTTCTTCTTGAAACAATATTGTTAGACACAGGAACAGATTTGATGGCAGTAGGCTATTCAGGGGCGTCACGCACTTGTTGGCAACACCTCTTCCCCAAACAGAAACGAGTCGGCGCGAAGCGCCGCGATTTTTCGTAAAAACAGTTATTTTTTTTGAAAAACAGTCTATAAAAATACCTTGCCCCTCAAAATGTTTAGGCTAGTGATGCCTCTGCTGGTAATATTAGGCTTTCGGCAGTCAAAAGTGAGTTTGGCGAGATTTTGAAGTTACGAATTAAAACGATTTTGGTTCCTTCGCGTACCCCTTGCAAGGGTCTCGCGTACCCCTTGGGGTACGCGTACCCCCGGTTGGGAACCACTGGATTAGATGACAGATTTAAGGGTAAGAAGAGACGCTGAATCTGTATATGACAATCATTCTTTACCCGGACATATAGTTCGTCCGGAATCCGGTTGAAACCGGATTTTTTTTTATAAGTTATAGTTTTATATGAAGTTATTCAGATGTTCTTTAGTATCAGTATCGTCAAAATAGTATGGCTTATACAGGTATATCTGAGCTTGGTTTTCTCAGATAACTAGCCTGGCGAAGACTGGATCTGGCGAAGACAAGACATAGTTGTCTGGATCAAGTATTAAATTTTTGGGATCCCATTGAAACCTTTGGTCTTGTTCTTCCGGGGAAATTGAACTGGAACGCAGCTACTGTAGACCCCTCGTGGGAAAATGTTGAAATTTAACTTAAAAGGCAGCTTATTTTTACATCTGATATTTGAATACACCAACTTATTTTGACTCATCTAAGGGATTTTGTATTTTTTCACCCGGGGCTCTAGTAGCAACAGTCAGAATTTGCGCCACCTGCATGACAACCCAAAATTCGTCCAGACACGGAGAATTTGAATTTCAACAAAAGCATGCATTTCCAGCTCGCTTAAGCTCGTAACAGTCACGGCTGAAGAAAGTAAGAAGATAATGTTAAGATACGCCACGGAAGGAATGTGTCATTTTCAGTTTATATTTCAGATGGCTGACCCTCGGGCTGACCTTTTTGTCGTTTACTTTACATTTCTGCACGAGGTACCGCAAATCCGAAAGAATAAGTTCATTCAGTGAAAACGATTATAATTATGTGGATGCTGGACTAACGAAGCAACGCATTCTTATCCGGTTTTCACGCCTACTTAAGTGAATAAATGATGCATAACGAGACTGTCGAGTCTCAGCCCTGTTCGTTTAAACTTTAAGCCTTGGATTATCCAGTGAGAATCACATTCCTTCTTCCCAATTGATTCTGAAATGACTAGTTAGAGTAATTACGACTAGAACTAGCAAGTACAATGTTAGGATCCGTACCTACCCTGATTAAAGAGCATGTCAACCAAGTGTTTTATTTTCTGGGGCACTAAAATATTCGCCCGAGTTTTCCTTAACTTTTCCCTCCTAGGTGCTGGCAACCATGATTGCTGCCATTGGTTACATGGGCACGGGTCTAGTTCGAGGATGGGCATCACCGGGTGTACCCTCAATGGTTGACTCGCAGCAGTTCAACATCAGTGCATCTGATAAAGCTTGGATCAGTAAGTGAGGCTCTACACGGCTTTACATAGCCTTACCGTCGTTTTTTTTTTTTTACTACTTGAATGTAGGGTCCCTGGCAGGCACTAAATTTAAAGGAAGCGCGGTACGCGGTAAATAGTAGTTCACTTTATTTAACTGACGGGTTCATCCGTTTTTTGTTTCCAAAATTTTTCAGGTATGTCAATGACGACAGATGGACGGGGACCGCGTAGCCATATATTTAGGGGTGAGTGGGAGGTTGAAATTAGGCAAAGTATAGATCAAGTTTGTAGATGGTTCCTGAAGCCGTATTTCTAGGGCTGAGGGGTTGAAACTATGGGGAATAAGAGTAATAAGAAGACACGCTGAATCGATGTCTGAACTTATTTATTTGCCAGACACGTGGTTCACTCGGAATCCGTCCAAAACGGGAAATTGGGTAAATGTTTTCTGTAGTCGATTGGAGGTTCGATATAGGGGTAGAGTCGAAACCCGGTTCCCCCCTCCAACTCCCCCCAAAGTCATCGGATCTGACATCTGAGACACGAGGTCTTTCCAAATATCAAGTTTCATTAAGATCAGATTCCCCGTTTAGAAGTTAGACATACGTCAATATTCCGGATTCCCCCTCCCTCCACTCCCCCGAGATGGTCGGATCGGGGAAGTGACTATTTCCGAGTTAGTTTAGTCGGGTCCGTAATACGCCTGCCAAGTTTCATCGTCCTAGCACTTCTGGAAGTACCCTAACTCGCGATCAGCGGACCGACCGACGGAATAAATGGCACTTGGCCGTAAGGCAAGTGCCATAAAAACTGGAAATTTGGTAGAAGTAAAAAAAATCCTGAAGTCGATTAGAGATCGTGTAGGACACATGCTGACCAGCCCGAGTTCATAGATGGGATTCTGACCTTGGCAATTACGAAAGCGAGGAGGGTCTTCCAGATGTGAGTGCGAGGAACTGAGTGAAAGGAGAAGGGAGAACGTAAGGAAAATGCGTTTTCAGTGAAGTATGGATGGTTAATATGATGTAAGATGAATACGTGTAACACATTTGGGACGTTACTCGAATTTTTGTGATGAAACATAGAACAACGTTCTTAGTTAAGGGGCATTAGTATGGATTATTTTTTAGTCATGGCCCTAGGGCTTTGTGAGTATTGCATTCATAGTTAGTCGGTCTTCCGTCCATGCCGAAACTTGTTTAACAACCAAAACGTTGAAGAAGACCCGAACGTGTCGCAGGCACGGTCAAATGCAGCAGGGTCCGATGGTTTGATTATTCAGGAATCACGATGGACTGACGATTGCACAAGAAGACTGGATCAATAGCATTTTGTAAATCAGAGAAGGACATCGTCAAAAATCAATGAAAGCGGAAAGAGTCATACATGTTTTTGTTGTTTTTTCGTCTGAATCACTTAATTATATCATTTTTTAGCCAGCGTTCCTCCTTTGTGCGCATTTTTTGGAAGCCTAATAGCTGGGCCATGTCTGCAGTTCCTTGGTCGTCGTCGCACACTAATGCTGATCGCCATTCCCTTTTCCGTGGGATTCATCATTCTTGGTTTTGCAAGCTATGGCACCTCGCTCGCGGTTGTCTACGTTGGACGTATTCTCAGCTCCTTAGCCAATGGTGCTGCCACACCATCGTCACAGATTTATGTAAGTTTATCTTCCCTTGATCACATATTATTTTGTGTTCGAGTGTAGTCTGTAGTCTAGTATCATTGTAATTTTTGTCTAGTATCGTTTTGACTTTTACATGGTGAGCCCCTGTCTGACTGCGTCATCGATGGAAATGACTATTGTGAACTCTATAGCAACTTCTCTTTCTGTAAAATCCGAACCCCAGCCAACATTATCCGCAACTAAGAGAAACTGAATCGACCGCTCATACATTTTTCGGTGGGTTAGACTGCATACATTAGCCTACTGAAGACACCTTATAGCTGCTGATCGTTAGGCACAAACGACGTAAAACCGGAAATCTTGTGACACATGTAGAGAGATTGGACGGAACTTGGCGGACAGGACTATTATATGCTTCGGGGAGCTGGGGAGGGAGATGGGGCTCGGAAGAGTGACGTGACGAAGCAAGTGACGTTTGAGCTTTTATTTCTCAGGTCAGCGAGATTTCTTCTCCTCGTATCAGAGGTGGTCTTGGCAGTATAACCGCACTCTGGCTAGCTCTTGGGATCCTTATCGCCTACGTAGTTGGGGCTTTCACGCCGTGGTTTACACTGGCGTGGGTGGAGTCCATCTTCCCCGCCTTCCTGGGCATAGGGATGTTCTTCATGCCCGAAACACCGGGATGGTTGATAGCCAAGGGACGAGAGGAAGAGGCGAAACAATCTCTGCAGAGGCTGCGTGGCCCGTAAGTGAAAAACTACTCCCTTTTTATTTACCAAGTCTATACAGAAGAAGAACCATTAAAGGAACCATCTTGCTTATTCTGCGTTTTATTTTGTCCCTAGCTTCCTCAAGGAATTGTACGGTACGGCACCAGACTTTTTGGAGATCTCTCCTGCCCAGGGGAATCTCCCGCTAAGGAGAAAAATAATTCCCTGTGTAGGAGAGTTTCATGTGAGTCAGATGAGCAAAGCTAGAATTTTTTTTTATATATTTCAGTTCTAGAGATACTAGGAAACTATAACAGAGATAACACCTCCTCCCCCTCCACCCTACCTCTAGAAATCCTATAAAATAGGAAAAAAAAAGACAAGTTGATGTGATCAGCCCCTCTAGGGCCTTCTAATTTTTTTCTTTTCTTAGGCATACCAACATAACCGCAGAGTTTGAAAGGATGAAAGGAACAGTGCTAAACGTCGGTAATACCGAAATACCGAAGCCCTCCGACATTTTGAAAAGCCATGTCCTCAAGCCGTTTGGACTGACTCTTGCACTGATGTGGTTTCAGCAGTTCAGTGGAGTGAACGCCGTCCTCTTTTATACGGTCAGTATTTTTGCATTAACTATAGTAATTACATCATTGGCTATTTAGCCCTTCGTCTGCTTGAACGTGTTCTTTCCAGTAGAGTCTGGGATACCTTTCGCGTACCTACTCATGGGTAGTCATGGACACCTCTTTTAGCGCTCTCAAGAGGGGGGGGGGGGTACATGCATGTCCATTAGCATATTGATTTCCTGTTGTGCTGATCTAAAGCAAGACGCAAATTCAGGCGGATGCTGTTCGAATCTAATCACTAAGTGTGGTTACTAAGTCAACCTGAAGCTAGCTGCTGTTCAGCCTACGTATAGGCAAGTGCCGAGAGCAATTTCTAAAGTGGCCCCGCCCACTTCTGGTTTTGGCCCCTGCACGGGCTCACAGGCCGCTGAAATTAATCTTATGGTCTAGAGCTAGGTTGGATTCCCGCAGGCTCCAGCGCGAAAATTGGCTTCCCAGCAAATCTGATGCGATAGCCGGAGCAGCTCTGATTTTGAGACGGGTCGGGAGACGGGCCTCACAAATCTGGTTTTTGGGATCCCAAAACGTAAGTGGAGGGATACCTATGACACCGCAAAAGTTGTCCGTCTGTCTGTGCTGAGCACGATAATTCTCGAAGGGAATGAGATATTTTGATGAAACTTGGTGGGAGGCTTTGGATCAAGGGAAAGGTCAAGTTCGTAGATGGGCTCTGTAGCCCTACATGGGTGGGGGAGGGGGTTCAAATTAAGGGACAAAAAAAAAATATTTATAAACAGCTAATGAGATAGTCGATTAAGGGGTAAGACGACATGCTGAACACGAATATGAAAACCCTTTTTTTTTCGCCGGACAAGTAGTTCGCCCGGAATCCGGCCGAAACCAGAAAGTTTGTTAAAGTAAAAGTTTTATTTGAAGTTGATTAGATGTTCGATTTAGGGGTAAGAAGGCATGCTGAACACTTCTGTGAAAATCATTTTCTACGCGGACAAGTAGTTCGCCCGGAATCCGGCCCTAACCGGAAATTTTTTTAAAAGCAAAAGTTGTATTATATAGCTAATTAGATGTCCGACTTAAGGGTAAGAAAATAGTAGATGCTGAATCCCTGTATCACAATCAATTTTTAGCCGGACATATCTGGGACATATAGTTCATCCGGAATCCGGCTGAAACCGGAAAACTTATTATAAGTTAAACTTTTATTTGAAGTGTGCTGTTGGATATGTTGGATATGCTGAATTCGTTTTTGAGCTTTATTTGTTGCCGGACAGTTAGTACCTGAATTTCACCTAGATAGGGGTAAACACACATGCTGAATCCATATCTGGACATGGTTTTCTGAGATGATTAGCTATTTGGCCCTAACCTGTTTCTAAATTTAATAGTAAAAATGTTCAAGGAGTCTGGCGAAGACAAAACCGAATCGTCTGGATCAAATATTGAATTTTTGGGATCCCATCGAAACCTTTAGTCTTGTTCGTATTGGAGAACTAAGAAAAATACTCTGACTGGTATCGAGGCGTTTGGGAGTTCGAAGCCATGTGTCTCTCCCGGATCCACGTCGACGAAACGGATGTCTGGAATCCAGAGGAAAAATCTGGAAGGCGAATTCTGGTTCTTTGGAAGTTTCGTAACATGATAGTACGAGCTTTTTTTTCAGGTATCCATCTTCAAGGAGGCCGGTGGATCGGTAAAATCCAACGTAGCAACTATCATCGTGGGGCTTGTCCAGTTCTTAGCGACTTTCGTTTCAATTAGTCTGGTGGACAAGGCTGGAAGAAGAATCCTGCTATTGGTATCAGCTTCAGTCATGGCGCTCGCCCAAGCAGGCATGGGAACGTTCTTCTACATAAAGGTGCGGACTAATAAAAGAAGTGCCATCAGTACGGCTAATTATGCCTATTTAAAAACTGGTCCTATTTAGACCGAAAACAATGTAGGATTGTGTAAGAAAAGAACATAAAGCGAGAAGAAGAACAAAAAGAAAAAAGTGACCCGTCATACCTATAATGTCAATACATCTTACTTTTCTGACTGCCTTCATTAATTCTCAAGCCCGGAGAGCCAAACTTTTTTTACATTCTGGACCCACGATTCACTATTTTCATGTGCATTATGCTCCTGACGAGCGTTCGCGTATCATGCCACTGATGCATTAAATCGGTTATCTTAGTTTTGCCGAGATTCTGCAGTAAGTCAGTGGGTCTGGGAAAATGCTTGAACCAAAGCCGCGGATAATTTGTTAAAAGCATATAGTTTACAGTATTCAGATACTGAATGTTGGAACACAAAAAGTAAATAGTGCGAGGTGGGCTTTAAAAATGTGTAGGCTCCGGATCGAAACTATGTTCTCAGGTCCTCCGTGGTAAACTTGATGACCCCTAGGTATCAATGTCTCCCAGAAATATCGACAAGTTGTTTTTACGTTTTAATTAAATTTAAAATTTCGAAGGCGCGAATTTCGGTGTAAAGTTCTTGTCAATCAATCAATCAATTTATTTAAGCCAGATAGGGTAGGCTACACCTAGAAAAACATCACTACATGACAGTGATCTATTTGAGCTTGAAGAACATACATATATGTTCCTCTTCTTAAGTGTGTAAATAAAATTTCATCATGATCATCATACGAAGAACAAGTCTTCATATTAAAATTTTCCCGGGAAAAATGCAGGTTCAAAAGATTTAAAAGCGGAGTAGAAGAAAGTTCCGGAAATGGCTAAAACCGTCTGCGAACGTTCCTCTTGGATATACGACGGTAGGGAAGGGGAGAAGGAACGGCTCTTCTAGGGATCTGGTGGAGAAAACTTCATCTTAGCGTAGACGATAGCGCCTCACCGATTGTTGTCTTTGTCATGTCTTTTAGCGGTGAAGCAGGCTCCCGTTTACGGGATCGACTCAAAGGAGGAAGGGAAGGGAACGCGAGAAAACCAGGAAGGCGTACTAAACGAGGAAGGCCATACTAAAACGAGGAAGGCTGTCACCGGAATTCAAGTCTGCGAAAACGAGGAAGGCCCTTCCTCTGTTTAGTATTCCTTGAGGGGTCGGTAACTATCCACATTCTTAGTTCACCGTTCCCTTCCTCGTTTTAGTGTCATGCGGTGCGTAGGCATTAAGTTCAGTGAGGGGTCGGCAACTATCAAAATAGTAATTCACCGTTCCCTTCCTCGTTTTAGTGCTTTGAGGGGTCGCCAACTAGATTTCTCGGTCCAGCGAGGGGATACTCTAAGATACTTCTAGTGTTTTTTAGAGTACTAAAACGAGGACGGAAATTCGGATTTTTAAATTATTCTTCTTGAGGGGTCGTCATCTCCCAAAATTCAAGGTTCACCATTTCTTTTTTCGTTTTAGTAGATTGTCACGGGTAATTGCGAATTCTAAATTCTTTGAGGGGTCGGCAACTCTCAATATTTACGGTTCACCATTTCTTCAACTATCAAATATACCTTAGAGTGACAGAACGAGGAAAAAAATTGCGAATTCTAAATTCTTTGAGGGGTCGGCAACTCTAAAAATTTGAGGTTCGCCATCTCTTTCCTCGTTTTAGTTCTACCCGTGACAAGCTACTATCAAAATTGTACTTAACCTTTTCATTTCTCGTTTTGACTGCAGACCCCTCAAAGAATTTAGAATTTGCAATTTCTTTCCTCGTTCTGTTACTGCCGACCCATCAAAGTACGCTCGCTCGACCGAGAATTCCAGTTGCCGACCCCTCAAAGAACTAAAACGAGGAAGGAAACGGTGAACTAAGAATATTGAGAGTTGCAGGCCCCTCAAGGAGTTTAGAATTTGCAATTTCTTTCCTCGTTCTGGTACTCTAAGGTACTACCCGTGACAATCTACTAGAACGAAGAAAGAAATGGTGAACCTTAAATTTGGAGAGTTGCCTACCCCTCAGTAAGAAATTCCGAATTTCCATCCTCGTTTTAGTACTCTAAAATACACTAGAAGTTTCTTAGAGCTGCCGACCCCTCGTGGACCGAGAATTGTAGTTGCCGACCCCTCAAAGCACTAAAACGATGAAGAGAACGATGAGTTACAATTTTGATAGTTGCCGACCCCTGACTGAACTTAATGCCTACGCACCGCATGATACTAAAACGGGGAAGGGAACGGTGAACTAAGAATTTGGATAGTTACCGACCCCTCAAGGAATATTAAACAGAGGAAGGGCCTTCCTCGTTTTCGCAGACTTGAATTCCGGTGACAGCCTTCCTCGTTTTAGTATGCCCTTCCTCGTTTTAGTATGGCCTTCCTCGTTTTAGTACGCCTTCCTGGTTTTCTCGCGTTCCCTTCCCTTCCTCCTTTTAGTCGATCCCCCCGTTTACTGCGTCTGAGGAGCTCATTAGCCAGAAAGACCGGTTACGCAGTATCCGTGTTTCTTCTCAAAGCTGAGGGAGCCGTGCTCGGCTGAAGCTATCGGAATGGGTCTCGAATAAAAAAAAAAAAAATACATCACAGTGTCAAAAAGTGTCTGGTACGTTAGAATATTGGAACAGAAATGTGTATCTGCTGCGCCTTGTGCTGTAAGTACCAATACATTTCAACAAAAATTTCAAGACATTAAATTACAAGACATTTCGTCTTTTAGGCCAAAGAAGGTCCAGAAGCAGCTGCTGCTCTTGGTTGGCTACCATTATCATCTCTGGTCGTCTTCATGATTGCCTTTTCCATCGGCTTCAACAATATTCCTTTCCTCATCATGGGTGAGATTCTACCATCAAGATTTAGGTCCGTCCTTGGTCCCCTTTCATCATCTTTCAATCTCATCATGACCTTCACCGTCGTCAGAACGTTCCCCATAATGTCTGACTCAATGGGCGCATATGGCGCCTTCTGGTTCTACATGGCCTGCTGTATCTGCGCGGTGGTCTTCGTCTTCTTCTTTCTTCCGGAGACGAAGGGAAAGAGCTTGGAGGAGATTGAGAGAATGTTCATAGGCATTAACTCTGATGCGGTGGATCAAGAAAGGGCCGCAGTGCCCGCCAAAGCTCCGGAAGTACGATCACAGATGTCATCGCAGAAGTTCGACTCTGAGGACGAAGATGAGGATGATGGAAGACTAGCCCCAACTGTTGCTTAGCTCTTTTAGTTATGTTGCCCGTTCAGGATGCATTCCTGCCAAAAATATAACCTGCACAGTATTCCGTTTTAGGGATAGTATTTTGTGTGTAAGCAAGCAGTCGGGCAGAAGTAACCAGACTTAGCGTTGAGAGCTTTTCATTCAACGCCGATTAAGACTTCATCGTCAAAGTTTATCTTGTTCTCCTACTCCTTCCGTACCCATAATGTTGAGGAGAATGTTCCCAACACGATAGCGTACGTAGATAGTCTTTTATGCTTTGTGTTTACCTGTTGTAGAGCAAGACGAAATAAAAATAAATATGTTATACTAATGTTTATTTTCGACGTTGTATAAAATTAGGAACTTTGGTGACAAATTCAGGTCAGGGCACTACAGTTCAAAGGTTACCTCCTACCATAGGTGGAACCAAGGCCGGTGCCAGATCCGTAGTTGCTGTAGTAGCCACCTAAGTTGCTACCATATCCATTTCCGGCCCCATGTCCAGTCCCGTAACTACTCTGGCCGTACCCAGTGTTACCGTATCCTGTGTTCGAACCGCCGTATGTAGATCCAGTGCCGTATGTAGATCCAGTGCCGTATGTAGATCCAGTGCCGTATGTAGATCCAGTGCCGTAGCTAGACCCGGTTCCATGGTTGCTGTTGTATCCACCACTGTTGCTGTTATACCCGGCACCGTTGTTGCTGTATCCGCTGGAGCCACTTCCGTAACCACCGCTTCCGCTACCAAAATTACTCTGGTAGTAGGGTGAGCTCTGGTATCCGTACTGGGGTTTGTTGTAACTGCCGCCATATGAAGGCTTGTTATAACTGCCGCCGTACGTAGGGCGGTTGTATGCACTGTTACTGTAGTAGGTCTGACCTGAAAATAGATTGTCAGTGGCTGTGTGATAATGTGATCGCATCTTTTGACACTCGTATGGAAATATTGAATGAATGAAGGACTTATAAGGCACTGCCCAAGGGCATAAGTGCAGTAGAAAAATACACAGAAAAATAGATTAATCACAAAACACTCAAAGATATTTTCCAGAAAGGGTATTCACTAATTCAGAATCAAATTGATGGAATCATGGACAGGTGAATTTCCAATCGGAGAACACAAATTAGAGTAGAGGTTCTAAAGCGTCAACAACGGGTCGGAAATTAACAAATGGCTGATCAGGTCCGGTTCCGGGTGCGCCGTGGTAAGTAGAGCAGAAATCTCAGATATTTGAAGTATATCGACCGTATGCGTGGAAGGCCCTTTTTTCTGAGTATAGATATACAGAAAAAATCAATTCGAGTCGTAATTGATTGGAAATAGTTGTTTCCAATTGAAAACAGCTGTTGTTTTGTTTCCAGTTAAAAAACAGTTGTTTGCAACTGAAAACAGCTGGAAAAATGTCCCAAAACACAACTGGAAAAAAAACGATCTGTTTTCAGTTGGAAACAACTGTTTCCAATCGGTTACGACTTGAATTATTTCTACGGGCAAACCAAATGGTTGAGCCGACTTAGGCTAGGTGCTGAATGCAAAAATTCTCTCGAAAACCTCTTAACACCACAACTACACGGCAACCTTTCTACCCATCCCACAACACGCAAAGAACCCACTGCTGGCGTTAGTTGTGAAATGCCGTAAGGCAACGTAATGAATTCATCATCATTGCTGGCAAGCCCCTGAGTGGTAGTTGCTCGAACTAAGGTTGTTGAATAGGATGGAGCGCTTACCTCCGTAGGGGCGATAGTGCTTGTTTCTAATATCAGAGTCTTCTTCCTCTTCTCCAGTTTCGCCGATGGCCACTGTCTCTTCAGTGTCTTCTCCACCAAACTTAACCTCGTCAACATCCCTCCTGATTCTCTGGGGCCGGGCTGGAAAATAATATTCATTTTAACGACACTTCTTTCACCCGTGAAAAGCATTAGGCTACGGAGAGGATATAGTTCCGTTTTTGCAGATACACTGGTATCTGTTACCGCGGTAACTGGATCTGCAATTAGTCGTTTTTGCAGTTACCGTGGTATCTGATACCACGGTACGTTGCCAGATACCACGGTAACTGCGGAAACAACTTTTGACCGCGGTATCAGATTCGATTGTATGTGCAAAAACACAACTAATAGTTGCATTTTTGCAGATACCATGGTATCTGTTACCACGGTAACTGGATCTGCAATTAGTCGTTTTTGCAGTTACCGTGGTATCTGATATACCGTTGCACTGCAAAAACGACTATTGCCGAAATTGGACTTTTCAAAGTCATCCAAAAAAAAAACTGATAGCTATCCAAATCCATCAGTGCTAAACATCTTTTTCACCAATTTGACAAAATTTGATGAAAGTGAGACGATTTTTTCACATACCACGATCAGTTGCCACAGTCGTACAGTGATATCTGAATATCAGATACCACGAAAACTGGCCAGATACCATGATAACTGCAAAAACGCCTTTTGACCGAGGTATCAGATACCACGATAACTGCAAAAACGACTTTAGACCGTATATCAGATACCATGGTATCTGCAAAAACGCAACCAATGTGATCAGGCCTGAACTACGTTTGCACCTGACTTGATATTTATGTATGACCGTGTCTGCAGTTGTCGAATGGCCCCTATATTGTGCGGTTTGTTTTGTTTGGCTTAAGTTTCTTATTTTACTTAAATCTACACGAACAAAAGGATGTCAGTGTCGAATCTTCCTGCTTTTCTTCATTCACTTGTATTGCATTTTAAGAGTATTACCTTTCTACATAGCCTATACATAATACCGTATCAACAACTGAAGAAATGAACGTATCAATAACAACATTTAATTCTACCTTGAGCAACAGCTACAAGTCCGACAAACACTATCGCAAAGGATCTCATCTTCTCAAGTTCGGAACTGCTGAATGCACAACAGTTGCCCCGCACTTTATAGCATATTTATTATAAAACCCAGAACCTCAAGCTATTTCCACTATAGTGACATCACGAAACGTAATCAGTAAAAACCCGTGTCTTAAAAAGTCAGCGGTCAGTGACGTTGTACGGTATATATAGTTTGAAGATGCGTATGTTGGTTTGGTACGCAACCAGCTCTTTGTTGCCACGTGTTTCTGCCGGCATCATCACACACTGTCGGATAGCTATGGAATGAAAACTCATTTAATTTTTTTGTTTATCCTTCATAAAACAAAACAACAATAACGCTCCCAAGAAGGCCACAACCGTGTCCTGTGAGGGAGTGCATAACTCGCTCACTTATAGGAAACGATAGCCTAACACTCATTTCTCGTCTTAACCTTTCTTTTTCTTACTCAACTAAGAATCATTATTAATAATATTAAATATTCCTCTTAAAGAAATAATACAATTTACCTTATTCTCCAAAAAATAATTTTCAATCTATTTTTAAACAAAGACTAATTTTCCGACTCCGTGATTTTCTCCGTAATACAAATCTTAGTCAGAAGTCGAGTACAGTACACAACTGTATTCAACCAGGGACCCTTAAATTTCCTTTACTTTATGGGTCCCGTATTTAACCCTGTTTGAATTTCTTACATGCCGCCAGAAGCAAAAGACCCCCACCAAGGGATCAAAATTTCGGCTTCCTGAAAGCTCTGTCCACTAAATTTTTCTAATCCCGAAAATCTGTCTTGTAGCCTAGTAACATACATCATAATTTTTAAGCACTTCTTATGCTCAAGTCTCCTAAGGTGAATTATAACTTTCTAACGGTTATGGGCTATCAATGGTTGATTGCAAAAATACTGGAGGTGATGGAGTTGGACTGACGTTGGTTTTTGTGCGAAGGATTCAAATTAATATGTAAATATTATATCGAGTAGCAAATAAATACTCCATAATGACAATCACAAACTGCAAGTCATTACTTTACCCGCCAATCGCCATGCCATTAACACCTCTAAAACCCGTTATCGCTACTGAAAAGATTTCCTGCGAAAACGTTTTAAAAAAATAAACACCTTTAGGCCTACCGTTAGCATTTCACTCGTTTTTTGTTTTGTTTTTCACTTAGCGTTTTGGAGTGCGGAGAGGGTTTGAACTCAGGGACACAGGTATGAAAATTCGTTTAAATGTATACCAATTTTGCATCTGCAACATCTGCAGGTTGTCCTTGGTGAGAAAAACTAAACTATCAAGAGATGAAAGCTCATATGGCACTTGTAAGGGCAGTTAGCGTGTTTACCAAAGAAGGTTTGCACTGTCAAAGTTGGATGTCTCTCACAAGATCCCTTTCATGGGAAGACGGGGGCTTTTGTGGTGAATTGGAAAGGTATCCCAGATTATCCCAGTTTTTGACGACTGTTTCAAAATAGACATTTTCCTCTTGTCAATTATCAAGTTTCATTCGGGTCCGATCACCGGTTAGAAAGTTATGCATGAAACAACATTCCCCTTCCCTCCACTCCACTCCCCTAAGATGGACGGATCGGGAAAATGACTACTTAGATGTCAATCTGGTCGGGTCCCTAATATGCCTGCCAGTTCCATCGTCCTAGCACATCAGGAAGTACCCTAACTTCAATCAACGGATTTCCGTGGAACCCCCTCCAACTCCCGCTACAGTGCCCCGATCCGGTCCTGTTCTGTCAATAATGTATCTATAGGATTTGAGCTTGTTCTTCCCACCCAGTTCAATCCCGATCCCTTGATTCTGAGAGCTTCACGAAATGTTCGGTGCACCCCCCTACTTCCAGCTCCCCCGCAGTTATCGGATCCGGTCCGAACTTGAAATGGAACACTGAGACACTTGCTCTACTTGTAAAGTTTCATTCACATCCGATTACCCGTTCAAAAGTTGTGCATGCCTCTAAATTCAGGATTCCCCATCCCTCCACTCGCCCAAGATGATGGAATCGGGGAAGTGACTATTTCCAAATAAATCAGGTCAGGTCCCTTATACGACTGCCAAGTTTCATCGTCATAGCGCATCTCGAAGTACCTTACTTGCGATAACCGGAATTCCGGGAAACCTCCTCCAACTCGCCCACATTGCTCCGATTCAATCCTGTTCTGTCAATAATGTTTTAAGATTTATGCTTGTTCTTCCAGATCCCTCAACTCTAAGCGTTTCCCTAAATTTCCAAAACAGATTGATGTCTATTTGTAAGTCAATCTGTTTAGATAGGCTACCTGATACGCCTGCCAAGTTCCATCGTCCTAGCACATCTGGAAGTACCCTAACTCGTGATCACCTGAATTTCTGGAAAACCCCTCCAACTCGTGCCCCAATCCGTCCTTTGTTTTGCCAATAATGTAGTATTTATGTTTTTTGGTTTGTGCTTGTTCTTCCAACCAAGTTCCATCCCTGTGTCCCTCTCCTGCTCCCCCCCCCCACAATTACCGGATCCGGTCCGGACTTGGAAATGGAACATTGACAGTAACTCTTGCCACTTGTCAAGTTTCATTCACATCCGATTAACCGTTATCTATGCCAATAGATTCCGGATTCCCGTTCCTCAACTCCCCCTACGATGACAGGATCGGGGAAGTGATCGTTTCCAAGTCAATCTGGTCAGGTCCCTTATGGTATGCCTGCCAACTTTCATCTTCCTAGCGTAGGCCTATGTGGAAGTGACCAAACTAGCAAAACCGGGACAGACCGACAGACATTGCGATCACTATATGGCACTTGAGTTACTCAAGTGCGATAAAAAATTTAGGAGAATCGACCAAACCCGGGAATGTCTACATTTGGCATCGAACACACTCCGCCAAATTGTCTCTTAACTTGGATTACGCAGATTGTCAGATAACCATAGAACATACATCTTGAGTGAGAAGTCTAGTATACACCTTGAGCCTGAAAAAAACGCGTTCCGCGTTGAAACTTAGATGACGCCACGAGAAACAAGAGCCATAATTATGTTTAGTGAATACTTTTTGAATCAGCTCAGCTTCTAATGCAGATTCCTGAACGGTAGCTGTAAGTAACGATTGGTACACACCCCTCGTCTTTTGTTCACCATCGTGACTACAACAGAGAAAGAGAGAGGAGAGATCGAAAACAAACCGCGAAAGAATCAGCCTCTATAAGAACGCCAACTTTCGTTGCTCCACTTATCATTGCCGAAGAAAATGGAATTAGAACAATGAGATAGCACTTATTTGGGTGCATAGAGTGAGGAATAAAGTACTTTCTTTCGCCCATGCCTTCGAGTGTGCTCCCACCAGTGAACGAAAGCTGACTATTAAAGCACAAATGACACGAGAAAGTACTGTCGCTTACATAAGGGCCTTTAGGGCTCACGCTCTTTTATGTCGATTTGGATCCCGGCAATTTGTAATACGGCCTTCTTCCTATACTAAACATCTTTCTCACTACCGTTAAAGGAAACCTCGCACTACATAGTGTGTCTGCTAAGAGGTTCCGAGATAGTTGGCTGCTTTCAAACTTAGCTATGCTAACAGAACATCACACAAGGCTTCGGCTGTTTTTAGCCTCATTCCGTGTCCCTTTCCTTGGATGACAAACTTGGCAAATTCTGCAGAAACCGGTCTTCTGACCTATAGACTTTTGAATCGGGAGCCTGACACGACAAAAGAGAACAAACGTGGCAAGCGTGATAATCAGTGTAATGCTAATAAAGGATATAGAATCTTGGGAACGAGAATGGATGGAAATACTACTGAAATAGAATGAATTACTATGAGCTTTGTGCCTGTCAACACCACACTGAAAAGTCGCACAAGCTGAGGACAGCACAGGACAAATTTGTTCAACAAAATCGGCAGTAATGACGCAAGCTTGTTTGAATGTAACATGGAATATGTGACGATTGAAAGTCTAAATTATTTTTATAGTAGGTGGACTTCTTAATTCCAATCTAATCTTCACCTTTTGCTTCACTCAAATCCCCTTCTGTTGGGGTCAGTGTCAAAATGAGACAAAATTTCAGATTTCAAACATCGTTTCTTTTATAATACTCCGTATTTTGTGTGTTACACTTTACGGGTAACAAAACTCATTCATTCATAATAATAAAACTCATTTATTCTTGTCCTCAATAGTAACCCATTTCCATCAAGACAGAACATACAAAAGAAAGAAGACACCCAAAGTTAGCAAGCCTTAATTGTTTACAAGTTAATATCTGAGAATCCAAAATACGCCATTTCTAAATTATTCAGGGATGATTTTTACTGCTAATGCTGCTAACTGCTAATTGTTCGGTGTGATGAACAGCGATCGCCAATGGGTTTTGTTATTAATTATTTTTATTTAGTTTTATAGGTTTTATTTATTAATTAACAACTAGAGGAAGCGAATATAATACTCTATATGACTAAGTCCGACACACGTCAGTGAACCTCGGGATGAACATGAAACATCACGCAAATGAACCGTCAAAATTGACTATTATAAAAAAAAAATTGACAAAATTAACTATTAGTTACTATTTCCGTTCCAACCTCACGAAAAGTTACTACGCTGACCGTTCTAACCTTCTCGAAATAGTAACTAATATTTGTTCTTGCTAATAGTAACTATGTGCTTACCACGCTCGGGAGCGTAGTAAGCGTGGCAATTACGGATCTCTGCAACGTGATTGGCTGGATTACACCGTGGAGTGATATTTTACCGAAAATTTTAAAATGCATTCCAGCCTTGACGCCAAAATTCGTGACGTCATGCGTAGTAACTACGGTAAGTAGGGTGGAATACGCTCTGTGTATCGGCAAGAAGAGTGGCTGTCACAACGTTGTGATACCAAGGAAAAGGTACGGATGTCCAGAAGGGGAACAGGACACAGAGGATGTTGCATCTTTTTTTTCCTGTGTCCAAAATACGAAGTTACTGAAGCCAGCACTGGTGCATGACTGTTTCAGTTTCAGTACGGACGTTCACTATCGCTAGTGTCGCTGCTATTCCATTGTGTGTCAGTAGTTGCGTTTTTGCTGATACCATGGTATCTGATATACGGTCTAAAGTCGTTTTTGCAGTTATCGTGGTATCTGATACCACGGTCAAAAGGCGTTTTTGCAGTTGTCGTGGTATCTGGTCAGTTACCGTGGTAACAGATATTTAGATATCACGGTCCGGCCGTGGTATCTGGTCATAGTATCTGAAAAGTCATCTCACTTTAATCAAATTTTGTCAAATTGGTGAGAAAGAAGTGTGGAACTTAGTGATGTAACTGGATATCAGTTTTTCTTTTAGGATGACTTAGAAAAGTGCTATTTCGGCAATAGTCGTTTTTACAGTGGATCGTATATCAGATACCACGGTAACTGCAAAAACGACTAATTGCAGATCCAGTTACCGTGGTAATAGATACCACGGTATCCGCAGAAACGCAACTAGTTATTTCAAGTCTTGGCGCTACTCCCTAGTGTTATTTTGCGCTGCTTCGGGCAAAATCTTCCTTCAAGCTGCGAATTATATTTGTTGATGTCTTAAAACGGAGAAGTCAGCTATGATCTGATCCAGCGATCTAATCATGCAGCGATTGATTGCAGGTTCATTTCATCTAGTAACAGCCTGAACAGGACCCTTGCCACGAAAGGCTGAATCTCTCTTTGACAGTGCAAAACGGATACGACAGTCGCATTTTATTCGAGCTATATTTCGGCCCTTCTTAGCAAGGGTCCTCTTCAGGCATTCCTTCAGCTCAGGCTGACTGTGAAGTGCATTTGACAGTGCAAAGACGTGAGCTGCAGTCTATGAGAGCTATGTTTCGGCCCTTCCTGGCAAGGGTCCTCTTCAGGCTTAAGGTACGTTTACACACTGCGTAAATCCGACCGTATGTTACGGAAGTATTTGGGTTCGAAAAAATCTAGCAATACGGACGTATCTGAGAAATCGGTCCGTTTTGTATATAAATCGTCCGTATTGCTAGAGATCTTTTCAAGCCCAAATACGTGCGTAGAATACCCTCGGATTTCAGAATACGCTCGGATTTTACACGCAGTGTGTGAACCCACGATCAAGCTGGAAAATGAAATTGTGGGAATACAACGAAAGATTCTAGCTTAGCTGGTATCCATCCATCCATCCAATATCCATCTTAGCTGGAAAGAAGGGAGATGCGATACCAAAACCAAAATGCAGAAAAATCTCTACCCTTTCAACGACCCAGTCGAGCAGCAAAAACAGCAGCCGCGTCCAGAATGAAATTGCAGCACAAGCCTTAACTCCAAACAACTTTCACGAAGAAATTTACAAGATTAGATACTTTACGCTAGAATCTTTCGTTGTTTTTCCACAAGTTCATTTCCCAGCTTAAGCCTGAAGAGGACCCTCGCCAAGAAGGGCCGAAATAAATATCTAAAAGAATGCAGCTTACATATCCGTTTTGCACTGCCAAATATAATTCGCAGTCAGCTTGGGCTGAAGGAATATTTAAGCCGAATCTCTAGATAAAAATCAAAGCTGACATCCGTTTCGCGCTGAGCTAACATAAACTGGTGCCTGACACACTTAACCTCGTTTTCTAGCACAATAAGAGCCCCATTCGAACGTACATGTTAGTTCTCCAACTTGACATCACGTTTATGGGCCAAGAGACCAGAGTCAACAACCGCGCTCGATAATCATTACAGGCGAGAATTTCCAAAGCTAGATGATGCAGCATAATTAAACTCTTCTCTCGCATTATCAAATCGATAACGGTTGCCATGGATCGTAGCACAAAACATGAGCAAAACGGAGAAAAGTATAGGGGTGGAAAGTAAGAGCTGTTGCGGAAGAATAATTCATTCATATAGGGTGATCGATGTACGTCTGTACATGTGTAAGCCCGATGAAAAATTCTTTGACTGTGTAGTAGTATGGTAGTTGTACGAAAAAGTGTGCATGGAATGGTATGTAGTAGTATGGAGTAGTTTGATTAGTAATATGTAGTTAGTATGGAATACTTTGATAAACTTGCCTCCGACTGGGTTAGTCTTATGTAGTAGTATCCGATCGCATCCAGTTTGCTAGTAGTAGCAACAGTTACTACTGCATACTACTTTTTTGTACTACTCCATACGACTAATTCTCGGATATTTTTCAACGGGAGGGCGGGGGGAGGGGGATCTTGAAACGACAAACGAATTGGGATCGGGTGATTTCTATATTCATAATATCAACAAAACTTCAATAACAGTAGGGAATTTTACTTTCGTTCAGCTTCTTACCCCTTCGTCGAGGATAGGGTTCAAGGGTGTTGGCCTTCCATCAAGGGTATTCTCGTCATCCCCAGCTTGCTAGGCAAGGCATTCTCGTCTCTTCCAGACTAAAAATTTAACTCAAAAGTAACAACTCCTAATGTTATCTATCATAGATATGCCTGTTCCAGCCTCCTTTCCTACCTAGAATGAGACACATACATCTACCAAGACTTAGCCGCTTCCGGGCCATTTTCACCTTGCTGTACCTCACCGAATTATTTTTCAACGACTTAAAAAAGTCAAAACACTTTCGCGATTCCTTTTGGCGTATTGGCAGTGGTTCCGGAACTCTCAAATAATAACTACGCTGTGCAACAATTTTAGAAATTCTAAACGAAGGTTTTATACAATATGCAACTACACAGTCTGTTAGGTAGACGAAGTCTGCCAACAGACCCCACTTTGCTAGCTAGTAGTATGTTTCTTGCTCCACCCATCCACCAGGGTTGCGACGCAAGATGAACTTACGACACTCGTCGTAGATGAGAATGAGCGCGGCGAAAGGCATAGCTGGGATCCACCAGTTCCACCTGGAAGGAAGATTTATATTAATATAGAATAAAACAGTCAAATACAAACGGATTTCGATCTCTCAACCTTTATAAACTGAACTACATATACTGTTTGTTTATATTTGTATCTCGAGCTCAAGCGATATCGAAATTCTTTGGTTCTTTTTTTCATATATTTCATATCTCACCAGACGCAAGCGGCATTGTACTGGGTTCTATTTCGAATCATTACGTTATTTTATGCTGAAAATTTAGAATCAAGTACCTTTCGCGGAATTAAAGGAATTAAAAATCGGAAAGATTCTAGCGTCTGCAGCGTCTAGATGACCCCCAAGGCGCAAGTTAAAACAAGGACTGGCTTGCGACCGCGGGATCGCGGGAAGTAAGTTTTAACAAGAAAATCAGACTAAACGAAAAATAATTAGCCGGTGTATGAACAAAAAATGTTTGGTATGCTATAGTGTTCATTTCTTTCAATAAACTGTCGATGTATTTCTGCTTATAAATCCGCCGTGTTTTCAAAAAGCGTCCGTTAGGATCAGACCTAACGAATAACGAATGAGATGGCAAGGTACAGTAGTGTTCACAATAATCACACCTATAAGGATGCGCGGTTTTAACAGATGACACTTAAGATGTTAGCTAATACGTTTTTCCAAACGTTATGTATTAAAACGTTATGCATACAAGAAGAGCTGAAACACCTGCTTGTTTGTCATCATGATATCGGAAAAGTCGCAGCAGATGCTTTTTCGGGTCTTTCTGCAACGCTTTTTATGCATAACGTTTTCAAAGTCATAACAGATAACATCCCAAGTGTTATCTGTTGAAACTGCGTTTATCTGTTGAAGCTTAACTGTTGTGAAACTTGTGACATGTACGACGATAGTATGCCGATAATCTCGTTATAACTTTTTTCGAACAGGCGTGTAATGCATATCTTCCTATGACCCACGGTCAGTTATATTACGATAACCTTCACAATGAAAACGCCACGGAAAATCCAGCCAATCACGTTTCAGAATTAGTCATAACAGCCTCTGGAGAGGATGTAATTTTGTCATATCATCCTCCTCGGAGGCTGTTATGACTAATTCTGAAATGTGATTGGCTGGATTATTTTCAGCCCCGAAAAGCGGAAATTCTGTTCGAAAAAGTTATAATAGTTAACATACCTCCATCTCGACTGATATCGGAATCACAAGCTCGGCTCGGCTGATATTTTCCATTACCTGCCTCGCCTTCGGCTCGGACAGGTTATTTTCAATGTCCATCTCGCTGTTATTTTCCGATATTCAGCCTCGATGTCTGAAGTTAACCTTTATTATGCTTGTTTCGCAGCATCTTACCCGCTTAATATTATCAACTTTACTGTCAAAAGGTGATGTATGCATCGTCTGGTACTGAACTAATACACTCAGAGAAAATAACTTTGGATACTGGGAAATTAAAACCGATGGTTTTTCCGAATTTTTTTTTGTTTGCAAATAACCCGTTTTTACGTTACATTCATGTTTCTGAGAAACTTGGTATGATGAAACAGGTTTTTCCAGCAGCTGTCCGGACAGAATGATCATTTTTTTTGCTTTTCCGTGCCCGTTTACACTAGAAGCGATGGAATCTAGCTATGGTAAAAGAAAGAAACGTGGGTAGCCTACTTACTTGAGTGGGTACATTCTCAGACCCTTGTCCATGCCTGGGCAGTAAGACAGGAATGCAGCAACAAGTGTCTCAAAGACAAGGCCGAAGTTGAGGACGTTGTTTCTCATTCCCTGCTGGAAAACGGAGTTCTTTCGGGTCTTGCAGATGATCAAATCGGTCCACTGGACAACGACGATGGCGATGAAGTAGGCGGTGTGGCAGGTGTATTCGAGCTGCTTGCGGGCATCGTAGGTCTGGAAAACAAAATCTTCATTTAGATTGGATAAGAAGCGAGCATATTCCTGGGCCAAATACCTTGCCTTAAAAAAATGCTGTCTCAAAATATCGAAAAGGTAATCGTGGAAAACAGAAAATTAATTTTCAAAATAAAAATATTTTGAGCAATTTGAGTTGATCGTTGGACAAGTAGACTGCCAGCATAGGGGAAAGGTCTAAAATAGCATAACGAACCAAGAAGGGACAACTCTAGCCAATCAGAAGCGGAGGATAATACAATTTTTTTGCATGTGACCGGAAAATGCCAGGAAACTAGTTTTGCCCGCTAGAAAACGGAAATTATCTCCCCGTTCTTAATGTAATGGCGACAATGTCAGTAAGTCAATTCCGATCGAGCTATCTATCCCCCATTTAAAATCCCAAATAATTAATGCCATTGAAAATTGATTTCGGCCGATAGAAATAAAACAAAAAAATAAAACTGGCTTGAGAATTTTTTTTTAGCATAAATCCGAGTGCCGAGATTTGAAATCGAAAACGAGGTCAGAATCGACAAAAAGTGTCCTCGACGTCAAGCGAAGTCAAATTCGGCCTGGAATTCGGTTCGGCATTCCGGTCCTCGGCTATTTAAGTAACACGCAAGTTCAAATTATGACTTACCCATTCTTGGCCATAGGAGTCGGTAAGATCATTGATGGCTCTAGAATCCCAGGTTTCACGAAGACCAAACAGTTGGGTTGGTAGGAAACCATTCTCAGCCATGATGACGAAGTACACGAAGAACCCAGAAGAGGCTTGAATCATACCGATCTGACCGTAGGAAACGGAGATCAACCTGAAAAAAAAGATGGCAATGAAATACAAAGTGAAGGCGACTCCTCCGCTATCATGCATACATCACAAACGTCAAACGTCTGAATAACCAGGAGCGAGAGGTCTTCTAGGACTTCAAAGTTCATTCTTTACAAAGATGTTATACTGTCAGGATTGGGTAAACTAAACTCCTAGCATCCCTGACCTTCAGTGGCAATCCGACGGATCACGACGAAGAGGATCAAGTCTTCTTTGACTTGAATCATCTGAACTGGGATGCTGCTGAGGGACTGCTGTCAGCATGGATGCTCCAGGCTAATGGGAAGCGGTAGGAGGAGCTAAGGTAACTAGCCAAGGTCTAACATAATAGGCTAACATAAATCGTCGCTGAGGGTCTCCTTTGTCTCAAGAACGGGCTGGATGGTCCTTTATGACTATATAGCACCAGAAAACAAATCCTGGAACGGAGACCTAGAAAAGTCTGTAAAGCCATACAAACGTACGACTGATACGATACAAATGTGTCAAAAGCTATTTCCTAGGCTCTTGGACCCACATTTAGTTAGGGAAGCTCTCTTTTTCCAGGCTCTAAGAAGCTAACGTATTCAAGAAAATTTATTCTTACCTTTCGTTTACAAGCTTGTCGGTGAGCGGGTTTCGAGGTTTACGTTTCATGATGTCGGACTCAGCTTCTTCGTAGGCAAGAGAGATGGCAGGCACCATGTCAGTTCCAAGATCGATGCAGAGAATGGTGACGGTACCAAGTGGAAGGGGAATGTCGCACAGGATGAAGAGCAAGAAGGGGGAGATCTCAGGAATATTTGAGGTGAGGGTGTAGGCGATAGACTTCTTCAAGTTGTCGAAAATGAGACGACCTTCCTCAACACCAACGACGATGGAAGCAAAGTTGTCATCGAGCAAGATCATGTCAGCAGCTTGCTTGGAAACATCAGAGCCGGCGATACCCATGGCAACACCAATATCGGCCTTCTTCAGAGCTGGAGAGTCGTTGACACCATCACCAGTTACGGCGACGATGGCACCCTGGCGCTGGCAACCTTCGACGATGATGAGCTTCTGCTGGGGTGAAGTACGGGCAAAGACGATCTCAGTGTGGTTTCTGAGAATGTGGTCAAGTTGGTCGGCGGACATGTCTCTGAGATCATTACCATTGACGACAGCGGCCTTGGCTTCACGGGCGTTAACTTCGGACACGGGGATGTTAAGGCGAGCAGCAATGTCTTCAACAGTTTCTGTTCCCTCGGAGATGATACCAACGGACTTTGCGATGGCTTTGGCTGTGACTGGGTGATCACCAGTAACCATGATGACCTTGATTCCAGCAGAGCGGCATTTAGCTACGGCATCGGGGACAGCAGCACGAGGGGGGTCAATCATGGACATAAGGCCGACAAAGCGCAGTCCGGTCAAGGGGAAGTTGGGGTCGTCGGCGTCAAACTTGAAACCACGAGGGAATGTGTCTGCAGGCAAGATGGTGTCGCAGAACCCGAGGACTCGCTCTCCGAATCCGCCGAGTTCCAAGCATGCGGCATTGAAGGCTTCAGTCGTTCGTTCATCTAGAGCGCGTTCTTCTCCATTCAGGAAGATGGTCGAACAGCGTTCAAGGATCCTTTCAGGGGCGCCCTTCATGACAAGGTAATAACGACCGTCGTTCTTGTCTTCATTCTCGTGAACGGAAACCTGGAAACACAGAAGATTAGTAAAGAAGCTAATCACATATCGTGCCACGGGCTAATCGGGCCAATCACGTCTCAGAGATTCGTAGTTACCACGCTTACTACGCTCCCGAGCGTGGTAAGCAAATAGTTACTATCAGTTACTATTTCAGGAAGGTTTGAACGGTTAGCGTAGTAACTTTTAACGAGGTTTGAACGTAAACTGTAACTAATAGTTACTATTGTTAGAAGGGTGGAACACGGTCATCGTTGAAAGCTACGCGCACAGACAAGGCGTTTGTAGTTTAGCAAACACGTCTGTTTTGAGTACTGTCCTGCGAGTGTTTTTAACCCCCTCACCGATCGCTTGATAACTCGGAGGTAGTTGGACTGCATGACAACACAAGTGGTTGGCAAACTGGGATAAGATCCGGTGAGTTCTTGTAGGACATACAATGATGTGCCATCACAACGCCCAACATCTATCAGAAGTTATGCAGGGCAAACTACGGTTGGGTCGGTCCTGAACTGTTTTGAACCTTGAAACATGGAAGGGAGGGTCTCTAGATAGAACCAGCAGGAACAAGCTGGTGCATTCAACTTTTGGCTTAAATGCAGGGAAAGCAATGACTGCAAGCACTGAATGTGACGAGGTCCGACGCCTCTAACATATGAACAGAAGCAGAAGTCACCTACCTGGAATTTGTTGGCAGAGTTGAAAGGGATCTCGCATACTTTCTTGTTACGTTTCCTAATAGCATCAGTTTCGCCAGTTGTTACTTCGACGCACTTAAGGATGGCAGCTTCGGAAGCGTCTCCGTTCACCTCTCTAGAAGAAAAATTTGTGTATGAAAATTACTGCTAAACCAATGGCCGTCTCACAGAAACGACAGAGAAACAACTGAGCTTCGAACAGTTACATATTCTGAGTCTTCGAAGCATAGTGAGATTGTTCGATAGGGAAGTTGTGAAGCGAAGCCACCCACCTTCTATTATATATTATCGCCCTTGCTGAGGGTGATAAAGGAAATATTTGGACCGCGGGTAGCATGATAGGCTGGTATTGCCCGATATCGCTTCCCTATCGCCCGAAGAAAAGCAAGGGGGATAATGATTATAACACCGGTACACTTAAAAAATCGAAAATCGAGGCATTACAACAATGTAATGCCTGGCGTGATATTTGAAAAGCACTGCCGTTCTGGATTCCACAGAAACCATGATGGGTAAGATGTTTTGTTTGAGTATAGTCGATAATGTCTCAGTAAGACTATAGCATAGTGCGACATTCAAACACTTTTCAAAATGAACTTCCAACTGAACTGAAATAACCCTCAGCCATGCAGGAGAGGTATCCAACTTTGAATTTACCTAAGTTCAAACTTGGCCTGGAAATCTTACAAGGAAACCCACCCCGGATTAAATCCGCGATCTTGAGACCAAACCACCCACCCCCACCCGGCTAGATGTCAAAGGATTTTAATACCTGTGCCCCCCTGCTAGTACACTTGTTTTAATTTTGTGGTATTCCCCTGATGTTAAAAGAAAATTTTGACACTGGGTAGGACACTTTTGACACTGTTATCATGGGACTGCACAGTGTACTGCTGTTATATGTCTTTACCTCTTTCTGTCGCCCTGAATCTTGAAGCAGGCCCTACAAAAATTCCCGCTTTTGCCCAAGTGTTTCAACGTCCGTGGAGCTTCTATATCCCTACTCTGCAAACAGCGTTCGAAAGCATTCTCGATTTGCAATGTCTTGATCACCCATATTCAACTCGCTAGCCAGGACTCGTTGGACCGTGGCATCATCAAGCGGAGCGATTCGGACGTGCATAGTTTGGCACTATCAGAATACCTCCCAGCTGTCTTTTATCAATAATCTGTTTTGGGATTCTACGCCACTTCTGATAAAAGATAACCATAATCTTAACCAGAGCAAAATAACACTACCGAGTAGCGCCAAGACATATGCTTTCCACGCTTTGCAAACGGGCTATACTCGTATATCTCTGCCCACTACGCTTGCGGCATTTAAAGCGAGACAAACTTGCGGGCTTGAAAATTTATAGTAAAGCGACGGTGCGGTCTTCACACACCAAGGAAACATCGGAGGCTGTATCATTTTTGTGCAATGTTCAGAATATGTGAAGTTATCTGAGCCAGCGTTGGTGAACGAATGAGTGAGTTTCAGTCGGGACGTTCTTTATCACTAGTGGTGCTAGCGTCGCTGCTATTCGAGTGTGTGTCACTTTTTTCAAGTCTTGGCGCTACTACCTAGTGTTATTTTGCTCTGATCGTAACTCGAATTAATGCAATCGTACCCACTGAATAAATTATAATCCGTCCGAGAGATGAACCGGTTGCCGCAAAGGATTTATTCGATTTCCGTCATTTTTTAATAACGGTGGCTAGTTTTAGGATTTTACAGAGGGAAAAGGTGCACTTGTGATCACAATAATCACTCCAGTTAACTTACAACAATGTGTCCCCATTTTCCGGAATACACATCTCTCCGGCGACACATGGTTCTTTGTAACAGTCTGCACCTAACACGTTGACTCCACTACAGCAGAGCAAAATAACACTACGGAGTAACGCCAAGACCTATGCTTTCTATGCTTCGCAATCGGGCCATACTTGTAGCGTCGCCCACCACACTTGGGGCATTTAAAGCGAGACAAACTTGCGGGCTCTGAAATTTCCCGTAAAGCTAAGATGCGGTCTGCACACATCGAAGAAACAGGGGAGGTTGTATCTTTTTTTTTGCTGTGTTCAGAATTTGAAGTTATTGAAGCCAGCACTGGTGCACGAATGATTGAGTTTTAGTAGGGATGTTCAGTCCCGCTAGCGGAGCTAGTGCCGCTGCGATGACTCTGTGTCACTTTTCCAAAGTTTGCGCGGTACTCTCTAGAGTTAGTTTGCTCTGCACTACAGTCACCATCACAAACGAACTCACCGTTTCAAGACGGGGACATTCTGCTGGTTAGGCTTGAAATCGGCACGGCTGCAAAGTGCTGCAATCCTGACCAAAGCCTTCCAGCCTGGCATGGACTTGTCAAACTGAGCACCAGACTGATCCTCAGTGGTGTCAGCCTCAACGATGCTTCCGTCCATCCACATGTGAGCAACAGTCATACGATTCTGGGTGAGTGTGCCAGTCTTGTCGGAGCAGATGGTGGAAGTGGAACCAAGGGTCTCGACGGCTTCCAAGTTCTTTACCAGGCAGTTCTTTGAGGCCATACGCTTGGCAGTCAGGGTCAAACATACCTGTCAGGAATTATAATAAGTATCGGAGCAACTACTTGCTACCGCATCCAAACAGGGACCCATAAATTTCCTTTACAGGGGGCTTGTCATTTCCTATGCTTCTATGTTGCTATGTTGACCGAACCTTGCCTACTTTCCAAAAATCCCACTTGGGTCGAATCGGCATTCTTGTTTGCCTCATTGGACGTGCGCGCCAAAGAGACTCCTCCCTCAAGGCGCCAGCAGCCAATCCCAAATTTTGTCTATCTGGTCTTGGACGTGATTGGACCGTGGGTATTTCTCGAACTATCTTCCGTTCGGTCAACATAGCATCAGAAATGTCTTATTGACAAGCCCCCTGAATGGCGAGGCATTACAGGAAACTTACGGGTCCCTGATCCAAATAAGGATGCAGAGTCCGTGAATTGCATGGCCCGTAAAAATGTACGCTAATTGTGTTATTTGTGTTTCAAACAGGCGACACCCCTGGATGCTAGACTTGAGTATTTTTTGTATTTATATATTTTTACTTACTGAAATTTAGTGATTGTGGGAGATCGGTGTGGACTTGGGAGTGAATTTTGAGGACGGAGCGGCAAGTAAAATAAAACAAAATTCTTCAATTGTTATTTTTTGTTTTGTTTTGATACAGAAGAGACCCGTTTATTTCTTAATGGAGCCATGGTTGCCACATGGAGCTTTGTAGGGGTAGACACTTATTTTGTTCATTTATTTCTATATTTAAGAAAACTGAACCGAACTGAGCTAGGCTCTGAACCGGACTCTTCAGGACTAGTGGCTTGCCGTGATGGGCGTTGAAATTTCGAGCCTTTAACACAATACCCGGAAGTTAGAAAGTCGGCGCCGACAGACATAGACAAACTAAATTAAAATAAAGGAAAAACAATGCCCTAGTGACCTTCAATAGACCGCATGTTTCTCGCATTCCTTATCTGGAATTACTATTTGTCTTATCAAAATACTGTGGCATTTTTGTTTCCGAAAAGAAAATGTCATCCAACGGTTCAAAACTTGCGATAAAGACAAATTTCGATATTCAAGACGGACAGGAAGAAAACATTTCACAATAAAAGTACTTGAAGAGTTTTCATACGAATGTTGCTTCACTGATTTTTCGAACAACTGCGGAATTGGGTTTCTGTCAGATCTACGCTTTAGATTTGAGGACTCCAAAGTACCGCATTTCATAGTTCCGAATAAACTGCTTTGTCGCACAAGTTTACTGGAAGGATCCAGCCATACACTAATATTCACCACATGAGCTAATCTCAGAGATCCGATAAACTGAACGTGTCGAGTCGGCGGCTACGGACAGACCCGGACCGATGACGGGAAGATTTGCAATTGAAAATCGCATCTTTTTTTTTGTCGTCGTACATTAACCTGGACGTCTCCAAAGAACAGCAGAGCAAACGTTTCTCGCACTAACATTAATTTAAGTATATCAAAAAAAAATTGTCTCTTTAGATTAAAGTTTCTGCGGCGTTGTTCTTGTTTTGTCTATCTGCGATGGCCCTAGTCGTTTTTTTTTATGCAATGAATGTATCTACCCATCTATCGATCTATCATTAGGCTTTTGACTTTAATGGTCGTCTAAATCGTCTTATGTATATCACCAGAAGAACAAGAATAATGAAGGTCTTGGTTCTTAGCTGTACAAAAAATCGATGAAAAGACATGGTCGAGAGAGAGATGGTCGAAAAAATACCGCACAAGCTGTTTTAGTTACTTAAGCAAGATCAGTAAGTCTTATGATAAAGCAGAAACAAAACTTGCTTACAGTGACAGTGGCAAGGAGACCTTCTGGGACGTTGGCGACGATGATGCCGATGAGGAAGACGACAGCGTCAAGCCAGTGGTAGCCAAGGATGAAAGCAATGACGAAGAAGGTCACACCGAGGAACACGGCGACACCGGTGATGATGTGAATAAAATGTTCAATTTCCTTAGCGATGGGGGTCTGACCTGTTCCCAAACCGGAAGCAAGCCCAGCAATGCGGCCCATGACAGTGTTGTCACCGATGCTGATGACAATTCCAGTGCAGGTACCTATTAAGCATAACATAAGTCAGGGTTTGCTTTCGTGCCAGCAGTGCTTGTCTGGTAGGCTTTAGACGAGTAAGATTGCTAACCATTCTGGTCACTAGATTGTTTAGTGAACTGAACTCACCTAAGACGGGATTTGAACCCATTTTCTTCGACTTACCGGGTCGCCGCTCTAACTACTTACTGGAGGGGCTTGTGAACAGAGTTCGCAAACCACAAAACTCGCCAGATATGAACGGCTACAGCAGTGATCTCCCTCGAGGCGAATTTTTTTAAACAGATCGTAGCTTTGTTAAACTTCCCCTTCTCTAACAGGCATCAGCAAGACCTGCCAAAGCCCGATTGGTAAAAAGCAAATGCCAAGTTATCACGCTGATTTTTTTTTCTTCAGAAAACTATCGACAGAATCTGTCATGAATCAAGGGCACCTTTAAAAGATTCCGAACACCTGGTCGTGCGATAACATTTCTGATCGAATTCCCAGCATTCTTCAGATTCGTATCCTAGCTATGCAACAACATTCTGATCGCCCTCCTTCCCATGCGATGAAACTTGTACCCCAAGGCTAGGTGTGTAATACCAGAACCCTTTAAGCCAGTTAAGACGCGGAAAATTAACATCGAGTGCATGATATCGCGATCTTCCAGTCTCCCAGCAAGTACACCAATATCGGCAAAGCCACAGCTCTGGCTAAGCAAAAATGCCAGGCCTTTCTTTATCCCTTCCTATTTCAGCCAAGCAGTGATCGAGAGGGTTTCACCGTCACGAATTCCACCAGCTTTCCAAGTCTTCCCAGCACCTACCTTCGACAGCGTTGGTAGAGAAGAAAGCTAAGTTCTTGGTCTCAAGGGGGTTTTCATGGGTGAATTCCGGGCTACGGGCCTGGGGCTCGGATTCTCCAGTAAGTGACGAATTGTCGACCTTGAAGCTCCTTGCCTCGATGATACGGACGTCAGCAGGAAGTCGGTCGCCGAATTTGACCTCGACGATGTCACCCTTTGTGAGTTCTTCGGCTTTAACAGTGACCTTATGACCGTCTCGGACTGCCAAGGCGTACTGAAAGAAATGACAAATATTCCTGCTTGTTTGGTAAGTTAAGAACCGGGCAGTACTAATGACTCGGGGAGGGGGCGGGGGGGATCTACCGATTGTCATTACGCCGTTCGTAACACGACGAAACTAAATATGCATATTCCTTCAGCCCAAGCTGATTGCGAATCATATTTGACATCGCAAAACGGATACGTCAGCTGAAAATTTATCAGAGCTATATTTCGGCCCTTCTTGGCAGGGGTCCTCTTCAGGCTCAAAGCCGCTCAAGATGGAAAAACGAAACTTGTGAAAACCACAAGTTTCACAAGTTTTCATGGGTTCTATATCTTCTGTATGTGAAATCACTTACACAAGAAACGCTAGCATCACACTGTGTTGTAACTGGGAAGATATAAGTGGAATAAAGCCACAGGTTAAAACATTCACTTTTCCGTACACCATTCAACCTGATCTGTCATAAAATCTCCAGGTTTTTAATTATTTTCCTTATCAACAGATACTAGTAATCCTCGTACGTTATTTAGTTCCTCAGTAGACCGGCTGGTAACTTATTACTAAACTTTAATTAGTGAAACCCATGAGATTTGATCTCCAGATTTAACAAATCTTATCAGTGCTAAAATTTAGAAAATCAGATAATGATGTAGCTTGTAATGAAAAGAGATGGATTATAATAGTTTATTAGACAAGACCCACGGGAGTAATTTGGACGCTAAACTGCTAATCTGTGAAATGGGTAAAATTAGATAATGAGTCAAAATCTAATGAGCGGATATTCCCTTAATCCTATTACACAAGTTTCCTAGAATTTAACAATGATAAGCAACTCTTACCTGAGGAACCATGTTTTTGAAGGACTCCATGATTTTCGAAGATTTGCTGTCCTGGTAGTACGAAAAGATGCCGGTGACAACGACGACGGTGGTAAGGACGATACCCAAGTAGAGCTAAAGATAAAGAAATGAAGAATATTATTATAATTATAAAAGAAATCAAGGTTTGGTCAGTTCAAGGGTGGAGGATGTCTAAGTGATATGATTCTAAGAAGGAAAGTAACATTAGTTTTTACAGGTTCCAGTAAATAGACTAGATACTAAGCCATTTCTTTGACAAAGGGCAAAGAATTTGATCGAAAGATCACGGCAATTTTGTACCTGATTTTTAAATAAAAAAATAATAATAAGAACAATTAACCTTTCCGTCTCACCTGTCAAACCAAAAGAAACTAGCAATTTAATTTATTCCTTACTTGACAGATACTAACTACTAGCCTGACGTTTTCAGCAAGCTGATGGGTTGCCATGTAATTTTAAGGTTACTGTCTTCTACCTCATATCAGCATGACAAGCGGAAAGTCTGCAAAATTACAGACAGACAAATCTAGCAAAAAGTCTGACGGAAGAACATGGATACGCAGGACAAACCAAATAAATTTATGAACTCGCCTACTGTCGTGGGCTCATAATTGTATGTTCACAAAGACTCTTCAAAATCAAACGACAGCAGCTGCGATGGCTTGGGCATGTGAAGAGATTGGACCACGACCGTCTACCAAAACTCTCCCTCGAAGGAAACATAGATGGATCCCGACCACGAGGAAGACCTCGCTTTGACCGAAAACGCATCGCAGAGTTGACTCGAACTGCACACGACAGAACAACATACCGAGCCCTAGTTCATTACAATATATGATTTATTACGTTGTTTGACAATAATCGCAAATTTGGTTTATAACCACGATAGTCGATTTTTACAATAAACTTTCTATCTATCTGTCGAAAGGACTGGCCCCAAAACGTCCCGTGAGGATGGATGGGATTTAAGTAAGTAGTAAGTTTGTAAGTAAAAGACTCTTCAGCTATCCGTTGACGAAGCAGCCACCCCACACTCTTGTAGATGGCTGAAAAAACGGCTGGAGCCTGAAGAGGACCCTTGCCAAGAACGGCCGAAATATAGCCTAAGAACAGCTAACGTATCCGTTCTGCACTGACGAACATGATTCGTAGTCAGCTTGGGCTAAAAGAATATTTAGGGCCTTTGTGAACAACAAAGAACGACAAATGATGGCCCTTGGCATGCTTTGTCGCATGCGCAGACATAATCCCGCCTATTTATGTATCCTCACGCTCGAGACAAGACGAATCGAATTAAATTCAAATTTAAGAAGGAAGACCCGCAAAATAGTAATTATAATGATGGTTATAATTTGTTTTTTACCTGTAACAATAAAATGCAAAGGCACAGTTGGAGCCAAGTCCAGCCCTAGTATGTCACATGCGCGGTACGAGAGATGTTTCTTTTCCTCTTTTTTTATTTTTTTTTATACATCAAAGTTTAAAGTTGCACTTTCTCTTTTTTTTGTGCTTTTAACCACAATAGTTTGATGACGTAGAAACGTATTTGTATACAGTATATCTGGTTTTTGACAAACAGATAAATCTTCGCCGTTTTTTTTATTAATCCGTAAGAAACATATCGGATTGGGTGATTGCTGAAGCGGAGGAGAAAAAAGACGGAAAGACTTTCACAAAAGGAAAGTCCCAAAAACGCTGGGACACAAAGCTAATCTACTGCAAGAGAACACTTGCGTGTTTTACTTGCTTTGAAAACGCTATTGACTGTTTGATCGATAATGACGATTCTGTTATCTCATGTCGCGGAAGTTTACCGTTGCGGTCAAGGGAGGGAGGCGGAAACAGGAAAATGGATTTCAGGATTAGTTAGCATTCTCCAGAACATGCAGTGTATGTATCTGCCATGCGGCAGAGCTGTCGCAGAACTGACGAACAAGGCGGTTAATGAGCTACATAAACTCCGGTTCTTTTTTTTTTCAGCATTAAGTTTATTTCATTTCTGGTCCTTTTTCACTTCAAAGAGCTTTGATTGTGCCACCCATTACTTATATCGTCTTCGTTGAGATTTCATTATCATTGTTGTTCCTTGCGTTTTAGTTAATTAATTAGTTATTGTGATTTAACGCTTTAAACAATTTCCTGATGGTTTATCCAGTTTTTTTTTTATCTATATCCCTTTCAGTCACGACTTTTTTTCAGTAGATGGAAAATTCTGAAAAGTTGACAGCATGACACCTTAGGGTATGATATATTTTTTCAGATTTTTCAGATAAATCTTTCTGTGTTTTCTGGCATGTCCTCAGATGAGGACAGTATGATCAGCTATGTAGTTTTTATAACATTTTCTTTGCGCATTCGGCTCAAGTGACATTTACCGCTCGCTTTTCTGTCAGTCCGTCGGTCCGGTGATCGCGATTTTGGTTAGGTTTGGCAGGGATGAAGAAACTCGTCAGGTATATTAGGGACCTGACCAGGTCGGCTTGGAAAGTGTAACTTTCCAGATCCGACCATCCAGGGGGGGGGGGGGGGAGGGGGAATCGAGAATCTTGTGGCATGCATAAATTTCGAACGAGTTATCCGATCTTGATGAACCTTGATCGTTCGTAAGAGCACATGCCCCAGATGTTGTCTTCCAGGTCCGGACTGCATTCCGTAATTGTGGGGGGGGTGGAGGGGAGTACCGGATTTGCTTTATTGTGGCATGCATTGAATGGAAGGATCGGGACAGGACATGACGGAAGTTAAGTGAGTTGACAATAGCTTGCAGATGGGCTAGGATGATAGAAACATGTCAGGCCTATTAGGGACCTGACCAGATTGACTTGAACATTGTAACATTCCACATCCAAACATCCTGGGGGAGTGGAGGGAGGGATAATCCGGAATATTTTGGCACGCCTAACTGTCGAATGAGTTACCCGATCTGAATAAACTTTGATAATTGACAAGAGCACACGTTCCTGATGTTCTGTTTCAGGTCCGGAAGGGGACTAGAGAGGCATAGGGAAAAATCTTGTGCACGTTCAGAATAGATGAATCGAGTCAGGACTTCGGAGGAAGGACAAACACAAGCCCCAGTCGTATCATTTCTGTAACAGGACCAGATCCAGACACTTTTTGGGGGATCCAGAAATCTTCTAACATGTAAAAATCTCGAACGAGTGATCAGAGGATGTTCACTTATACCGTTCCGGACAGGAGTCTCTCCACTGAGGGGGGGGGGTCAGAGGGGGTCCCGAAAATCTTGCGACACACTTAGGGTGGCGAGATGGGGACGGAACTTGGTGGGCAGGACGATAACATGCTTTATGGGAGCTTGAAAAGGGTTTCGGAAGAGCTATTCGACCTCCACAGTGCGAACCTATGTGCGAATCTATAGGCTAACTGCCCTTGTAAGTGCCATATGAGCCTTTAGCTCTTGTTGAAGTTGCAAAACTGCACTATACCTCCCTATTCATATTGTAAACGGTTTTGAAAGCAAATCGAAACATTTTTGTTACAACTTTTGTTTTTTTAGCTTGAGGAAATTAGCGAGAAAAGGAACGCAGAATTACACGCCGCTTGCTCAGTTTGTTGGAAGTTGATCACGCTGTACTCGTATGAGGACACGTAGTTTGAGAAAAATCGCCTGCCCTCTAGTGTTAACGTAGGCAATCCATTTTTGACCAGCAGATGCCCTGACTTATCTTGACCAATAATCAGTTGACAAATAGGGTATCGGTTTCCCCTGTATTCGTACACAAAGGCTGAAAGTTTACCTGGTTCTGAAATATTTTGATCTTGATGCATCCCTCAGTTTCAGATTTTTAAAGAAAATAGAGTCTTGAAGCTAGGACTTCCAATTTTTTTGGAGATCATTCCTTGACCAATGGCACTTCTGAAATGCTCGGTACAATGTCTAATTACCTGTATCCTACGACACTAGGTGGCATATAATGGCATGTCCTCAACCGAGGACATAGTGACTGAAAGGGATATGATAATGCCCCTCGAAAATGCGCACGCAAAAGTTGCCCAGTAAAGCTCTAAAACACTTCAAGCTCTAGTTTCTGTCTCTGTAGTAGCGATAACTTAGTACCACGGTATGCTAGAAAGTACTGTAGACCTGTCACTCGCGTTTCCAAATGCCTCAAAGGCAGAAGTATTTACGCTGACGCGAGTCGCAAGCGCCTCAAAGGCATCAATATTCAAACTTCTGGTCAACGACATGATCTAAATCAATCAAAAACAGGAAACAGCCTTGATTGTTCCAACTGCGGCGATGGCGTGCCGATAAGAGTCATTACAGCTAGGCTAAAGTTCTAACATTATCATCACTAGACTGCAATTCTGGATTTTACGAGCAAACAAAGATTATCCCGAATCGGCTCGGAGTCGGTTGTGGCGTTTTCGAATACTTTTGCTTTATCCTGTGAAAGTTTGTAAAATTTTGTAAAAGCCCAAGTTGCAGTAGGTTCAGTTTATATTCCAATATTCTAACTCACGTGGTTTCTCAAAGATCACAAACTCGTCAGCGGTGTTCAGTCTCGACGACGGCTTAGACGAAAACACGGAAAGATTGTCCCAGATTGTCCGATTTCTCTTGTGAAGGTAATTCTTTCATATTAAAAATTCTCGACTTTCTGCTGCTGTTCCAAAACCTCGTAACTGATCCAGAGAAGAAGTTATCCGCCTAGTGTTGTCTTGCACCATCGGCTTTGACTTATAAGTACGAACATAAAATCCGTCAAGACGGTCGTCGATGTGTTCGGGTATAAACCATAAAGAACTTACGTTATCGGCCAGCACGTCTTCCGAGTTCGACACCTCGATAGAGTAGGCGATAAAGCAAAGAATGGCACCAATCCAAAGCAACATGGAGAACCCGCCGAACAGCTGTTTGCAGAATTTGATCCATTCTGGGGTCGTCTTCGGTGGGGTCAGGGCGTTGGGTCCATCACGCTCTAGGTTAGAGCGGGCTTGTGCTGTTGTCAGACCCTGAAAAAGAAGAATTCGTTACGAAGTCCCAACTTACAGTTCAGAAACTTCCTGTTTGCTATTCCCGATTCCCTTTCTAGTCTCCTCCAGAGGGCTCATTAAGGTCTAACAGGCGAAGGAAGGAGGGGAGACGGCGATCTCCGGATGGGAGGATCTTGGAGGCAGCGAATCGTGGAAATAGGGATTTTCTAAACAAAATATAAGGAATCCCTTCGGAATATATTTGTCATTGTTAACGCTTGTACGCTGTTACACGACAGGATAGTACACGGCCGTGGGAATAACTAGGTTCTGGACTGAGATTCGCGTAACAAGTGCCATCCAAGGTCGATCAGCCATTCCGTGATCATAAATTCTCCATTCCCACTCCACAGAATGATCAGGACCACCCCTATATTTTCATGCAAGAAAATATGTCAAAATAACATTAAGTTCAATAAACCACATGAGTAAAAGAAAATATTTCAAAACAACTTTAAATTCATTAAACCACATGAATAACTTTTAAACGAAGGTTTTAAGAATACAAATAAAAAAATGCTAGCAATTCATAGACGCGAACTATGCGTACTGATTAATTCAATGTCAGCTAAAAAAAAAAAATGGAACTACCTACACGAATTTTCTGGCTCTGCTCTCAAGTGTTGTGCGTTTACCAATTAGAAAGATTTTTGAATCCGAAGCTTCTAATCCACGACAGCCTCTGGACCAAAGTCTCATGTAAGGTCTGAACATTGCAGTCAGTAATTAGTACCAAGCACAGCTTTAGGTTTAGTGAAATATTCTGTCGATCACTACACATTGTAACTGGTTCCGTCTCGTAATCAACGCACTACTTTCACCCGGGCATTTCCCCTTTAAATATACTTAGTTGTATATGCAGCTACTACTAAAAAGCAGGTTTTCGTAAACTGTTGCTATGCCTTTTTATCCACACGGAAACTTCGTGTCAAGGGTTTGACGGCCATAGATAATGGCTTCCCTACCCGAAACAAGAGATGACTGTTCTTTGTTATGGCAACAGTCGCCATGCTCGCCACGAAGAAACAAAACAGAAGATTAGACTAGCATTATCCGCTAAAACAGAAGGGCTAGCTTTTAGTTAGGGTACTATCGCCGGAGAATGGGAAGGTTCACGAGGTGAATTGTAGGATCGTTATTTCCTAGGGGTTTCCCACTCCCCGGCAGCTGCTGTACGCCCTTACCCCGGAAGCGACCGAAATCAGCGATGCCGGCGCCGGTGCCGTCCTTAAATTAGGCGGTCCATCTTTCAAACGTTTCCAAACATGCTTGTTTTAATGTTTTAACACGTGGCAACCGGTGCCGGCTGGTGTCGGCACCGGGCACTTGCGATACACTCAAACCGAGAGTGGGCAACCCCTCGGTTATTTCATCCAGTTTACAGATAAAGTTTCGATTAGGAAGTAAAGGTTTAGTCCCTCAATGCCAAAAAATTAGTAGTCAAGAAAGCATGGACAAAATTTTGAAAGTTCATGCCGCAATGTCTTGAAGTCGTTATTCTTTTGCTCGAGAGTTGCCAAAATGGTTTACAAACATAGTATTTTTGACGTAATAATCCATTTCTTAATTCACAAGAATAAGAGCAGAAAGCAATGAAGTTTCTCAAAGGTCTGTAACTTTGAAGGTAGTTGCTCCGGTAATTGCTCTGGTGAGTAACTGGTCAACAAATATGTTTTAACAAAAACTCAGAAAGACTAACTGTCACAAAAAGAATGCATTTACAGGTTATCAACCCCCTATTCGTTCCCCCAACCATTCTAACTAGTCCTCAACAATCATGACTGGTCCACCAATCATGGTAAGCCGGGAAGGTCCTCTTAAGCATGTAACATTTTCCACCGAAACTATTTCTGTTTGCGTTTGGAGCTTTCATATACAATGAAGGAACGCTGGAGTAAATTTAGTAGCTTAATATCTGCTAGAAGCCAAGTGTTCCAGCTTTCTTCTGGCACAAAGATGTTCTTTTCTTCTAATGGGACCTGGGTTGGGACACTCCGGATTTACAACCTGGCCGTTAGACGGTGAAAAATACTAATTGTAGTTCTTATTTTACTTTATTTTAGTTAAATTGCTGTTTGTCCACATTACTCTGCATAGCCTAAATATTAAAATATGAAAAAACAAGAGCTGTAAGCTCATATGGCACTTGCATGGGTTGAGATGTAGTGTTTGATCAAAAGTACTTTTAAGGTTACCTTTGCGGTTCAGATGCGAGATACGTACATGATACGTACTTTATAGGCACTAGAAATTCATCTGTAAGAAAAACTATTGAGACAAAACGATCACAGGCCCTTCGGGATCATTGATATATACCATTTGGTAAAAAAAAAAAAATCACTTTTCGGTTAAAATGTGCACTTTAAGGGTGATAAAATAAATTTTCAAGCAAAACCCTTGTGGCACAAATGATCATGGGTTGAGATGTATCGTTTGTTAAAAAAAAAGTAGTTTTCGACCTTGCGGTTCAGATTCGCACTTTAAGGGAGCTAGAACTTCATTTGTAAGCAAAACCCTTGAGGCAAAAATGATAATGGGCTCATGGGGATCATGAAACTGTATAGTTTGCTTAAAAGTGTTTTTCTAAATTTACGGTCAAGATTGGTACTTTAAGGAATGTTGGATTTGGAAAGTGGCGATTTCTGAGCCAATCTTGTCGAATCTCTAATATTCCAGCCCAGTTCCATCGTCCTAGCACATCTGGAAGTACCTTAAATCGCGATCACCGGAATTCCGGACCCCCTCCTCAAACTCCCCACAGTCGCCGGAGCCAATCCGGTTCTGTAAGTGATTTATCCATAGCATCTTTTTATTATTTCCGTAAAGTTCCATCCCGATCTCCCCAGTCTGAGCCGGCCACGTATTCCCCCCCCCCCTCCCAGTTGTTGTCGAATCCGGTCCGGACATGACAAAGATCACCAGAGACATGTCCTCTGATCAATTATCAAATTTCACTCAGATCCGATCAACCGTTCCAAAGTTACGCATGACTCAATATTCCGGATTCCCCCTCCCGCTACTCCCCCCACGACTATCGGATCATGCAAATTTTTATTTATAAGTCATTTTGATCGGGTCCCTGATTCGCCTCCCAAGTTTCGTCGTGAAAATCCCCAAAACCGCCATTACCGGAATTCCGGGAAAATCCCCTCCACCCCCCCCCCCTAGTGTCCGGATCCAGTCCAAATGTATAAACGATTTATCTGGAGCAGACGCTTGTTCTTCCCAGCAAGTTTCACTCCAATCCCTCCATTCTAACCGTTTCTCGAGATTTTCGGTCTCCCCCCCCCAACTCCCCCATAGCTGTCGAATCCGGTCCGGACTTCAAATGGGACATCAGACGTATGCCATTTATTCTGTTATTAAGTTTCATTCCAATCCGATCACCCGTTCGAAAGTTACACACTACTCCAGTTTTCCGGATTCCCCAGCCCTCCACTCCCCCCCAGAAGGTCGGATTGGGAAACTGATTATTTCCAGGTTAGTCCGGTCGGGTCCCTGATGCTCCTGCCAAGTTTCATCGTCCTAGCACATCTACCCCAACTCGAAAAAGTGTGAGAAAAACTACTTAATTTTCAGAATTCCCCGGCCCACCACTCCCCCCCAGATGGTCGGATCGGGAAACTGATTATTTCCAGGCTAGTTTGGTCGGGTCCCTGATTTTCCTGCCAAGTTTCATCGTCCTAGCCCATGTGGAAGTGCCCTAACTCGAGATGAGTGGACAGACAGACCGACCGACCGACCGACCGAAAGGTGATCGGTATATGGCACTTGAGCGAAGCTGCAAGTGCCATAAAAAACATTACAATATTTGGTAGGTCTGAGTTTTCATATTCTCCGATGCCGTTCAAACCTAGGCGACGTCCGAACTAGCATACTTTTACTATACTTATTGTTGATTTTCGGTTTCTACCAGCCGCATCTCGCGGCATCTAGCAAATCTCGCTCCGTGTCAATACAAAACCGTACAAAACACAGGCACTAAAAACTGTTAACATCGTATCGTGTTAGGAACTCGAGGCAAATCTGACGAATGGCCGTGCAAAAACTTAAGTCAGGTTCCAGCCAATATACTGATCAGATATAAAATAATGAAGCGGTCAAATCGATTTGGCACGTCCCTTTATACAAGCAGCCATCAGTTCTGGTCAACTTATCGAGGAGACCTTGAGTTCTGCAGAATGTCTGGCTTCCTTGGAACTCCAGTGGAATATCGATCCGGCAAGAAAACGAAGCGGATATATGAATTTAGCATGTCTGCGTGACATTATATGAACGCTGTAATCGACTTGACGATAATATTTTTGTTTGTACAGAATTTCGGGCAACCGACAGATGCCGGTCAAACTAAAGACTCAGTGAATACTGAAGCACAGTATATTTAGCATGGCATCTCATCCCCCTAAAGACACTCAAAATAACCGATGAATACGCTTTTAGAATCACTCGAGCTTCCCGTTTTCTCCGTCTCCGACCGAACTATCTATTGATCCGATAGGAACTGCAGCGTTGACACATACTCGGCATACTTTTTACCCCTGCATTCAGGAAATGCCCTTGATATAAGAAACGGTTGGTTTAGTTACCTAGTGCAGTGTTGCCACATGTCGCAGGATAGTTTGAATTGTCCCTTTATTTTATTTTTATCACGCTTGTCCTATGTATGACCTAAAAATCATTTTATTTCAGAAAAAATTCAGATGTGTCATTTTTGCAGCCCGGATCCCGACCAGAAGTGACTACCTCACGTTTTTTTCACAAAAATAAAATTAAGATATGTCATTTTTGCAGCGGCGACTCTGACCAAAGGTGACTGTTTCATGTTTTTTCATGAAAAGAAAATTTCACTCCCAAATCACTCTCTGTTTTGGGCCAAAAGTAACTCACTAGATATTTTAGATGTGGTAACCCTATCGGTAACCGGACCATGTCGCTAAACTAACTTATAACCAGTATTTTTACCCGAAGGAAGCCTGCATCAATCAAAATGAAAATATACAAAGATGTTTGAAAGTTATCGTCCTTACAGACATAGGGATCCCGCTATCGTTTGTGAGACGAACACTAACAGAGTCATATCAAAATTTGATATAGCCTACTATTCTAATTGTTATCTACTGCAGTGGCTCCCAACCTTTTCCGTACCGCGCACCTCTAATCAAGGTTCAACAAGACCAAAGGTTTCGATGGGATCCCAAAAACCTAATATTTGATCCAGACAATTGGGTCTTGTCTTCGCCAGGCTAGTTCAGATATACCTCTATAAGCCATATCTATTTTGACGATACTGATCGAAACTTCCTACTTTACTTCTGCCAAATTTCCGGTTTCGGCCGATTTCCGAGCGAACTATTTGTCCAGTAAAAAAAGAAAGCTCAGAAACGAATTCAGCGTATCTCCTTATCCCGATAAAGAACATAACGAAAAGAACCACAAAAGGACGATATTTATTGTCATCAGTGATTCGATACGTAAATCTGACATTGCATACGATCAGGGACCCATAAATTTCCTGAAATGCCTCGCCATTCAGGGGGCTTGCCATTTCCTATGCTTCTATGTTGCTATGTTGCCCGTCCCTCTCCTACTTTCCAAAAATTCCGCTTGGGTCGAATCGGGGTCAGAAATCTCTTATCGACAAGCCCCCTGAATGGTGAGGCATTACAGGAAACTTATGGGTCCCTGACACGATGGGTATCTGATCTTGAGGACAATACTGAAAGTCTTCTGAGTTTGAAGACTCAAAAACGACTGAAGCGATATATTAAAGCTATAGACTAACTTGATTTTGGGACCTTCGCGTACCTCTTGCGAGAATCTCTCGTACCCCTGTGGGTATACGCTGAACCACTGATCTACTGAAACTACTCATCCTTCTGTCAAATTTTGTCAAGTTTCTGACGCTGTACTGATCATGTCAAGGCTTACTCCAGGAAGCCAAAAGATTTGCATAAATAGAGGCGAAAGCTTTTTGCTGCAGCTATATTTTTGTTAAAAAATTAAAAGTAATGCTCACCCTCTCAGGATTGGATCCGAGTCGTCGGTAGAGCTCGGCGATGGGGATCTTGTGATCATCGATCTCAAGTTCCTGTTTCAGCTCATTCAAATCCTTTCCTTTCTTTGCTTTCGCCATCTAGAAAAAAACTTAATTTATCATACTGACTTCGAACAAAGCCCTTCCAATTTCTCTTTTTTTCAGTGACGGTGCTTCCGAACAAGGACCTTCTACCCAGCTTCCATAGGGTAAAATCTAGTGGCTTTCGGTCGACGCCGTAGAGCAGGCCCGTATCCATGGGGTGTTACGGGGTTCAAACCCCCTCCGATGCACACAAAATTAATCGTTTTTAATAGGCTTTAACCTCTGATTCATATCTTTTTTTAAACTTTCTGGTATGGACTAGGTCCGACCCAGGGGTAAAAAAAAACCTCCGAAATGAATTCCTGGATACGGTCCTGCCTAAGAGCCACTCGGTACGTAACTTCGGAGACCACTGCTTACCGAGAGATACACATTTTACTTTAAAGATTGCATCTTTCAACATTCCTCCAAATGAGGTCGATGCATCACCTGACGTTGCCACTTTTCCTCAGAAACTAAACAAAGAGCTACACTATGTGACTCATCCCTCCCCTCCTACAGGACTACATTGTATATACCATCCAACTTAACTTTTATCCGTGTCATTTACACTGAAATTCATTCCGCGATCTATCCGAGAGGTTACTCGCTTGCTGGGCACCACTGTACAAGCCTCTGTAGGCACCGCGCACTTACTGTACAGCCATTTTGGGAGTGAGCAACCCCTCAGATCTATCCACAGGGCAAGATTCCAGCAACCTAAAAATCAATCGCTATTGATCCGACGCTGCTACGTTAGCGGAGTCTTTTCCAGTGAAAAACCTCAATCGACAGTCGAAGGTTCGTGACTAAAGTTCAATCGCCTATCCAATCCCTCACCGTATGTTCTTATCGTTGAAATCAAATATGAACACACTTTCTGACTAGTTCGTGTTTTCCAATATCATTCCAGCACGATACTGGGCGCAGTAATTTCATTTCTTCCAGACAGCAGAGTTCCAACGCGGAGCTTGCTCCGACAAGAGAGCTGCAGAAGCCATTCCTTGGGGATTATATTCCAGCCCAGCGATGCGACAACCGTTACCATCTCCGTCCCGAAACAAGGAGGAAAAGGAGAGAAAAAGTCAATTTCTAGGCTTTCTCGGGAGCGCACTTAGAGGGGTTCAAGAGGCGGTTGAAAGTATGCGGGATTACGATTGTTTCAAAAATAAACTCCCCAATGGAAACGAAAAGCGAATCCTTGGAAGAATTTTGTTATAAAACAAGTCTTACGGAAGAAGTGGTGGTACTACTGGAGCTGAGTGGTCAAGTGTGGCCTACATGACAGACATTTTGTCAAGGAATATTTTCTATCTCCTATTCGCACCCTACATAGGAAGATGAAGTACGGTAGTAATGTCTCGTAAGAAGCGTATCTGTGTCATGTCTATACTATCCTTGCGTGGTCGGCTGGAAAAAAACTGCCCAGCGCTTCCACTTCTACTGTATTTTCAATACAATACTTTATGGTGGACCATTATATATAAAATGTTCTGTTCTATTGCATCTCTTTACTGGACTGACAAACAGAAAAACGGTTGAAATTCGGAAAGTTTAGCTTACATGGAACGCAAGTTTGAACACAATTTGGTTTCATATCAAAATATCTCTATTTAACAACAATTGCAGAGAACTGATAATCTAAATTTTGCCTGCGGAGCAGTTTAACCAATTTGGTTTTGCATAAATCCTGCCAATTTTTGACATTTTTGCATGCGGCACGGAGTTTAAACACAATTTGGTTTCAGACCGAAAATCTCAGTATTTTCTTAGAAAATAGGCTGGTTTGATCTTCGGAAATTTGTGTGTGTTCCTCCTGCAGGAGCGAGTTAGAAAATGAATTCTTACTTAATTTGTACGCGGTGAGAAACGCTTAAATGACAATCCTGAGCACTGAACGTTCCAATCCCCTAAAACTACTAATTTTTTCCTTGTAAACTGAGAACAAATCCACTGCAACAAATTGACTAACAAACATAAATGCTACTGTTTCTTAGACATCGGGGAAGCCCGACCCCCAAGAACCAGTTGCGAGGCCTGGAAGTGGCGGATGCATAGACCAGACCCGAGGAAAGGACTCCACCGCTAACAGTGCAGCCGGACGGTCATTTTCCAGGGCCATAAATCGATAATACGTTGAGCGAGCCCTCGCCACGGTGAGCTTCTGTTCAGCCGTACTCCCAGGAAACAAAACGAAAAAAAATGACCAATATAGAACTCCGACGCTACGGCGTCCCTCGTCGGCATCACGCCAAGTATCCTGACGTCGCGGTTGGATGAACTAACGCCCATCAAGTCAGTGTTGCCACTTATACCGCTGGGTACAACACCGCGATTCTGAGGAAATACCGCATACTACTTTGAGTATACCGCGAAATAGCGATAAGGGAATTCCAGCGTTGGTGAATTCGACTATAGAAGAATAGAATTTAAAATGTGGAGAACAGCGAAATGCGAAACCCGCCATGACAGATACGTTTCCGCCCAGGAAATAGCTGTTCTAAACCTTACTGCGATGAATAGCCGAAGTTGAAATTCCAGATGATTTTCCAAAATATCCTACCGTTTTATATATGATTTCCAGACAGCTTCAGCTCAATGAGCATCTACTGAAGTTTAACCGAAAAGGGCTGAGACAGGACAATCTAACTGAACATCACTTATTCACTTAAACAGGCTCGTAGATCTGATGAAAATACTTCACTTCGTTACTCCGCTAATCACGAAAAATCAATTTTTATACAGTGGGATTTTCCTGTCGGATTTGTGGTAACTCTATGCACTTGTACCTGTGTTGTACGCTTGACGAAAACGTTTACGAAAACGCGCATCGCTACTGAAAAGCCACGTTTGTATTGAGATTCAAATTTTCCGCGTCATAATAGAATTGTGTGTTGTGAGAACGGCCGTATATGTCCTGATGGTCAAGATAGAGCAAATAGCGAAACCAAATTCAAATAATGCAGTTATTCGTGAAATGATACAAAAATGAGTTGACTTTTCAGTTAAACTTTAAAGTTATGAAAGTTCTGAAAGTTATGAAGTTCAGAATATCTGCGGCCGTCCCCACAGCGCGAAATTCTACTATGACTCGGGAAATTTCTATCTAAACACAAACAAGGCTTTTCAGTGGGCAGTGGCGATATTGGTGAAGATTGCTTAGTGCCTGAACAAAAAAAAGTCATAAATCTTTCTTGTAAGGCATACAACAAATTAGAGGTACCACAAATCACACGGAAATTCCACTATTTGAAAATCGATTATTCCTGAATAGCGGAACAACCAAGTAACGCATTTTCAGCGGGTCTTCAAGCCAATTTAAGTGAATAAGTGATGGGTAACTAGATTGTCCTGTCCCAGTCCTTTTCGGTTAAAGTTTAAGTCTACACTAATTGTTGCCCAACGATGTATTTTCCCTCCCAAGTCCTCTATTAAGAAGTCTTTTACAATAAAGCCGAGAATAAAGCAAGTTCGTTCCGAGGTTCGTTCATACCGCAAAAACAGGCTTCACTGAACAAGATTCCCAAAACTTGCATTACTTACAGATCATCTCGACTGGACAAGCACAGAGCCCGTACGAAACCGACTAGACTAGAATCGTCTACAGTTAAAGTTTAACTGAAAACTTACTTTATTTATACCCCTGACTTGAGTACTGGCTTGTTCTGGCTGTGCTCACTCCGATTTCTTAAAGTTTAACCGAAAAGGGCTAGGATAGGACTATCTAGTTACCCGTCCCTTATTCACTTAAATTGGCTTGAAGACCCGCTGAAAATGAGTGACTTCGTTGTTCCACTGTTCACAAATAACCGATTTTCAAATAGTGGAATATCCGTGTGATCTATGCGCCTGTATTTTTGCTATATGCCTTACGAGAAAGATTTATCATTTTTTTTTGTTCAGGCACTAAGCAATCTTCACCAATTTCACCACTGCCCACTGAAAAGCCGCATTTGTGTTGAGATAAAAATTTCCCGCGCCATAGTAGAATTTACGCTGTGGGGACGGCTGGAGATATTCTGAGGCTCATAACTAGAGCAGATAGTGGAAAATCAAAAAATCCCTTTGCAGAATCCAAACAATTCAGTATATCCAATTAAATGACACACAATGAGTTCGCTTTTCAGTTAAACTTTAAGCTTAGGTAAAATTTCAGATACTGAGCAATTTTTGTTTTCATGTACTTACGCTAATCCATGCGCAATTGCACATCAACTTTTATGGGGGTTAAGAGAAACGGGGAATAGGCGGATTACGAATAGGATTTTTTTTAAAGTAGTGGATATGTTACTTTTGAAGGTTACTTTACTTTAGACGGTTCAATTTTTGGCAAAAGGTAACACAAAAGCGTGAAAAAACTCATTCGGGTATTCTACCATTGCAAATGGATGAAACTGGCAGCATCCATAGTTATTACAACTATCGTCTAAGGAAGCATACTTCAATTTTACTGCATATCTGTCACTGTCAGGTTCTCCCTTCCTCTAAGAAAATCAAACTCCCGACTCAACGGGGAGAACAATTTTTTACTAACATCCTAAAAATACATCTACTGGTCTATCCGTTTAGAGACATTACTTCGAAACGCTCCCACCGTATTAGATGCCTCCAAGAACGAGAATAAAATGTAAACTCACTCACCCGCAGTCGAGTTGTTAGGCTGAGTGCCAATCGTCAACTGAAACTGTTCCAATTGGGCTTCGCCGGGTCTTTCTTCTATCCACAACCGCCGCGGAGGCAAAACTAACGCAATCCAGATATTAGCGGGCCATGGAAAATCACGAGGAGAATCGTGCATACACATCTTAGTTAATAGAGATTACGCAAAACTGAATCAAACCGGCGTGAACAGTTCTATGCCCCTTGACCCTGTCCTATATTTATGCATTTGTTTATGAGGAAGGGTTGTTTGTGATACAAACATGTCGCACGTTCAACACCCGATAATAACGAGGACTTGATGGACATGGAAGCTGGTGGATCCGGAGCTCAACGTGAGAGGAGCCGCCAGCCTGGATACGAAGGTGTTCGAACATCATATGCGCGACATGTGTCGAGGGATTGCTCACTCCCAAAATGGCTGTACAGTAAAAAAATAAATACTCATTGAGCCCAAGGCCGTATCCAGGGGGGGGTGTTAGGGGGTTCGACCCCCCCCCCCGAAACCCACAAAAGTAATAGTTTTTTGTAGGCTTTAACCTCTGATCTATGTTTTTTTTGTACTTTCTGGTCCGATCCGTGGGCAAACCCCCCCCCAAATGAATTCCGCGGGCAACCCAAGGCACCCCCCCCCCCCCCCCCGAAATAAATTCCTGGATACGGGCCTGATTGAGCCCCAAGCTGATTGGGAAACTTAAATTCAAACAGTGCATAAAACGGATGCGTCAGCTACGATGCTTTAGCAGCGATTACTTCGGCCCTTCTTGGCAAGGGTCCTCGTCAGGCTGTCGAACATCCAGTAAGAGCCCAGTACTCAAGGAGGGTTGTACAGTGGTGCTCAACAAAATGTAATCTCTTAGCTGGGCGATTCTAGTGGGCGGGTTAGGGGGTATGACCCCTCCACCCGGGAAACATACAAAAATAATTGTTTTTCTTATAGGTTTAACCTCTGATCTATCTACTTGTCTTACTGCTTGGTATTTATTAAGTCCAACCCGTGGGCAGACCCCCCCCCCTCCCCCGAAACAAATTCCTGGATACGGACCTGCCCCTTGGTATATGCCTTCAGCTGTGTAACACAGCTACCTGACCAACAGTTGTTTGAGTATAAACACAGCCTGTGTTTATACTTTATACTCAAACAACTGTTGGCCAGGTAGCAACATTCACTGTTTTATGCTGGATTAGCAGAACTCACCTAAACTTTTCGATAAACGTCCGGTGATTGGACAGACAAAAATCCCACGGCCTAATTTACTCAAACGCTTTACTGCTTAGGACGATAAAAATGAGGTGTTGCGACTTTCAAATTAAAGCATGGTTTAAAGAGGGACTCTAAATATGCTGTTTCTGGTTGCAAAAATGTCGTGATACCTACAATCTTTTTCTTCCATGATAAAAAAAAAAATGACAAAATTACGGATAAGTTCTTCCTTCAGGTTGCTACTTGAGAGTGTCTAACCCCTTTACTCGCTCTTTGAATTAGTCGGCGACGCCGAAACTCTTAGACTTCTTCCATGCAGGGGGCGTTCCCCCAGTCATGACGCCCCTGTCTATATTCGCCAGAGATGCTGCGAGTCCAGAATTTTCGAGTCCGAGACAAGTCCGAGACCGAAGTCATGCTCACGAGTCAAGACGAGTCCGAGTTCTAGACAAGAATCGTTCGAGACGAGACGAGACCGAGTCCATGAAAAAAGCATCTCGAGACGTCTCGATACCGATTCAAGCCTCGAGTCCTAACAGTTAATCTGTACTTCATGCAATAAACTACATTCTAAAAATAATTCACCTGAGAACTAGCCAGGCAAAATAAATCACCCGAAGGATGTTTTATGGAAGAAAATGTAGACGAATAAACCACCAACCATCATTATTAGGTTCTCGGTGTGCTGACTCGGTGTAGGCTATATAGAAGTTCTTAAAAGTTCGGCATCAAAATACGAGGTTTAACAGAAGCCGAAACTGATCCGACCAGTAGATAAGCATGCATCACCGATTTTTCCGCATTTAAAGCTAGATAGTTTTACTGAAAAAAAAATAATAAAAAACTGTCACAATCAATCGTAAGAGCTTAGGTAAGGATATTGAAGTATTAACTGAAATAAATCTGAATGCCAACCAAAAATCCCTGTCTTTTCGGCAACATACTAAGAAAATTAGTGATAGAAAGACGAATGTGATTTGATCGAGGAAAAATGCAAACGTGGATGAAGAGTGACAAAAGAGAAAACCAAAATAAAGCGAAAAAACAACAAACGACCAATATGAAAACCAAAACTGCGAGATTCGAAAAACCTAAATTAAACGGCGAGCTACTGACCAACACCTGCGAATAAGAACTACAAGACATTTGTCGCTCGGTACTAGCGAGTGAAACCCCATTTCCGTCTGTTTTTCTGAGATTTTTTGGGGGGGAGGTACCGAAAATCGTTCGGAAATCCTCAGGATTGAAAACTGATGAGTGGTAAGATCAGACGCTCTTGATAACGTATTTACTTCCTCGAGTCGGACTCTCACTGTGCTGTGAGATGAGGAGGCTTCTAGAAATTTTGCTCTGATTTACCCAATTTTGTAATCCGAACTTCCCAGCTAAACTATCTGAATCGCTCATTTTCACATTACTTGACCTAATCCTTTGAAAGAAGAACGTTTACTTAGACTCGTGACTCGGCTGGATTTCGAGACGAGACGAGTCCGAGTCCAGCTCCGTGAACTTCGAGTCCGAGACGAGTCCGAGTCCATGAAAAAGGCGTCTCGAGACGAGTCCAGAGTCCAGAGTCCGAGTCCACCACCTCTGATATTCGCACACCCCGAACATCAATCCTTTAAAGCAACCGAGGGCAACTAGCCCGAGATTCCCTAGTGACTTGAGTTCGCTATCACTCGACCTCAGCTGGATGGAAGATCAGGTTGTTTTGGTACTATGCCATACACAAACAAATTTATTCCGTAAGCAGTTGTCTCGACATTATGTGATTATCAACAACACCCCAAAAAACCGACGGTTCTATGAGCTTGTGAGAAAGATTTCCTGCTCACGATGGTCAAAGGATTATCTGCATTGTCGATCTGGTTGAAAGGAGGAAACCCAATCTCGTCGTGGTAATCAGCTTAAGCGGGATAAATCAAAGGATCTTCTTGCGACACCTCCAGTGAGATTTCCTCAGATGTCGCGAATGCGGATATTCTTCCTTCACTCCAAAGCACAACTCTTACTAGAAATGATCTTTTCCCCTTGAAATGGATCATAAAAAACGTTTTTCGAAAATACCATTACTTTCCACCTGAAATTAGCGATTTTCTCGTTAGCGCTTGTCGACTGTGTCCAGCCTTCCTGCTCTCCGACGCGGCGGCTGGGCGCAAAACGTTTGAAAACTGAACGCGCCGTGGTTAAAAAGTTGGAAAACTAACCAAATAAAAGATGGCAAAAACAGGAGATTCTCGTATCCTTTTATGTGAATGAGTTGTCAGCGGACACAGAAGATACCGGCAAACTTTGCGTTGTGTGACGGTCAAAACTCGGCACGGCCGAAACAGCGCTAAAATTTCGTAGGCACAAAATGAAACGGTGGAGAAAGGTGGGGATTTAGGAAGCTTATAATTCCACTAGGCAGCTAGGTATATTATTAAAGGCAGAATAAGCAAGAGGGGTCCTTTAAAGGAAACCTCGCACTACATAGTGCTTCATCTGCTGGGATGTTCTGAGATAGTTGGCAACCTTACAAATAAGCGATGTTTACAACATGTTCCTTGCCTCGTGTGAAAACCTTGGCAAAATTTTTATAACCGGTCTCCAAACGAGTAAGCTCCTCGGAAACAATGCACGCTACGTCACGTAAAGAAAAAAAACGTGGCAAGCGTGATAATCAGTGTATTTCTGATAGGATACACTTACGAAGTGACGAATTTGGGAACGAGAACGGATGCGAATACTACGTAAGTAGAATGAATTACTATCATAACTACGACGTGTCCTTTAACACCAAATCCAATGTGGTTGTAGACGGACTGAAGATATTTGCTTCAGTTGTCGTCAGGGAGTTACGGACTGCCTCTTTACATCAATTTGTGTAAGTCTGTTTGGCTTGTTTGTTTCATCTTAATTAACCTGACATTGGTTTTGGGTGAGCGGAGGTTTTGAATTCTATGGCTTTATTCTTGGGTGTTTGTATACAGGATTTAACAAACGAAGTAACAGTAGAGTCATGATGGACTGAGAAAATGCTATTCCTTCTTAGTTCTTACTATAGTCTCGTTCTTACTATCAAACTACACGTTTGAGTGCTAGCGCACTTGTCATAGACATGTGGCCTCGAAACTAATGTACTCTAAAATAGATCCTTCTGCTTGAATTCTCAGATTTACTTCACGTCATGTCCGTGAAATTTTTAACATAATTCCGGTTTCCTCCTGTTTGCCCGAAGACTAGAAAGCATACTATCGACTGAAAAATAACGTTTATGTTTTATTCTCGCAAGAGCTGATCCTTTGCCAGGAAAAAATTGTCAAGATCTGTGCCGTCTCTCAATCCTGCCTCCACGTCTACTGTCATGAATCTATTTGTGAATTGTGAGTTCTAAACTCGCCGATGTGACAATTTTTCGCTTGGAAGGTGGGACTATGTGGAAGTGAAAGTATCTACTCATAATACGCGCTTGAACACTAACTCTTTGGGACACCTCCTGGGTAGGCTACCCGCCTTTCTACCAAGAATATATCGGAGGTGTTTTAAATATTCCTTCAGCTCAAGCTGACTACGAATTCTTATTGACCAGTGCAAAACGAATACGTCAGCTGAATTTTCTTAGAGCTATATTTGGGCTATATTTTGGTACTTGAAATATCTTATTGGCCGACCCCTCACATGCGTTTAGTCGCCTACTGACAGTCCTGTAATCTGTTGTGATTTTTGAAAGTTATGCAAGAAATGTGATGCATAACAAGCGTTGCCGAAGAGCCCATGTCGAAAAAGTATCTGCTGACTGTTTTGTTTATCGTCATGATATCGGAAAATTCAGTAGATGCCTTTTGGGCGGTTTTTCAGCTCTTCCTGGCAATGCTTGTTGCGCATAACGTTTGTCACGGCAACAGATTATCCCAAGTGTTGTCTTTTGAGCATTGTCTGTTGAAACCGCGCATCCTTGTGTTGTCTGACTTGTGTTGTGCTGTTGACAGTGTAGTTATGAAATACAATTTTTTTTTTAGACATTTTAGAGTTTAGTGAGTAAAAATTTGTAGGCTATGAAGTTTTATATAATAATAGTTAAAAAAAACTTCTTTTCAAGAGAGTAAAGGGAGTAAAAAAAATAAAGACAAGTAACGTGGATATTGACGGATATCTACGGAAGAGAATTAGTTATTAGAGAATTAAATATGGGTTTATTTTAAAAGTTAGGCGACGTGAATAGTTAAAAGCGGGTAAAAATAGTCTGTCGCTTTTTTGCACCTTTAGTTTTTTTTTAACATTGTCAATAAACTTGTACCATGCCTTAAAATTAACGCCACTTAAGGAAGGAGGAGTAGCCACAAAAAGTAAGAGATGTGATTGCCTTGTTTGTTCAAAAATGAATAAGTTAGATTACAAAAGGTGCTATGGTAAAAAAGACAAACTAGAAGACTCTTATTACGTACAACCGCACCCGCATCGACGGAATAAGTTTCAGGTCAAACTGAATTTTGACTTCAAACAGAATGAATTTTGATTGATTGATTGATTGAATTATGGTCCCGCAGTCCATGCAATACCGACTAAACTTTAACTCAAAACAAAGTACTACGCTCGGGGGAACGAGAAATCAAAAATATTTTCAAGTTTGCGATCCCAGGACTTTATTCGTATCTCACTTTACACACAGTTCTTACGCCATTTACTCGGAAAAAAAACACACCAGAGTACAGTAATTGCCTCGGTAATTGCAGATCTAGAACATGTTAATTAGTATGCATAACGAGTCTGGAGACCATTCGAGAATAGCAAAGTCGAACTGCTGAACTCACATAAAATTCAGGGGGATATGACGTCAAGAGCTCGGCTTGTCCCTGATAATCGATTCCGGCAGCGTCTATCCATAGACCTTTCTTCCAAAGAAGATTCACGGTCGATGCATGTTGAAGGATGAGTAATGATAATGCGCTGATAAAAACCACATAAATGCGCTACAACGTCTGTCTACAAAAAAAAATGCTGACAGTTCAGCATTGGGAGTGGAGGGGGTACGCCCCCCCCCCAATGTTGTCGGTCAGTCGGTTAAAAAACAACCAAGTCAGCGCGAAGCGCCGCGATTTTTCGTCAAAACAGTTGATTTTTTCCATGAAAACAGTCGTTTTTTTCTGAAAATCAGTCGACTTTTCTTTAAAACTGGCATTTTTTCTTGAAAACAGTAGTTTTTTTTTCTTAAACAGTCGGTAAAAATTAACAACCAGTCGGTAAATGCCTTGCCCCCCCCCAAACATTTTGGTTAGTAACGCCTCTGCTTACCAATTCCGTAATAGTCCTGCTGTGTCTGCAGAACTCCCGTCGAATCCCGAGTCCAGCTTCTTCTTCGAATCAGTAATATTATTCTTCTTCTGAAAAAAAAAAATTATTATTAAAACTCGAATTTGAACTCAACAGACCCAAAGATCCCAAATCACAGTCATTTGATCAAAACAGATAGTTATGACACAAAAAAAAAGATTATTGTGCTTCTCTACCCCTATTTTGACCAGACAAATTTAGAAAAATACGAAAAAGATATTCCTGAAGCCCAAGCTGACTGTGAATCATATTTGTGAAATTGGTTGGAGTTAAAGCTGTTGCTGAAAACAGTCGGTTTTTTCTGAAAATCAGTCGACTTTTCTTTAAAACTGGCGTTTTTTCTTGAAAACAGTAGTTTTTTCTTAAACAGTCGGTAAAATTAACAACCAGTCGGTAAATGCCTTGCCCCCCCCCAAACATTTTGGTTAGTAACGCCTCTGCTTACCAATTCCGTAACAGTCCTGCTGTGTCTGCAGAACTCCCGTCGAATCCCGAGTCCAGCTTCTTCTTCGAATCAGTAGATTATTCTTCTTCTGAAAAAAAGAAGGGCGAATTACAAAAAAAAAGATTATCGTGCTTCTCCCCTGTTTTTTACCATTTAGCAAAATATGAAATAGATACTCCTGCAGCCCAAGCTGGCTGTGAATCATATTTGTGAAATTGGTTGGAGTTAAAGCTGTTGCTGTGATTTCATTCTGGACACTGCTGCTGTTTTTGCTTTTCGAGTGGGTCGTCGAAAGGGTAGAGATTCTACTGCATTTTGGTTTTGGAGTCACCTGCCTCTTCTTCTTCTTTCCAGCTAAGATGAATACTTGTCGGCGGCATGTATGGGCTATTTGAAGTTCTGTACTTCGCTGATAGATATACCTTCCCCCCAAGCTGACTGCGGATCATATTTGACGATGCAAAACGGATACGTCAGCTACAATTTATTAGAGCTATAGTTCGGCCCTACTTGGCAACGGTCCTCTTCAGGCTCCAGCCGCTCAAGCTGGAAAATGAACTTGTGGACAAACAATGAAAGATTCGCTTAAGTTGGAAAAACGAACTTGTGGAAAAACCACAAGAACTTGTGCTTTGAGCCTGAAGAGGACCCTTAAATTGCCAAGAAGGGCCGAGATATAGCTCTAATAAACTTTCAGCTGACGTATTCGTTTTGCACTGTCAAATGTAACATAATTTGCAGAACAGGATTCTCAGGTCGTATAATCCACTTGTGCGGGCTACATCTGCCCCGCTTTTGAGGTTGTCTCTGCCAGTGTGGCTAAAATGGGAGCGGTCTGACGGTCTCTTCGGGTGACCCAGGTTCCACCTGGAGCCCGTTCGACTTGACTGTTTTATTTTATTGTAGGCTACTGTTTGTTTGAGTGTCTTATTTTTTATTTTCTTATGGTTTTTAAAAACCGTTAAATAGAGTAAATTGAAATTGATAATCCCAATAACAGACGCCTTTTCTTGCAGTCAGTCCTATCCGAGAATTAAACTCCAGAGTGGTAAGAAATCGTTTTAACGACCCTAACATGTTTGGGGGAGTCGTACGCAGTTACATCAACCTAAATTAGCAACTTTCCACACTGACTCCCCATCGAATCTATTGAGTCCGATAAACTTCATTTCCCTCAACCACGAGCTAACTATGTGGCAGTCCTGTGCAGATTCTGAAACCCCTTACAATCTCTTTACCCATCGCCAGCTCTTTTCAGTGGTCAAGTCACTCGAATAAGTACTGTCATTACTTCCAAGAACCCCATCTGGGAACTCAAGAGAGCAGTGGCTGGGCACAGTATCTTGAAACTCAGAAACCTATACCGCCGTAATCCCTTTGGCTATAAGGAATTACAACCAGAGACTAATAATACCACCCATAAACTCGACTGATCGTTATCTAAAATCTTTTGTACCCTATTTCCCCCAATATGTTAATTCTAAACGATATTCATATGTTGTACGTAGAGATGAAATGTTTATTTGTATAATTGTGTCATGTGTTATTTGCGTGAACGACGACCCAATGCTAGCATGTAGAATACCAGCTATTAAGGAAATAAAGTACATTATTTATTTACCTTCTTCCTCTGGTCTTAGTGAGAGCGACAAGAACCCTAGGAAGTCAATTTTATAACCCTAGTAACGTGACGAAGGGGAGAGACTTTTGAAAGCTGGGGTAAAGCTGACAGCCCCTAGCATAGGCATTTTGTCAGTGACTAAAAAAAAAGACGTCCTTCGAACTTCATTATTAATTCAGGTTAAAGCGAGTTACGTTGAGAAATGACTAGTTAAAGATTCGCAATGAATCCGATAACTTGGCGTCATATAAAGTTATCCAATTAACCCAGTATATTTCCACTTAACAATACCAAAGCGTTCCAAATCTGAACCGAGATCAGAGCTGACGATAGGAATAACAAACTAAAGCCTGGGAGCTTCGCTACCCGTGAGATAACTTGTGATAATATGGGCAAAGCACTTTCTTATCTGTTTTCGATCTCGATCATAGACACTGTTCCAGCGCTTCGGGTATGTTAGCAAAGAATCGAACTGAAACAGTATCGTCGCTTTAAACCCGTCGTTTGAGGTCTGAAAATAATCTGATCCGCCTGGTCTGCTTAAAGTTTAACTGAAAAGCCAACTCATTTGTGTGTCATTTAACTGGATACACTGAATTATTTGGATTCTGCAAAGGGATTTTTTTTATTTTCCACTATCTGCTCTAGTTATGAGGCTCAGAATATCTCCAGCTATCCTCACAGCGTAAATTCTACTATGACGCGGGAAATTTTAATCTCAACACAAATGTGGCTTTTCAGTGGGCAGTGGTGAGATTGGCGAAGATTGCTTAGTGCCTGAACAAAAAAAAATGATAAATCTTTTTCGTAAGGCATACTGCAAAAATACAAGCGCATAGAGGCACCACGAATCACACGGAAATTCCACTATTTGAAAATAGATTATTCGTGAATAGCGGAACAACGAAGTAACTCATTTTCAGCGGGTCTTCACTCTTCAAGCCAATTTAAGTGAATAAGTGATGGGTAACTAGATTGTCCTATCCTAGCCCTTTTCGGTTAAACTTTAAGAAAAATTTACTCCTTTCCTTGCCCGCAACATTAGTACCATGGAACACGGTCAAAAATCGCGTATCTGGCCAGCTATCGTGCTATCCGACGTTCAGATACCACGTTCCCGACTGTAGTAACTGACCGTTATATGTGCCAACACAAGAGTCTAGGAATTTGTCATATTAGTGGGAAACAAGTCTGGCTCCTATGATGTGACTGGATGTCAGTATTTTATTTTGACTTTGAAAGCTTTGCATACTTGCACGGTAACCCTCTGAGGAATAAGGGGCACAGATACGCACGCGCACTATGCTCACATCGAGCATGATTACCAAAAAGGCCTTAGTGTACTCATACGTAACATGTATGCACTAGGCAGTTATTATAGACATGTGAGAATTCTGATGCAAACAATTTCAAACAAAACACATAGGCCTACCTGCTGGGACTGGCTACGGACAGAAGTTCCGGTTCTCTGCTAGTGAGAGCAAGCAGAGTGACACTCAAGCCAGGCTGTTGAACACGACTGAAATAAAAAATAATGTTTCGTCTATCTCTCTAAAGAAACAAACGCTCTCAATGTTCTTTTCTAACATCCTTTCAATGCACCAGTTAAAAGTTATCCCACCAATCCAATCCAAGGGGTTTGAGTTCCCATTGATTTCTACATCTTGGGAACCACTCCTGAAACCGGTTGCCCAGTACCTAGTGCAGGGTTTTCCCATAAAAACCTCACTCACAGCTCTACACTATTTAATATTAGTACAATTAAATAGGCGACTCCACTTTAGCGTTTCTGGAAGAATCTTTTTTTTCGCTAAGTAAACTGGTCACGAACAGATCGGTAAAACAAAACTCCACTTCCAGCAATTGCACTCTGAAACCCTTGCGGGATAAACTGAAAGTGGATATTCCGGTCGCGAGGTATTTGACGATGAAAGGCGACGTTAATCACAAATATAAAAAATATAAATAAGGTAATTACCTTTTTTGTATACGCTTTTTGGAAAAAATCACAAAACCCGAACGAAATTTAGATTCCGGACACTTACCTGAAAGATTTGTCATCCGTTCTCACGTGCCGATGAATGAAATGACAATATCGTCATAGGATGATATTTGTCATAGGACGACTATAGACGACTTTTGTCATTGGACGATCCCTGAGTCGAGGGTCTTTTCAGGTTGAACACGACCAGACTAGTTCCATCTAAGCATCAATAGCAAAGTTCGCACATTACAGACTCAATAATTCCGATTTTCTGTTCTTTGTTGTTAAAGTTTAACTGAAAAGGCAGCTTATTTACAACTGATATTTGATGACACTGAACTATTTTGACTCATTTAAGGAATTTGCATTTTTTCACCCGAGGCTCTATTAGTAACGTTCAGAATGTGCGCTGCTTGCACGACAGCCTAAAATTCACCCAGACACGGAAAATTTGAAATTAAACAAAAGCCTGCATTTCCATATGTTACGAACGCTAGGCTCGGCAAATTGGAGTAAGCAACTCCCTTGAAGGGAGTAGAAAATTGACGATTAGATATGTCTTTTTGTTATATATGTTATTTTCCGGCAGTGGCTCACCTTTATATTTGCTGAATAGTTCAAGCATAGAGGGACAAGCACACAGAGGTACCACAAATCCGAAAGAATAAGTTCATTCGATGAAATCGATTATCTGGGGATAGCGGACAAACGAAGTTACGCATTTTTTTCGGGTTTTCAGGCCTATTTGAGTAGATAAGTGAAGTGTAACTAAACTGATGGATCTCAGCCTTATTCGGTTAACCTTTAACTCGAAAGTGCTGCTACCATGGCCTATAGTTCTAGAAGCGTATAAAAAGTTCGTCATATTGTACTGAGCAAAAAAAGCGAAAAAATAAAATACTATTATAATAATGACTAGTAACAACAGACCTATCTGGGTAGGAAAGACTAGTAATATGTTTCTCTTTCAATGAAGCCGCCGGGATTTCTACGCAACCACCACTTTCGGAGTTCGTCATACACCAAAATCAGGAGTGAGAAGGGCATCGGTGGCAGCCACCACCAGAACCTGAAATACAATCAAGTCAAATAACTACCTTCACAGCTACAGCGCCATCTATGACTAGACCCATTCCTACTAGTTTCTAGGCCTAGATGGCTACAGTGTCTCTGCTCAGAGTTAATTTCCTCCAAGGACTACTCGTAGTATGTAATACGCACTCGTAGTATGTAATGCGCTATAATTGTAGTACGTAATGCGCAGTGTATACAAAGCGCATTTACGGTACAATTTAGCATTCCAAACGAGACGGAATTCACGGAAAGCTTGCGAGGCATGTGCATGACTAGGGACAGGTGCATCACGTATGGGCGGGAGGAAAGCCCCCCCCCCCCCCCTTGTTGTCGGCCAGTCGGTAAAGATAACCTAATCAGCGCGAAATGCCGCATTTTTTTTTATAAAAGCAGTCGATTTTTTCATGAAAACAGTCGGTTTGTCTGAAAATCAGTTGGTTTTTCATCAACCCGGTGGTTATTTTTTTTAAGCAGTCGGCAAAAATGACCAGCCAGTCAGTATATACCTTGCCTTCCCAAACATTCTGGCTAGTAACTGCTCTGACTGGAGAACAAGGAAGTTACCGAGTCGTAACCGACTCCCCATCGAATCTATAAGGCCCTTTTTGGTTAAAATTAAAAGACGAGGTCTGCAATACATTATAATCGGTGTCACGCGTTCGTTTTTACTTCGCAGTGCCGTATATTTGGATGAAGACTAAATACCCTTAAACATTAGAAACCCGACTTACTTCAGTGGGTACATCCGGAGACCTTTGTCCATTCCTGGGGTATAAGCCAGGAAAGCGGCAACAGCAGTCTCAAAGCAGAGGGCGAAATTCATAACGTGATTCCTCATTCCCTGCTGGAAGAGGGAGAGTCTCCTTGTCTTACAGATGATCAGATCTGTCCACTGGACGATGACGATAGACACGAAGAAGGCAGTGTGGCAAGTGTACTCAAGCTGCTTGCGAGCATCCCAAGTCTGTAAATGCAATTGTCGTCAGACTTGTTCATGAACTAATAAAGTCCTAAGGACAACTTCCAACTTCAAGGAAACCGTTCGAGCGTCCTTAAACTTTAACTGAAAAGCCAAGTTATCTGTATGTCATTTAATTGGATACACTGAAATATTTGGATTCTGCAAAGGTTTTTTTAATTTTCCACTATCGCTCTAGTTATGAGGCTCAGAATATCTCCAGCCGTCCCCACAGCGTAAATTCTACTATGACGCGGGAAATTTTAATCTCATTACAAATGCGGCTTTTTAGTGGGCAGTGGTGACATCGGTGAAGATTGCTTAGTGCCTGAACAAAAAAAAATGATAAATCTTTCTCGTAAGGCATACAGCAAATATACAAGCGCATAGAGGCACCACAAATCACACGGAAATTCCACTATTTGAAAATCGATTTTTCGTGAATAGCGAAGTAACTCATTTTCAGCGGGTCTTCAAGCCAATATAAGTGTATAAGTGATGGGTAACTATAGATTGTCCTATCCTAGCCCTTTTCACACATAGAAAGTATTTGGTTTGTTGATGAACTAAGAGAATAGTTGCGTTTTTGTTCGAGTTTTCACTTGCCTTTTCGACGGCTTTTTACTTTTTTAGCGTTTTCGTAAAATGGTCGTAAGCACTGTTTGACAATTTCCCGTTTTTGTCAAAAAGGCAAACGCCGACTTCCGCCTTTTCCCTCGGCTTTTTGCAAAAAGGCAAACTTGGTAGGTGACCAAGTTGCACTCTCCTTTTGGCTTTTTGCCTCGCGACTTTTGTGTCTTTGCCCAAAAATCCAATAAAAGATGGATTTGACTCAAAGTGATAATCAGTATTTTGAGACTGTGTCAGATTTTAAAGATTAAAAATTTGCAGTACAAATAAAATACAAGTAAAATTGCGTTTTTATCCAAGAAAAGCGATAAGTCCTTAGTAGTAACGGCGATTTACAAAAACGCGAGAATGTTAGGCCTGAAAAAGGCTAAAAGCTAAAGCCGAAAAGGGAAAGGCAAAAGCCGAACTAAAACGCAACTAATACTAGGTAAAATCTCCAACTCCAATTAAACGCAACGTTTCTCAGGCGTAGCTAAAACGGCAGCGTACCTGGTGGCATCCAAGTGAGGCTTTTCTTGGGTTCGCGAAAATTTGCCGACCTGGCTACGGCTTGGTGCCGAGAGAACGCGGATTCGCCTAGCCGAATTCACCGTCACTAGTGGAATAAAACGTCGCTTCAGATGACCAAAATTCCGCAACGTTCCGTTTAAGCTCCATGTCAAATTTTGTTTACGTCGCGTCTTAATTCGCTTGTTTCGACACAACTTCGCACTTGGCCAGGACGTAGCTTAAAGTACACCTGGCACTACTTACTGTTTATGATCTGTTTCCATCACTCTAAAACCAAGCTCTGCTTTTAAAACATTCTCCACGGCTTTGGCTGTTTTTAACCATTGCTCAGAAAACCGGTTTCACGCATGATATTCGAACACTCATCGAGACCCTAATGTGCATGGAAACTAGTGAATCTTGACAAGTGCAAATATTAGTGAGGTGTCGTTAGTGGGTTCACACACAATGTAACATGAAATTCGACTCTCCGGGTTTGAATTAATGAATGCAGTTGCGGCAGTAGGTTGCATTGTCATTATAGGTACGATGGGTCCTTTAACATTCAAGTCTACAGCAGAAACGAAATTCATACCCATTCTTGTCCATAAGAGTCTGGCAAGTCGTTGTAAGCTTTGGATTCCCACTGCCTCCGCAGACCAAAAAGTCGTCCGGGTAGAAACCCGTTTTCAGCCATGATAACGAAATATGTGAAATATCCACCAGCAGCTTGCATGGCACCAATTTGGCCATAAGCCATGGAGATCAACCTAAAAAAATAAAAAAATAATTAGTGTTAAAGCACATGCCATAATTCTTCATTCCCACATACAATTCTTCTTGCGATACCTTAATATCCAAATTCTCCCAAGCTTTGAAGTCAGATATTCTTCAAACCCAAATTGTCTGTGCTTAACTCTCAAGCTGATAGGCTTCCGTGTTAATGTCGGAAAAGCTCAAATAGGTAGTCTGCCAATCTAATTATACTTTTCGGAACAAAACGGACAGAACGAAAAGCCCCGAAAAGAGGAAATTGCAGCAAACTCAAAAATGTCTGGCATATCTAACACATTCTTTAAAGAACACCTGAACAATGAAACCATACTTGAACACACCATGAAGAATGCATTTACAGACATGGCCACGGACAGCATTCTTCTCCTAAGCGTGACGTTTTCAAAATAGGGATGTTCGTTTCTGGAGGTTTGCACATGCAGACTCCAAGACAAAAAGCGCAATTCATTCAAATCTTGTACAGCGCTGGCCGGATCGTATTGGAATTTCTTCTAGATACACGTTTGGGCTTAACTGGTTAAAAAATATTCCAGAAGAAGGGTTGATTGGAGACATTTGTTCATTTCTAAAAATTTTCGGTACTGAAATAACGACAGATGCAAAATGGAGCAAAAATCATAGCTTGGAAACACTATTTCGTATTTGGATTGGATTTTCTGCAGGCAATGTTAACGGAAGTCATACAGATGGGGATGAGGGATGATACTTGGTACTCTTCATTCAGGTGTCCATTAAAGCAAACTTAAGCGCTGCAGTGACTGAATAAATGAATGATTTTTAACGCCCTGCCCGAGAGCAGTAAAATGGCAAAAATATACAAATATTTTACCACTAAACGAAAGTATTTTACCACTAAACGAAAACGACTAAACGAATGAATAGCTGGTTCCTACATCTATAATTTCTAATTTTCAATGTTAGTGATTGATCAAAGCCGAACAGTGAAAGCAGTTTTTGATTGGATCCCGCTCGCGAAAAACGATTCACTGTTTAGTGTCCGTTGTTCCATTATGGATATTTTATCGGATTCCGGCCGAAATACATCCGACGCCAATGTTAGAAGACATTTTTTTGTTTTAGTTTTAGCCCACGCTCATATCTTTTTTAGCCCACGCTCATATCTTATGTCATAAAGATCCGCTCTCTGAATTTAACTTCACTATTCACTAGAACCTCCATACCAATTTCTTCGCGAGTTGTCGTTATCACAAATAGACATGCCTGTCTGACAGACTGAAAGATAGATGTCAGCTATCACTCCCTTTTTTTGAGAGAGGGGGGGATTCCAAAGAGGATAACTTTGTAAATCAGAGCGATCGTCGGCTCTGAACCAAACAAAAAATGGTTCTGACTGGACTTTATTCTGACGGAGGGTTAAAGATCTGACAAACCAGTACGGAAATCGGGTCTACCTTTCGTTGACGAGCTTCTCGGTTACGGGATTCCTCGGCTTTCTCTTCATAATATCAGCTTCCGGACCTTCATAGGCCATAGAAATGGCAGGGACGACGTCGGTACCAAGATCGATGCACAAAATGGTGACTGTACCAATAGCAAGGGGCAAGTCGAAGAGGATGTACATAAGGAAAGGGGAGAGTTCAGGAATCTTCGATGTAAGGGTGTATGCGATAGACTTCTTGATATTGTCGAAAATAAGACGACCTTCTTCTACACCAGTGACGATTGATGCAAAGTTGTCATCGAGTAGAATCATATCTGCGGCTTGTTTGGATACGTCAGATCCAGCAATGCCCATAGCCACACCGATGTCGGCCTTTTTCAAAGCGGGAGAGTCGTTGACACCATCACCAGTCACGGCGACAATGGCACCTTGGCGTTGGACACCCTCAACAATAATGAGCTTCTGCTGTGGGGAGGTTCGAGCGAAGACGATCTCGCTGTGGTTTCTCAGGAAGGCATCAAGTTGGTCTTGAGTCATATCCTTCAGGTCGTTGCCATGGATGACAGCAGCCTTGGCACAACGTGGGTTCACTTCGGACACGGGAATGTTCAGACGAGCGGCTATGTCTTCAACAGTTTCGTTGTCTGGAAAGGAATAAGTTTAGGATACGAGTTTTAAAATACTCGGAATCTACGATGTCGGTTGCTCAGGCAGGAACGATGTCAGATGGAAGGTGTATATTCTGTGAGGGTATCCAGGTACACCTGAGTCCGACACTGACTTAGCCTATGCTGACAGATAAGAGGTTAAAGCAAAGGAGTTTGGGTTTGATGGTGGGATGGTTCGGGGTGGTGAGAGAAAAATCTCACAGTGAGAAGATAACCTGGGAGCAATTTGACCGAGTAGGAAAGAGTTTCTTAGCGGTTTCGCTTATTCTCTGCATCTTGATGAAGAGTAGCCTACATTACAATTTACAATCTGTCGGGTACGTGTGAGTTTACCAAACTGGAAAAGTTTGATAGGTTGAGTAAGGAAGAAAGTGGTATTGTTAAATTTGTCTATGCCAAGACTAAGCTGTTCGTGTTTGCTAACCGTTCGGGTCTTAAAATGAGAGAAATTTATTTTTTTGCTAAAATGTTAGCAGACAGTCTACCATGTGTGTCCAAAATATATTGCTATATTGTGAATACAAAGCAAAAATCTTGCCCTTACTTCTGTACGAAGTGCCGAAGTTGGGACGAGAGTGGGTGCACATGCTTTGCGGGTGTAGGTGGAGACAATCAAGAGTGTGACCTCAAAAAAGAGTAAACAAAGAGAGTGGTCTTCACCAGGGACGTCACCATCAGGGACGTGTGTTTTGCAGATTTTTGAGGTTGGTATTGGAGCATAGGAGCCAGAATATATGTGTAAAACTTGTATGGCCTTTTGGCTGAATAAACAAGCGTTATTATTATTATTCTAAGGTTTGTCGTATTTCTGATAATTTTTGACATGGCTCTCGGGTTGCTTAGCAGAATAAATTAAACTCGACTTATCAAGACTAAAAAGGCCAAACATTCTAAGTGAAGACCTAATTCTTCTTTATTCTTCGCAGTCTAAATATCAAGGTCCAGCTCACCGTCCGAGATGATTCCAACTTGTCTGGCAATGGCCTTGGCTGTGATGGGGTGATCACCAGTGACCATGATGACCTTGATACCGGCAGATCTGCACTTGGCAACGGCATCAGGGACAGCAGCACGAGGAGGGTCAATCATAGAAATAAGGCCGACAAATCGAAGACCGTCGAGGGGGAAGTTGGCGTTGTCGCAGTCGAACTTGTATCCCGGTGGATACTGGTCAGAAGGAAGCTGAAGATCGCAGAAACCTAAAGGCAACGGTTGTTTTCAGAAATTCGTTACCAAACAGAGACATATCTCGTGTCATTCGAAGACCTATATATGGATCATGAGACACAAAGCCTAAAAACGTCCGCAACATTTTCATACAGCATACACCCTTTGTGGATCTAGACAGTTCTTCCCAAATTTAGCGCGATTTAGCCAATCGAACAGTCCACTGGTCCTGTAGGGGTGACTTTCCGGACCTTCTCGGTAAGGGTCCTGTTCAGGTCGTTGCCAGAAAATTTAGGGTGATTTCAGAACAGTTTGCAGTGTTAGCCCCTGCAAATACAAATTTCAGCTGACAACTCCGTTTAACAACTCCGAATTCGATATGATATACGCCCGGGCTGTAACAGAATTTACTACGCATCTAACCTTAATATCTCAGAAAAGGGAGAACTCGAGAACATAGAAACCATTTCTACAGGACAAGGAGAAGAGCAGTGGAACTACACGACGTCGTAGATGCTGTGAAGGGAAATTGGCAGTCCAAAGGCTCCCGTCATTATATTCCCATTCGCCTTTCGTCTATAACATGGCGATGTTCCTATACTGGTCATCTCTTCAGTCGGTCAGCATCAGAGCCCCAGTAGCATAGATTGCGTTTACCGTCTGACAATGAGCATGCTTCTCACAGAAGTTCGATTGAGCTTCTAGCCACCCGATGCTCACTCTCCATGATTCGGCTTTTACAAGGTGGTTGACAAGCTCTTGTTTCAGATTACTACCGCCACTTTGAGTTGCTTATTCAGAAACGACAACATTCAACTGGCGGACCAGGAATAAAATAGGTTTAAACTAAGTTGTATCGGAATTCCACAACAAGCGTGACGTCACACCCATTTGATCTTTATTGCCTCAGAAGACGAAAATTTTTAGTTTATTACTGTCGGTGATATTTGAATATACATATAGAAAGCCGAGCGGCCAGCGAGGCACCGGTTGCGTTTACGTTTATAAAACGACCTAGGGACAATTAAATCCTATGTTGGGTCCTCAATCACATGACGTCAGGACTGTATGGAATTCCGATACAACTTAGTCAACACCATAGAATAATGTTGAGACAAGGACATAGACATGGATATCAAATGGTCCTAGGAAGTTCAAAGACTCGGCTCTCCCTTCTTGGTAGTTTGGCAGAAAACAAACTTTGCTTTAGTTTTAGCTTATTTAACGCTGGTTGACTTCAGAAATAGACCAGTAGGCCTAGAGTTAGAAATGAAATAGACGACTATCAACTATACTTTGTTTACATTACAATTTTTTACTTTCATTTACAATTTTTACATTTACAACTTGCGGCCCCTGGCGGCTGGCGGGGTTAAAACTCGTTAAAAAAGCCACTCGTTAAAAAAGTGAAAAAAAAACAGACTAGACTCAAGCGTACATAAAGTCGATACTAACCAAGAACTCTTTCTCCGAGACCTCCTAGTTCCATATAGGCACGGTTGAAATTCTCTTTCATCTGACCGGTCATTGGAACTTCTTGTCCGTTAATGAAAATTGTGCTACATTTCTCCAAGATACGTTCAGGGGCACCCTTCATAGCCAAAAAGTATCCCGATTTGTCTTCACGCTGATGGACAGAGACCTAGAAAGAAATTCAAATTAATATCAGAATTGGCTCCGCAGAGCCATCTAGTCTCACTGAGCTACGTCTTGTTCTGCCATCTGTCGGCACTAGGCAGAAAGCTAAACGTTCGGAGCCAAAAAGGTCAGCTGAGAGCAGCACTATCGTGTTGCTGTTTAATTAGGAGGTTTGACTTACGAGACCGGTCTAGGTCATTGTTTGGAAGTATTGCAAGACTTCCAAGACCAAAGATGTTTGATTCGACCGACAATACTATTACAGAGGAATAACTGTGGTAGAGGAGGGGAAACATTAGAAAAGGGAAACAATACATAAACGGATACGTCAGCTACGATGCTGACAGCGATATTTCGGCACTTCAACAAAGGTTCGTTCATTCTCCATGATGTTGTCCTTGAAGTTCGACAGCCTGGCGAGCCTTTGCCAAGAAGGGCCGAAATATCGCTACCAAAGCACCGTCGCTGACGTCTCCGTTTTATGCATTGTTTGAATATATGTTTCCCGGTCAGCTTGGGCTCAAGGAATACTTATTGGACGCTCTAACGACAAAGCAGGTCACTGAGAAGTGGCAACAGAGATAACTTTGACCATCAGTTCTACTAAACACTGGAGAAAAGTAAATAACGGAAACTCAAGTGGCGTAATATATCAGCCCCAGGCTACATTTGTTCGAAGTACGGGTCTAACTGCCATCACCAACTTTCTGTGGTAGAACATCCGTTGCTCGCAATGCATCCGCACTCCAAATATGCAATTCCGGATCCAAATGAGCACTATTACTCTACTGGAAAAGCATGCATTTCGCATCTCTTCGACGCTTATTGCACTAGCAGAACAGTGCCATGTAATAGAACAGTATTACGAACAAACACAGCAAGAGTCGATCAATAGCACAGGAGTGTGCCATTCAGACAAGAATAAATAAGCACAAGAATCTCCGTCTCCCTATCTCTGTAATACCATACGGAGTCGAATAGATTCCCGATGCCTAGCGGAGGGTAGGAGCTACGCTGAACAGCACAATTCGTTACCTCTACAAACAGCTATATCGCAGTAGAGCCCCGGAGAAGAAATCTCGAGAGTAACAGCCGATTGGTTGTCTACCACTGTCCCGTCGCATGTGACGCGCTGAGAGCGGGTCATGCACGCCTGTTTATAGTCTGCGGCGGCGAAGAGGGAAGTAGACGGACGTCAACTCAAAGCTTGGCAAGTAGCACCAGCTCAGCTCAGTTTTGTCGGGATATCCATGGTCGGCGTATTGGACTCTATTGGCTTCTTTGTATTTGACAGGAGTCAAATACAATCAAAACTAGACCTAAACGTCTCAATCTAAATTCCAGCTTCTGCTTGACAGACAGATGGTGACTGGGTCACCATTAATACTAGCCCAGATTTCACATATGAAACATTCAATTAAGAGCAAAAAGTAAATGAAATTATACACTGAACTTGTTCACATCGATGATGTTATCGTGCAATACAAAAAAAAATCACACATGTTACACTGATTGATGATTGATTCAACGATGATTCACTACGCTCATGGAAGGAAATTTGGAATCCTGGCGTCTCTAAATCACGTCCAGGTGGTGAGCAAAAGAGGCTAGCCACTTGTCAGTAGCAACTTCAAGGAAGTGAATGAATGGAAGTGAATGAGAGTGAATGAAAGAACTTTCCGGAGGGAAACGGTTGGTGGTGGCATGCTCAGAGAGGAGTTAGTTATTAAGCTGAAATGGCGTATTCTGAAGCCCTTTTTAACCATCTTTGGGTCCAAGGTAAAGTCTTTTTCAGTAGCAGATGAAGCTTGCGCGAAGCTCTACATGCCTTCTAACCGGACGAGAAAAAAAATTGGTCTTCTATTCGGGGTCCATGTTGGAGAGAAGAAGAAAATCATCATTTTTTTTATTTTTTATTGTTGGTTTCGCTGGACGTGTCAACGGGTGGTGTTGGGGACCGGGTGCTGACGGGAGAACACGCATATTTCCATTAGTATGAATGGCATGTAGTGAATTATAAATGTTATGTTTAGTTAAAGAAGTCTTTCCATCCCGTGCATGACGAATTTGTCTTCTCAGCCGGGCTCTGGACATTTTGTTATTTAATTTATTATTAAAAGAACCTGAACCTGAACCAAGTTTTCATGGATATTTTAAATTACAGTTTCTACTAAGATCGAAAAAATAACATACCTGATACTTGTTTGACGAGTTGAAGGGGATTTCTGCCACTTTCTTGAACTTGTTTCGGATCGCAGCGACTGATCCTGTCGCAAGCTCAACGAACTTCAAAATGGCAGCTTCTGATGCGTCACCGTTTACATCCCTTTAAAGAAACGGATTTAATACGACGCGTCATACTTATCATTTCAGTAGTGTGTCCATCCATTTTTGTTCCCCCCATTTTATTACACTGACTATCATGCTAGCCGCGTTTGTTCCCTTTACGTAAAGTGTCAGGCTCCTATCACTGTTTCCGAGAAGCTTATTGATCAGAAGGCCGGTAATGTAAATTTTGCCATGTTTGCTATCCAAGAGAAGGGCCATGGAAAGAGGCTAAACACAGCGATTGAGAACGTCCCTACTGAAACTCAATCAGTCGTCCACCAGCGCTGGGTCCGATAACTCCATATTCCGAACAGAGCAAACCAAAGATACACCCTCCCCTGTTTCATCGCTGGGTGCAGACCACATCTTGGCCGTACTGGAAATTTTCTAAGCCCGCAAGTCGGCTCGCTTCAAATGTCCCGAGCACAGTGAGCGGCGCTATACGAGTAAGGCCCATTTTCGATACATGTAAAGCATAGGTCTTGGCGCAGACTGGACGGACGAAGCAAATGAATCTTGAGAAGACATTTCCGATTCAGTCTTTCGTTTGTAAGTTGGTCTGTTCAGTAAGATTAACCTATATTGCGGCCTAAGTATCGTGTTTGTTGTTGTTGTATTTATTTATTTTAGGTTTGACGTCATTTTATCTTGATACAGTTATTTTTGTTGAAAAAAAACGAAAAGTCGGCTAGTCCGCGAATGGTTTGAAAATAAATTGAATTGAATTGAACTGATGATTGTACGAATGCTACTTGGCCTTCGACACTAACCACCTATCGGCTGAGACCGTGAGTGAGTAGCAGATGACAAAACCAATACGAACTGAAATACCTTACCGTTTAACAACAGGCAAGTTCATATGTTCAGACTTGAATTCAGCACGGCTGCAAAGGGCTGCACTCCTGGCCAAGGCTGACCACTCTTCGCTTTGCTTATCAAACTGAAGACCGGACTGATCTTCAGTGGTATCAGCAGCGATGATTTTTTGATCAAACCACATATGAGCGACGGTCATACGGTTCTGGGTGAGTGTTCCGGTTTTGTCGGAACAAATGGTAGAGGTGGAGCCAAGGGTCTCGACGGCTTCTAAGTTTCGGACCAAGCAGTTCTTCTTGGCCATACGTTTGGCAGTGAGTGTAAGGCATACCTGCAAGTAGATTTTGGCATAAACGAAGTAAGTCTTGGTATAAACGAAAATGATATTGTCAGAATTCTTGTATTTTAATAAAATAACAAACCAGAAGGAGACGGATAGGCCCAGAGCCAATCCTACGAAAACTACACTGTCAGAAGTTTCATAACAGACAACATAAGGATGAGCAGTTTCTACAGACAACAACTCAACAACACTTGATGTTGTCTGGATGTAATCTGTTGTGATTTCGAAAAAGTTATGCATGAAACGTTATGCACAACAAGCATTGCCGAAGAGCCTAAAAATTCTTAAAACACATCTGCTGAATTTTCCAATATCATGAAGACAAAAAAAAAGATCAGTAGATGAGTTTTCGGCATTTCTAGGCCGTCGGCAATGATTTCTATGCATAGAATTTTTGGCGTAACGTTTTCAAAATCACAACAGATTACATTACACAGTGTTGTTTGTTGAGTTGTTGTCTGCTGACACTGCGCATCCTTGTGCTGTCTGTTACGAAACTTCTGACAGTGTAGGCTACTAGCTAGTCTAGTTAGAAAAAATAGAAAACAATCTTTACCCAATCTTTTGTTTAGTTTATTGTTTGGCTACATTTTTAAATTGTTTTGCTGCGACGAGGCTGCCATGTAAATCGATTACGATTTTGCTCTGTCGTCTATTCTATTTGTGTGTACTTTGAGGAAAAATCTATCCTTGAATCGCTTCTAAAATACAGCCAAAAATAAAAAAATAAAATATGTCAACTTTTCTTAGAATCAAGTAAAGAATCCGGATAGTTTGCACAAGAATTATGGGCATAATGTACAAAGTAAGAGCTGTCGCCAGCAATCGATTATTTTTCATATGCTATTCAAAAATTAAAATGTTTTCTAAAACCTAAACAGCTACCGTACTTACTGTAACAGTTGCAAGAAGACCTTCCGGCACCTTGGCGACAATGATACCTATCATGAAGATGGCGGCTTCGAGCCATGAGTAGCCAAAGCTGAAGGAGATACCAGCAAAGACCAAAGCAAGGGATACAGCCATAGCGGTGATGATGTGAATGAAGTGCTCAATTTCTCTAGCAATGGGGGTTTGCCCGGCGTCCAGGCTAGATGCAAGACAAGCGATTCGACCCATCACGGAGTTGTCACCGATGTTGATAACAATACCTCTGGCGGTACCTGATGATACGAAAATACATAAATTCAGGTAAACTCGGCGTATGGTTGGGCTCGAATGATTAAATGACGGGAAAATATTGTAATATGAAGTTTTGGATTTTGAAATGTAGGCCTACCTTTTGGTAGTTTTCATGGTTTTGTGTGTTAAAAAATAAATATTCCTTGAGCCCAAGCTGACTTAGACTCATATATTCATATAATATATACAAAGCGGATTCCTCAGCTGTGATGCTTATGAAGCGATATTTCGGCCCTTCTTGGCAAGGGTCCTCTTCAGGCTGTTATTCTTCTGGGCCAACGCTGGGAAAGAAACAAACCTGCAATCATGCAATCCGTTTTGTATAAATTATATGAATATGTTTTGTGTGTTGAGTTGTTAATCATATGTAGTATCTTGGTTGGGGTTGGAGTTCTTATGTGTGGTTGCGACGGTTTGTGGACAAAAAAAAATATACAAATCAATACATGAAAATAAGAATTAAGAATAATTATAGGTAGAAATGATTTTCGGAATGTTAACAGGAAATTCAAAAAAAAAAAATTTAAACAGTTAAAATGGAGGCGATTACATTTTGTAGTTTAAAGTTTGTAGTAATGATTATTTTGTTTTGGAAGGAGTAGGTGACGTTAAATAGTTTAAGGAAATGTTAACGAAACCGAGTGGAGGAGGAGCCGTAGCCCAAAAGTAAAAAATCTGTAAAGTTCAGAAACGACTCTATGCAGCTTTAAAGCCGCTTTCACATTGACGCGTATATCTTGCGTAATCTGATGCGTACGCGTCGATGCAACGCTATTCTTGCGTTGCGTCGACGCGTACGCATCAAATTACGCAAGATAAACGCGTCAATGTGAAAGCGGCTCTATTCTTGCGTTGCGTCGGCGCGTACGCATCAGATTACGCAAGATAAACGCGTCAATGTGAAAGCAGCATAAAAAAGAAAAGAAAAAGTAAGGCTGAATTGCAGGTTTTCCGAACTGAGGAGGATTTACTCACAAATAAAGTTGTTAAACCGCTGAGCCTCCATTATGACGGGTAAGGAAAACCGGCTTCATACTCTCGCCGAGGCGTTTGGTGTCCAATCGAGTTCTTTCAACAATAATTCGGTACAACCAGGGAACCATAAATTTCCTTTACAGAGGGCTTGTCATTTCCTATGCTTATGTTGCCCGACCCTTTCCTACTTTCCAAAAATCCCACTTGGGTCGAATCGGCATTCTTGTTTGCCTCATTGGACGTGCACGCCAAAGAGACTCCTCCCTCAAGGCGCCAGCAGCCAATCCCAAATTTTATCTATCTGGCCTTGGACGTGATTGGACCGTGGCTATTTCTCGAACTATCTTCCGGTCGATCAACATAGCATCAGAAATCTCTTATTGACAAGCCCCCTGAATGGCGAGGCATTACAGGAAATTTATGGGTCCCTGGTACAACCGGTAAAGAAGCCCTTCTCGCGCCGTCCACGAATAATAGCCTACTCTTTTCTTCGTGCCGATGACGAATCGCCGTGAACCTAGCGGAAAAGCTGGAAGCGTCACCACAGCTGTCCCCAACGAACGCCGTTGATTGGTTGTCACAGAATTTTAATCATCGTTCGGGTGATGTTTCTCGTTCTTCCCGAGGTTCACTGGCGTGTTTTGGACTTAGTCATATAGAGTATTGATGGGTCGGAAGCCCAAACTCTAATCGGTCTTCCTTAAACGGTATGCATAACTAGGGGGTAGGATCAGGGGACCCGAGGATTTTCCAGTACGCGGTGATTCTAAAGCGTTTCTAGTTTAAAGTTTTTGTTTGTTTGTTTTCTCGAAGGTTCGGACACAACGAACAATCATAGGTCATGACAGGGTCATGACTTTTTGGTAATGCAAGAATGGCTACAGATAAGATATTTTTTGGTAATGTAAGAATGGCTACCAAGAAGAATGGCCTACAGATTATAGCACCAAATTAATATTCCTTCAGCCCAAGCTGACGGGGAGCGTAAATTAAACATGACTCAGTCGGCTACGATGTTCGTCAGCTTTACTTCGGCAACATCCTGACTAGGACCCTTGCCAAGAAGGGCCGACATACTGCTGACCAACATGATCGTAGCTGACTTTTCCGTTTTGAGCCATTTTTTAAACACTAAATGTAACACGGGGTGCTAAGGTTTCGGATTTTCCCGACCCGGTTCTTGGCTCGATCCCTATAGGAACCGGACTCCTCAACCGAAAGTTAGGTCTCAGCTCTTAACAAAGATAGGTGATTCTTGGTGAGGTGCTGCATTAGGCTAGTGATCCAAGCCTAGTTTTGTTGCTTCGCTAGCGTTTTTGCAAGTCCGATGTGTTCCACAGTTTCTCTCTTGCAGTCATATGGGCAAAAACACATGCTGATGAAAATTGGCGAGTTTGTAAAAGCTTGTAACGAGTATTCAAACAACGGCTAACAAGTGCGCAAGCGCTCAGACGTGGAGTGTAAAAGAATTGGATTGTAACGTTGAATTTCCCGTAACGTCTAATATTCGTATTGCACAGTTATTCGTGAAACCAGCAACTGAGCTCTCAAAGAATCTCCAAACACGGCTCAGGCTCAGGCTCGAACACCCTAATGTCAAAGTCATAAATTTTCATAAGCGCGTCCCATCTGACACCTTCCACGTGAGAACACATGTTAGTTCATTTGGAAACACAATCCCTTCGCGTCAGTCGTCATTCGGTATCCAATCACAGTATTGTCCATCTTTGTCTTTCCAGTATTGCTTCGTAGGCTTGTTTCAATACACTACTGACATTACTTTCATCAATCTTGAAATGTGTTTCGTTTATTACACCTTGTTCAAACACATTAGTGTAATGTCAAAGGCATAAAGTTTCAGATCCCATTTCATCATTCCCATCCTTCCGCGACTTAACATGTTGTGACTAATTAACAGCTCAAACCCTTTGCGAAACATGAAACCAAACAAACACGATGCGCATCTTACGAAAAGTACTGTGTACAACTATACGAGGTTTTAATTTTGACGAGTGTCATCGTTCACGAACTTAACACATGGGCAATCTGGGCCCGCTGCAAAATCTCACAAAATCTCAAATCATGGGCAATCCGGGCCCAGTTGCCCATGAACGGGGAGGGTGGGGGAGGTTCAGCCTCAAGATGTTCTTCGTGGCCAAAGGATATATACGTATATAACCACAAGTATACAAGATTTGAACTCGAGACAATGTCATAGACGAACGTAACTCATAGGAAATATGGGCCCAGTTACCCATGAGCGGGAGGGTGGGGGGGGGGGGGAGGGCGGGCGTCAAATTGCTTGTCTAAACCTAAATATCGTCGACTATACCAGCTTAGAGTTTGATTCCAGTCACGGGTAAAAAAAAATTCTCATGGGCAAATTGGGCCCACTTGCCCATGATGGGGGAGGGTGGAGGTGATTCATCTCCACGTAGATATTCCCAACCCGATGATCCAAAAGCACAAAGGAATTTCATCGCCCTATCTCCAGTTATTGTCAAGTTAAAAACATAAAAAATGGGCAATCTGGGCCCAATTGCCTCTGAATCGGGTGGGTGTGGGGGGCGGGACCCCCAAAAGGCACAACTAGACCCCAATACCCACAAGTGTACCAAGTTTGAACTTGATACCTGTATATTCCTGGCACGGGTAACGAACTTTACTCCTGGGCAATCTGGTCCCAGTTGCCCATGAACGGGATGGGTGGGGGAGGTGCAACTTTAGAAGTAATTTCCCAGCCCTGGGATCTACAAGTACAAGGAATTTCATCGTCTTATGTCCAACTATGGTCAAGTTTTGAACATTATTCACTGGGCAATCTGGGCCCATTTGCCCCTGAACCGGGTGGGTGTGGGGGGTGGGACCCCCAAAAGGCACAACTAGACCCCAATACCCACAAGTGTACCAAGTTTGAACTTGATACTTGCACTGGTTCACGAGTTATGAGCTCCACAAAATATGGTGAAAACCGAAAACCAAAAGCTGCTAGAGCGCTCGCTATAGTGGATTGTTCCAAGGAACACTCCACTAAAAACGGTTACGGCAGCTACGATGCTTGTCAGCAATATTTCGGCCATTGTTGGCAAGGGTCCTCCTAAGGCTGTTGAATGTCAGGGACAACAGGAATGAAATTTTGGGCCAAAATAGGATATTTGTAGTTGTTAGAAGCTTCAGTTATTTATTGCCGGTTCGTTCTTCCAGTCCTGTTGTCCCTGACACTCAACAGCCCTAGGAGGACCCTTGTCAAGAAGGGCCGAAATATCACTACCAAGCATCGTAGCTGACGTATCCGTTTTTTACTATTATTTGGATACATGTCCCAAGTCAGTTTGGACTCAAGGAGTACTTGTAAGGAGCCTTAGCCCATTTTGATGAAGGTGTTGTATGAAGCAGAACAGTGTATCGTGAAACGCTGATGCGCTAAAACGGCTAGTCGAAGAATCGGGGCGGAACAGGTGCTCGCCTGTCAAATGGCACTTAGCAGAATGCGGCTCGGCAGAAGCTCGGTAGCGAACACCACAAACGAGGCTCTAGTAATCAAACACAGGCTTACCTTCAATAACGTTTGTAAAAAAGAATGCCAAATTCTTGGTTTCCAGCGGGTTATCATGAGTGCATTCTATTCCTCTCGATTGCGGTTCTGACTCTCCTGTTAAGGACGAGTTGTCCACCTTCAGACTCTGGCAAGAGATCAGTCGAATGTCGGCAGGAACTCGATCACCAAACTTGACTTCCACTAGATCACCTATTGTTACTTCCTCGGCTTTGATCTGGACCTTGCGGCCATCACGAATTACCATTGCAAACTGTAAAGATAAGTTAAAGCACAACTCTTACCAGAAATTATCTTTTCACAATGAAATGGATCAGAAAAAATGTTTTTCGAAAATAAGATTACTCTCCGCCTGAATTTAGCGATTCTCTTAAGTTCAAGTTCAAGTTCAAGTTTTATTTTCACATTCACAAATAAATAAATAAAAAATAACACTTTCGCGCTGGAGGAAAAACCTATGAGGATTTGCATTCTTAATAGCGCTTGTCAACCCTATCCAGCCTTCCTGCTCTCCGACGCAGAGGACGGGCGCAAAACATTTGAAAACCGAACGCGCCGTGGTTAAAAAGTGGGAAAACTAAGCAAATAAAAAACGTCAAAAACAGAAGATTCTCATATCCTTATGGATGAAAGAGTTGTCAAAGGACGTTGAAGATTCCGGCAAGTTTCACGTTGTGTGACGGGCAAAACTCGGCACCGCCGAAAAAGCGCTACAAATTCGTAGGCATAAAACGGAACAATGGAGAAAGGTGGGGATTCTAAAAGCTTGTAATTCCATAAGGGAGCTAGGTATATTATAAAAGGAAGCATAAGAAAGAGAATCCTTCAGAGTCTGATGACCGCTAATAGTCCCTGCTTAGAGCATGCACGAGACATATATTTCCAGGTAGTTGATTACGAGACGATTGATGGGTATATTTTTAGTGTCTTCAATCAAGGAGGTAAAAATGTGATTGCTAATTTTCCCTCAGATCCTTTTGGGAGCGGGTGCGGGGAAGCTACCCAATCTCAAGTAGTCTTCGTCTCGAAAGTGACGGTTTCTAGGGTTGTATAAATAAAAAAAGACAGACATTTAACCAACCACTGAACAGGTACAGAATATGACTGGTCCGTCAAAGACCAGTATCCGGTTACCCAGTACCATCTTACGAGGCTGGCCCACACTTACTTGAGGCATTAGATTCTTGAAGGAGTCCATGATTTTTGAAGCATTGTGATCCTGATAGTACGCAAAGCAACCGGTCATCATTACGACCACAGTGAGTGCTACGCCAAGATAAAGCTAGAAAAAAAACAAGACGTGTTTTTAATTAAAGCTCATCATATTTGCTAAGACTCACGTTTCTGTTTAAAGATAAGAGGAAATGCGATTTATTCATTTCTAGAGTAGGGCTTGTTTTTATGGCACTTGCCCTTCGGCCAAGTGTCATATAGCGATCGCAATTTCCGTCCGTCCGTCGGTCTGTCTGTCGGTCCGGGTTTTGCTTAGTTCGGGCACTTCCACTTAAGCTAGGACGATGAAACTTGGCAGGCATATCAGGGACCCCAAATGATTAAGTTGGAAATAGTAATTTTCCCGATTCGAGCATCGTGGGGGGAGTGAAGGGAGGGGGAATCCGGAATATTTAGGAATTTGTAACTTTGAACGGGTGATCGGATCTTAATGAAACTTGACATTTGGAAAGACCTCAAGCCCCAGACGACCCGATTAAAACCTGGACCGGATCCGGTGACTTTGGGGGGAGCTGAAGGGGGAGCCGGAAATCTTGGGAAACGCTTAGAGTGGAGGGATTTTGATGAAACTTGGTGGGAAGAACAAGCACAAGTCCTAGATACGTGAATGGCATAACCGGGCTGGATCCGATCACTGTGGGAGAGTTGGGGGGGGGGGGGTCCGAATTTCTAGTGATCCCGCGAATTCGGTACTTCCTGATGTGCTAGGACGATGAAATTTGGCAGGTGTGTCAGGGACACCAACAGATTGACTTGAGAATAGTCGTTTTCCCGATGCGACCATCGTGGGGGGGTGGAGTGATGGGGAATTCAGAATCTAGTGGCATGCTCAACGTTTGAACGGGTGATCGGATTTGAATGAAACTTGGCAGATGGAAAGAAATATCGTCTTTGATCTTCCATTTCAAGTTCGGATCGGATCCAATACTTGTGAGGGGGTTGGAGGCCGGCACCGGAAAACTCGTGAAACACTTGTAGTCAAGGGATTGGATAGGCTACGCTCCGACTCCAGTCGAACTTGATGTACGGAAAGAGGAGATGTCAGAGATGCGACTTTTATGTTTTCAAATCGTATTCGGAACAGTAGGGTGAGTCCCGGAAACTTTTTGTGGCTCGCATAGCGGTCAAACGAGTGCAACAATTTAAATGAGACTTGGAATATAGAGTATGCATATGCCCTAGATGGCATATTTGACTGTCCGAACAGGATCCGACCACGTGGGAAGGGGGGCGGAACCTACCGAAAAACGCTCAGATTCGAGTGAAACTTGATAGGTGGTGAGATAATATGCTTCAGATGATCCATTCAGGAGTCCGAGCCAGATTCGGCCGCGGTAGGGGCAGTTGCAGGGAGGCACCGGACATCTTGTGGCAGGTCTAGGGATCAAACCAGTGGGTTTATTGGGCTGAAACTTGGAAGTTACAACAGTCATTTGTCCCAGATGATCCGAGGCGATGCCAGAAACGCTCAGACTTGAGTGAAACTGCATATTCTATTTCTAGGTCCGAACCACATTTTTGGATGGCGGGTGTAGTTTGTGACTTTCTCATCTACGTTCTTGTACAACCTACTCGTAACTATGAGCTCGTAGCTCTTGTTGATATCTTGGAAACCTGGATCAGGCAAATAAAATATTATCATCTGTCCTTTTGCTTTAAGGATAAGAACCAAAGATGCACTTACATTGTCTCCGAGTACATCAGGGTTTTTGTACTTCTCCATGGTATAGGCAATGAAACAGAGAATGGCACCAATCCACAAAAGCATCTGGAATCCTCCAAAGAGTTGTTTGCAGAACTTGATCCATTCCGGAGTAGTTTTTGGCGGAGTGAGGGCGTTGGGGCCGTATTTTTCATAGTTGGATTTTGCTTGGGACAGAGACAAACCCTGGAAAGGATGACAAGATATGGAAACGAAACCTTATAATAAGCATTCCTCTCCCATCAAACTGAATCGTTTTCTATTCCTCTGTGTGGGGAGGAGAACGGCAGATGGCGTTCGCAAACATTTTGAATCTCATCTGCACTTGTCTTTACGAAGAAATAATGAAAAGCTAGCAGCAGTCAGCCGTCTTCACCGTTATTAGCAAAAAATTCGGCCGAAATGTCCCCCTGACCCCCCTGATCTCGGTACACTGGCATAACTGCATCCGCGCTGTGTCCTGAAGAACTCCGAAGAGACAAGATTCCGAGATTCTAACTGGGAGTAAGGAAAGTCCGGGTTAAGCATACACCGGGATACCTTATTGCCAATACGTACACTGTCAGAAGTTTCGTAACAGATAACACGGGGATCCGCGGTTTCAACAGATAGTGCGTAACAGACAACACTTCGGATGTTATCTGTTGTGTTTAAAATCGTTATTCATGAAATGTTATGCATAAGAAGCTTTGTCAGGAAGGGCCAAAAAGCATCTACTGCCTTTTTTATTTGTCGTCATGATGTCGGAAAGCTCAGCAGACATTTTTGCGGTTTTTCGACTCTTCAAGATGGCAACGCTCATTACGCATAACTTTCTGAAACACAACCGAAAACATTCGAAGTGTTATCTATTATGCATTATTTGGTGAAACGGCGCATCCTCGTGTTATCTGGTACGAAACTTCCGACAGTGTACCGTAGTCTTTCAGCTACCAGGATGGTCTTTCGAATTTAAACTTCGTAGTACATTTCCATTCCGGAGTTTGACTGATTTCCACTTTTACAACGGTCGTCTCGTTACTAGGCTGTTTGGCTTTCACTTGTTTTAATCGTTGACGGGAATTACGACGTGAATGAAAAGAAAACTTCAGCAAGTCGAGTTTTATAACAAGGTTCAAGTATGTGTTATAGTGCTCCAAAACTCCTTCAAGAAACTAGGTTTTGTTAGGTCGCTCAGTGACATGAAGGGTAAGCTAGGGCTAAAGCTTTCCTCAGACTCGAAGGACAGCAAACATTGATTCATGGTGGTAACGCAGGTCGCTGATCTACGCCCTGGGGTTTGTTGACAGTAACGACAACTGAATGACACCAGTAACTTGACGGCTCAATTTGTGCCTACACCAAAAGGTGATCACCTGCTCCACTCTAAATTAATTATACTGATCGGTAGGTTTCTGATCTTTACTCACATCATCAATAATTTATCAGGGATTTGTGGTAGACGGATATAATGTTTAATTCATACTGATGTGTCTTACTCTATTCCATTTTGCGACCTTTTCTAACTAACAATTCTTCCATCCCGGTCGTCACTTATAAAATTCGACAATTCACTCGTTACATTCATATACCATGTTTGTAAGTGCGCGTGACCAGTTCGGGAGACTATTTCAGAATATCAAAATGGAACATGGGTCAAATAAAATTTAGCACAACGACGTCAGTGGTCCGGCGCATAACAGCATTTTTTTTTCCAGTTTTCGGTAATTTTTGTACGCTTCCACTGAGGTTTCTACTAACAAGATTCACGGGCGATCCAGAGGATGTCGGGGGAAGGAAATTTCCTTGATGTCCAAACGTGGACTTCGCATCTCCAGCTTTTGGTTTGATTTGAACCCACCTTTTATTTTGGTCTGTCGTAAAAACGAGAAATATTTAAGCCGTCAAACATTTTCCTCTCTTCTTTGTTTTCTTCAAGTTTTCCCTTTGCGCTCTGTATATAGCCTACCTCTGTGACGGGGTATGCAGCAAAATATATGTAAAACAATATCCTTTGTAGCAACAGCTTACGAGTAGGAATCTGGGTTCCCAGATTTTCCGAGATTTTTTTAAAAATTTCTTCTGCGATACTTAAAGTTTAACTGAAAAGCAGATTTAATTTTGTGTCATCCAATTGAATACAATGAATTATTTGAATCCTGCAAAGGAATTTTTTAATTTTCCATTATCTGCTCTAGTTACGACGTTTAGAATATCTTCGGCCGTCCCCACAACGTAAATTCTACTATGACGCGGGAAATTTTAGTCTCAACACAAACGCAGCTTTTCAGTGGACAGTGGTGAGATTGGTGAAGATTGCTTAGTGCCTGAACAAAAAAAAATCATAAATCTTTCTCGTAAAGCATACAACAAAAATTCAGTATCATAAATCACAAGGAAATTCCACTATTTGAAAGTCGACTGTTCGTGATCAGCGGAACAACGAAGTAACGCATTTTCAGCGGGTTTTCCAGCCAATTTAAGTGAATAAGTGATGGATAACTAGATTGTCCTATCCCAGCCCTTTTCGGTTAAACTTTAAAAATTCCAGAAATCTGGAAGTTCAAAAGCCCCTTTTCTCCGGATTATTTTGAAATACTTTCGGACCGGTTTATATTCCAAATGTAGTTTACAGAAGACGTCAAATAATAATCTGGAAGCCCAGATTCCGGAACTTCCGGGAGGTGAAGACCGGACTTAATGCGTTTACAGGTTTGTCCGTATTTGCAAAGATTCCTTTGAACGAAACGGAGAGACGTTAAAGTTTCATTTATCTCGAGGAGACGCAGAATTTTCGGGTGTGTATGGCTAAAATAGTAGTTGCGTTTTTGCGGATACCATGGTATCTGTTACCACGGTAACTGGATCTGCAATTAGTCGTTTTTGCAGTTACCGTGGTATCTGATATACGGTTGCACTGCAAAAACGACTATTGCCGAGACCGCACTTTTCAAATTCATCCCAAAAGAAAAACTGATATCCAGTTACATCACTAAGTGCTAAACTTCTTTCTCACCAATTTGACAAAGTTCAATGAAAGTCAGATGACTTTTCAGATACCAAAATCAGTTACCACGGTCGGACCGTGGTATCTGAATATCAGATACCACGGTAACTGGCCAGATATCACGATAATTGCAAAAACGACTTTAGACGGTATATCAGATACCACGGTATCTGCAAAAGCGCAACTAGTGTTTCCGTAGTCGTTTCTGTGACTATAAGTGTTTTTCCGCGACCAACTAAATTTTTGTGGCCAGAATTCGTCAAAGGAATGTCGAGGTAATTTAATTTTTGTGGCTCAAATTCGGCCGAAAATTCACATTTAAGAGACGGAAGATGAGTAAACGGGCATCAACATCAGCCCAAACTAGAGTAAATACCTCTAGGTCCGCTCAGTTTTGTCGGAGTATTCATAGTCGCTGCGTGGGAGTAAAGACAGAAGTTCTATCAGATTATTTGTTCTTGATAGTACTTACCGTTTCTGTATTAGTCCCACTTCGTCTGCAAAGCTCCTGAATAGAGACTTTGTGCTCATCCAACTCCAACTCCTTCTTTAGATCAATAAGATTATTTTTCTGCAAAAAATCAAACAAAAATAAAATTTCGTTACTTGTTACACTGACTAACCTCAGATGCCGTAACATACCAGTAAAGTGTGATCTGGTAACTAAGCACCAAGGATACCCAGGAATTACATGTAAGAAATAAATGAGCCCCTTCATATTTTGTATTGCTTTAATCCTCAGTATCATAAGTTTGACACGCTTCGTTCAAAGAAGAATATGAAGCAGAGGAACATAATTTTTTTTTATCGTTATTGTCAAGTTGAAGCAAATTTAACCAATCAGTCATGAAAGTCTTCGTCTTCTCTCATAAACTTTAAAGTTTAGCTGAAAATGCAGCTTATTTCTAAGAGATTTCGTACTTATTCACCAGGGGCTCCAGTAAAAAGGTTCAGAATGTGCGCTGCTTGCACGACAACCGAAAATTAACCTAGACGCTGAGAATTTGAATTTCAACAAAAGCCTGTATTTCAATGTGTTACGGACGCTAGCTAGAAAATTCCCAGATGAAAAAAGTAGGAAAGTGATGATAAGACATGTATTTTTATGAATGTTATTCTTCGACAGCGGCTTACCTTTGTAGTTGCTGAGTATTCCAAGCATAGAGGGACAAGCGCATATAGGTACCACAAATCCGAAAGAATAAGTTCATTCGATAAAATCGATTATCTGTGGATAGCGGACGAACGAAGTAACGCATTTCTATCGGGTTTTCAGGCCTATTTAGGTATATAAGTGAAGTAACTAGACTGTCTGATCTCAGCCCTACTCGGTCAAACTTCAAAAACAACACCATGTAGGCTAATCCCGTTTGAATTCCAGTTTACACAAAGACAGATTAGTCAGCTATCCGTAAGGCTTTTCAGTGGCACCTTGTTCAAACTTGTAACCCCGAGAAAACACGGCGAGTTCAGCAAATTCTTTCTGTGGGTATTTGTACTCGCTTCGAAAAAGGATCCCTTTTGCACCATACAGCTAGTTTGTACAGACACATGATTTGGCTGCTTGCCCATCAATAATACTAAATCGTGGGCAGGTTTTTTGTCTGAAAAAAAAATGCACAAATTTTACCAGTGAGAACCTAGCTTAAGAGTGCACTTATCAGATGATTGTTTCCTACCAAAGGAATAAAAAAGAGCCAAAGTCTTGAATTTTTTGTCTATTCATTCACCAAATGGCGCCATTCCCCCCCCCCCAAAAAAAAGCGAGTTTCCGACCTTGTCACTGCGCATGGTCATTACTCTTTACTTGTCATAATTTTAAAATACAGAAACGACAGAAAATAATGACGACTTTAAGGTCTTAAAGTATTTAAAGTTTAACCGAATTCTCCGCAGACCATTTTCTCCGCAGATGCCCGAAGCTTTCTGAGTTAAGAAAAATGTATCTAGAAGGTATAAATTTGTCACTTCCTGAAATTTTGACTAATATCAACCCTACCGTAATTACTCGAGTGGGCGTGTACATAGATAAATGTTTAGAGTTAAGAAGGAGTCTGAGTGCTTAAGTTATATTTTTGTTGTCTTTTTTGTGTATATGGCCCTTGGGCTTCTGAAATACACTTATCTATCTATCTATATATCTATGGTTGAGACACAACATCCTACTTATTCACACTTGAAGACCCGATGTAAACGCGTTACTTTGTTGCTCCGCTATTTTTATCAAGTGAGGTTTTTTATGGCACTTGCCCTTCGGCCAAGTGCCATATAGCGATCGCAATTTCTGTCCGTCCGTCGGTCGGTCGGTCGGTCTGTCGGTCCGGGTTTTGCTAGTTCGGTTACTTCCAGATAAGCTAGGACGATGAAACTTGGCAGGAATATCAGGGACCCCAAATGATTAAGCTGGAAATAGTCGCTTCCCCGATCCGACCACCTGAGGGGGAGTGGTGGGAAGGGGAATCCGGAAAAAATAGGAAAAATGACTTATTTTTAACTTACGAACGGGTGATCGGATCTTAATGAAACTTGATATATGGAAGGACCACTTGTCTCAGACCTTCCATTTTAAATCCAGACCGGATCCGGTGACATGGGGGGTAGTTGGAGGGGGAAACCGGAAATCTTGAAAATCGCTTAGAGTGGCGAGATCTGGATGAAAGTTGGTGGAAAGAACAAGCACAAGTCCTAGATACGGGATTGACATAACCGGACCGGATCCGCTCACTTTGGGGGAGCTGGGGGGGGGGGGGAATCCGGATTTCTAGTGATCCCGCGAGTTCGGTGCTTCCTGATGTGCTAGGACGATGAAAATTGGCAGGCATGTCAGAGACACGAACAGATTGACTTGATAATAGCCGTTTCCCCAATCCGACCATCCGGGGGGGGGGGCTGGAGGGAGGGGAATCCGGAAAAATGAGGTATTTTTAACTTACGAACGGGTGATCGGATCTTAATGAAACTTGATATATAGAAGTACCTCGTGTCTCAGACCTCCCATTTTAAATCTAGACCGGATCCGGTGACATGGGGGGTAGTTGGAGGGGGAAACCGGAAATCTTGAAGATCGCTTAGAGTGGAGAGATCTGGATGAAAGTTGGTAGAAAGAACAAGCACAAGTCCTAGATACGGGATTGACATAACCGGACCGTATCCGCTCACTTTGGGGGAGTTAGGGGGGGGGTCCGGATTTCTAGTGATCCCGCGACTTCGGTGCTTCCTGATGTGCTGGGACGATGAAAATTGCCAGGCATGTCAGGGACCCGAACAGATTGACTTGATAATAGTCGTTTCCCGGATCCGACCATCCGGGGGGGGGCTGGAGGGAGGGGAATCCGGAAAATGGGGTATTTTTAACTTACGAACGGGTGATCGGATCTTAATGAAACATGATATATAGAAGTACCTTGTGTCTCAGACATCCCAGTTTAAATCCGGACCGGATCCGGTGACATGGGGGGAACTATAGGGGGGAACCGGAAATCTTGGGAAACGCTTTGAGTGGAGAGATCGGGATGAAAGTTGGTGGAAAGAACAAGCACAAGCCCTAGATATGTGATTGACATAACCGGACCGGATCCGTTCACAGTGGGGGGGGGGGGGTTGGGGGGATCCGAATTTCTAGTGATCCCGCGAGTTCGGTACTTCCTGATGCGCTAAGACGATGAAACTTGGCAGGCGTGTATGGGACCCGAACAGGTTGACTTGAGAATAGTCGTTTCCCGGATCCGACCATCTGGGGGGGGGGGGTGGGGGTGGAGAGAGGGGGAATCCGAAAAGTGAGGTATTTTTAACTTGCGAACGGGTGATCGGATCTTGATGAAACTTGACGTATAGAAAGATCTCGTGTCTCCGACGCCCCATTTTAAATCCGAACCGGATCCGGTGATATTGGGGGAAGTCGGACGGGGGAACCGGAAATCTTGGGAAACGCTTAGAGTGGAGGGTTTGGGATGAAAGTTGGTGGGAAGAGCAAGTGAATAGCATAACCGAAATGGATCCGGTCACTGTGGGGGAGTTGGAGGGGATCCGAGTTTGTACCCGTATGGAAATAATTCAAGTCGTAAACGATCGTAAACGATCGTTTTTTTACAATTGTATTATGGGACATTCCGATCGTAAACGATCGTTTTTTTACGATTGGAAACAGTTGTTTACGATTGGAAACAGTTGTTTACGATTGGAAACAGTCGTTTACGATTGAAAACAGTTGTTTACGATCGTATTTTTACGATCGGAAACGATCGTGAACGATCGTTTTTTCCCAATTGTATTATGGGACATTCCGATCGTAAACGATCGTTTTTTTTACGATTGGAAACAGTTGTTAACGATTGTATTTTTACGATCGGAAACGGTTGTTTCCAATCGTACTTTAAGGGCCGGGAACTGTTGCTTCCATCGAATTTTCACGATCGGGAACGGGTGTTTCCCGACTGGGTGTTTCAACTTACCCTGCACCCCCACCCTTAGCCTAGTCCCTGGCCCTGAACTGCAACGACTTCTATTCTATCCAAGTATTCCAACCCCAACGAACCTTTCATTTTCTGTGATAGAGATAGTATCGATGGATATTTGCGTTGTTGCATATACAGGCAAATATTTTTGTTTCCCAAATTTTCGATTAAACGGCAACACTCTTAAAAAATCACCAGAGGAAGGTTTAGCACCATAGAGGGGGCTTCGACTACGAAAGATGCTTTTGAAATATTTTGCGCTTAAAAAAAAGTGAAAGTAGCAAAAACACGGATGACAGTTCTCAACTTCAAGCATTTCCACGGCTTTTATTTATTTATTATAAATAAACAACTGAAAACGATCGTAAACAGTTGTTTACGATCGGGATTTCAGATTCTCCATTTTTGTTAAACTTTTCGATCTTTTGCACATTAAAAAAAGAATAACTTCCCTTCTATCGTTGTTGAGATTCAGGTCTTGTTTCAGGTCTTGAAAACCGAACCAAATTTTCCCGATTGAAAACGACTGTTTCCGATCGGAAACAACTGAAAACGATCGTAAACAGTTGTTTTATGACACTTGAAAAAACAATTATGCAAAACTAAAAACTAATCAACTTTCTTATTGCCGTAGTTAGAAATCAGGTCTGTATTTATCTTCTTGAAAATAAAAACAATTGTTTCCGATCGAAAACAGTTGAAAACGATCAGAAACAATTGAAAACGATTGTTAAATTACGATCGTAAAAAAAACAATCGTAAAATTACGATCGTAAAAAAACGATCGTAAAAAAACAATCGTAAAATTACGATCGTAAAAAAACAATCTTAAAATTACGATCGTAAACAACCGTTTCCAGTCGTTAACAATTGTTTACGATCGAAAACAACTAAAAACGATCGTAAACAGTTATTTAATGACACCTGAAAAAAACGATCGTAAACAGTTGTAAAATTATGATTGAAAACAGTTGTTTCCGATCGTTTACGATTGGGATTTTAGTTTCAGCTTTTTGTTAAACTATTTTGATTATGCAAAACTAAACACTAATCAACTTTCTTATTGCCGTAGTTAGAAATCAGGTCTGTATTTATCGTCTTGAAAATAAAAACAATTGTTTCCGATCGAAAACAGTTGAAAACGATCGGAAACAATTGAAAACGATCGTTAAATTACGATCGTAAAAAAACGATCGTAAAATTGCGATCGTAAAAAAAACCATCGTAAAAAAACAATCGTAAAATTACGATCGTAAAAAAACAATCGTAAAATTACGATCGTAAACAACCGTTTCCAATCGTTAACAATTGTTTACGATCGAAAACAACTAAAAACGATCGTAAACAGTTATTTAATGACACCTGAAAAAAACGATCGTAAACAGTTGTAAAATTATGATTGAAAACAGTTGTTTCCGATCGTTTACGATTGGGATTTTAGTTTCAGCTTTTTGTTAAACTATTTTGATTATGCAAAACTAAACACTAATCAACTTTCTTATTGCCGTAGTTAGAAATCAGGTCTGTATTTATCGTCTTGAAAATAAAAACAATTGTTTCCGATCGAAAACAGTTGAAAACGATCGGAAACAATTGAAAACGATCGTTAAATTACGATCGTAAAAAAGCGATCGTAAAATTACGATCGTAAACAACCGTTTCCAATCGTTAACAATTGTTTACGATCGTTAACAACTGTAAACAATTGTTAACAATTGTAAACGATCGTTAACAACTGTTTACGACTTAATTATTTCCATACGGGTAGTAATCCCACGAGTTCGGTACTTCAGCTGATGTGCAAGGACAATGAACTTGGCATGCTTGTCAGGTACCCGAACTATTGACTTGAGAATGTCGTTTCCCCGATCCGACCGTCGAGGGGGAGTGTACAAAAGAGGAATCCGGAATCCAGTGGCAAGCTCAGCTATTGAACGGGTTATCGGATTGAATCGAAACTTGATATTTAGAAAGGTGTCTCGTAACTCAGACATCCCATTTTAAATCCGGACCAGATCCGGTGACATTGGGAGGAGTTGAAGGGGCGAACCGGAAATCTTTGTAATCGCTTAGAGTGGAGGGATCGGGATGAAGCTTGGTGGGAAGAACAAGCATAAGTTCTAAATATGTCATCTAGAGCTTTCAGATTGAATGAACCTAGATATCCTAATTCTAGGTCCGAACCGCATTTTTGAATGGCGGGGTGTTTACTGTGAAGTTCTCTTCTACTTTCTCGTACCACTACTCGTAACAAGTGCCATATGAGCTCGTAGCTCTTGTTTTCATTTGTCGTGCTGAGGTGCCTCTGTGTGCTTGAAATGCTTAGCAACTGCAACTGTAAAAGATTGCTGAAATATAAACTTGTTTGGGGTCACATTTAATAGGGGACTTTCTCTCTTCTCAGACGTACAATATGGAACTGTGCATTCCCTGAGCTTCGCTTAATTCATGAGACATTGAAATGCAAGCTTTGGTTGAAATTCGAATTCTCCATGTCGGGACCAACTTTGCCTTGTTGAGCCAGCAGTACATATTCTGAACTGAAATCAGTTTTTTTTCAAATATAATTTAGTTTATTTCAGTTTACATAAATATAAAAACTGCTAGCTTTTCAGTTCAACTTTAATCGCTGAAAATAAATCAGCATATCTGAACAAGAAACTAAAACAAAAATCCGTCTGGAAAATCTGTAAGTTTCCGCTTCGTTTATTTCAGTTTGTGTAAAAAAAAATATATTTTCTTTTCAGTTCAACTTTAATTTATACGAAAAAAATGTCCCCCTGGAAAATCTGTCAGTTCACGCTTCGAAATACATTCATGTTGGATCAAAAACCGCATTTAGTTCGGGGCGCACGAGAGTGGAGAGCGCACAAACTTAAATGCCCAGGTATTCGCAATGGTCATAAGTACGAGACTTTATTACCTTTCCTTTCCCCATTTTCTGGCTCCCTCTTATTCCACGGTATCAGAAACCACCATGAGCCCCACGAAAGAACTAAAAACCTCCCAGTAGATACATGCGTTATATAATTTCATCAGATCCTCAAATTAAAGCAAGAGAGTCGGGACATGTACTGGTTTGGGGTAAATCGGCATATACCAGAATTACCCAATTAATCCAGCCATATCAGCGAAATATCCAGATAATGTCAACCAAACCAAAAAATCGAGTTTTCGGGCCACATATTGATTTAAGGCGGAACGGTACTTTAAAACTCGTAAAGAGCAGGTATACGCTTTTCCCATGTTAACTGACAAAATCTGTTTCAAGAGTGTATAGCCAAACTGACGGTGGCGGAAAAATTCCAAGATACCCATTTTGTAGTACTTTTTACGGGCTACAAAATGTTTTGAACAGTTTTCAAAGCCGACACATCGTTTGCCAGGTAGGCTAGAAATAAGAGAAAAAGTGTCTTCTCCGCCAACTAAGTGTACTCGACTTCGGTAAATTCTGTCACGATAAATTTGGTATCGTTTGAAAGCCTAAAAAATAAGCTACAAAACGTTTTGAACGGATTTTGGAATTTTCGTTTCCTGTAGTCTCAGTCCCTTCTTTTCTCCAAAAAACACATTTTCTTCACATCGTTTCCATAGCATGGGGTATTATCGCAAGGACGCATCAAAACCTGTAACCCCATTGGGACAGCAGAGGCTATTCACAGGGGGTCAAGAGGGGAGATCATGAAAACAGATTACTATGCAAGATTATAAAACAAATACTTCAAAGGACTTCCAGTAATACGACAGTTGCGTAGTACAATTCAATCGTGATAGCAAAATGAGAAAAAGGAACAAGAGAGGTGATTACTTGAGACCTGTACAAATTCATTGGGAGCGACTTGAAGTAAAACAAATAAGACTAGGACGCCCGAGTTTGTCAAGATATATGCTTAGTGAGATGACAAAGAATTACGCCGTCTCAAATGACACACCGACAAGAAGCGAGACAAAGAAAAAAAAGAGACAAAGAAAAAAAAAGCGAGACAACTGCAGAAAATTCGGATAATGACCGCCATCAAAGCTCGGACAGCATTCAGAAACTTGAAATGCCCTGAACTTGAAATCTGCCGACGGCTCGTCAACGTCCCCTATATGTTTCTGTCTTACTTTCATATTCTTTCATTCAAGTAGGCTAATGAATCTCTACAAAACTTATTGCATCACAGCCTAGTTGTTTTTCTAGCACCCCAAGTGCTACATAGCTACAGCAGTTTCTGTACATCCGCCGGTCAGTCCGGGCTTTGCCAGTTCAGGTACCACATAACGATGGAACTTGCCAGAATACTGGTAAAGGACCCGACCTAAACGTCTAGGTAAATTTAGTTTTTCGGATTGAACCATGTGCGGGGCAGTGGAGGAATGGGAAATCCGGAAACTTAAGAGCGCATTCAAACGGGCCATACGACTGGAATGAGACTTACGAGTTTAGAGAAAATGTCGGATGATTCATGTACATGTCCGACCGGATACGGCCACAGTGGAGGAAGTTGGACGGGGGCACCGGAAATTGTGTGGCTTGTCTTTGGGTCACACGAGGGGTGCGCTATGAATTCCCTATAAATTACACAATTTCTGGTCTGGACCGGATCTGACCACGGTGGGTGGGAGCGGCACCGCACCCGGGAAGCGCCGCGATTTTTCGTCAAAACAGTTGATTTTTTTCATGAAAACAGTCGGTTTTTCTAAAAATCATGAGTCAATTTTGTTTCAAAACTGTCGTTTTTTGGGATCTCAAAACGTAAGTGGAGGGATACCTATGACATCGCAAAAGTTGTCCGTCTGTCCGTCCGTCCGTCTGTCTGTCTGTAAGCACGATAACTCTCGAAGGCAGTGAGATATTTTGATGAAACTTGGTGTGGGGATTCTGTGGGTCAAGAGTAAGGTCGAGTTCGTAGATGGGCCCTGTAGCTTTACATTTAGGGGTGAGGGAGGGGGGTTAAATTAAGGGGCGAGCAAAACTGTTTTAAACAGCTAATGTGATAGTCGATTATCGGGTAAGAAGACACGCTGAACACGAATATGAAAACCACTTTCTCGCCGGACAAGTAGTTCGTCCGGAATCCGGCCAAAACCGGAAAGTTTGTTAGAAGTAGAAGTCTTATTTGAAGTTGATTAGATGTTCGATATAGGGGTAAGAAGGCATGCTGAACAAGAATATGAAAACCGTTTTCTCGCCGGACAAGTAGTTCGTCCGGAATCCGGCCAGAACCGGAAAGTTTGTTAGAAGTAGAAGTCTTATTTGAAGTTGACTAGATGTTCGATATAGGGGTAAGAAGGCATGCTGAACACGAATATGAAAGTTATTTTTCGCCAGACAAGTAGTTCGCCTGGAATCCGGCCGAAACCAGAAAATATGTTAAAAGTAAAAGTTTCATTTGAGGTTGATTGATGAAGTTTTTTGCCGGAAAGTTTGTGAAAAGTAGAAGTTTTATTTGAAGTTGATTAGATGTTCGTTTCAGGGGTAAGAAGACATGCTGAATCCTTATATGAAAAGCATTTTCTACTCGGACAAGTGTTTAGGTCGGAATGCGGCTGAAACTGGAAAATTTTTGAAAGCAAAAGTTGTGTTTGTAGTTGATTAGATGTCCGATTTGGGGCAAGAACAGATGCTGAATTCGTATATGACAATTTTTTTTGCCGGATATATAGTTCGTCTGGAATCAGGCTGAAACCGGGAACTTTTGGATGGTCTAAATAAATGCTTCGTTTCTAATCGTGAATATGTGTCCAAATAGCCTTTCTGGTTTTATCGGATGCACTACCAGACCTTCATTTGGTCTGTTGGGTCGTCCCCCTCCCTGGCACACTACTGCATTCTGACACCGAAGCTGCCAACTATTATTACCAACAATCATGGGTCCTTGGTAGCAGTTTTATAGTTTGAATGTTCTTTTACATATTTAAGTGATCGACGCGCCATCTCTTGCCATTCTTGTAGTGTCAGGCGTAATCGAGAATTAACACCACTTACTGAATTTAAAGCACAATGTTTTCATATATGATTACTCTTTATCCATCTGTTATACCTAGCCGAAAAATATATCTGTTTTATCGTTAGGATACATAAGCGATTATATTTGTTTTTACCATGATTTCTAAAATTCGTTTTTAATTGTTTTCTCGTTATTAATTGCTTCTCCTTAATCCTTTTCCAAAGTTCATCAGTAAAAATCTTCAAGAAGTCTAGCGGACACTGGAGAAGACAAAACCGATTTGTCTGGATCAAATACTGTTTTTGGGATCCCATCGGAACCTTTGGTCTTGTTCTTGAAAACAGTCGTTTATCCTGCAAAACAGTCGGTAAAAATGACCAGCCAGTCGGTAAATACCTTGCCCCCCCCAAACATTTTAGCCAGTAACGCCTCTGGGTAGGTGGTAAGGAAAGTTTCCCTAGACGACCTTTTTATGTGTTAAAACCGAATTCAAGCTCGGTGGGGGAGTAGAGGGCAATTCGGTACAATTTTTGGCGCGCACATGGATCAAACGACACACTGACATTAGTGGAGTTGCGCACATGAAACTTGGAAGGTACACACGTCTTGTATTTTAGAGGATCCTTTTCGGGATCCCGAACTGATTTGACCTCTCTGGGTCAAAGTTTGTAGATAAGCCACGTTGCCTGCACAGCGTTTCGAAAAAAAATGAAACTCGGACGGTACAAAGGTCTTGGGCACTAAATGTGCCATTCTTGATCCAGGCCGGAACCGAGCTGGGTGGGCAGAGTGGGGGTAGGGTCCCGGATATTTCCTGGAAATGCTCCGATTTGAGAGAAACTTGATGGGAGCTAGGATTAGATGCCCTGCATTATGCTCGTGGGTGTGAACTGCATCTGGCTACGAAGGATGTGGAGTGGAGAGGATCCCCGAGAAAGAGTAGGGAACAAATTGATTGAACGATTGGGATGAAAATTTGACGGTATATAAGTCAAGGGGCGAAAAAAAGTTCACACTTAGCAAAATCCGTAAGATTCAGTAATTGTTTAACACGTAACAAGAGGCGTATTCTTGCCGTTCCCCGAGGACTCCACTTGAGGAGTACCCGCGTTTTTGTTTGACCTGGGGACTCACTCCCCGTATTCTCGCGAGTCCCCACGGACGAGGAAATGCTCCGATTATCATCACCATCATCAAAAAGGACTCCCTTTCATATTCGGAGGGGATCAATTTTTTCTGGTGTTGGTGCAATGAAAAACGTTCGTCAACTGCAGATTTCTTTTTCGAAAAAATCTGTTTTGGAAGCATTCTCGTTCTCGCTGTTTTCTGTACGCGGAGTCCGCGTGGAGTGACTCCCTCTATTCTCGCCGTTCCCTTCGATTCCCCGAGGAGTCCTCGGGGAACGGCGAGAATACGCCTAAGGTCCGTAAAATCCGTGACAAGCCGTTTCTTACTCGATTGATAATTACTTTACAATCCATCCAAACTGATATTGACTGATATAAACTCAAAACATACCCCGGATTGGAAACCCACTAGAGAAAGGGGGAGTGCCGTCACAAATACTCCTTCTGCCCAAGCTGACTGGGGATGGTGGAGTTGGTGCATACATAGGCTACATACAGAAGATATTGAATCCCGTATTCTACAAATGTTGGCTTGTTTTCAAATCCGGTTGTAATCTAGGGTAACCGGAAATTTATGACAAAAAGGATTAACGGATGGATCTGGTTAAGAAGTAAATAAGGGATACAGTAATACGTCTACGGACTCTGGTAAATACCTCAAAACTTCAAGGCCGACTCTCCGGCTCTACAAATCCAATAACTATTAACGTTCGGGATCCCACAGCAACTTTTAGCCTTGTTGTTAAAAAATGAAATGCTTTTTTGTTCGGCATTCGTATGTTATTAAATAGACAAGCGCTTTTACTATATAAGTGAGTAATTAGTAAGCTTGTTGCTTCAGGTAGGCTACTTCAAGGACTACAAAAAAGCAGCATCCTAAACGTAATGCAAATGCAATCTGGGGTCAGTTTCACAACCCAATTCCCTCTGATGACCTCTGAGACTTAGATAAACATCGCACAGTAGGAGTCCTTTGACTTTGACCTGTTCACCGACCAAACCCATTTCTGAATCGGCCATAATGGGTTTAGACTACCGTTCCCCCTTAATTAAAATCCAAGATATGCCAAGTTACGTCAGTGGTTATTAGTTGATAATTAAGATTCCAAACATGTTAGGACCATATCGATGAGAAGCCTTCCAGTGGTCCGGACTGAGCTGGAGGATGGTGGGAAAGAAAGGAAAGAAGGTTTCTTCTGGAAGGAAAGTTTTTGCAAAAGCGACGAGCAGAGAGACAGAGAACGAACTGTACAGAAGTTATCTATTAATAAGTCCATTTATTTTTTCTACTGCAAATTCATCATGGGAGACGGCAAGGACAGCGGACCACATTGCAAAACAGCCTAGTTGGGTTGTCGACATAACGTCCCCATTCGAAACGTCCCCTGTCGAAACGTCCCCGTCGAAACGTCCCCATGACAAAACGTCCCCGTGACAAAACGTCCCCACGACAAAACGTCCCCACGACAAAACGTGCCCATGGCGAAACGTCCCCGGCTATAGATTTACATCAGACCGGCGTTCTCTCAAAGCGGAATAATTTAAGATAACGGCATGGGAATAAGGGATTAAAATCGCCTATATAGATGTTATCCCGAGCAATTCAGGGTTTATTAATCACTTGGCGACTGCTACAAATTGAGCTACAGGCTGTTACCAACTCAAAAAGCAAAGCCCAATGATCCGAATCCACCTATGAATTTGTTTCATGAAGGTAAGCAAACTAGGACTTGCTTAGCTTTTCTCTTTACTTGTCTCAGAAGGGACGGGACTCGGCCGGAAATGAGCCATTGCAGATTTTGGGGGCACTCTTGACCTACAAGTGCTACAAGTAAATAGGTATATCTGTCGGCGCTTAAATACTTGTCCACATTAGCAAATTAGTTGCAACTGAAAAGGGATGAGATAGGACAATCTAGCTACCCATTACTTATTCTTTTAAAGTGACACGAAGATCCAATGAAAATGCGGAATTGTGGTACCTCTATGCGCTTGTACCTGTTCTGTATGCTTGACTAAAAAAATAAGTTATATAAGGAATTTTCCCAAATGTTCCTGCTTATAAGGAATGTTCCCACATCTGTAATGCACTGTGAAGTTGTTTTACCTCGATCATGCACCTGAAGATCGAGGCGAACCTAAAAATCTATGCTTGGGGACGTTTTGTCATGGGGACGTTTTGTCACGGGGACGTTTTGTCATGGAGACGTTTTGACACGGGGACGTTTTACCATGGGGACGGTTTGTCACGGGGACGTTTTGTCACGGGGACCTTTCGCCAGGGGATGTTTTGTCATGGGGACGTTTCGTCGGTAAGCCGCCTAGTTACCCAAGGATTCAAGGCAGAGACATGAATGTACTTACGCGGAACAATTAAACCTAGTTTAGAGACCCCGACCAAACTGATTTGAAAATTGTCACTTGGTCCGTATATCGTGGGGGAAACGAAGGGAAGGGGTATCCAGAATCTTGAGGTATGCATGCCTTTCGAACGGGCGATCAGCTGCGTGAAACTTGATAACTGCAAAGAGCACAAGAGCACAAGAGCACTTGTTGGTTGTGGGTGTTTGAGTGAAGAAAGTTGATTCGGAGTGAGGTAAAGTAGGCTCAGTGTATAAATAAATAAAAAAAATGATGAAAAAAAATTTATTGATAAATAGATATTGAATGTGATGTCCGTCTTGCACAGGTGACCTGTTGTCACATATTAAGACGGGCTATTGGTATACGTATAGGCTATGTTGAATGTTTGAAATTTGATTGATTGAAGAAATAAATTGAACTAAACTGAACTGAACAAGACTCAGATGTAGGATTTCACGTTCGGATCGGAGCCGACAGATGTGGGTGTGGCTGGAAGGGGCACCGGAAATATTGTGACACATTTAGAGTGGAGGGATCGGTATGAAACTTGGTGGCAGTACAAGCACGGCCTCTAGATACATGAAATACAGAACCGAACCGGATCATGGCACTGTGGGGGGATCTGAAGGGGGTCCCGAAACTCGCTGGTCTCTAGTTAGGGTACTTCCAGAGAGGTTATAGGACGATGAAACTTGGCAGGCATAGTATACCTGATCAGAACTGTAATCCAGTCATGGCTTAGTAACGAATGGCTAAAACTTTGGTCGTGAATGAGCAGCTTATGGAAACTCCGGACAAAGGGAGCCCCGGTTATGTCTTAATTTCCTTTCATCTGAAGATCATAGTCCCACCGAGCTCCAGTCCAAAGGACGACCATGTTGTCAATAACCGTTGCCTATCCGTTCATTCATGAACGTTCCCTGTCTGGGTCACACCGATGGATTTGCCCTGGATTACTTCCAAGGCCAAAATTTCCCATAGCGAACTGTCCCTGTGACAGATTGTCAACGCGACGGAATGCCCACATGACGGGAAGGACTGTCGGCGTGACGAACTGTCATGTAGAAGTATCGTAACCAGAAAGTTTTAAAGCTTGTTTTACGTTCTTTTATAGAGGTTTCTGACCACAAGTACACTGTAATAGTCTCTCCTGTCTCCTATACTTAAAAAAAAATCTTGCAGTATTTGCTCTTGTCTTTATTGAGATAATATTATCCCTAATTCGGATTAATCTTATCCCAGTAGAGATAAGAATAATCGCAGTAGCAAATACTGCATCCTTATTCGGAGAATCGCAGATTTTTATTCCGAATTCGGAGAGTTAAAATTCGGATCTGGAGAGTTAAATCCTAACTCGGGAGAGTTAAAATCCGATGGAGGATTAAAACGCTACAGCGTAAAATACTGCAGGTTAAGCTATCTGAAAGCGGGGAATTTTTGGGTTCTCGATCCACTACACCCTAATACGCCATTACGTTATTCAAATAGACACCTGATTGACTTTGTCTCCCATAGTGTATATTGTAATAACAACATTTCCGTAAAATATGACCATGACTCTCATAATATTCATATACACATCCAGTGTGACAAATTCATCGGATTTTGACAGGACTTTCCCTTTTCATCATTTCGTTCCGTCATTGACGAGCTAATCAATTCAGTGAGAAAACCAATCATCAACCCGGTTGAGACTTGTCAGTGTACAGCAAACAAGTGCCACAAAATATCAGGTCTGAATCGGAATTCTACCTTGTCAATTTATCTTCTGCTTCAGAGCGGCCATGTTCGGTTGGTCCCACGCAAGTGGAATTTTTTATTCGTAACTGATTCTCACCAGTCGGTTGACGTCAAGCCGTAGCTTTTTAAAACCTTGCCCAATTTACTGGTCTTGGTCTAGCTCCGCGATCGGACTTAGAAATAGCCGAATAATATTCATGCTTTGTGATGGGGATCGACTAAAAGAAGGCACGGAATACCAAAAGAAGGCATGCTAGAACTCGAGTCCTACACCTCGACACGTTTCACGCGGGGATGCTCAAGAACTACCGAGTCTAAAACCAGAGGCGTCATTTCGCTGAAACCTAAGGGGTGGCAGTGGCGGTTTGAAGTGCCTGGGCTAGGGGTGAATGCCGCAAAATGTACTTGTTAGAAATCCAGCACGGCTGAAGAGCGGAAAACTAACTAGAACTCGCTGAAGAGGAAGCTTCTAACGACTGTTTGGCAAAACAGTAGAAATGAGCGCCGCACGCAAAAAAAATGTGTTCTAACAAAATTTAACTACTTCCTGAACAAATTTTAGGTTCTAAAATGGCCCATCCCCAAAACTGCAAATCCAAACCTCAAAGTAAACAGAGCATACTAAGCGGCGCCGCAGGCGACAATTTTGGAATTCTTTATGATCAGAGGGCTTTTTTGGGTCACAAATGAAAGCAAGGGCCACCTATCATAGATCAGCTCATAATATTTGGTCACGACACATTCCAAACAGTGTGAGACTGAGACATTAAATGGAAAACTGGTACATGACGGTGCTTCATCTCGACCCTTTCCAAATAAAATGACCTTCCAAAACTGAAACAGAGTAGCCCTTGCTGCAACACACGTTAAACGCAGATTTAAAACTTTTTTACCATTTTAAAAAATAAACAAGCTGGGGTTAAGTGAAAAGGAACTCAGTATTTGCTGACCCTCTCCTCTTCCTACTCTTACATTTTGTGTTCCGTCGGGGCGGTGCCCCCACCTGAATTTCCAGGAGGGCCCTCGGCTATCCAGGAACAAATCATCATGCGGTACTGAAAGCCATGTTACAGAAATAATGTCTCTCTTCATGTTCAGAGTTCAGACACACAACTAACCCAGCCTCAAACGCGCCTTGAATACATTCGGTCCTCGAATAATGGGTCATTATCTTGGATTAAAAAAGGTTCGATTTTCATCAGTGACTTAAGATCAACTGATATGGCGCAACCAGATGTCACAATTGTGATGAAAAACTGACTTTTTCAGGCTTTTCCTGTTTTTCCTGGGTACCTCTGGGCGGAAGAACAAGGGGTGGCAGCTGCCACCCCCCCCCCAAATGACGCCTCTGTCTAAAACATGGATGGTGCGGGGAAAACGGATTCCGAAACACAAGATATTCTTTCAAGTATCCAAAAATATAAAAAATGTTTTTGGAAATATTTTTCAGCGGACTTTCGTGCTTTAGCGGTACTTACGCTGCTTGACTGGCAAACTCAGCTTGGCCGAAAATGGTTGGAAGAATGACGAAGCGCTGGTATTTTCTAAAGCTCAGAATTCCACAGGGAAGCTAGGGATTATCTAGAATGCAGAATAAGCAAGACGTTTCTTTTAACGTAGGGAAGCGCTACAAAGCTATAGGTCTGTATAGTTTTATTATTCTCACCCTCGGAGGCACGGGCGAAACCAGTTCATAGCGAATGCTCAGCCACGACGGTCGCAGTGCTTGGCTACGCTTAGCGAGTTTTTATCAAAGAAAGTGATATAACAGGACGTTACAGTGAGAGTAAAGTTGTGTAAATATGAGGAAGTGGAGAAAAATTTAAGGCACGAATATTTGCAACGTGTACAGACTAACTAAACAGCTCGTTTAGTTGTTGTTGTGAAAATTACACAGGTCGAGGCGCCGATGCCATGCGCAAGTGATCAAGGGAGGTGTGGTACCAGAACAGCATCAACCGCGAACAATGATAAGGTTGGTTAAGTGAGCAGAAATTGCCAGTATCTTTTGTGGGTGGGAAGAAGGACCGGTAAAATTCCGAAAGGCTTTTGGTGTTTTTTCTGTATGTCACAGGCATGTTTAGAACTTTCATTGATTTTTAATTTTTGTATTACATTTCTACCTTAAATTACTTTTTAAGCATATTAAAATACTTCATGTTTTTCGAAGAGCCTTTGGGAAATCTTTTCCGGTGCTTTCTTTCTCAATGTAGTTTCTAAGCCGCAATTCTAAGCGGTGTCAGATCTACATTTTTTATTACTCACTAACATCAAAAACGGAAGATTCGTTGTGTTTTGTTTGTTCCCAGAAGCAGTGATGCCGCCAAAGTTTCGGGTGCATGGGAGGTAAGAGGTTAGAGATACGCGACGTATCCGGAGTTGAATGCTAACTCAGCAAGCACACATTGGGGCTGCTGGGGTGAACGAAGGTCACAAACGAGTCATGTTTTGAAGACGCGCCTTAGATGCCCGGGGGGATTCGTTGCTATAGTTAAAAACAGGTACAGCCTTTGAAAAGTGAAATCGGTTTAAAGGGTGTTCTGACGCATATGACAGCTATTTCGATAGATGTTCAAGAGAGGTGATACAATTATTTTGAACTCGTAAAATAAAAGGGAGGGAAGCAAGCTTGGTTTACAAAACTGACGAAAGATGCAGAACATGGGAGATCAGAAATATTTTGGAATTGGGGGATGCATACAGCAGCTGAACTAGGGGAGAGGCAGCCATGCAATGGGAAGAGCCCCGGGAGGGGAAGAGCCCCGGGAGGGGAAGAGCCCCGGGAGGGGAAGAGCCCCGGGAGGGGAAGAGCCCCGGGAGGTAGCCCCGGGAGGGGAAGAGCCCCGGGAGGGGAGAGCCCCAGGAGGGGGAGTAACCCCAGGAGGGGGAGAGCCCCAGGGGGGGAGAGCCCCAGGAGGGGGAGAGCCCCGGGAGGGGAAAGAATCCCTGAGAGAGGGAGTAACCCCGGGAGGTTGAGGGAATCCCCTGGAAAGGGAAAGGACATTACCCTTAAAAGGGTAAAGGCAGTACAAAGTATCAGAGATAAAGAGTGTTCTCGTTTGTAGACTGGATACTCATGGAAAAGGACGACGAGTTGGTCTCAGAAGGAGACGAAAAGGACTAAACGCAGGATGGCATGATAAGATGAGAATGCTCATCTTATCGCAGAATGCTCCGCGATGAGCTCGCAGTGATCAAGCAAGTGTCTACAGACTAAACGCAGGATGGCATGAAGGTGAAAATGCTAAGATGAAAATGCTACACGATGTGCTCGCAGTGATCAAGCAAGGGTCTACAGACCAGACGCAGGAAAGGGTTCGATCAGAGCTGTTTGACATTAGTAAGAAAAACGGAAGAACAGGCGTGCCTGGTTTGACTGTGTTTCTGGAGGAACTACCGTTAATAAGGTAGGCCGAGATGGTCTACACGCAAGTGGAGAAAAATAAAAAGCTTTGATGGAATGGCACGCTTAGCAGTTCGGCTCTTTGGTACCAAGACTGAAATACAAATTTTTTGGAAGCAAAAAGATTAGTGTAGAAACTTATGGCGCATAAGAAACGAAAGAAGATTCGGTGAGTGGAAAAAATTGCCCGAAAGAACAGGTTCAAAGAATTGGAGTTACAGAGGCTGCAGAAGACAGAACCGTCAGTGCCAATCGTCCGGAGGTGAAAAGGGCTCAGACTTTGGACCAGGAATATGGATTTTTCTCTCATCTTCTTGTAATGGTAAATAAAAACCGACAATCGTGAAGAAATGTTGAAATAGGAAAGGTAGATCAAGGCTATAACGGAATTTCCGTTACCGCACAGGAATTGGGGGTGACGGCTCTATAGGGTCTGGAATGAGTTCCAGCCGAGCCCCGTAGGGCAGGAAACACTAGATGTTGACTGTAAAAATCATGAGCACGATTTGATTGAATCTGTGGCCGGCAGACGGCAGAAGCGTGGAGGCAGCTATAGAACGACGAGTCGGAAAGTCGCAAGAGAATGAACTTGGCGCTGGTTGGATCAGTCAAGGTTTCGACATTATTTCGTATTTCCAGCTCTTCAGGGGTGGGCTTAAAGGGCTGGCACTAGACTCAGGAACACCCCAACCCATTGAGTTTGGGAACGATGCAAGCGTGGGTATTTTCAAGCTTCAGAAAATGAACAGCAGAGACAGACCGAGTATAGGAGCAGTACCCATCGGGAGTTAAGAGTTAAAAGGCATAATATGCGAACTTCCGCTTTTAGTTTTACCGTGAACGGTAGAACCGGGCAGGTTGAGATTTTGTGGGGATATTTGCTTCCTCAACCTTTGCTTGAATGAAATCAGGGTGATACGTCCAACTCGTACGTTCCCTGGTCGAAGCGTGTAATATGCTTAGCTTAGCTATGGATAGGATGGTATCCCTGTTTAATAATGCTGAGATGGAAATCGAATTTCGGAACAACGTCTAGGATTGAATTCCTGGGCTGGGGATTGTTAAAGATGTGCAGCAACAGGCCAGATTCAGAAGATTTCGAACCTGATCAGATACAATTTTGATCCCGGAAGTCAAAGTTAAACAGTTTAACTGGGAAAGGAAATCCTTAAAAAAGTAGAAAAAGTTATTTCTTTGGTAAATAACTTTATACCATCGGAAAAGGGTTGAAGAAGGCCTGCGAATCCGACTTTGTTAGGTCCTTTTCGAAGCTGAATATAGCCAACTATAAGCCTACCGTAATTTTGCCCATGCTAGGCTGTTTATTTCCGGAGCTTTGAACGCCAATTCTTACTCAAGCAAAAATGTGGGGAGAGACACAACTCGTGGGCTGCTACAAGACAGTTCTGAACTGTCGAGGAGCATCTTCATCTGCCAGAGATAATTGCCTATTTTTTCTTGGTGGGACGAGCAGGTAAAATCAGATCGAGGTTTCGTCGGATTGCTCTGATTTTGACTGGTGTTGCATTTTGTAGAAGTGCAAGATTTTGGGGATAATCAATTGGTAAAACATCCCATTGCGGCCAAAGAAGCGCGTACCATCGTTTGGCTCGTAGAGGCAACCACAAAAGTTGATAATATAGCTGTTACAGATAGATGGCTTTAGGGGTCTGAAACTCTCTTGGAATGGAAGAACGGCTAAAGAATCCTTTTTTCACGTGCTGTTGTCGCTCAGTGTGAACCTTGCAGTGAGTTACTTTCTAACATTTATGTTATCAGACCTGGATGCCATGTTAACCACGGTAGCCACCCGGAAAAATATACAGAAAGTTTTTTGTGGATCGATGGGTCAAATATTTGATCTGGTGAACGCGAAAACCATTACATCATTTGTCTCCATTCTCATTGCCTGGATTTTCGGGGCTAGATACATTTTTCGCAAGAATTCTTTCCGTGAAAATAGGGCGAAACCATGTTCTGTCGTTATCAACAGCTCGGCTAAGACGCGAGAGATTTCCCGTCATGTGTGCGGTCAAATGGCAGCTGTTTATAAGGAAAGACAATTGCTAAACCTTGTTGTTTCTAACCGCGAAAGGGTGCGTCTCAAAAGGCAAGCCTGGGACTTGTGTGCAGTAGATATTTCTTGTGTTCAGCCTGACCATTTTTCTGTGATGGTTGCTAGTAAGTGCATGCATTTTTCTTGTTTGCGCGAACTCGTTTGTTTGTAGATGTCATTGAAGAAAATACACTCCAGAGGTTTGGAGGTCCAAGCTATTGTTAGCAGCAAGAAATACTCCAAATACAAACAGTTTTTAAAGGGGCGACCCGACGACCCGGATTTACTAAGCGTGATTTTCCACTCCGTTGGAGCTTAGGTGTCAAAAGCACCTTCGTAGGGTAACTTAGTAACGTAACTCTCCTTTGAAAAGAATATGGAGCTAGCAATAGGTGGGAGAGTTAAACCAATGCGAAAAACCCGGCTCTGTCGTTCCAGTTTGAACGATATTTCCAGTGAGTAACTCTGGAACATAAAAATGCATTTCCGGTTTCCCAAGGGGTATGAATAGGAAAAGATAAACTAAATCATTTCACGGAATATTTGCTATTAAAAGCTTGTGGCAAAAAGCTACAATGCTACCCAGATATGACATTTTTGCGACACAGTTCGAAGCTACAGCAAGGGTTGGCTACCTCTTAAAAATGATGTTCGTCACCCACTGGGGCTTCTTCATCCTTCAGTCCAAAGAATGAGTGCTATCAGTCGAGATCGGCTGATAGTCCTGTGTTGGAGGCTGATTGTCCTCCAACTGAAGTGCATGTCCTGTGGCATTTGTACAAACAAACGTAATGGCAGCATAACAAAAGGGAAGAAGCCTAAGAGGCTTCTGTTTCTCAAACTTGGAAAAGGAGAAGCCAGGAAAGTCCGCAGGGGCGGTAGTTTATGGTGATCGAAGGAGCGCTTTACAGGCGCTGGGCTTGTACGAAGGAGAAACGCCGCACGGCTTGAGGAAGGAATCAACAGAGAGCCTGAACGCAGCCGGAGTGTCAGACGTGGAAGTGCAGCGCCATCTGGGATGCGAGAGCTCTCAAATACTGGAGAGACATACGGGAAGGGCAAAGTTGACGTTGGCAATGGCGCCCAACGCTGGACTGACTATCCAAGTGCATGTGGACCCAAGGAAACTTCCATGCATTTTTCAAGACAATTATTGATTGACTGGGAAAAAGGAAGGGAACAAGATGAACAACAGGCGAATACTGATGCAAGTGTGCACACGATAAATAGTTGACTACTATTTCTGCGATTTTGAGAATTGGAAGGAAGGAGACTGAGGCCCTAAGAATACAGGGAGGCACTGGATGGGGTTAAGGTTGACTCCATATCTTATACTACCAGCCCGTGCATGCGAGGGTGTGAATATAGTACTATTCTCACCCTCGGAGGCACGGGCGAAACCAGTTCATAGCGAATGCGCAAAGCACAGGGTAGCTGGGGCAAAGGCCCAGCGCAAAAGGGAAAAAAAAAAAAGTGAAGAAATTGGATAAAAACTCGATAAAAACCACGTGCATGGTATGGTAGCACCTTTTTTCAACCGTTTAAGGTTGACTCCATATCTTATACTACCAGCCCGTGCATGCGAGAGTGTGAATATAGTACTAATCTCAAACGCCGACGCTTATGAATGAAATGAAAATTCAGCCGTGCCAACGATGTAAAAAATATTACTGCAGAAAAGGCTTTTTTTAGCACCTAGAGACGCGTCTTTCTTCTTCACTATAACCCTCATTTGTACTTGCTATAACCAGGGACCCACAAATTTCCTTTACAGGGGGCTTGTCAATAAGAGATTTATGATGATATGCTGACCGCACGGAAGATAGTTCGAGAAATACCAAGGGTCCAATCACGTTCAAGACCAGATAGACACAAATTTGGGATTGGCTGCTGGCGCCTGGAGGGAGGAGTCTCTTTGGCGAACACGTCCAATGAGGCAAACAAGAATGCAGATTCAACCCAAGTGGGATTTTTGGAAAGAAGGACTGGTTCGGTCAACATAGCAACATAGAAGAATAGGAAATGACAACCCCCTTTAAAGGAAAATTATGGGTTCCTGCTATAACGGACTGAGCAACCAGGTATCTTTTTGAGACCATTAATAGTAAGTCAACCCAACCCAACAATTAGCTCAACCCAACCGCCAGGGTTTCTTCTGAAAAAGAATCTTCTGATTTCGTCATACACGAATATGAGCAGGGAAAAGGGAAGAACAGGCAGCCACCATTCAATCTTAAAGAAGAAGAAGAGAGATAACAGAAGAGACAGAACAAAGAAACATAGAGAAGGCAAGCAACAAGTAAGTCCACCATTCACCCTTTAACAAGAAGAAGGGAATACAAGAGATAGGACAGAGAAAAGAAGATGAAGGAGTCTCAACTACGCTTTCTTCGGTTATTCACGAGATAGTTCCAGTTGCATGATTTCTTGGCTCTATGGCTAAGTTTCCTTGGGCTCCGTGAGATGTCGTGCAGCCTTAGTCTGGTACAAAAAACAAGAGCTGAAAGCTCATATGGCACTTGCAAGGCTGGGTCAGAGGATGAAAGTAGGAATTCGTCAATTTGTGGGTTTGTTTTGATCATTTGTAATCAAAACTGTTGAAGTAAAAAACATGACGAACTCATCGGGAGCACGAAAATGTATATTTTGCTCAAAAGTATTGTTTGTACTTTAAGGAAATCACTTGTGAGGGATCATAGGGATCACGAAAATGTGTATTTTGCTAAAAAGTATTTTTTGTACGTTGTGGTTGCGATTAGTACTTTAAAAGGAATTATTAAGGAATTCAGTTGTAAGCAAAACCCTTGAGGCAAAAATGATCATGGGCTCATAGGGATCACGAAAATGTATATTTTGCTTTAAAATATTTTTTTTTACTTTGCGGTTAGCATTAGTACTTTAAGGGATGGTGGGATCAGGGAACTGACTATTTCTAAGCCAATCATGTCAAGTCTCTAATTTTCAAGCCAAGTTTTATCGTCATAGCACGTCTGGAAGTACCTTAACTTGCGATCATCGGAATTCCGGACCCCCTCCCTCTAACTCTCCCACAGTGCCCGAATCTTGTCCGGTTCTGTCACTTACTTACATAGGGCTTGTGCTTGTTCTTTCCACCAAGTTTCATTCCGATCGCTTCACCCAAAGCGTGTCACAAGTTTTCCGGTTCCCACCTCCGACCCCCCCCCCCACCTTCATCAGATCTGGTCCGGACTTGAAACTGGGCATCCGAGACATGTGATCTTTCTACGTATCAAGTTTCATTATGATCCGATCACCCGTTCGGAAGTTATACATACCTCAAGATTCCGGATTCCCCCTCCCGTCACTCCCCCCACGATGGTCGGATCGGGAAGTTGACTATTTCCAGGTTAATCTGGTCGAGTCCCTGATTTGCCTGCCAAATTTCAATGTCCTAGCACACCTGGAAGTAACTTAACTCGTATCACCGGAATTCCGGAACCCCCCTCCAACTCCCCCCACAGTGCACGAATCCGGTCCGGGTCTGTCAATGACGTACCTAGGGTATGTGCTTGTTCCTCCCACCAAGTTTCATCCCGATCGCTCCAGTCTAAGCGCGTCACATGTTTCCGGTTCCCTCCTCCGACTCCCCCCCCCACATTAATCGGATTCGATCCGGACCTGAATTGGGACATCTGAGAAATGACGTCTTCCCAAATATCAAGTTTCATTAAGATCCGATCACCCGTTTGAAAGTTATGCATGCCCCTAAATTCCGGATTCCGGCTCCCCTCCCTCCCCCCATGATGGTCGGATCGGGGAAGTGACTATTTCTAAATTAGTTTGGTCGGGTCCCTGATATGCCTGCCAAGTTTCATCGTCCTAGCACATCTGGAAGTACCCTAACTCGCGATCACCGGACTGACCGACCGACAGACCGACAGACCGACAGACCGACAGACCGACCGACCGACCGACCGACCGACCGACGGAAAAGTGATCGGTATATGGCACTTGGCCGGAAGGCAAGTGCCATAAAAAACAAGCCAAATAAAACCTCCGTCTTTGGTCCAACGCACCGACTATGGATACCCCGACAAAACTGAACAGAGCTAGAGCTACTTGCTGAGCTTTCAGCTGACGCCACAATTTTAAACAACCAATAGTCGCCTACTCTTGAATTTTCTTCTCCGGGGCTCTACTGCTACGAGCTGTCTGTAGAGGTAACGAATTGCGATCCCGTAGCTCCTACCCTCCGTTCGTTTGCATCGGGCAGGGCATCGGGAATCTACTCGACTCCGCATGGTCGTATTACAAAGACCGGGAGGGGGAGGTTCTTTTGCTTATTCCTTCTTGTTAATAGGCAGAAAGCTTATTTGGGTCTACTGGACAAAAAATCGACGAAGTCTCATTTCTATTCGAACATACATGGTGCCATCCAGTCAAGCACAAATCCTCAATTTCTGGGAATGGTGCCCCAACGTCAGGGCATGCCCCAAGGTATGGGCATGGTGCCCATACGTTGGGGCACCATGCCCTGGAGCATGGGCATGGTACTAGCATGGCACCCCCATGATATTTGGTTGAACTGAGATTGATTACATACCTAAATAGGGCCTTCTTCCTCTCCTAGACCACAAGATACTTGATCTTATGTTCTATCTAACCTCTTTTTCCAATTTTAAAAATATTAGAGAGCTTCCAAGAAATGAATGAATTCCCCTTTTTCCCTTGAAATGGATAGGTAAACCATGGTAAACCAATAGGAAAAAGTGGTCTTCATTAAAGGCTAAATTTCTTGGAAGTTCTCTAATATTTTTAAAATTGGAAAAAGAGGTTAGATAGAACATAAGATCAAGTATCTTGTGGTCTAGGAGAGGAAGAAGGCCCTATTTAGGTATGTAATCAATCTCAGTTCAACCAAATATCATGGGGGTGCCATGCTAGTACCATGCCCATGCTCCAGGGCATGGTGCCCCAACGTATGGGCACCATGCCCATACCTTGGGGCATGCCCTGACGTTGGGGCACCATGCCCAAAAATTGAGGATTTGTGCATGACTGGTGCCATCTACCGCCCTGCTACAGGCAGTGGCCCAAAACTCTAGCCTACTGAAACAACATGCAGTAGAAGTGAGATACCGAGATAAAGAAACTTACTGGGGGAAAGAACTAAAGCGGGCAAGAAAGGCAAAGGCATAGTGGGTCACTGGAAAACCGGAACAGCGGAACCCCGGAACCTCCCTAACCTAACCTAACCAAAAGGTTAGGTAAAAGGTTAAACTAATCTAAACTTTTACCTAACCTTTCGGTAGTTTTACCTAACCTTTTGGTTAGTTTTACCTAACCTTTTGGTTAGGTTAGGTTAGGCTAGGTAGGTTAGGTTAGGGAGGTTCCGGGGTTCCGGTTTTCCAGTGACCCGCATAGTGCAAGGGGGAAGCTATACTAAATGCTTGAAAGGGTACCAAAAATGAACAAGCTTCGAAAGGAGGAAAATGTCACAGTCTACTGAAATCTACTGAAAGTGGACCAAGGTACTAAGAACGGATGTGACAAGCATGGTGTATTAGAACAAGTAAAGCTTGTTAAAAATTTGCTGCGACATTTACTGCAAGGTTAGAATTATTGCAAAATGTTATCGTACGACAAGGTGTGCGAAAAACAAAAATTTAAAAATTTTTCAGGGGATGTATCATAGATTGTCATTGGTTCTATTTATAAGGCTGTTGCACTTCCTACATTCTTTTCCCGTCTTTTTTCTTTCTTCTTTCCATCCTTCTGAACTTTCTTCGTAAAAAGTTACTTATTATAAATTCTCTACGGTCTTTCTTGGTTTCTCTATTTCCACGTAACTCTTTCCTAACTTCTAATTTTGAATTGAAGAATCCCTTGGAAATTTGCAAAACGTTCATAAAAGGGCTGACAATATTCTTGTTATTCACAACCTTTTCCTTTTTTCACAAAAAAAAATGCCCTGATGAGGCTGTTTACTTTGATCTTTTTTATTTGTTTTTGATTTTAGATTTAGTAAGCCAATTTGTTTTTAGGCTTCGTCAGCTGTTTGTATTTATGTAAGTGTGTGTGAGTTTAATCATACATCACCCGTCAGTTCTGCAGGAATCGAATAAAAAATAATAACATAATAATAATAATAACAGCGAATGTGCGGATCACATGCTTTTTTACAACGATAATCTATGTCATGCAATTTAGAACCATTTCTTTGGACCATTATCTGCTAGCAAATACAACTGGACAATCAGAGCAAAACCAACACTCAATTGACGTCACATATTTGACAGCACTATCAATCATACACGTCAAAGCTTTTCAAAATCTGTCAAAACTGTCATATTTTCATGTATTCTTATACTAATGACTTGAGTCCTTTTTAGCTGACAAAAAAATCTAAGAGGAGCAGCTTACGGATCATGGGAACTGGGAAGTAACTAGAATTTGGACGTCGCTTATATGAGCCTTTTTTGGGATCCCAAAACGTAAGTGGCGGGATACCTATGATTTCGTAAAAGTCATCCGACTGCCCGTCTGTTAGCACGATAACTCTTGAAGGGGTTGAGATATTTTGTTCAAACTCGGCATACGGACTCTTCGGGTCAAAGTACAGGTCCAATTCTGGTCAAGTTCAATGCTGAATCCGAATATGAAAATTACTTTCTCCCGGACAAGTATTTCAGCCGGAATCCGGAAAATTTGTGAAAAGTTAAAGTTTGATCTGATTTAGGGTTAAGGAGACATGCTGAATCCGAATATGAAATTTATTTTCCCGCCGTACAAGTGGTTCACCTGGAATCCGGAAAAAATGGAAATGTGTGAAAAGTTAAACTTTAATCTGATGTTGATTAGAGGTTTATCTAGGGGTAAAGATACATGCTGAATCCGAATATAAAAATTATTTTCAGTCCGCCCGGAATCTGGCAACACCCGCAAATTTAGCATGAAATTTTCAAACCCAACTAGACCTACGTTGCGCGGGCAACGTGAAGTGTTGCAGTAACCTTTGTTCAGCTTCGCCGACTAAGGTGATGCGAGAGCAACACTTTGGTTTTGTCTACTCGCTATCTGTTAAAGCACGCCTCTCACTATTTACTTTTTATGTTCCAACATTCAAAACTATTTGAATACTGTAAAACTAGGCTCTTTTTTTATATTAGACACGGCTTTGGATGTTTTCAGCCTTTTCCCAGGCCCATTAACTTCTAGCAAAAGCTCGGTAAAATTCAGATAACCGGTTTTAACATGTTACGCGCCCACTCGTCGGGAGCATATTGCGCACGGAAAATAGCGAATCGCGGTAAGTGCAAAGATTAGTGAGTTGTCGTTAGCGGGTTTAAAATGTAACATGAAAGGGGCCTCCGGGTTTAAGAATTAATAAATGCAACTACGGATGTAGGTTGCATTGACATTACAGTCACGACGGGTCCTTTAAACGCTGAAGTTGTCAACCCATCTAAGTTTTCAAAATGGTTTGTTCCAAAAAGAGTTTTTTGGGATCCCAAAACGTAACCCCACGTAAACGTCCCCAAACCTATGACATCGCAAAAGTTGTCCGTCTGTCCGTCTGTGCGCACAATAACTCTCGAAGGGATTGAGATATTTTGATTAAACTTTGTGGGAGGATCCTTTGGGTCAAAGTACAAGTCAAGTTTGAAGATGGGCTCTCACTCTGTAGCCCTATATTTAAGGGTGGGGGAGGGGTTTCAAATTAAGGGGCAAAAAAAAATACTTTTTGAAAGCTACTGAGATAGTTGATTTAGGGGTAAGGACACATGCTGAATCCGAATAGGAATAACAGCATTTCCTTTAAATAATACCACGACTCTCATAATATCCATGAAAACATCCAGTGTGACAAATTCATCGGATTTTGACAGGACTCGACCTTTCCATCCTTTCGTTCCGTCACTGACGAGAAGATCAGATCAGTGACAAAACCGATCATCAACCCGGTTGAGACTTGTCAGTGTACACCAAAAAAGGGCCACCAAGTATCTGGTCTGAATCGGAATTTTTCCCATAGAAGTTCAAGACTACTTTCTCGATTTATCTTCTGCTTCAGAGTGGCCATGTTCGGCTGGTTCCACGCAAGTGGAATTTTTTATTCGTAACTGATTCTCACCAGTCAGTTGACCTCAAGCCGTAGCTTTTAAAAAACCTTGCCCAGTTACTGGTATTGGTCTAGCTCCGCGATCGGACTTAGAAATGGCCGAATAATATTCATGCTTTGTATCGGGGATCGACTTAAAGAAGGTACGGAATACTAAAAAGACGGCATGCTGGAACTCGGGTCCTACACTTCGACATGTTTCACACGTGACCTACTGAGTCTAAAACATGGATGGTCCATGTCCCATAAGGGAATCCGAAACACAAGATAGCAGGTTGGATAAAAACAAATTTGGAAGCTTTTCATACCTTTATTTATTAATGATTTGTTAGCGGACTGTCACGCTTTTTGCGAAGTTTACGCTGCTTGACTGGCAAACCGGGCTCGGCCGAAAAAGCGCTAAAAGTTGTGGGTGCTAAACGAAAGAATTTCTGAAGCTCAAAATTCAGAACTCCAGAATTGTGTTGCGAGAGTTCACACAATGGCAGACAACGTCAAACGCTTTCCTCGGGTCAATCGCAATCAAGTTGAGGAAAACCTTACCGAAAGAAAAAAAACCTTACTTCCTTACCGAAGATGCGGTTAATGCTGAATCGATCAATAGTTTCAAGTGCATTGTTGATGGGATTTTCAACTCCGATCAGTTCGACTACTCAAAATTTCTTCGAGTTATTTAGAGGCGAAAGCCTTTTTCTTGCTTTGTATTATTATTATTATTATTAAAAGGAAACGTCTTGCTTATTGTGCTACAGAGCCCGTTTTTTTTTTTTTTTTTTTTTCCCATAGTACCTACCCCGATTTCAGATTATTATTAGAAAGTGGTAAAGGTCTAAACTCTGCGGTTTTTATGGAAAGTGTGGACCTTGGGCTGGATTGACGAATAGGCCTATGACCTTACATTTTGGAAAGCTCCGTACAGCTCTTGCCTGGGGCCGAAAAGGATGTTTTTTGCTTGTCCTCGAGCCAGAGCCTACGGTATGTGAAGTGAAGCGGAATTGTATAGCCTTTGTCAGAGAGGACCATCTGAAGTTGTGCAGCCAAGCTTTCGTTTCATCAAACCATGTTTCTGCTTTCGGATGGAAAGCTCAGTTCTAGCAAGCAGACGCCAGTTTCAAGTTGAAGATGGACCAAAATCCTATCAATATGTGCAGCCAATATATCTTCATTGAGTGATAAATAGAAAAATTTACAGAAACGAAAAAGTGGCATTTCCCCACGGTTCCGAAAGTGCTGCCATCTATTGTTGGAATTGCGGTAGAGAAATGGTATCAGACATGACTCTTAAACTGTGTTATTTCACTGCTAAAGAAATTAGAGCTTATCCTTTCCTCCTTTCTAAGTGGTGATACAAAAAAGTCATCTACTGAACTAATACAGGTAGAATTTTTTTTCAACGGCAATCGATAGACCTTGAAGAGCTGACAAAAGTATATGTTATCCGTTTTTTGGTACAAAAAATCCTTCATGAGATATGGCGGTTTGAAAATTTTGAGGGGTTGACAACTTCAGTATCAAACGTACACACTGAAACCAAAAATGGGCCGATCCCAATTGTGAGACATGTAGGGGACTTTTAAGCAGCATTGACCATTAGACCATAATCATCCTCGGTGATGAGGGGTTTGCAACTTTCACCAGTTGTGTACCTATTAATCCTATTATTTGTTTCCGGTGTATTTGATGGTAAGACCAATTTAGTACCATGTCCATCACGGGGAGAGGGACTGGTAAGAATCGGGTGCCAGAAGGGTTCATGACGGGTTAGAAACTTTGCAAATTAGTGCACATTTTGTTTGATCTCCATATATCTGAGGGTTGGTCTATCCCTGTGACCAGGCTGTGACTTAGAATTAAGTGTTTACGTAACGGACATAAATGATAATGTAAAACAGTGATGTAGCTTAGCAATTGTTAGTAGAGGGGCATTTGTGGTATTTTGATCCTGAAAAGTTACGAATAGCTTTGCAAAACCAACTAGGTTATATAAGATAATGTTCCAAGTTTTCATTCGTCACGGTTTGAAAGGATGAAGTTCACTAGTTCAACTGTCTGCAAAGTCAATTTAGTTTTAGTCCCTTCTTCCGACATTCTTTTTTTTCAGCGCGGAGGGATAGCCTTTGAACATGTTCAAGTTTGGAGGGGTCGACAACTTCAGTGGTAGGGTAAATATAGGCGGAACCCCTAGAATGGTCTATGGTGATGTTCTGTCGCTGTAACTTAGAATTAAGTGTTTACGCAACGGATAGAAGCGATAATTTTCGATAAGTTTCGCAATAACTAGTAGACTGTCATCTATTGTACGGTATATTGATCCTGAAAAGTTACGGATAGCTTATAACACTAACTAGATTAATTAAGACAATGTTCTAGTTTTTCACCTGTCACGATGTCTACGACTGAAGAGGATAAAGTTCAACTTGCTGCAAAGTCAATTACTACCGTAATAGTCGATTTTTCGTTTATACTACTCGGGGCGCATTTAAACGTTAGCTTTTTATATTATTTGCATTTTATTAATTGTAGTATGTTATGTTATTGACCATATTTATCAAAAGACGTCGGTATAGATGTCGCAAAGTTGTATATACATGTAAATTGTTATGTTTTGACGTTATGTTTTGACGCAAAAACAACCGATCGGCTTGTCTCGTCTGAGGAAAGCGATAGTTAGTTTTTTGCAAGGTTAGAAGTCTCCGAAAATCCACTTTTAAAGGCAATTCGCGAGAATGCAGAGTGCCGTTCCGGCCATTTCTACCGCCTTTTCCGTCGACTGTGCTTTTGCCCCGAGCCACTGAATGGATGAAGTGATTGTATATATTTAGTTAAGAACAGTCCTGTTTTAGTGTAATATGTGATGTGTAATGTCACGAAATAAATAAACTGATTGATTGATTGATTGATTGTTATGTGCTTTTAGTTTATACTGAACTAAAATTGAAATCAACGCAGGGAAGCCCTACAAGCTACAGGTCAGTATAATTAATCTCAAACGCCGACGCTTTATGAATGAAATAAAATTTCGGCCGTACGAACGATATAAAAAATATTACTGCAGAAAATACTTTTTTTTATCAGCTAGAGACGCGTCTCTCTTCTTCACTATAACCCTTATATGTTCTTGCTATAACGCACTGAGAAACCAGGTATCTTTTTGAGACCATTAGTAGTAAGTCTCTTGCTCCACCCAACCGCCAGGGTTTCTTCTGAGAATGAATCTTCTGATTTCGTCATACACGAATATGAGCAGGGAAAAGGGAAGACCAGGCAGCCACCATTCAATCCTAAAGAAGAAGAATAGAGATAATAGAAGAGACAGGACAGAGAAACATAGAGAAAGGCAAGCAAAAAGTTTAAGTCCACCATTCAATCTTAAACAAGATGCAGAGGGGATACAGGAGATAGGACAGAGAAAAGTAGACAAAGGAATAAATGCAAAGGATAGGAAAAAGTATCAACTATGTTTTCTTCGGTTATTCACAAGGGAGTTCTAATCACATGATTTCTTGCCTTACCGACGAAACGTCCCCATGACAAAACGTCCCCTGGCGAAACGTCCCGGCGAAACGTCCCCGTTTCCAACAACTTCAGGTGTGCATTACAGATGTGGGAACATTCCTTATAAGCAGGAAAGATCGAACATA